>OU342746.1:358682923-359282923 GCA_910589775.1 Avena eriantha
CACGAACATGATCTCCATCATCACCAGAATTGCGTCAAGGTCAGTGGCGCCGCTTCATGGTTGTCCATCATCGCCAGCACTATTACAACTACTTGGAATAAAGCTATTACAGATTGAATAGACAACGCAGGTCTTAACAGAATTAAAGACAAACCATTAGGCTCCTGCCGGTTGCCATATTACAACAAGGATCATTGCATACATCAAATACATCACAATCCATGTTGGCCATATCACATCACAAAACCCTGCAAAAACAGTATAGACGCCTCTAATTTTCTTGGAAGTTTACGGTGGTTTGGGGCTTTCGCATAAGACCGATCTTACCTACGAACAGGAACCACAACGTTGATACAAGTGTTGTCAAGATGCTCATTGTAATTGAATCTACTATGGTGGGAGAGACAGACACCCCGCAAAGCCACTTGTGCAAGGCAAGTTGCAACGTCAAGCGTGGAGCAAGTCTCATGTGCGATGACATGTAATGTTAGCCCGAGCCGCTTCATATCCCACCATGGCCGCAAGAATGCAAAGTACACGCTAAGACACTGACAACAAAAGCAATCAACTCCCACAAAAACATTGTGTTCCTACTCGTGCAACAGATCTACGCATAGATACGGCTCTGATACCACTGATGGGTTTCATAGCATGGAAAACAAAAAATTTCTACCGGCAAGAACGAACAAAAACCCAGATCTAATCTAGATAAAAGCCAAGATCTAATCTATGAGACATGAGCAACGAGATAGATAGGAACTAACCCTCGTAGATCCGAAAGCGTAACGAGATTAGATCTCGTGGTTGATGTAGTCGATCACTTGCCGATCTCAAGATCGTGTGGACGATCCTTCCGGCGTCGCGTTCCAGCAGCGCTTTCCTCCTCCGCCTTCGGTCAAGTAGAAGATCCTTCCGGCGTCGCGTTCCAGCAGCGCTTTCCGCCCTTGGTCAAGTTGACGATCCTTCCGGCGCCACGATTTGGTAGCGCTTCCGCAGTCGGTCACACGTGCGGAGTCGAAGCAGACCTTCCTCTCCCCGTTCCAGCGAGCAGCGGAGGTAGTAGATCTTCTCCACGGAATCCCAGCAGCACGACGGCGTGGTGGTGGTGGTGGAGTAGGGAATTCTGCAGGGCTTTTCGCCTATGCCTGTGCAGAATATGGTGGAGGAGAAAGGCGGCAGAGATTAGACGTTATGGGAGCAAGGGAGGAGGGGGCGCCCCTGCCCCTCTATTTAAAGAGGGGATGGCGCCATGGGGAGGGGAGTCCTTGTAGGACTCCTCTCCTCCCTAGGCCGGCGGATTGGAGGTGGGGGAAGGAGTCCTCCTCCCCCACGAATCCGTATCTTGACCCACCAGGACTCCTTGATCCCTATCTTGTTTTTCAAGCAAACTCCAAGATATCTTCCAGAACCTTCCGGAACATTCCGAAACCTTCTAGAACTCTCATACAAATACTCCGGAACATTTCCTATCTCATAAAATGATCTCCTATATATGAATCTTATTCTCCGGACCATTCCGGATCTCCTCGTGATGTCCCGGATCTATTCCGAGACTCCGAACAACATTCGGTCTCCAACGCACATTCCATATCTACTTAAAACAACTTCGAACCTTTAAGTGTGTCAACCTACGGTTCGTGAATATGTAGACATGATAGAGACACATCTCATATCAATAACCATCAGCGGGACCTGCAGATCCATAATGGCTCCCACATACTCAACGATTACTTCGCGATCGATTGAACCATTTACATACGAAACTAATTCCCTTTGTCTCGCGATACTATACTTATCCGAGGTTTGATCATCGGTATCTCCATACCTAGTTCTACCTCGTTACTGATAAGTACTCTTTACTCGTTCCGTGATATGTCATCCCTTGTGACCTAGTCACATACTTGCAAGCTAACTAGATGACATTCCACCGAGAGGTCCCAGAGCATATCTATCCGTCATATGGATGGACAAATCCCAATCTTGGTTCATGCGCTTCAACACATACTTTCAGAATACCCAATGACACTTTATAACCACCCAGTTACGAAGCGGCGTTGATGTCATCAAAGTATCCATCCGGTGATGGTGATTAACATAACCTCATGGTCGAAGGAATAGGTTACTATGTGATTGAAAGCTTACAGCAATATGAACTTAATGACTTGATCTTATGCTACGCTTACTATGGGTGTGTGTCCATCACATCATTCTCCTAATGATATAACCTTGTTATTAATCACATCCAATGTCCATGATCAGGAAACCATGATCATCAATTAATCAACAAGCTAGTTCAACAAGAGGCTTACTAGGGACTCATATATGTTTACAAAACACACATGTATTAGTGTTTCCTAATAATACAATTATAGCATGGGATGTAAACATTCATCATAAACAAAAAGATATAATAATAATCACTTTTATTATTGCCTCTTGGGCATATCTCCAACAGTCTCCCACTTGCACTAGAGTCAATAATCTAGATTACATGGTAATATACCGAACACCCATGGCGTTTTGGTGTTGGTCATGCTTTGCCCTAGGGAGAGGTTTAGTCAACGGATCTGCCACATTCAGATCAGTGTGTACTTTGCAAATCTTTATGTCACCATCTTGGACATACTCGCGAATAGCGTGGAAACGTAGCTTGATGTACTTCAGCTTGCTATGTGACCTTGGCTCCTGTGCATTAGCTATGGCACCTGTGTTGTCACAGTAGATGGCCATCGGGTCCAACGCACTGGGAACCACGCCGAGTTCAGTAATGAATTCCTTCATCCAAAAGGCTTCTTGTGCAGCCTCCGAAGCAGCTATGTATTCCGATTCAGTTGAAGATTTTGCCACAACGCTTTGCTTCGCACTCCTCTAGCTCACTGCAGCACCATTGAAAATAAATACGTAACCCGACTGTGACTTCGAGTCATCCGGATCGGTGTTCCAACTAGCATCGGTGTAACCGTTTACAACAAGCTGTTCATCACCTCCATAAGAAAGAACCATATCCTTAGTCCTATTCAGGTACTTTAGGATATTCTTGACCGCTGTCCAGTGTTCCTCTCCAGGATCACTTTGATATCTGCTAGTCAAACTAACAGCATGTGCTATATCCGGTCTTGTACACAGCATGGCATACATGATAGAACCTATGGCTGAGGCATAGGGAATTTTATTCATTTTCGCTCTATCTTCTGCTGTAGCTGGACTTTGAGTTTTACTCAAGGTCTTACCTGACAACATGGGCACGAACCCTTTCTTGCTATCTTCCATTCTAAACTTCTTTAGAACTTTGTCTAAGTATGTACTTTGTGAAAGCCCTATTAGGCGTCTTGATCTATCTCTATATATCTTGATGCCTAGAATGTATGCCGCTTCGCCAAGATCCTTCATTGAAAAACTATTATTCAAATAGGTTTTGACGCTATTAAGAAGTTCTATATCATTCCCAATCAACAATATGTCATCTACATATAGTACTAGGAATGCTACAGAGCTCCCACTCACTTTCTTGTAAATACAAGCTTCTCCATAAGTTTGTATAAATCCAAAGTTTTTGATTACCTTATCAAAATGTTGATTCCAACTACGGGATGCTTGCTTCAGTCCATAAATGGAGCGCTGAAGTTTGCATACCTTGTTAGCATCTTTAGGATTGACAAAACCCTTGGGTTGTACCATATACAACTCTTCCTCAATATCACCATTAAGGAACGCCGTTTTGACATCCATCTGCCAAATCTCATAATCGAAATGTGCAGCAATTGCTAACAAAATCCTCACAGATTTTAGCTTCGCTACTGGTGAGAATGTCTCATCATAGTTAACTCCTTGAATTTGTCGGAACCCTTTCGCGACAAGTCGAGCTTTATAGACGGTAACATTACCATCAGCATCTGTTTTTCTCTTGAAAATCCATTTGTTCTCGACAGCCTTACGGCCATCCGGTAAGTCCACCAAAGTCCACACTTGGTTTTCGTACATGGATCCCATTTCGGATTTCATGGCTTCTAGCCATTTGTCGGAATCTGGGCTCACCATAGCTTCTTCATACGTCGCAGGGTCATCATCGTTGTCCACCAACATGACGTTCAAGGCAGAGTCATACCAATCAGGAGTGGTACGAACCCTCGTTGACCTGCGAGGTTCAGTAGTAACTTCGTTCGAAGTTTCATGATCATTATCATTAGCTTCCTCTTCAATTGGTGCAGGCGGCACCAAAACATCTTCCGGTGCTGCGCTACTCTCAAATCCGAGAGAAGGTTCAATAACCTCATCGAGTTCTACTTTCCTTCCAGTCACTTCTTTCGAGAGAAACTCCTTCTCAAGAAAGGATCCATTCTTTGCAACAAAAACTTTGCCTTCGGATCTATGATAGAAGGTATACCCAATTGTTTCTTTAGGGTATCCTATGAAGACGCATTTCTCCGCTTTGGGTTCTAGCTTATCAGGTTGTAACTTCTTTACGTATGCTTCGCAACCCCAAACTTTAAGGAACGACAACTTAGGTTTCTTACCAAACCACAATTCGTACGGTGTCGTTTCAACGGATTTAGATGGTGCCCTATTTAAAGTGAATGCGGCTGTCTCTAATGCATAGCCCCAAAATGATAACGGTAAATCTGTAAGAGACATCATAGACCGAATCATATCCAAGAGAGTTCGATTACGACGTTCGGACACACCATTATGCTGTGGTGTTCCCGGCGGTGTCAACTGTGAAAGTATTCCACATTTCTTTAAATGCATGCCAAACTCGTAACTTAGATATTCACCCGCCGCGATCAGAACGCAGAAACTTAATCTTCTTGTTACGATGATTCTCCACTTCACTTTGAAATTCCTTAAACTTCTCGATAGTTTCGGACTTATGTTTCATGAAGTAGATATACCCATATCTACTCAAGTCATCCGTGAAGGTGAGAACATAACGATATCCACCACGCGATGCTACACTCATTGGACCGCACACATCGGTATGTATTATTTCCAATAAGTCTGTAGCTCGCTCCATTGTACCAGAGAATGGAGTCTTAGTCATTTTTCCCATTAGACATGCTTCGCATCTTTCAAGTGATTCAAAATCAAGTGATTCAAGAAGTCCATCTGAATGGAGTTTCTTCATACGCTTCACTCCAATGTGACCAAGACGACAGTGCCACATGTATGTAGAATTATCATTCAATTTAATTCGTTTAGCATCTATGTTGTGAACATGTGTATCACTACTATCGAGATTTAGCAAGAATAAACCATTCATCTCAGGTGCATTACCATAAAAGATATTACTCATATAAATCGAACAACCTTTATTCTCAGATTTAAAAGAGTAACCGTCTCGCAATAAACAGAATCCAGATATAATGTTCATGCTTAACGCAGGCACCAAATAACAATTATTTAAATTTAAAACTAATCCCGAAGGTAGATGTAGAGGGAGCGTGCCGACGGCGATCACATCAACCTTGGAGCCATTTCCAACGCGCATCGTCACCTCGTCTCTTGCTAGTCTTCGTTTATTCCGTAGCTCCTGTTTCGAGTTACAAATATGAGCAACCGAACTAGTATCAAATACCCAGGCACTACTACGATTACTAGTAAGATACACATCTATAACACATATATCAAATATACCTTTCTTCTTGATGTTGCCGTTCTTCAGATCCGCCAGGTACTTGGGGCAGTTACGTTTCCAGTGACCAGCTCCCTTGCAGTAGAGGCACTCAGTTTCAGGATTAGGACCAGCCTTGGGCTTCTTAGCAGGTGCGGCAGCTTTCTTGCCGTCCTTCTTGAAGTTGCCCTTGTTCTTAGGCTTGCCCCGTTTCTTGAAATTGGTGGTCTTATTGACCATCAACACTTGGTGCTTCTTCTTGATCTCCACTTCAGCAGTTTTTAGCATGGACGACAGTTCAGGCAACGTCTTGTTCATGCAGTGCATGTTGTAGTTCATCACAAAGTTCTTGTAACTTGGTGGCAGTGATTGAACGAGACGGTGAATCCCCAATTCATTAGGAATCGATATTCCCAACTCTTGGAGCTTCTTAGCGTACCCAGACATGGTGAGCACGTGCTCGCTAACGGAGCTTCCTTCTTCCATCTTACAGTTAAAGAATTTCTCGGAGGCCTCATAGCTCTCCATGGCCGCGCGAGTCTCAAAAATTAGCCTGAGCTCCTTAATGATCTCGAACGGGTCATGGTGCTCAAAACGCTGTTGGAGCTCCGCTTCTAAACCGTACAGGATGGCACACTGAACTGTGGAGTAATGTTTCTTCCGAGTGGCGAAAACATTCTTTTCGTCATCGGTGGCATTATCTGCAGGTGGGTCACCTAGCGGTGCATCGAGCACATAGGTCAACTGACCAGCCCTGAGGACAATCTTCAGTCCACGGAACCAGTCCGTGAAATTGCTTCCATTGTTCTTAAGTTTTTCTTTCTCTAGGAACGCATTGAAATTGATGGAGGGGGTCGCCATAATCTACAACAATTTGCAAGTAGTTTAGACTAAGTTTATGACAAATTGAGTTCAAATTTAATTATTAAACTAACTAGGTGAACTCCCACTCAAAACAACATCCCTCACATTGTCTTAGTGATTACACGAACCAAGTCCACTACACCAAGTCCGATCTTCACGAGAGAAGATGTAGTTTCATCGGCGAACAATCTTCATGTTCATCATATCAATTATATGACTCATGCTCTACCTTTTGGTATTCCGTGTTCCGAGACCATGTCTGTACATGCTAGGCTCGTCAAGACAACCTTAGTTTCCGCATGTGCAAATCTGGCTTGCACCCGTTGTATGCACACGTAGAATCTATCACATCCGATCATCACGAGATGCTTCGAAATGACGAGTCTTAGCAACGGTGCCAACTAAGGGTGAACACTTTATTACTTGATATTTAGTGAGAGGGATCATCTTATAATGCTACCGTCGCGATCTAAGCAATACAAAATGCATAAAGGATTAACATCACAGGCAATTCACAATTAGTGTGATATGATATGGCCTTTTCTTCTTGCGCCTTTGATTTCCATCTCCAAAGCACGAACATGATCTCCATCATCACCAGCATTGCGTCAAGGTCAGTGGCGCCGCTTCATGGTTGTACATCATCGCCAGCAACTATTACAACTACTTGGAATAAAGCTATTACAAGATGAATAGACACGCAGGTCTTAACAGAATTAAAGACAACCATTAGGCTCCTGCCGGTTGCCATATTACAACAAGGATCATTGCATACATCAAATACAATCACAATCACATGTTGGCCATATCACATCACAAAACCCCTGCAAAAACAAGTTAGACGCCTCTAATTTTCTTTGGAAGTTTTACGTGGTTTGGGGCTTTCGCATAAGACCGATCTTACCTACGAACATGAACCACAACGTTGATACAAGTGTTGTCAAGATGCTCATTGTAAATTGAATCTTAACTATGGTGGGAGAGACAGACACCCGCAAAGCCACTTGTGCAAGGCAAGTTGCACGTCAAGCGTGGAGCAAGTCTCATGTGCGATGACATGTAATGTTAGCCCGAGCCGCTTCATCCCACCATGCCGCAAGATGCAAAGTACACGCTAAGACACTGACAACAAAAGCATCAACGCCCACAAAAACATTGTGTTCTACTCGTGCAACAGATCTACGCATAGATACGGCTCTGATACCACTGATGGGTTCATAGCATGGAAAACAAAAAATTTCTACCGCAAGAACGAACAAAACCCAGATCTAATCTAGATAAAAGCCAAGATCTAATCTATGAGACATGAGCAACGAGATAGATAGGAACTAACCCTCGTAGATCCGAAAGCGTTAACGAGATTAGATCTCGTGGTTGATGTAGTCGATCACTTGCCGATCTCAAGATCGTGTGGACGATCCTTCCGGCGTCGCGTTCCAGCAGCGCTTCCGCCTTCGGTCAAGTAGACGATCCTTCCGGCGTCGCGTTCCAGCAGCGCTTCCGCCCTTGGTCAAGTTGACGATCCTTCCGGCGCCACGATTTGGTAGCGCTTCCGCAGTCGGTCACACGTGCGGAGTCGAAGCAGACCTTCCTCTCCCCGTTCCAGCGAGCAGCGGAGGTAGTAGATCTTCTCCACGGAATCCCAGCAGCACGACGGCGTGGTGGTGGTGGTGGAGTAGAGAATTCTGCAGGGCTTCGCCTATGCCTGTGCAGAATATGGTGGAGGAGAAAGGCGGCAGAGATTAGACGTTATGGGAGCAAGGGAGGAGGGGGCGCCCCTGCCCCTCTATTTAAAGAGGGGATGGCGCCATGGGGAGGGGAGTTCTTGTAGGACTCCTCTCCTCCCTAGGCCGGCGGATTGGAGGTGGGGGAAGGAGTCCTCCTCCCCCACGAATCCGTATCTTGACCCACCAGGACTCCTTGATCCCTATCTTGTTTTTCAAGCAAACTCCAAGATATCTTCCAGAACCTTCCGGAACATTCCGAAACCTTCTAGAACTCTCATACAAATACTCCGGAACATTTCCTATCTCATAAAATGATCTCCTATATATGAATCTTATTCTCCGGACCATTCTAGATCTCCTCGTAAATGTCCCGGATCCATTCCGAGACTCCGAACAACATTCGGTCTCCAACGCACATTCCATATCTACTTAAAACAACTTCGAACCTTTAAGTGTGTCACCCTACGGTTCGTGAATATGTAGACATGATAGAGACACATCTCATATCAATAACCATCAGCGGGACCTGGAGATCCATAATGGCTCCCACATACTCAACGATGACTTCGCGATCGATTGAACCATTTACATACGAAACTAATTCCCTTTGTCTCGCGATACTATACTTATCCGAGGTTTGATCGTCGGTATCTCCATACCTAGTTCTACCTCGTTACTGATAAGTACTCTTTACTCGTTCCGTGATATGTCATCCCTTGTGACCTAGTCACATACTTGCAAGATAACTAGATGACATTCCACCGAGAGGGCCCAGAGCATATCTATCCATCATATGGATGGACAAATCCCAATCTTGGTTCATGCGCTTCAACACATACTTTCAGAATACCCAATGACACTTTTATAACCACCCAGTTACGAAGCGGCGTTTGATGTCATCAAAGTATCCATCCGGTGATGGTGATTAACATAACCTCATGGTCGAAGGAATAGGTTACTATGTGATTGAAAGCTTACAGCAATATGAACTTAATGACTTGATCTTATGCTACGCTTACTATGGGTGTGTGTCCATCACATCATTCTCCTAATGATATAACCTTGTTATTAATCACATCCAATGTCCATGATCAGGAAACCATGATCATCAATTAATCAACAAGCTAGTTCAACAAGAGGCTTACTAGGGACTCATATATGTTTACAAAACACACATGTATTAGTGTTTCCTAATAATAAAATTATAGCATGGGATGTAAACATTCATCATAAACACAAAGATATAATAATAATCACTTTTATTATTGCCTCTTGGGCATATCTCCAACATCTACTGCAAAGGGGATGGGCACTAGAAACACAATTCCCCAAGTACCTTCAAGACATGCGAGCTGGCAAGATAGCCATTCCGGACATAGGTATATATGATATACATGTTATTGATGTATTCCTTACAAGCGCCAGGAGTAACACCTGGGTATTTGATACCGGATCTATTGCTCACATTTGTAACTCTCAGTAGGATCTGCCAAGTAGGAGGCGCCTAAGGAAGGACGAGGTGACGATGCGCATCAGCAATGGTTCGAAAGATGAAGTGATGGCCGTCGGCACCCTGCATCTGTGTCTACCGTCAGGATTATTGTTGATTTTGAATAAATGCTATTATGTACCCACACTGAGTATGAATATTGTGAGTGGGTCTTGCTTGTTGTAAGACCGTTATTCATTTAAATCAGGAACAAATGGTTGTTCAATTTATATGAATGATGTTTTCTATGTTCATGCTCCTATACATAATGGTTTATTCTTACTTGATCTTGATTGTGATATACACATCCATAGTGTTGATGCTAAATTTTCTAAGCACAGTGACGATAATACATGTACATATGGCATTACCGTCTTGGTCATATTGGCATAAAGCGCATGAAGAAACTTCATTCCGAAGGGCTTCTTGGATCGTTGGATTTTGAATCCCTTGATACATGTGAGCCATGCCTCATGGGCAAGATGACCAGGACACCATTCTCCGGAATAGTGGAGAGAGCTGTAGACCTACTTGGAATCACACACACGGATGTATGTGGACCAATGAGTGTCTCAACACGCAATGGTTATCACTACTTTGTTACCTTTACTGACGACTTGAGCAGATATGGATATATCTACTTAATGAAGCACAAGTCTGAAACCTTTGAAAAGTTCAAGGAATTTCAGAAAGAGGTAGAGAATCAACTTAACAAGAAAATCAAGCACCTTCGATCGGATCGAGGAGGCGAGTATTTGAGTTTGAGTTTAACATGCACTTCAAGGACTGTGGGATTATACCACAGCTTACGCCAGCCGGAACACCACAGCGTAATGGTGTCTTGGAACGTCATAACCGAACCCTATTGGATAGCGTACGGTCCATGATGTCTTTAACTGATTTATCTGTGTATTTTTGGGGATACGCGTTAGAAACCGCCGCTTTTATTTTAAACCGAGCACCATCCAAATACGTGGAGACAACCCCATATGAGATATGGCGTGGCAAGAAGCCACTGTTGTCATTTCTGAAAGTTTGGGGTTGTGAGGCTTACGTTAAGAAACTACAGCCTGACAAAATCGAACCCAAATCAGAAAAATGTATCTTTGTGGGATACCCAAGGGAAACCGTTGGGTATACTTTCTACAACCAAGCCGAAGGCAAAACGTTTGTCGCAAAAACTGGCACCTTTCTCGAGAAAGAGTTTCTTGTAAAAGGAGTGAGTGGAAGGAAAATTGAGTTAGATGAAATTGTTGACCCTTCTCTCCGTATTCTGAGTAGCGCAACAGAAACTGTTCTGAAACTGCTCTGCAACATAGAGGAAGATCCCATTGATGCTGATCAAAACAATGACATCGAGACTCCTGAGGTTCGCAGGTCTACAAGGGTTCGTGCCACTCCAGATTGGTATAGTAGCCTTGTGATGTCTGTCGTCTTAGATGATCAAGAAGAACCTGCAAACTACAAAGAAGCTATGGATAGTGCTGACTCCGAGAAATGTCTTAGAAGCCATGAAATCTGAAATAGGATCCATGCATGAAAACCAAGTTTGGACTTTGGTGGATCTTCCAGAAGGCCGGAAGGCCGTGGAAAATAAATGGATCTTTAAGAAAAATACAGATGCGAATGGTAATGTGACCATTCACAAGGCTCGACTTGTCGCAAAGGGTTTTTGACAAATTCAACGAGTTGATTACGACGAGACTTATTCTCCTGTAGTTATGCTTAAGGCTGTCAGGGTTTTAACAGCAATTGCTGCACATTTCGACTATGAAATTTGGCAGATGGATGTCAAGACTGCATTCCTCAATGGTCACATTGATGAAGAGTTGTATATGATGCAACCAGAAGGTTTTGTCAGTCCTAAGGATGCTAGAAAGGTATGCAAACTTCAACGGTCCATTTATGGATTGAAGCAAGCATCTCGGAGATGGAACCAATGTTTTGATCAAGTGATCAAGAGTTTTGGATTTGTCCTAAACCAACAAGAGTTCTATGTTTACAAGAAAGCGAGTGGGAGCTCGGTTGTTTTCTTAGTAGTATATGTGGATGACATATTACTCATGGGAAACGATGTGGATCTTATGAAAAGCGTGAAAGCATATTTAAGCAACCAATTTTCCATGGAGGATCTAGGTGAAGCTGCATATATATTAGGAATCAAGATCTATAGAGATAGATCAAGACACCTAATAGCATTGAGTCAGAGTACTTACATAGATAAGATTTTGAAGAGGTTCAAAATGGAAAACACCAAGAGCGGTTTTACACCTATGATGAAGAATTGCAAAATGAGTATGACTCAATGTCCTGTGACGGACGATGATAGAGAAAAGATGTCTTACATCCCCTATGCCTCAGCCATAGGATCTATCATGTATGCAATGCTTAGTACCCGACCTGATGTGGCATTGGCTCTTAGTTTGACGAGCCGATATCAGAGTAATCCAGGACCGGATCATTGGACAACTGTGAAAAATATCCTGAAGTACCTGAGAAGAACAAAGGATATGTTCATAATCTATGTAGGAAATGATGAAGCTCTAAACGTAACAGGTACGAAGATGCGAGCTGGAATTCAGATCATGATGACTCTAAGTCTCAGACAGGATTTATTTTCTTGGTGAATGGTGGGGCGGTAAGCTGGAAGAGCAAGAAGCAGCCGGTGGTGGCACAATCTTCAATGGAGTCTGAATACATTGCTGCAGCTGATGCAGCAAATGAAGCTGTTTGGCTAAGGAATTTCGTCATCGAACTGGGAGTTTTTCCCAATGCGCAAGACCCCGTGACGATCTATTGTGATAACACGGGAGCTATTGCAAATGCAAGGGAACCAAGAACTCATTCCACAGCCAAACACATCAAGCTTAGATTTCACGTCATCCGGCAGAACGTTGACGAAGGTGAAGTCAAGATTTGCAAAGTAGATACGGAACTGAATGTAGCAGATCCGTTGACGAAATCTCTCCATCTAGAAAAGCATGAACAACACCGAGATTCCATTGGTGTTAGGTTCCTGCCTATTGTAAACTAGTTTTGTTTATACTCTAGTACAAGTGGGAGACTGAAGGAGTTATGCCCTAGAGGCAAATAATAAAGTGTATTATTTGATACATATCCCGTATGTTCATAATACGTTTCATACTGTGCTATAACTGTGTTAATACAAAACGTTAATACATGTGTGGTATGTAAACAAACCGTGTCTCTAGTTACCTCTAGTGAACTAGTTGTCATTGGTCATAAGGATGGTCTATGTTTCAAGACCATGGGCATTTATGCCAACTGACAATGAGGTCATGTTATTAGTTGAATAACATGATAGACATACATCTGAATGTTATATCTTAATGAGATATAGTTACAAAGTTCACCATTGATAATAAAACACAGAGAACCTCGCAACCCAATCCTTTGACTGTGAGGTAATACAAATCACCATTCAGGAAGAAGATTAGATGGTTATCAAGAGTCATCTCGTAACAGGGTGATCAAAAAGGTGCCACTCAGGTTTTCCGAAGGGATGCGTAGAGGAGTACATATCAAGACCAGGATTTGTCTAGTCCATGTAACGGATAGATACATGTGGCCATCTCAGTGACATTGCATTAGTAAAGCTTGCAAGCATGTGACTAGGTCACGGAATGCAACGACATGAGAACGAGAAAAACAAGTTTATTAGTAACGAGATCGAACTAAGGTATACAGATACCAAAGATCATGTCTCGGATGAATTAGGTATCGAGTGAGAAAGGGAATGGGGAACGACTATCTCATGGTTCGAGCGATTGTATTCGTGAAACGCACGGGGGTCACATGGCCATCCAGGTCCCTCTGTTGATCATTGATATGAGAGTGGTATCTATCATGTCCGGAGTGTTTCCGAACTGAAGGATGTAACGCTGAAGGGTAGGGACGCTTAGGGTAGATGAGGTATCGTATGAGAAATAGAGAGAGAGATAAACCAGAATATTTTCGGTAACTTCCGATGTAGGGACGCTTAGGGTAGATGAGGTATCGTATGAGAAATAGAGAGAGAGAGAAACCAGAATAGTTTCTGTAACATCCGATGAAGATTGGAAGGGGTCCGGAAGGTGTTCCGGAGTGAAGGAATAATATAATATGTGTATTTAAATGTTAATTGGAGAATTAATATTAAATATATATTTTATTTTATTTTTGTAGGCACTATATTGCTAATGGGCCTCACCTAGAGGCCCAAGTGGGCAAGGAGCCTAGGGAGTGGGGGCCAGCCGGCCTAGGGCTGGTGGGCCGCCCTAGTGGGGCCCACCTAGGGCTGGCGGCTGCCCCAAGGTGGCCGGCGGGTGTGGGGATTAGTCCCACCCCGCCTGGCCCCTGGGTGGTGCACCCCCCTCCCACTATATAAAGGGGCCCCCCTCCCCTTGGAAGACACCGATTCCTCTCATTCTCTCTCTCTCTCTCATCTACTCAGGACTTCCCCGTAATACTGGGGAGGACCTCGTAGTTGAGTTCTCCACCTTCAAACTACCGTCGTGTGATCAGCGATCCGGCATCTACTTCTTCCGCTGGTCGGCTAGATCGGAGCCCTGTTGACGTCCCCTACACCGGACGTGTGACGAACTTCGGAGGCACCACACTTGGGGTGCCGCTCGTATTCATCAATATACGCCTTCCTGCGTAAGGCGTGCCTCTTTCTGCAAAGGTATGAATACTGTATTCCTTCTCCGTTACTTATGTCTACATAGTATAGATCCTGGTATTAGTGTTCGAGTAGATAGAATTTTTTTGTTTTGTGCTCCAGAACCCTTCATGTTGTTATAGCCCTAACATGGATTAGAGTGTCCAACTGGAGAGTAGTTTAGAGTAGTATCATAAAGAGAAGATATTTATATGAGAGTTTTCACTAGCGAAAGTATGATCCCTCGGCCTTGTATCTAAGCATTGAAATACCGTTTGCAACTAGATCTGTTACATGTTTGCTTGCTTCTATCTTTATTATAGTTTGCCTTTAGTCTCTTCCATGCCATCAAGCTATTTTCTAGCACCATTATCTTATATTCATACCACTTGTATTTCACTATCTCTTCGCCGAACTAGTGCACCTATACATCTAACAAGTGTATTGGGTGTGTTGGGGACACAGGAGAGTTCTTGTATCTTGATTGTAGGGTTGCTTGAGAGGGATACCTTTGACCACTTCCTCCCCGAGTTCGATAAACCTTGGGTAATCCACTTAAGGGAAACTTGCTGCTATTCTACAAACCTCTGCACTTGGAGGCCCAACAATTGTCCACAAGAATAGAAGTGCGTAGAAATCAAGCTCTTTTCTGGCGTCGTTGCTGGGGCGGTAAGGTCAAAGGTACTCACATCCTCCGGTGTGAGTGCTCGAAGTTATTTCCTTTAGATTCTGCAATTTTTTCTTTTTGCTTCTTCTTTTCACTAGTGAGGCTTAATGGAAAACAACAACAAAATTTGAGAGCTTTTTAGTATTTTTCCTAAGTTAGAACATGAATTGTCTGAAAAGAAAATTCAAAAACCCATGGAACTTTCTTTCCATGCTAATAACAATGTTATTAGTATGAATCTGTTGAACACCTTTGTTACTAATGCTATGGACACGTCTAAGCTTGGGGAAGTTAGTTTTTATGAAAATGATCTTTTTAATTCCCCAGCTTTAAAGAAGAAAATTTGCTCTGATGATACTTTATCTCCGATATGTGGTAATTCTAATGATACTTGTGTTATTTTAAATCCACATACTGAAAGCATCTCTTTTAAAATACCTATAAAAATTGTTGAACGTGTTATGAATAACTGTTATTTGGGAGATGGAATTGTCCATCCTGGTGATCATTTACTCTTTATACACGAATTATGCGAGTTGTTCAAGTGTGCAGGTATTTCAATGAACCAAGTTTAGAGGAAGCTATTCCCTTTTTCACTTAAGGGCAAAGAAAGGGAGTGGTATGAGCTACTAGATGATCCTCATCATTTGGAGTGGAAGGAACTTGAATCTCTCTTTTACTCTAAATTTTATCCTCCTCATGAAATTCTTAAAGATAGGAATTACATTTATAATTTTCATCCACATGATGGAGAAAGTATTGCCCAAGCATGGGGGACATTGAAATCACTAATGCTCAAATGTCCCATTCATGAGCTCCCTAGTAATATTGTTATTAATATTTTCTATGCAAGGCTTTCAGGAAATTACAAGGACTATCTAGATACATGTTTAGAGGGATCCTTCACAAGTAAGGAGGTCAAAGCTAAGTGGAATCTTCTTGAAACAATTCAAAGCAATACCGAAGAATGGGATAATGACAAAGGTAAAGAACCAGGTATAAATTATGAGTATGACTGCATTAAGTCTTTCGCTGAAACTGCTGATTTTCAAGAGCTTAATGCTAAATATGGTGTTAATCCTCAAATTCATGTTGATTGTTTTAGAGCCTTTGCTTCTCATATTAATGCTCCTAAAGAAAAATGGGACATGTATCATGAGCCTTTTAAAGACACTTGCATGGAAAATGAAATTGTTATTAATGATAGCAATAAACATGCTCAAACCTCTAAAAGTACCATTTCTTATAAGTATGTTAATTTTTGTGGAATACATAGACCTTGTGAGAATAATCAAATTGAAGAAGAATACTGTATCACCCACAGGAATGAAAAAACTAGAATGTGGTATAGGGCTTTAAATGATCTTGGTAAAAAAGTTTGTGCCCTTTATCCTTTTATTTGTGAACTTTTCTTCGAAGTGGGTCATTTCAATTTTCAATGCTCAGGCCATAATAATAGACCTTCTAATCCAATGAGTACTACAAGTTTGTATTGTGATGACATGATCACTCCTAATCAGCATGATGAACTTACATTATTTTTGGGGTGTGAAGAGTTATCAAGAAAAACCTCTTTGGTAGATATGGGTGCTTTTGATATGAATAGTGTCCTGCATGGTTGTCATCTTTATTGTGTTGATAATTGCCACACAAATACTTACATACAAAATATTATAGAAGATGAGATTACCAAAATATGACAGGACTAATATGTGTTTTGATCTTATTAATAAAAAGAAGGAATCCACCAAAGTTTCTTCTATTGTCTCTAATAATAAACCAGGGTATATGGAGAAGCTTCCTTTCAAGACTCTCCCTTCTAAAGATAAGAAGATAAAGAAGAAAAGGAGGAGTAAAAGGAGGGAGGAAACGGTATTTTCCCCTAAGCATGTTGCTCCTATTATAGTTTTTGATGAGTCTGAACTTGATGATGTTCCTATGCATGTTACCTATAGTGGTGATCATGATTGGGAAAAAGCCCATTTCTTTTGATATTGAAAATCTCTTTGGTAACAATTCTGAATATGATGATATTAATAATTGCTGCACTATTAGTGCTATCCATGTTCCTTCCAATGATGATATGTTTACAAACGAACACAGTTTGGAAGATAGCTATTTTGTTGACTTTTCTCCCACTACAATTAATAAGAATGACTATGTTTATGTGGGGAGTATTAATTCTTTTATGCATGTGGCTCATGATAAGATTGTTTTGTGTGATAGTTATATTGTTAATTTTATTCATGATGCTACTGAAAATTATTATGAGAGAGGGAAAAATGGTTTTATGTATCTCAACAATATTAAGTTTCCCCTCTTTATGTTGAAAGTCTTGAAGTTGCACTTCTTTTGCTTTGCTATGCTTGTTGCTTTGTGCTTTCATGACTTGTTTCTTTACAAGATTCCTATGCATAGGAAGTGGGTTAGACTTAAATGTGTTTTGAATTTGCTTCTTGATGCTCTCTTTTACTTCAATTCATATTTCTTATGTGAGCATCTTCTCAAACTATCAAGCCTAACTTAAAGGCATTAAAGAAAAGTATTTATTGGGAGATAACCCAAAATTTTTAGATGAGTCTTGGAAGGTATTACTTCTGTAATAACCGCTCCTTATCCTTTTTATTTGCTTTTTGTGCCAAGAGTAACCTCTAATGAGAGAGAAGTAATGATTGGGAAAGTTGCTGTCCCGAAACAGATTTCTATGCTTCACCGTAAAAATTCGTGTAAAATCTGTGTACTTCCTTTTGAGGCGTGAATTTTTGTGCTTCTGCCCCAGCTTGTTACCTAACATTCGTTGATTTGAGCAACAGAAGGTCTTCGAAAAAATTCGTCTTTTCCGCTGGTCTGTTTTGACAGATTTCTGCCATTATTTGCATTTGCTTCTTGTTGGTTCCATTTTGAGTTCTTTTGGGGAATTGATCTTTTTGAGGGAAGTGCTACAGTAGCTTGTGTTTTAATGGAAGTTTTATTGGTGTTGGAACTGAACCTAAACACTTATTACCTTGAGTGCACTAATGTTGCTAATAAAGATTGTGTGAAGTTTTGTATGAAGGAAAATTCCAGGTGTATCGAAGGAATGAGTAATGATATGAACTATGGACTAAAGCTCAAGCTTGGGGATGCCACGCGTGTCACCCCAAGAAATATCCAAGAATTACAAGCGTCAAAGCTTGGGGATGCCCAAGGCATCCCCTTCTTCATCAATAAAAATCCCAGTTTTCTTCCAAACACTTCATTTTTATTGTTTCATGCAAAGTTGTGTTGTTCCTGGAGCGTCTTCTTTTTCATTTTCGATTTGGTTTTTCATTTGCTTGGTTTTCTTAGTTTTCTGAATAAATTGGTTGGACCCCCTCTTTCATACATTTGTTTTCAAATAGTTTGGTTTGGATTGGAAAAGAGTAGGAATGTTCATGCTTAAGTGGTAAAGAGAGCTTGTTTTTGACTGCCGCCTATGTTTTGTCATGCCATGCTTGATATTGTTTTGGCTTTATGCTTAGTATTCTTTGCTGTAGCATGACTTGTTATAAACAATTGAGATTGCTTAATGTGCCTTGGAAGAATCATGCGTTGTTTTAGCATATTAAAGCATAATATTGTGGTATTCTCCTTTGATGCTTTATTTGGGTTGACTTGGCGCATGCTCACACCATGTTATGAGTATTCCATGTCACCATAAGCCTTTATGATCATTTAGTTTTCAACTTGTAGTATGACTTTATGCTTTGATTAATGTTGTTTTGTCGCTCTGCATGATTATGGCCATTATTGCTCTCTTAGTTGGTCGCTCCCAGTCTTTTGCTAGCCTCCGTAACCAAGTATGAGTTCCACTCATGCATCCAACTCCTAAAACCAAGTTATTCCAAAGAATCCACCATACCTATCTATTAGCACTTGCTATTCCAAGTATATTCATGTTTTTATTTACCTTCCGAATTAAACTTGTTATGAGAAAACTAGTGATTAAAGCTCTCACGAACTTGATGGCACACTTTACTTTCTTGCATTTAATAAACTTGAACCATTGCATCCATCTGTGTTGCGTATATGCTTGCCCTTTATAAGTTGAAGTTAGCAGAACCATGTATCATGGGGAACGCTTTCAGCATTCCACTTGTACTTTGTACCCCGTTGATATCATGTTCTTTTTCTTATGGATCCCGGCGGTGTGAAATAAAATGGGAACTTGTAAGATCATGGAGTTTGTATTTGTGTTAGAGAAACACCTGGGCCGCTAGCCTAAGCCATGTCTAATCATGATGGAAACTTGCAGCATAACTATAATGAGCACTCTATAAAGCATCCTCAATAAAAACCTATGCAAATAGCAAATAAAAAGATTGCTGAGATGTTCATTGTCTGCTTACCTTGTCATTTTGATTATGGGATAGCTCCTGTATCATGTGCAAGGGGTACCCCGTTGGCGATTCTCTATGATACATACGTACTTACAATGACAAGAGCTTACGTGTCACTGAAGTTGAGTAGCATCAGGTTCGGTCTTCGTAAGTAAGGGGCATGATATTTCAGCTTATAACTTGTCAAGCATATCCTATTAGCTGTGTCACTTTAACCTTAATCACTTTCAAGATGCTTATGATAGGGGCAATGAGAGCTGAAAGCTAATAAGTACCATAACTTTTGGAAGCTCTTTATGAAACTTGAATCTCTACTTCCTTCTATGAAGGCCTTTCTTTTACTTTTATGTTGAGTCTCCACCTTCTATCTTTATGCACCTACTTTGAGAACATAGTGGCCATTCTTAGTTCTATGTGCATTGTCCCAAGACTTGTTGATTGATGCATAGCTTTGATATTGGTTGTTTTAAACTATTTGTATCTAGTAACTCTTATGAACTTTGAAGGTGTCCTATGCATTTATATTTGCTACTCTATGAGGGACAAGTTGAATGCCACTATGCTATGTTTTCTTTATGTGAAACAAACAAACGTCTTACAAAGCATTGTTAGTCATGAATCTTTTGTTTGTGCCTTTTCATGTTACAACATAGTTGCTATGTCTTATTGTTAGAACTTTATCTTTCATGGTATGCTGAAGTACTATGATCCCAGCTATCCATGTTTTACAAATACTTTGATCAAGTTTATGATGGTGCATGTCACCTCAAAAATTATTCTTTCTTTTTATCACTTACCTACTCGAGGACGAGCAGGAGTTAAGCTTGCGGATGTTGATACGTTGCTAACGTATCCATAATTTTTGATGTTCCATACTTGGTTTTTATCTACTTTCTTATGTTTTGTCCACACTTTGGAGTACTTTTACAAACTTTCTGGGACTAACGTATTAACAAGATGCCACAGTGCCAGTTGTCTATTTTCTGCTGTTTTTGGTTCCAAGAAAGTCAGAAAATGAATATTCTTAGAATTGGACCGGACAAAAGCCAAAGTCGATATTTTACCGGAAGACTCACGGAGCCAGAAAACGAGACGGAGAGGGGCTAGGGGCTGGTGATGACCCACAAGTATAGGGGGTGTATCGCAGTATTTTCGGTAAGTAAGAGTGTCGAACCCAACGAGGAGCAAAAGGTACTGGCTAGTGGTATGGATCAGGAATTCTCTACAAATACTTAGCAAACGGATTTTTAGGGGTTTTTGATAAAGCAAGTAAACAAACTACGAGTAAACAAAAGACAGTATGAATAAATGCAGCAAGTGGCCCAATCCTTTATGCAGCAAAGGACAAGCCGGTTGTATTACTTAAGATGACCAAACGTTCTCGAGGACACATGGGAAGATTGTCAAGTGCTTTCGCTTCATATAGTTGATTAATCTTCTTTAGCTTGCTAAGTGTTGTGTGGGTGAACCTGTGCTAATGTACCGACCTTCCTAGGACTAATACATACTTGTGATTATACCCCTTGCAAACATCCGTCAGTACAAGAAAGTAATTAAGGTAGAAACCTAACCACAGCTTTAAACTCTACGACCCTTACGTCCCTTGTGCAATGGTTTCCTAACGGGGGTTCAGGTTTCTGTCACTCCGGCAAACCCTACGATTAGTAGCCAAATACACAATGCATTCCACTAGGCCCATATAGGTGAAGTGTCATGTAGTCGATGTTCACATGACACCACTAGAAGAAGTACACCACAACTTAAATATCAAACTATTGAATCTTTCTCAACATAACTCCACTACTAACAACATGACTTCTCCCATGTCCACAAGAACAAAACGAACTACTCACAATACATCATATGGATCATGATCAGAGATGGAATAATGATGTATAACAATCTGAACATAAACAGTAATTCAACGGTTCACTCAATAGCATCAACTACAAAGAGTACTCAACACCGGGAAAGTTTCCCCTATGAACTATGCAAGATTCAACCCAATTGTTACAGCAATATGGAGATGGTGATGAGGGTGCTGATGGTGATGATGGTGGTGATGATGATGATGATCCCGATGAAGTCTAGCTTGATGGTGGTGTTGATGGCGATGATCTCCCCTCTCCGGGGAGGAATTCCCCCAGCAGAAATCTATCTACCGGAGAGATCTTTCTCTCTCGGTGTTTTCCGCCCCGCAGAGGCGGCGGAATCTTTCTATGGTCGCTCCCCGAGTCTTAGGGTTTCGGGATGAATATATACGCCAGAGGGGAGAGCCAGGTGTGGACCAGGGCGGCCACACCACCTGGTGGCGCGGCCCAGGGTGGCCCGCACCAGGGGGTGGTGTGGGGCCCCCGTGGCCCATCTGCAGCCTCCCTTCTGGCTTCCTTCGTTTTCTGGAAAAATAGGATTTTCCGTATATTTTCCCGGATTTTCTGATCTTCGTGAATTTTGCCTCCAAACAGCACCTTTTCCATCAGAATCCTGACTACAGCGGTCCATGCTCCAAAAGTCATCAACCATGCAAAAACAGATGAAATAACATAAGTATCACCTCTCAATACAAAATATAGCAATGAATAACAGTGAATTATGATATAGAATAGTGATGCAAAATGGACGTTTATTTAAAGTAATTAAATACGAGGATATGCATTGAGAAGTTGTAAGTTAAGAATCTCATGTCCCTTGAATACGAGGGCTGCTCCTCATGCTACTCAAGTTTTGTCACCGGTAAGTTCTTGTCATCGTAAGCATATGTGAATCATAGAGAACTTCCAACGGGTTACCCCTTGCCCGATGATACAGAAGAATCCCCATAACAAATGACAAGGCAAGCAGACAATAAGCATCTCAGCAATCTTCTTATTTACCATGGGAATATGGTGCTTTTTTTCTCTTTCCTGTTTTCATAATATCTCTTTTTTTCTTTTTCTCTTTTTTCTCAATATTGTACTCTTTTTTTATAAGAAGAATGCTTCATAGATGCTCGTTATGGTTACGCTGCAGGTTTCCACCATGTCAGCATGGATTAGACCAGCAACTCAGGCGTTTCTCTAACACACATGCATAACTCCATGGACTTACAAGCTCCCCTTTCATTTCACACTGACGACATCCATAGACAAAAGAACATGATATCAACTAGGTATAAAGTACCAGTGCAATGTTGAAAGCGTTCCCCATGTCGGCATGGTTCTGCTAATCCACAACTTACAAAGCGCAAGCATATACGCAACATAGGTGAGCACAATAGTTCAAGTTTATTAAGTGCAAGAAAGTAAAGTGTGCCATCAAGTTCGTGAGATCTTTAATCACTACTTTTCACATAACAAGTTTAATTTGGGAGGTAGATAAAACAAGAATTTACTTGGAATAGCAATAGTGCTAATAGGTAGGTATGGTGGACACAAATGGCATAGGTTTGGTTTAAAGGAGGTGGATGCACGACAAGAAATCCCTCTCAGTACAAGTTTTTGGCTAGCAAGGCTGGGTAGCAAGTATAAGAGTTGAAGGAAACAAACAAACATACAAGTGATAAAAACAAACATGCAATCTTCCTTGGAAGCACAAAAGATCTTAACTATAGAATACTAGACTTATGAGCAAATCAAGAAAGAAAGATGATGAAATTATTTTTCTTTAGAATACTTTAATCTTTTTCATTCAACTCTCAAAAATAGTGTTGCTACTGACTGAGCCAGGTGTTCCAAAACCAACTAAATTAACTCAATGATCCCAAAGTGATACCAATACTAACAACAAGATCAATCATATAACCATGAATTGAAAACTAATATAAGCTATGCAAAAGAGTAAATGATATAACTTATCATTAATATTCCATAACGGCAACTCACACCAAGGGATACATATCTAATGAGAGAGAGGACACTTCCATAATGCAAACCATCGTACATAATAACTTCTCTATTCATGATATGACTCTACTAATAAGGTAAAAAGATAGAAGATAGTGATGTGATACCGCGGCACTCCCCGGAGCTTGGAACAAACCAAGGGGCTGCCAAACCTGATGACGAATTACTCCTTCGGTGGTGGTGGTAATATTTTCTTAGTTGACGTGAGGAAATCTTCTAGTATCTTGTGAAGCCTATTATTCTCCCATTGAGGCATGTCCACCTTCCTCCTCAATTCTTGGTACTTATCGCAGAACTCCTTAGTGACTCGTAGGGCTTCCATTGATGCAGGGCAAGTAACTCAAGGTACCAGCCCCTGCTTGGGGTCTTGGTGATCTTCCTCCATAGGCTCCTTTCCTTTATCCTTGGTGGACACCATTGTGCTTCAAAATTTTCAAAGACAGTACTTGGCAGAAATAGATCGAAACAAAAACATGACGAAAACACAATATACGAACCTCAGGAGATCCGGCGGATTATATATTACGAAGTTTCACAACAAAAGGAAGGTACTGGGCGAAAACGAGTCGGAGGCGGAGTCCGGGGTGGACTCACCACCTGGTGGCGGGGCCAGGGGTGGGCCCGCGCCACAGGGTGGTGTGAGCCACCCTGGCTCTGTTTCCATCCCTCTTTCGCTTCGTAACTTTTCTTATTGACTAAAAACTGCAAAAATATAGTTGGATTGTATTTTCGCCGAACTTTTCTTACCAGAACTGTTACCTATTTGAAAACGGACTCTGCAGGTTTCTGAATTTGGTATCTAGTAGATTCTTCCGGAGTCACCACTTGAATAACATCAATATCTTCATCTTCATATACTTATTACTTGAGTCATGAAACCTTTCACTTCCTTATTGCACCATTATCTCCACTACCTAGAAATTTCATTTAAACAAAACTTCACACAGTTCTCATTAGCAACATTAGTATAAGTGAAGTGTTAAAACCTTTTGAGTTCAACTTCAACTTAAAACCATCAAAACATAAGCTACTGTAGCAACTCCTTCCAAAAACCCAAAAAAAATTCAAAAAGGAAATCGAATAAAGAGGCAAATGCAAGATTGGGAAAATCGGTCAAAACAGACCAGCAGGTAATGATAAATTTTTTAGAAAATCTTCTGTTGCTCAAATAAAAAAGTGCAAAACTAACTAAAGTTAAATAACAACCTGGGGCATAAGCACAAAAAATTACAGCTCAATTTGATATACAGAGATCTCTCACGAATGTTTACGATGAAGCACAAAAATCTGTTTCGGTACAGCAACTTCCCCAAAAATTACTTCTCTCTCATTAGAGGTTGATCTTGACACAGAAACCAGACAAAAAAGGATAAGAAGAGATATTACCGAGGTAATAACTTCCAAGACTCAAAGAAACAAAAACAAACTGAAAGCCAAGAATAAATTGTGTTGTCTCCCAAAAAGCTCTTTCTTTATAGCCATTAAGATGGGCATGATAATTTTGAAGATGCTCACATAGGAATATGAATTGAAGTGAAAGAGAGCATTCAGAAGCAAAAATACACACATTTAAGTCTAACCCACTTCCTATGCAAGGGAATTTTGTAATCAAACAAGTTGTTGAAACTAGAGGCTACTTGCATAAGAAGGCAAAAGAAGTGCAACATAAAAACTTTCAGCATAAAACGAGGAAACATGATATTATTGAGATACATAAGAACACTTTTCCCTCTCTCATAGTAACTTTCAGTATCATGCATAAACTTAACAATATAACTATCACAAGGACCATCGTAACAGTGATCACTTATTCTAACAGAAAACAGAGGCATACTTGCTCTCATAATACTACATTGTGAAACAATATTAGAGGTATCCTTCCAAAGGATAGTGTGTCCCTCTGCTTCATATTTAGTAACAAAGTCTCTCACATTTGCTATTATAGGTTCATCAACCATTTGTTTATCAGGTTCAACAGCTTCATTCATACTTTCATTAACCATACTAGCAATCATCGAATGTTCCTTTATCTTAACTGGGAAAGGCATTTTCTCAGTATAAGGTTCAGGTAAAACATGATTAGCGGTATAAACTTCAGTATTTCTTGTAGGAACACTCTTAGCAACATCTTTATAAGGTTCATGATACTTATTCCACTTCTTTTTAGGCACTTCAATGTAGGAAGCAAAAGCCTTAAAATAAGAAGCAATAGCTTGAGAGTCTAGACCATAAGCATTTTCAATATTTTTAAAGTCATCAGTTCCCATAAAAGAATCAATGCATTCATAATCATAATTTATACCTGACTTTCTACCTTTGTCGTTCTCCCAAGCTTCATCATTATCTTGAATACGGTCCAGGAGATCCCATTTAGCTTCTTCTTCCATGCGAGCGAATGATCCAGCACAAGAAGCATCCAATAAATCCTTATCATGTAGAGGGAGCCTTGCATAAAAGTTATTGATAATAGTATTGTTGGGGAGCTCATGAATGGGACATTTGAGCATTAGTAACTTCAATCTCCCCCAAGCTTGAGCTGTACTCTCTCCATCAAGAGGCCAAAAGTTGTATATTTGATTCCGATCTTTATGAATCTCACTAGGAGGATAAAACTTTGAATAAAAGAGAGGCACTATTTCCTCCCATTCCAGAGCTTGACCATTCTTCAGCAGCTTATACCATTCCTCAGCTCTTCCTTTTAGTGATAATGATAATAACTTCTTCTTAACTTGATCTGTAGTAATACCTGCACACTTGAACAACCCGCATAATTTGTGTATAACGAGAAAATGATCATCGGGATGGACAGTTCCATCCCCAACATAGTAGTTATCCATAACACGATCAATAATTCTTGTAGGTATTTTAAAAGCTTCATTAACAGCAGGTGGTGGTTCATATACTATCTTAGCAGTGGTAGTAGCATTACCAAATAAGAAACTCAGCGAATTATCCATAACGAAAACAAAGCAAATAACAGAAGTAAACAATACTCACAGTAGAAGTTTCCTTTACCAGTTCCACTCTCCAATAGCGCTTCACTCCCTGGCAACGGCGCCAGAAAATAGTCTTGATGTCCCACAAGTATAGGGGGTGTATCGCAGTATTTTCGATAAGTAAGAGTGTCGAACCCAACGAGGAGCAAAAGGTGCTGGCTAGTGGTATGGATCGGGAATTCTCTACAAATACTTAGCAAATGGATTTTTAGGGGTTTTTGATAAAGCAAGTAAACAAAGTACGAATAAACAAAAGAGAGTAGGAATAAATGCAGTAAGTGGCCCAATCCTTTATGCAGCAAAGGACAAGCCGGTTGTTTTATTTAAGATTACCAAACGTTCCCGAGGACACATGGGAAGACTGTCAAGTGCTTTCGCTTCATATAGTTGATTAATCTTCTTTAGCTTGCTAAGTGTTGTGTGGGTGAACCTGTGCTAATGTACCGACCTTCCTAGGACTAATACATACTTGTGATTATACCCCTTACAAACATCCGTAAGTACAAGAAAGTAATTAAGGTAGAAACCTAACCACAGCTTTAAACTCTAAGACCCTTACGTCCCTTGTGCAATGGTTTCCTAACGGGGGTTTAGGTTTCTGTCACTCCGGCAACCCCTACGATTAGTAGCCAAATACACAATGCATTCCCCTAGGCCCATATAGGTGAAGTGTCATGTAGTCGACGTTCACATGACACCACTAGAAGAAGTACACCACAACTTAAATATCAAACTATTGAATCTTTCTCAACATAACTCCACTACTAACAACATGACTTCTCCCATGTCCTCAAGAACAAAACGAACTACTCACAAGACAGCATATGGATCATTATCAGAGATGCAATAATGATATATAACAATCTGAACATAAACAATAATTCAATGGTTCACTCAATAGCATCAACTACAAAGAGTAGTCAACACCGGGAAAGTTTCCCCTATGAACTATTCAAGATTCAACCCAATTGTTACAGCAATATGGAGATGGTGATGAGGGTGCTGATGGTGATGATGATGGTGATGATGATGATGATGATCCCGATGATGTCTAGCTTGATGGTGGTGTTGATGGCGACGATCTCCCGTCTCAGGGAAGGAATTCCGCCGGCAGAAATCTATCTGCCGGAGAGATCTTTCTCTCTCGGTGTTTTCCGCCCTGCAGAGGCGGCGGAATCTTTCTGTGGTCGCTCCCCGAGTCTTAGGGTTTCGGGATGAATATATACGCTAGAGGGGAGAGCCAGGGGTGGACCAGGGCGGCGCCCGCGCCAGGGGGTGATGTGGCCCCCCTGTGGCCCATCTCCACCCCCCCTTCTGGCTTCCTTCGTCTTCTGAAAAAATAGGATTTTCCGTATATTTTCCCGGATTTTCTGATCTTCACGAATTTTGCCTCCAAACAGCACCTTTTCCATCAGAATCTTGACCGCAGCGGTCCATGCTCCAAAAGTCATCAACCATGCAAAAACAGATGAAATAACATAAGTATCACCTCTCAATACAAAATATAGCAATGAATAACAGTGAATTATGATATAGAATACTGATGCAAAATGGACGTATCAGCTGGCCACACCATGTGGTGGCGCGGGCTAGCCCTGGCCGCGCCACCAGGTGGTGTGGGCCCCTCCGGCCTCCATCGACCTTGCCTCTTCGCCTATAAGGTGCCTGCCGATGCAAAAACCCTAAATCATCAAGCCTCCAGCCATGAAAAGTTCCGCAGCGCCGCCACCACCAAAGGGGAGATTTAGGGGATAGAAAGTCTCTATTCCGGCACCCTCCCCGGATGGGGCAGAGTCCCCGGAGCCATCTCCATCGACTCCACCACCATCTCCATTGCCGTTGCTGATTCCCATGATGATGAGGGAGTAGTTCTTCCTCGAGGCTAAGGGTTCTGCCGGTAGCTATGTGTTCATCTTTATCTCTCTCTATGCATGATCATATTGTGATCATGAGCTTTGTAATCAAGTAGATCTACCTTGCTACTCAAGTGCTTTAATAGATCTATGCTCTCCCCATGTGTGTGTGAAAGTGACAGCGTGCACACCATGGTGGCACTTAGGCTAGAGATTATAAATACTTGTTATGAGTTATATTTGGAGTTGGATGTCTCTATGAAATTGTGGTGTTTGTTGGAACCATCTAGTGCTCAAGGTGATAGTGTGGGGTTATCTAGATGGGAAAGGCTTACTTTGAGGTGTGCTGTTATAGCCCTACCATGGATTAGAGTGTCCAACTGGAGAATAGTTTAGAGTAGTATCATAAAGAGAAGATATTTATATGAGAGTGTTCACTAGCGAAAGTATGATCCCTAGGCCTTGTCTCTAAGCATTGAAACACCGTTTGCAACTAGATATGTTACATTTTTGCTTGCTTCCATCTTTATTACAGTTTGCCTTTAGTCTCTTCCACGCCATCAAGCTATTTTTTGGCACCATTGTCTTATATTCATACCACTTGTATTTAACTATCTCTTCACCGAACTAGTGCACCTATACATCTGACAAGTGTATTGGGTGTGTTGGGGACACAAGAGACTTCTTGTATCTTGATTGCAGGGTTGCTTGAGAGGGATACCTTTGACAACTTCCTCCCTGAGTTCAATAAACCTTGGGTAATCCACTTAAGGGAAACTTGTTGTTGTTCTACAAACCTCTGCACTTGGAGGCCCAACAACTATCTACAAGAATAGAAGTGCGTAGACATCATCTAGCATCATTTCATCATTATAGCTCTGCTTCTCTTTCCAAGATTTCTTTTGTTCATATGGCTTTTTTGCCATAACTCTTTGGTATCCATTGTTGTTGCTATGGCCCACTACCCCACTGATGCTGGATTCTGCCGTCATCTAGGTGATCTTGACTGACTGTGGCAACATGATTCGAACTGTACCAATAATACAGTTGTTCCTCTGTTCTTTTCCCTCTGTATTCATTACGATTATGTCGCCTGCCTGATCCGGCTCCATCATATGCTAGGTTTTGTATGTTTCCATCTGCTAACGTCAACAGTGGCTGAGTCGGATCCCCCAATGTGTATGAGTGATCCCTTTGCAACTTTTGCCATAGCACACTTCCATGTCGGCAACCTTGTGCAAACCATGCTATGGCTTGTGACTCAATCACACCCTCATAGGAATTGCGCATTGTGCACCGTCTGGTGAGGAATTATCTCTCCATTTCATTCAAGATTTGCTTGCACATGGCAAGCTGCTGAGGGTGATTCGGCCTCTTGTAAGTGCTAGTGAAGTTGCAGACAAAGTCCTCCTCGAATTCCATCCAGCTATTTATACTTCCTAGTGGCAACTTATTCAGCCACACTCTCGCTGGTCATTCCAACATTTGTCGGACATATCTCACCGCCCATCCGCGGTTTCCCTGTGCTATGTTTACAGTTATTCCATAGTAAATCATCCAATCCTCTTGCTTAGTACTATCGTCATATGTTTTGGTGCCCCTGGCTAACTGAAAGTTCGGCATAGGAGGTTCTCTCATGATTCGATGTCCGAAATAGGCTGGACCCGGTGGACCCTGCGCCTCAATGAGTTCTGCCATGTGGATTTTGTCCAGTTTCAATCTTGCTAGATCCTGTTTCCTAGCCGCGATCCTAGTGCATTGTACCTATGATCCGGAATGTGATACCCAACATTCATCATTGTCGAGTAACCATCAGTGTACCTTTGCGCATTGGGATCTACTCCCTGATTCGGCACATCTCTCTCGATGTTATGATTCGGCCGAGGAGCTGGTGCTCTTTGCTGAGGTGGAGGCGGGTTTCCTCCTCCTGTTGAATGATGACTGAGCTTATGGTGGGTAATTCTGGCCAACATTTCCTTGTGCAGCATTTCCTTGCATAGCTACATGTTTCACTACAACTGCTGATCATACGCAAATACTTGCTTGTTTCTTCATGAGGTGGCCCCCTCTTATCTTCTTCTTCGCGGAGCAGCATGTGGAGACGATGCTGCATGGCCGACTGATTTTGTCGGTGGAACCCCTGTCGAGTGAACCCCTTGTGATCCACCAGTAGCTTCCGGGTTTTCCCTGTAGTATGCTTCATTCATCTCACCAGCAGTACGTACCAGCTCATTCACTCTTTCCTGTTGCCTCCACTTAGCTTCACCACTAAGGTTGGGTAATTCGTCCATTGCCGCTTCTGCTGCTCTCAGGTTAGCAGCCGTTGTGTTTTATTTTGCAGCCCAGTCGACATTTGGTTGTGCGAAACACCCTGGGCACATCATTTGCTGATCGAGCGTCTCTTGCTATCTCATTGCCGAGGTTTATGCCTTTTAGCCTCACACCATCTAAATGACTCTTGTGTCCCTTAAGACTATGCACCGAGTTGTACTCTTGGAGAGTGATATGCAGCTCTTCCTGCGCATGAGCTTTTCCCTTTCTTTTTCATGCATCTGATACCGAGTTGCCTCTAACTCAGCGTGAGCCTGGGTCGGGTCAGATATTGGTCCACTAGTTGAGCTAGCTTGTCTATTGCATCTTGTATGACTTTTGCTCTGCTACTGCTAGCTATGTTTGCTGGCCTTTCCAATAGCAACTTAGCAGTTATAGATGGCCTAAGTGTTAGATTCTACTTATCATCTACTGCCTCATCTACCATTGGTGCCTTTCGGGGTGCGGGCGGTTATCATGACCTCTACCGAGCTTGTGGAATGCCGGCCACGAGCAACACACATAGGGGGATCTGTAGTGATTATCACCTTTTCGGGATACACGTGTTCATCGTGTAGCATGATGTAGACTTGATGCTCGCCAAAGTTGAGGAAACGACCGTTTCTCGACAGTGTCCTGGTGCCGAAACACCCTGCGTAGTCACTGACGAAGTTGAGCGCGCCGAACCTCTAGACAAGGTCAGAGAGGACGCGCTCGCCTGAGGAAGCAATGATGTTTCCCGTCTGGATGAACATTCCAGCAAGCGCCACTGTTGGCCCCACGGTGGGCTCGAACTATCGTGGTGGTGTCACGGCAGATGCCTGGGGTAGGCTTAAGTTGGGGCCGTATGGACGCATGAGGAATCCGGGGAGGGAGAGTGCGGTGGATCTGCATAGGAAGAACAATGAGGAAATCAGGAACAATCGATGTGCCCCGAGCTAGAACTCTTATTCGTTCTATGTACTGTGGTTACAAATGCTCCTTGAGATGTTTGCGTAATAGCTATCAAGGTATAGAGGTAGAAGAAGAAGTGTCCAGCCTCCCTAACCCTGGCTCTACCCCTCTATATAGTGGAGGTGAGCTGCTAGGTTACAATGTGGGTTCTAGGATTATAGAGTGGGATTTAGCTTTACCCAATGGACTGGGTCATAGGGCCTATCCTCTGGTCCAGGGCCTGATTAGCAAAGTGGTGCATGCCAACGGTACCACAGTACACAGCGCTAGTCCTTTAGGCATCACGTGGTTCTTTTGGCGTCAGCCGACAATTCTCTCCACAACAATCAGCTTTGGCCCACTTGGTACAGTGGTCCAGTAGCATCATCAGGGCGGTGTGCCAGCCTATTGGGTAACGCACCGAGCCAGAGGCACATATGTTCTTGCTGACTATATGTCGGCTCATTCTTGCCATTATTACTCGGCTCATAATTATTTGGCCTATGTCCGCCTAACTCGGCCAAGGTGAGGCCGAGTCAACCTGATCATTTACCCTTCTTGACCCTACTAGGGGTCATCCCCCCCGACACCAATGGTACTCTCTCTCTCTCGTTATAAAGTTCGTTGGGTCTGTCATGGTTTTTCTCAACAACATGGTCTTGATTACGATGAAACTTTCTCTTCCATTGTTAAACCTAGTACAATTCGAATGGTTTTTAGTCTTGAAGTTTCTTCGTCTTAGCCCACACATCAACTTGACGTTAAAAATGCTTTTCTACATGGATCTCTAAATGAAACTGTTTACTGTCAGCAACCTCTTGGTTTTGAAGATACAACTAATCCCAATCATGATTGTCTTCTCAAAAAGTCCCTATATGGTCTAAAACAAGCCCCTCGTTAATGGTTTCAATGATTCTCTACCTTTATTCTCAATACCAGCTTTCAACCATCTCCCTCGGATTCCTCTCTTTTTGTCTATCACACTACCTCTCACATAGCCTACTTACTCTTATAAGTAGATGACATTGTCTTAACATCCTCCACTCAGCATTTTCTCGATCACATCATTTCCTTACTTCTCTCTGAATTTTCCATGACTGATCTTGGTATACTTCATCACTTCTTAGGAATTACTGTTACTTGTGATACCCATGGTCTTTTTCTATCTCAGTGATAATATACTCTTGATCTTCTAACTAAATCAGGCATAGTTGATTGTCAATCATCTAAGCTCCCTGTAGATACAACTACCAAACTTTCCTTCTTAGGTGATGTTTTTTCCGATGCCACTCTCTATGGTAGTATAACCGATGCTCTTCAATATATCACTCTCACTCGTCCAGAAATTTCTCTTGCCGTTCAACACGCATGTCACTACATGCATGATCCTCGCATTCCTATTATAATCATGTTAAACATGTTCTTCGATAGCTCAAAGGTACTTTGATTATGGTCTCCACATATATTTATCATCTCCAAATACTATGACAGCATATTCCGTTACCCGTATACTCGTCGGTATACATCCGGATAATGTGTTTATCTTGGTAACAACTTGATTTCATGGTCGAAACGGCAGGTTACAGTTTCATGTTTGTCTGCAGAAGCTGAGTACCGTGTATTGGCACATGCTGTCGCTGAAACGGTCTGGTTGTGTCAGCTTCTCTCGGATCTTTGTCGTCCTGTCCAGCAGGCTACTATAGGTTATTGTGATAACATTTCAGCCGTTTACATGTCCAACAATCCAGTGCAACATTGCCGGACAAAGCATATCGAGATCGACATCCATTTTGTTCGTGAAATGGTGGATTTTAGGACAAGTTCGGGTTCTTCATGTTCCAATCACTGCTCAATTTGCAGATATCTTCACAAAGGGTCTTCCAATAGCATTGTTTACCGATATTCGATCCAGTCTCTATGTTGGTGAACCACATGTTCACAAAGGATGTTAGATTATAAGTCGGTTTGGAGTTTGATTGTAATATAAGTTAAGGTTTGCCTAGCCGGCCGCCTATATATACCCTTTGTAATCTGTCAAACAATATCAATCATTATGAGAAATTAAATTTCTACATATGTTCGAACCAATTTACTTCAAATGTCCAAATAGACTTTGTGAAAAATCTATTTACTTTGTTATTTGATGACCAGTTCGGAAATACCGGTAATACCGGTCCAAAATCTTTCATACAAGTAACAAAATTTGAGCCTGATTTTGTAAAAAATCGTTAATTTTGAACAAATTATTGAAATAGTGCAAACTTCAAATCGGTAATACTATTTACCAATGGTAACCACCGGAATCAGCGGTTTTTGGCGAGATACATGAGATACCGGTCGAGAAAATGTTCCCCGGTATGTAGTTGCAATATCCCTTTAACGGACGCACAACTAAACCAATAAAATCCACTAGACGTTTTATTCATAAAAAAGGCATAACAGCATAGTAGTATAAAATCAAATATGGCTTCATGAAAGTGATGAAAACAAGTGGGAGTGATTGGTTTTATACTCTGTAATAATTATCCGCGATCTCTCTCCTTCCTTGATGCCTCGCAGCTCAAGTAAAGCCTGGTGGTAGTGCTCCACGATTAGCCACACGATGGTTGTCAACTCGCCACCACTGCTGAGCTTCTTTGCATGCGACTCCCTGCTGCATTTGTTGCCCGCATAGACGAGCATATCCGTCCACATCTCAAGCACAAGTTCCAAGGACCTATCAGTGTTATGTTTCTCCTCATATTTCAGCAGTTCCCTAGCAACTGTAGCTGAATGATTGAGTCGAACATTCTTGTAGCTGAACTCTGGGAGGGCGACATGCTGGTTGTACATTTTTTCTGCATGTATCCTACTGTTGGTGACCCTGGAACTGGAAGCTGGGTCATCATGCCATCCGAATAGACTCTTGAGCACACCACAAATGCCTGCTGGCCGGTATTGGCTCACCGCGCCATCTAGAGCTTTACAGGTCCGTTCATACAACTTGTTTTGGGCGATGCCCGGCAGCATGTAGGGGCGTTCAACAAGAAGAAACATCATGTAATTTGACAGCGCCCTCACCGTACTCACAACACCACGTGATGCATTGGCACTCTTGCACTTGGAGAGGAAAAAATCCGTGGCGATGTGCCAGATGATGATGCACTCCTGAAACTCATCGCCAAGGGTCGCTTTAAAAACGAATTCCGGCTTACGATGCTCTAGTGTAGTCATGCCCCACTGATGTTTGATCATTCCCAGTGTGTTTATCCACGCCTCCTCGTACAGAAGGTCGGTGTGGTCATCGATAGACACCTTGATAAACTTATGGTCCAATATTGTAATGGCCCCGGAGAAATGCTTCCTGTTCCACAACTCTTCGAATCCTAACAGCTTGGCGAATGTTCCGAGCAGAGGGCGGGTGAGAACGGTGTCTGGGCGAGTGCAAAAGTGCAGCATGTTGTACTGTCCCATGTTACCAGACCACCTCCTTACTCCGGACCTGCTACCTCCAAAAGTGACAAAAGAGTTCACACAGAGAACCAAACGACGAAGCCGGTCCCATCGCCCACTACACAGAAATGTCTGTCTAAGCCATGGGATTCTGGTGGTACTTAGGTAGGAAAACATCCAGGATGACCCCAACGCGTTTAGCAGTGAAGTCCACTCCATGAACAAAGCACTGCCAAACAAAACATATGTCATAGCTGTGTCAGCTTCTCCATGCACATCTTCTTCACTGTAATGGAACAGCAGCAACGAGGTCAAAATGGCAACTGGCGAGATGACACGGATAGTGTAGCCCTGCCATGTGTGGATCACAGCCGCTTTGGTGTACAAGATGTCGTACATCAAGGATAGCTCTATCTCTACAATGGTCCAAAATTCCAGACCCCTCAATTTTCCAATTATGTTCTGCCTGACAGGTTCGTCTTCGGAAGAATCAACCATCCAACACTTACAAATGTGGAACAACGAGTGAGCTAGTCGCACACTCGATTCCTCATCCAATGTTTCACGGCCATCTATCTTCATAAACTTTACATCTTCTTTGTGAGCATGACTATACATTGCATGTTGTTGCTTCTTTAGGGAGTCGCGGATGCTGCTCAGGTTGCCTCTCTGCAGTGCCAGCCACCTCTCCCCATACTTGATGACACCCACAACAAACATCAATCGGGAGGCAAGCCGAATGAAATGCCCACTACTGTTTCTATATTTGTAAAGGAAATAGCCTCCTGCGGTGACCTGGGCAATAAATGTTTGCAGGCTGCGGAGATAGAGCTGGTTGTCTTGCAGTGCGTAGGCGGCGATGTTGTCCGGTCCGGCGAGGTGCAGCAGGAGGAACGGTGCCCATAATGTGACAAGCGGGTGGATACCCGTGGCGCTAGATAAGGAAAGGCGACCGAGGGTAACTGTAACAAAGATGGGACCGAAATTGTATGCTAGCCAGAGGAGTGTCATCCGTACCGGAACGCCGCTGAAGGTTTCCCTCCGACGGGCACCGGCGCAGACGAAGAGGATGACTTGCAGTCCAAGGCTACAGAGTACCAGTACCTGCACTGGCAAGTGATTTTTGAGGTCCTCGAGCCCTGTAACCATCGCTCCTGCTTGCGCTGCCTACAATGGTCACTCAATTTAGCTTATGCCTACTTACACCCGTACACCATTCTCTAGCATTACACAAGTTTGCATGATTAAAAGAAACAGATTCTACGAATAATCACAAACAGCCGGTAAGAATCTCAGCACGTAATGACAAGTTTACACAAGTTTACAATGACCAACAACTTGTATGAATCACAAACAACCGGTAAGAATCTCAACATTCTCTAGAATTACACAAGTTTACATTGACAAGTTTGCAATGAATATATGACTAAATAATGCAGGAAAAATCTCAGCAGGTAAGTGATGGTGCATACATACCGGGTAGCTCTATTGTTGCCGTGAATAGCACAGACACAGACTCACTCAATCAGCTCTAATGCAGGTATCAGACAGCGGCAACAGGCAGAGCGACGGTACATAGGAAGAAGAGGCTCCTTGCTTCACTCCCAGCTAGGATGTATCAAGGAGTAAGCATACATATAGAACGTGCTCCGTGCTGACATATAAAGTTTACACTCCACCAACCAAATATGATGGGGACGACATACAGAGTCTACGAAACTTCACGTTGTCAGTGGCCGCAGATGCCTTGCTGTGATCAGTATAGACGACATGGGATAGGACACATCCGCCATGTCTTATATAGTACAAAAGTATGATTTTGTCCTTATTATTTAACCAAGTATTCTGATTCAATATCAGTAGTATCAATTATCTTGATGGCAAGGAAGCCCCATGGAAGCATAAACAAGTATCGGGGCGTACTTATGCAGAAATGTGGTTCATGTCTTGAGCAATTATTGGCACTTGAGCACAAGATTTTGTCGTACATAATGGCAGGGTCTTCATGTGGAGGTTGGATGGAGAATTCGTCCTTCCAATTGCCATGTTGTGTAGATTAGAGGCGTGGGCTGGACCACCATTTGAGATTCCAATGATAACGTATGAATTTTCGCTTTTGATTTTAGGAATGTTTCCTTGGGTCCCGCTAGATTCCTGCCTTACATGTAATAAAGTGGCCAATTGGTTAAGACATATTTAATCACATATGGTGGCAGCCACATTCCTGTGTGACTTTTAGATTCTCTCTGATCTAGGCAAGGGAAACAGTGGCATGCACTTAGCAACGAACAACTACAACTTAAACATGCATGGTGATATGGAGCAATATGGGCAGATTGATAAACAGAAGAAAGTTAGTGACTGATATGGGCAGATTGATAAACAAAAGAAAGATAGGGAGGGGTATGGGCAGATTGATAAACAGAAGAGATATAGGAGCTATATGGGCAGATTGATAAGTAGAAGAAAGATAAATTACTTAAGAATTTTCGTGGAGCCGATCAACGAAAGAAACCTCATACATTGGTTCACTCCCAAATGGCGCACATGGTGACAACTCCAGGTATGCTCGCTCAACTCCAAAACATGGCAATTAAGAAATGTGCGCTCGCTGTGGGAAGCGACACAGTTGCCAAGTGCATTTCACCCGGCACTCAGGCAACTAAGAGCATCTCCACTCGCAACCCCCAATTTAACCCCGGCGTAAGACCATATCGGACGCGCCGGCACAAAAACCGGCTAGGGGGGGGAGCCGGTCTCCAGCCGTAACCCCCATATCGGCCCCCAAATTAGAAATTTGAAATTCAAACAACAACAAAAATATGACGGGTAGAACGGCCGATCGCTGATCGCATAGTCGCAAATAGCATAAATAGTCTTACAAAACAAAGTCTCGACGATCACATCGTCACAAATCGCTGCAAATCATCATAGTCTAGCGATCAAAAGAAGCCACGCCGGCATCACAAAGCATAGCGGCGCATCAGACGGCGGCGTCGACATCGACGGCTGATGGGGAGTGCCTGTCGCCGGTGCGCTCGCAGGTGCTGGGGTAGTGGATGCCACAGGTGATGGCGAAGTGGATGCCGCACATGCTTGGGTAGTGGATGTCGGTGGACCTCGGACCTCGTACAGGATCGCGACGTGCTGGGCCTCCCACCACGCCCGCACGTCGGCGTCCATGTCCCTGGTGTCGACCATGAGGATCGACAGGTCCTCCCTCCTCTTCTTTGTGGCCACATTGGCCCTGATCAGCTCGAGCTTGGCATCCTGCCTCTCGATAACCGACGCCCACCTGACCACGGCAACCTGCTCCATCTTGGCGACCTGCTTCGCCCTCTTGGCAGTGTGCGAGGTGGCATCCGCCATGTAGGCCATGATCGAGCTGTGCAGTTTCTCGATGGCCGGCGCGACATCCCTCGCCGCCTTGGCCTTCTTCTGCCTGATCGGACGGCCTCCCGAGGAGAGAGCTGGCGGCGCGTCGCGGTCGTACTTGCCCTTGGCGAGCGCCGTGCGCGTCTCGGTCCACTTGTCGCACGTCTCGATCCTGGCGAACACATGGATGAACTTGAACTTGACGTCGTCGTTGTCCTCGCGGTAGGCGGTGATCATGGCGCGCATCTACGGAAGCAATGCAAAGCAGCGAACAAATGACCGTGATCAATGGCCGGTGACCCAACACAAAGGCTACGATGGACAGTGGACACGGTGGGTTCACTTACTTGGTCCTCGAAGTTGGTGCCGCTGACATGGACACGGCGCACCTCCTCCACGACGCCATGCCACTTGTTGCAAGCATGCTGGATCATGTGCCAGCGGTGCGACATGCCGGAGTCATTGCGGTCGTGGTACAAATCCTTGAAGTAGGGGTCCAAGAGCCGCCGCTCGTCGTACGCCGCCTTGACGCGCAGCCAGTAGGCCTTGGAGCTCTGGTCCGAGCCGGTGAAGGTGTCGATGCTGACCGATTTCCAAGCCTCGGCGAGGCACTCGTCCTCCCGTGAGCTCCACTTCGGGCCACGGCCGCCATTCTTCTTCTTCTTGACCTCGAGCACCACCTCGGGCACCGGCGCGAGCGCCTCCTCCTTGTCGTCCTCAGCGAACACATAGGCCTGGTTCTCCCAGGAGTCTTGGCTGTTGTCGCAGCCGTCGTTGGCCTCCACCTCCCCCTGCGTGTAGAATGGTGGCAGCCCCCCACCATTGATCATGTCGGTCATGATGGTGTTGGTGCCCAGTGTCGTTTCGTCGAGCACCCCATGGCTGCCGCCGCTGCTACCCGCGGTGGTGGGCATACCGCCGTGGAAGAGGGGGCGGCGGAGAGCAGGAGAGGCGCCCAGGTTGGGTGTACCTTGGCTGAAGGCATTGGGGTTGAAGCTAGCGTTGAGGTCGACGGAGCTGAAGGGATTGGGGTTGAAGTTGCCGCCCGCGTCGAGTGGCCCGCATGGCGAGAAGCGAGATAGCTTGGGTGTACCCTGGCTGTCCTGGGACATCGGGCCAGCCTGGGTTGTTGCCGAAGACGGCGACGGTGATGAGACGCTCCCTTGGCTCCCCCACGCGTACGGGGGGAAGCTCGGCATGCCCGCCATGTGGGCGGCTCTCTGCGCCATGAGCATCTCTGTGGCTAGAGCCTCCGAGGCCCACTTCTTCCTCGCCCTGAGCTCTCTCTGCCGGCGGCTGGCGTTCTCGACCTGCCGGCGCTGCAGGCCGAACGCCCACTCCGCGTTCGTCATCCCCTCCGGCCGCTCCTTCTCCGGCTTGCCCCTCTTCTTCGTCGGCGGCACTGCTGCAGTCGCGCGGGGAGCGGCGTACTTCTTCAGTGGCATGGTGCTGCGATCTTGTCTGTGCTGGGGGAAATGGCAGGAGTGGGAAGCGAGGCAGGAGGGGAGGTGGGAGATAGGGGCTAATTTTGGAGGGAACCAGCGCTAATTTTGGTGGGAAAGGGAATAATTTCAGCTAGGTCGCCGACAAGGCTGGCCTGCCAAACTTTTTCCCGCTCTTCGGCGTCCCTGCTAGCCTCCCTTGGAATTGGGTTTCGACCGGGCGCGCCAGGTAAATCGAGCGCGGGCGCCGGCGCCAAATCGAAATTGGGGGACGCGGTTGGGGCCGAAAATTGGCGTCGGCGGCCCTCAAAGGCCTTTGAGGGCCACAAGTGAAGATGCTCTAAGCATGTTTATATGCCACTTGCCGCAGTAAAACATATATAAACAAATAAAGCCGAGCATATCTGTATTTTTCCTATTGTGATTTGCATGACACTTAGCAAACTCAACACCGCTAAATACCTGAGAAAACTCAACAACGCATTCTAATCGTAGTTAACAGCTGACAGACGGCGACCCAACTTGCAGAGTGGTTTTCGGAGAAGTACTCGTCAAACAAAGAAACGACGATAATTGTGTGATCATATACATTTGGAACTTGAAGACCAACCTGTTGAACCTTTTTGATTATTTTCTTCTACTATAAAAGGAATCGTTTGAACTTCTCAAGGCAAACTTATGTTAGACGTGTAAAATTATCACATTCCTCGGCAACAAAATTTTCCTTCCGATTGGCATGTTGTGTAGATTAGAGGAGCGGCATAATGCACTACAGTGGCATGTCATGACAGGCGCTTGGCCTGGACCAACCTTTGGGATTCCAATGACAGCGTATGATTTGTCGCTTTTCGTCACAAGAATGTTTACTTCGGTCCCACTAGATTCCTACCTTACCTATAATAAAGTGGCCAATTTGTTAGACATGTATATTAAATTATGTATGGAGGGAGGGAAAACACATTTGTTGACTCCGGAATTGTCTGCTATGAGGGGCGACCGTGGTGGCGACCCCGGAATTGCCGGGATCAACCCTGCAGTCCTAGAGGTGAATTCTCGCTGAAGGGAGGCAGGTTCTGGGCTCTGGCCGCCGATAAGGAGGATGATGCGGAAGATCTCCAGTCTTTGGACGTTTCTGCGGACGTTGATCGGTGGCTGGATTTGGAGGATGGTTTGGGTGGTGCGGCGTCGTCTGCAAGGGCGGCCAAACGTATAGAGCGGCGGGCGTCAACAGAGGCTTGCGGCGTTGGAGCTGTGGGTTTCGCCGTCGATAAAGGTATGCTCTCAAGCGAAGACCTGAGAAGAAGTGTTTCTGTCAAAGCCTCATCTCGTTCATCGAGATCACTGAGAAGACCACCATTGGAATCTTCAGTGCATTGCATTTCGAGCTCGGATGATGGATGGACGATTGTTGGACAGAGAAGACAGAGGAAGATGGCTAGTTCGCCGTCGTCTTTGTCATCCACGGCGAGAACGGCTGATCCGAGATCTACGCATTTTTTGAATTTTCGTTCTCTTGGCCCTACGTGTATGTGGAGGGGTGCGGCTGGCCCATTGTCTGTGCAGGCCCGTATACATCGCTGCGTGCCTAGGCCTGGTCCAACTACTAACACGTGGCCAAAGGTACTGACACCTGGTGATGTTAATCTCGGTATAGCCATACATGCTGGCCACCGTACTTTCTGTGAATCGACCGATACCCTAATCGGGAGGTGTTCCGAGATGAGTTATGGTGGCGGCGGTGGTGGAGGTCCGGGAAGGGGGACTGGATCTTGTGGTGGCCACGGCTATTTCAACAATAATCAAAACCAGCACAACGCCCGCAGAGGCCGTGGAAATTACTACCATGGCGAGAGTAGTGGTGGAGATCACAGGGACTCCTCACGGTTCGAGGGCAGCTCCAATGGCTTCTCGAATCACGACAATTATCGTGGCAGTGAAGCGGGAGGCTTTCATGGTGGATCGAGTCCTTCCCATGAGTTCTCGAATGGCAACGGAGACGTCGGATATCAGAATAGACGAAGATATGAATTTAGGGCGTCCCGCAGTGGTGGGCAAACATGGAATAATGGCAGGGGAGGAGGACGGCCTAGCTTTGGTATGAACAACCATCGAGATCTCTCTATTGGTAACGCTGGTCATGCGACAGCTAACACTACGCAGGGATCCCTCGATCAAAATCTCGTCAAGCAAGTGATTGATGTCGTGGCGGCGGCAGCGCAGAGCGGTGTTATCGCCATTCCCCAAGTGAATCAACTGGTGGATGGATCCACGATCAATGCTGGTGTTGCGGCTTCGGGTGGTGCAGGACAAATTACCTCGGTGGTGGCACAAACTCACCAGGTTGTGCCCCCGGGACAGCCTTGACAACGCTGGCTAATGTTACTGCCCAAGAAAAGAAAAAAGGTGTGGATATGGAAGTTGATGGCAATGGGCCTACGAAAAAACCAAAGAGGAATGACAAGTTGCGTTGCTTTAGATGTCATCAGGCATGTCACTTTCATGAGGATTGTACGGTTATCGTTTGTGATAATTGTGAATCACCGCAACACATGACCACTTCTTGTCCATTGTTGATTGCTCCAAAACCTTCCGTGGTGGTCCATGGACTGGGAAACGAGAAGCTCACTTTTTTGGAGCTACCTACAACTGAATCCTATCGACCGAGAGTTGAGAATTCAAGAGTGGAAAAGGTAACTGTGGAAGGTGGTTCATTGACTTGCCACAAGTTATTGAAATTTTAAAGAGGTTGGTTCTATCACCTAATTACATTTGGGAAGTAATTGAATTCCAACCCATGGTTTTCAAGGTGAAGTTCCCAACTAAGGATGAGGTTCAACGGATGAAGTCACTAAAGCAATATCAAATTCCCGATACCCCAATTTATCTAAAGTTTGATGAGTGGGGTGTGGTTGATGAGCCAATGTTCCTACTGCCAGAGGTGGCTGTTCAGATTGATGGAGTTCCCAAGGATGCCAGAGGTGATTTCCTTTCCTTATGGGGTCTTGTGTCTCTGTTGGGCAAAACCAAGAGCGTGGATATGCCTTTCACTAGACAAAAGGGGATTGTTCGGATTGTGGTGTTCTGTGTTGATTCCGACTTCATTCCACCTTATCTTGATATCTGGATGAAGAGATGTTTTTACACACTCAGATTCATGGTGGAAAAGTATTCTACAGCCTCTAATGGTCAGGGATCAATATTACCTAATAATGAAGGGGATGGTGATGTTGATAAAGGAAACAAGGATGGTACAAGTAAGATGGATGAGGATGCCAAGATGGACCATAATAAAAAATATACAAATGATTCACGGAAGGAAGGAGGGGGTCATACCGTTTCTGGAGGTATACATATGGCAGAGCTGCTACGTATTCCAGACATGCAAGTTGGATCTTTTCAGATTCCCATGAAAGAGGTAAAAACTAGAAAAGATGCTATTTTCATAGTAAAACACATTCAGAAAGGTGGAAATAATACAAAGTATTTCCACCTAATTACTAATGGCAAACATAGGAAGAAGAATTTTTTTCAATTAGAACAGGAGGAAGGCACTATTGTGGGTGATGAGAATCTTAAAGTCTATATCTCTGAATACTATAAGGAGTTGTTTGGGGAGCCGACTCCCAGTAGTTTTGAACTCATTGAGGATCGAACGGATGATATACCACAGGTCTCATATGAAGAAAATGAAATTTTAACCAGCGCCTTCAGTGAACAAGAGGTTTTTGATGCTATATCATCTATGGAACATAATAAGGCACCGGGGCCAGATGGCTTCCCAGCTGAGTTCTATAAATCTTTTTGGACAATGCTTAAATAGTATCTTATGGCTATGTTTGCACGGATGCATACAGGTAACTTTCCCCTGTTTAAGCTAAACTTTGGTGTTGTCACCTTACTGCCCAAAAAACAGAATGCCGTTCAGATACAACAATATAGAACCATCTCTTACTTAATGTCAGTTTTAAATTTTTTACTAAGGTAGCCACTAACCGCATCACTGTGATTGATCATAAAGTTATCAAACCCACCCAGACGGTGTTTATGCATGGACGACATATTCTCGAAGGGGTGGTAGTCCTACATGAGACGATTCACGAACTCCATAGAAAGAAGCTGGATGGGGTCTTTTTCAAAATTGATTTTGAAAAGCCTTATGACAAGGTCAAGTGGCCTTTTCTACAACAAGTTTTACGTATGAAAGGTTTCGATCCACTTTGATGATTTCGTACGGGATGGAAGTGTAACCATTCGCGTCAATGATGACATAGGCCATTACTTTCAGACAAAAAAAGACTTCGCTAGGGAGATCCTCTATCGCCCATGCTTTTCAATATTGTTGCCGATATGCTTGCCATTTTAATTGCTAGAGCAAAAGAGAATGGACAAGTCTCTAGCCTAATCCCTCATCTGGTTGAGGGGGGGGGGTCTCTATCCTGCAATACGCATATTACACTATTTTGCTCATGGAACATGATCCGCATAAAGCGGTCAATATGGAACTTATCTTGTTCATATTTGAACAACTATCTAGGCTCAAAGTTAATTTCGACAAGAGCGAAATCTTTTGTTTTGGCAAGGCTGCCGAACAAGAAGGAATATATAGGGACATTTTCGATTGTGAGGCGGGATCCTTACCATTTAGATACCTTGGGGTACCTATTCATCATAGAAAACTTCGCAACTCTGATTGGAACCCGGTGGAAAGTAGGTGTGAGGGTAAGCTGGGATGTTGGCAAGGTAAGCTGTTATCCTACGGCGATAGGTTGGTTCTAATTAACTCGGTCCTATCGAGTATGCCTATGTTTATGCTGTCTTTTCTCGAACTCCCGAAAGGTGTGCAAAAAAGATTGGACTTCTATCGTTCAAGATTTTTTTGGCAAAGCGATGAACAAAAGAAGAAATATAGACTTACTCGATGGAACATTATTTGTAGACCCAAAGATCGGGGGGGTTTAGGCATTGAAGTGCTAGAGATTAAAAATAGATGCCTACTTTTTTTTGCGAAATAACAGATGCCTACTTAGTAAGTGGTTTTACAAGTTATTAGCAGAAGAGGGGTGTGGCCAGAGTTGCTCCACAACAAATATCTGGCTAATAAAACACTTGCTCAAGTAGAAGTCAAACGAACTGACTCCCCCTTTTGGAAAGGTTTAATGGGTGTGAAACATGATTTTTTTAACTGCGGTAGGTTCGAACTTGGCGATGGGAAAGGTAATAGATTTTGGGAGGATAAGTGGTTAGGAGAGTTGTCTCTCGCCCAATAATATCCATCTCTTTATAATATCGTACATAGAAAACATGTTCGAGTGCATTATGTCCTTTCTCAAAGTCCTTTAAATATTGGGTTCAGGCAAACTTTAACTGGAAATAAATGGAATGCATGGTTGCACCTATGTGAGTGGTTGATGAGGACATCGTTGTCTCCTCACCAGGACAAATTCATATGGACCCTAACTGAGAATGGGGTTTTCTCGGTTAAATCCGTGTATGAAGATCTTATGAATGAGAATCCGGGATTCCCCACAAGGTATTTGTGGAAAATAAAAATCCCTTTGAAAATAAAAAATTTCATGTGGTTCCTGAATAATAAAGTCCTACTTACCAAAGATAATTTTGCTAGATGAAATTGAAATGGTTGTAAAAAATGTTGCTTTTGTGACGAGGTCGAAATAGTTGAACATTTATTTCTTACATGTCCTTTCGCTAAGATTGTATGGCGGATGGTTTTCTTCACACATAATCTCCCTCCACCGACTAATATAACCAATATGTTTGGGAATTGGTTAAACGGAGTAGATAAAGCGAATAAGCGGAGGATTCCTATTGGCATTTCGGCCATTTGTTGGTCAATTTGGAAAAGTCGTAATAACTGTATTTTTAACAACTCCGGAGTTCCTTCATTTTTGTAGGTTATTCTTATGGCGGCTCACTGGATTCAACTATGGGCTTTCCTACTCCCAGAGCACCAGCACCAACCAATGGTTTCTGGCTGCATCCGTCTTGTGGCGGTTACATCGGATTTTTTCAGCCAGGCTTCGTGACGATATTCTAGTAGATTGACAGCTACTTAGCTGCGTTTTCATCTCTCTTGTGAGACCCTTTTGTTTACCAGATGATTGATCTGCGCATCTTCCTATCTATGATATGAGATGTAATAATTATACGATATTTGGCTTGAACTATTAATAAAGGGTTGTGTGCATCTCAGGATGCAGAGGCTGGGGTTTACCCCATTTCGAAAAAAAATTATGTATGGAGGAAAAGTGTCGTGGTGGTGTCACGGCAGATGCCATGGATAGGCTATAGGTGGGGACTAATACACGCTAGGGGAATCCAGGGAGGGATAGTGAAGTGATTCTTCACACAGTTGTTTGTATTGCTCTGTTACCAAGATTACAAGTGCTCCTAGAGCTGTATTGGTGAGAGGAGGAAGAAGGAGCTCTTTTACTCTCACCCACAGATCACACCTAAACCCTAGCCAAAACGGAATAGCAGAAAACCAACCCCCTCTACTGAAACCCTAGCCCCTCTTTTATAGAGGGGGCTCGGTCTCTGCCTAGGGCATACGTGGAAGTATATTTCCTAAGAATATGCTTCCCCCCAAAGTAGTAAGCCGACCGGGGTACTTTTCAGCCGCGTCACATATGCTTTGGCTACATGAGCCTCTGCGGCGCCCGCGTCAGCCGACATGGGCGTCGTCACCCTTGTCGGCCACGCCTCGGTGGTCCTGTCCTTGCTTGCTTCGCTCAGGTAGTGCGTACCGGGGCTTCTTTTGACCAGCGAGATTCCTTCCTTCTCCTAGAAGCCAGACGTGACCCAGATCATAGTTGATCTAGCCACACATGTTCCTGCATACAAGTAAAACATGCACTTCCGACTTAGTGCTTGAGTCGGTTGAGACCTAGTTAGGCGAACGCCCCCTGATCCGGGTTACCCCGTGATTCGGCCTGCCTTGAGGTGACCCGGCCAGCATCTGCTTTGGCCTTGCCGAACCTCGGCTAACTCGGCCTTTATACCCCGGCGTGACCCTACCCGGGGGTATCCCCCCAACCTTAGTCCCCGAAGTTGGTGCGGTCTTAGCTGCCTTGGCCGCTAAGGCCACATCAGGTTCAATTTCGAGCTCCGGTCGTTATTGCCGAGTTACCTCTCTACCTCGGATTATATGGATTTACGTTCCCTTCGCACATTCCAAGTTTTCACTTGCCGGCCGGGTTACCACTTTAACTCGGACCTCCTGGTTTTACTTTCCCTCCGCTCATTCCATGTTTTCACTTGCTGGCCGGGTTACCACGGTTCCATCCGGGTCTTGTTTCCTTCTCTCGTACGCCAACCCATGTGAAGCGTACTCATTATGTTGTCTTATTTTAAGGGCCTGCACAGTAAGCGCCACAGTAATTGTCAGTTATCACTATGCGCGGGTCACGTCATGTCTGCCTCCTCGTTTATCGCATCACAGTGTCACGTCATGGGATCATCTCCACTCTGTGGCCCTACGTGAGGCTCCCCACTGATTGGTCCGGGCAGGTGATACACGGCCACTGCGTGTGGCCGATCCGCAGGACACGATCCCACTCACCGCTTGAGGGAGTTGTTAAATAGCGGAGGGGCGCATCCCTTAGGATTTTTCTCCTTCCGCGCCCCTCTGCCCGTTGCTCTTCTCGTTCGTCTTCCTCGCGACCGCGCCGACGCCAGTGCTCCCAATATCAGCGTCGCCGCCGCACTTCTACATCGTAGCCACTGCTACGCAGCTCTTTCGCCACGGGTCCTCGCCAATCCAGGCCTCTGCCCCCCGCCGCCGCTAGCGCCAGCGAGGGCAGCGAAGACCAGATGACGGAAGAGGAGCTCGTCGTCGCTGAGCAGGAGTTGGAGGAGGACGCCGCGGCGGCGAACCGCGGTGCGTGGGCCGGGTCCTGGGTCTGTGAAGACGACCTGGACTGGCTCTACCGCACCAGGCGCATCCCCGCCGGCATTGCGGCTCACCTTGCCTCCTCCGAACTGGCCCCTCACCCAATCCGGGAGAATACGTCGTGTTCTTGTCCCACATCCAACGGGGCTTCGGGTTGTCGGTGAGTGATTTTTTCCGGGACTGGCTCAGTACCTACCAGCTCCAGCCGCACCATCTTCCAGCCAACGCCATCACTTCTCTTTCTGCCTTTGCTTCCACGATCGAAGGCTACGGATCCGGTTTTTCAGCCTTCGTCGCAACGTCATCCCAAACATCCACACTGATCCGGAGGACAAGCAGCTCACTCAATTCGGAGCGGCTTCCATCTCACCCCGGAGGTTTTCCGTTTTCCCCCGGGTCACCGGGTTAGAGTCCTGCAAAGGGTGGGCCCGGAATTTCTTTTACGTCCGGAATACGGGCACCGAGGACTTAATCCGGCTGCTCCTCGATACTCCGGCTCCACCTAACCCGGATCTGTGGGACGCCATTCCCAAGAAGCCCACGGCCTTGGCCAACCAGGTCAACAAAAGGTTCGCGGAGCTAAAGAAGCTCGGGCTACACAACGAGGATGCCATGATCACTTTCATGCGTAACCGAATCTCCCCCTCCAGAAGCGCACCCACAAGGTGTGCCACATGAGCTTTTGCCGTGATCCCAACCGGACCTCATCCTTCGAGCTGAGCAATACGGAGATATATCGCCGGGTTAAGGCTCTCTTCACCACCCACAAGGATTTATCTTCCGAGTGGACTTGGGGAATTGAGCATTATTGCCGCGATAGGCTTCCTCCCGCGGTAAGCTTCATGTTGCAAACTTACCCCGGACTAATTATATATCAGTTATTGTTGCATTTTTGACTCTTTTGTTCATTCCTTTCCTCAGCAATTTCTTCAGCAGACCCTCGAGCACGGCACCGATCCGACCCTTAAGTGGGCGCCGGACCGGGAGACTCCGGATGAGGAAGAGCCGGACGAGGAGATGTTCCTCCCGATGACCGACGCCACGAAACGACCCACGGGTAAATCCTCTTCTATTAGAGATTGGCCCAATGATGAAGATGACTCGGATGTCAAGGTGATTGAACCTGTTGAGGTTGTCCCCCTTTCTTTTGCTTTTCCGCCATCAGCTCACCCCGGTGGTCACATCCACGAGGATCCTCCCCTCGCTACGGGCGAACCTGTTCCGGTGGCATCGAAGAAGAAGCGCGGGGCTACTTCAAGTTCTTCCTTCGGACCTTCTCAGCCTACTAAGACACGAAAGAAGTCCGGAGAAAAGATTGCATCCAAGCCAGCAGGCAAGGCCCCAGCACGAAGGGCTCGGAAACCCAAGGAGGCCCAAACCTCGGATGCGTAAGTCATTCTTCCTTCTGTAACTTGCTCTTCCTAACGTCGTTGTAATTTTTCTTCTGACATTATTTGATTTTGCAGGGCTCCGGTGGAGGTCCCTCAAAGTGGATCCAGCATCTCTTCACCTCTCCGACCTAGCCCTTCTCCCCGTCGCGACGACGAGTCACGTCCGCTGAGCCCTATTCCAGAGGGTTTTGTGGCTGCTCCAGGTTCTGCCCCACCTCAGCAAGAGGAGGGTAACCTTGGAGCGGGGGAGACCGGCCCAGCCGAGGTGACGGCATCCACCACTTCAACATCGCCGCAACCAGCAGCCACTGAAGCTACCTCGGCTCCAGCACCAGCATCAACAACCAGACCAACACCAACACCAACTCCGGCATCAGCACCAACTCCGGCTGTAAAAACAGCAGCAGCGGCACCAAGTCCAGCAACAAGCGCACCAGCGCCTAGCTCCTCTGCCTCGTCCGAGTCTTCTCAACCTCGGCGAGGAAATACCCCGGCCGCTCCTAAGGGGAAATCCGCTGCGACGGCTTCCTCTTCCCAGCAAGCCAAAGGCAAGAAGGCTCCGGATGTTATCAAGCCAACATCCGTCGAGGCTGGGCAGCGTACCCTCGCATCAATGCTTCCCAAGAAAGCTCCAGCAGCGAAGGACGCCCCTGCCGAGCCAACTGATGCACAGCAGATGGTTCTGCACACCAGCCCAGCCCTTGCCTTGATTGAAAGGAAAGAAGCGCACGCGAAGGGCTTCGTGGCGCCCCATATGCCCTCCGGTGAACGGTACCCTCCGAGCCTGATTGAGTTTGTCATGAATTGGAATAAGGCAGAGGTGGTTCAAGACGCTGATCTCCCGGAGAAGTTCGGCCCCGCCGAGTTTTCCGCCTAGATGAACACAGCCATAAAGGCCATTAACCTCGCTGGGCGGATGATGGAGGTACGTCGCTTCCCCTTTACATGATGTAGATAATAACCATTAGTCCTCGAGCCTCTGGTGGAGTTACTTGTTACTCGGCCGGATGCTCTTTAGAAAACTAACGTAGCTCCATGAGAACTTCAAATATGCACACACCTAGAGCCGGGTTAAGTTCCTCTTGTCCCGGATTTTAGTATACTTCGAATATGCACACACCTAGTGCTGGGTTAAGTTCCACTTGGCCTGGATTTTAGTACACTTCGAATATGCACACACCTAGAGCCGGGTTAAGTTCCACTTGGCCCGGATTTTAGTACACTTCGAATATGCACACACCTAGAGCCGGGTTAAGTTCCACTTGGCCCGGATTTTAGTATACTTCGAATATGCACACACCTAGAGCCAGGTTAAGTTCCACTTGGCCAGGATTTTAGTACACTTCAAATATGCACACACCTAGGGCCAGGTTAAGTTCCACTTGGCCCAGATTTTAGTACACTTCGAATATGCATCGAGCTAACTTGTGTTTCTGTATCCCTTTCAGGTGACCACCAATCGCCGGAGTGCTGAATTCCAACGCTTGCTGGATACCCACAAAATGCTACGCGCAAAGCAGGCTGCACTTATCGCGGAATACGAGAAGAGGGGTAAATTTCTTCCTTAGCGCTTCTTCATTTTTCTTCATCTTCCTTTGCCGAACTAATCTCATCATTCGTTTTCCGCAGCTGGGGTGGAGGCTAAGAACATTATTATGCGGAAAAATCTGGAGCAGATCAAGGGTAAGTCATTTCTATCCGACCTTGCCGTGCTTTCCACTTCCTTTTCTCCTTGGCTCGGCAAAGATTCATACCTCGGCTCTGCCGGGCCAACACACTATTTCAGCATCGCTTGAAGATAGTGTGCCCGTGCCTGATATGATGCTGCATTTCCTCGAACAAGCAGGGCATTACCAAGCCGAGCTTAAGAAGAAAGATGACGAGCTCGCCCTCATCTGGACCAAGGACGATGAGATTGCCAGGCTCAAGGTCGAGATGGAGAAGATGAAGGCCCAGCACCAATCCGAACTTCAAAAGGCTGGCCAGAATTTTACAGAAGAGCGCGAGCGCCTCAACCTCCAGATCACCAAGGACCAGGATCTTCTCAAGGAGTCCGGCATCCAGCTTGGGTCGGCGAACGCTGAGCTTGAGCAGCTTCGGAAGAGACGTGATGACTGCACCAAGGAGTTGACCCGGATCCTCAGTCATATATCACGTAAGTTCCTTTCCCTTTTCCGACCTACTTCTCCGGGTTACTTCATATGTCTTTTCTTGACCCTCCTCCTTTGCCTCGCTTCCAGGCAAATTTCCAGAGGGCACTCCTATTGCGAGCGCAGCAGTTGCCAACTTTCGCCGACAAAGCGGTACTCCGGCCACTTCTGGTGGTGAAGGGATTCCTTATGACCTGGAGGACCTGTTGGTCAGCTTATCATCTCGCGTGGAGCTCATCAAAAATTACGGCAAGGACATCCTCGGCGCTGCAGCTCGCATCTTCAACATGTTCTGGCCTAGCGAAGAAGCCCCGGAGACCACCGCACTTCTCATTGAGAAGTTAATGGAAACCGAGACTCAGCTTGACCTCTGGAGAGAGTCCGTTGGACGTGCCGCAGCTGATACTATTCTTCACCACAGACTCACGTGGTATGAGAAGATCGATCTCAATTTCTTGACACGTCTGCGCACAAGATCTAGATGGACCAATGACCCGGAGTGGGTAGCTCGGTGCCAGGCTTGCGCCCACAGCCTCATCGAATACGCTCCCATTCATGAATGGGTTGAGGGGCCGAGCTTCCTGGAAGCCGCTGCGGACGAAGAGGTTGAGAATGATGAGGATAGCTCGGATGGTGAAGGAGAAGATGACGCCTCGGATATTGAAGGCGGCGAAGACGATGCCGAACTTCCTCCTGCTGCTCCTTGAGCGAAAAAAAACTCGAAAATTTATCAGATCCCCGGTATGCCAGGTGTAGTTGTATTCCAAACACATGTGATATTTTGCTACTAAGTTCTTATGCCGGATTAACTTGGGCGTAGTCCCCGATTTTCTTTTTCTTCTTCGTTCAATCTCTTGGCTCGGTTTGTGTCTACCTTGATTCGGTTTTATGACTTACGAATCCGAGCCTAAAAAATTGTCTTAACAATACTGGGAAACTTTTAGACTTAGCTCAAAAGTAAAATTGCATAATAATCTTGAAAATAAATACAGGGTTAGTCCGAAAAACAAACGTCGGCTCGAATAAATTCTTTTCCTTAGTCGTTTTTCATGTGCTGCGCAATTCCAAACTCGTTCTCTTGCTTGCCATGAAGCCAATTCTTGTTGGACAGCAGCAAGTCGAAGAGTTGGGTTCTTGGTGCTCACACACTACTAATCCGAGTTAAGTAGAATAACTTATTCCAGCTGACGCACAAAAACAACAAACATTATTAAGGCAGTCCCCGAGTTACTGCTCGAGGTGCCAACATTTCATTGATAAGCTCATTGCCGACATACATACCGACATATGAGATGACTCAGATACATACACATCTTAGCTAAGTGTAGAAAGGACGGAGTAGAGCTATATTCCATGGTCGCTTGGATTCCTCTCCGGACCTGTCCGCCTTGTTCTTTTCCTGTGGCTTTTCATCTATAAGATAATAAGAATCATTGTGCAATGCCTTGCTCACGATGAACAGCCCTTCCCATGGGGGGGATAACTTATGCATGCTAGCAGTATGTTGTACCAACCGGAGCACCAGATCGCCTTCCCGAAAGAATCGGGGGCACACTTTCCAGCTATGATAGCATCGGAGATTTTGCTGATATATGGCGGATCTGGACAATGCCAGTTCTCTCGCTTCTTCCAGCAGATCAACATCATTTTGCCGGGCTTCTTGCACTTCGGCTTATGTGTATTGGGTGACCCTAGGCGAATCATGCTCTATGTCGGCTGGTAATACAGCTTCTGCCCCATGTACCAGAAAAAACGGCGTATAGCCTGTTGATCGATTCGGAGTTGTTCTTAAACTCCACAGTACCGCTGGTAGTTCTTCTATCCAGCACCCCGCTGATCATTGCAGCGGCTCAATGAGCCGGGGTTTTATCCCGGATAATACTAATCCGTTGGATCTTTCCACTTGTCCGTTCGATGCGGGGTGGGCTACCGAGGCTACGTCCAGCCGGATCTTCTTATCCCGGCAGAAACACGCAAATGCTCCTTCTGCAAAATTTGTGCCATTATCAGTTATGATACTGTGAGGATAACCGTACCTCAAGATGATATCTTTGAGAAACGTTACAGCCGTAGCTCCATCACATCTTCTTATAGGCTTTACTTCAATCCACTTTGTAAACTTGTCCACCGTTACCAGAATGTGCGTCATATTTCCCCTTCCTGGTTTGAGCGGGCCAACCATATCCAAGCACCATACGGCAAATGGCCAAGTAATTGGTATGGTCTTGAGTTCCGACATTGGCATATGTGTCTTGGTAGCGTACCTCTGACAACCATTACATTTTCTCACCAGATCTTCCGCTTGCTCTAAGGCATTTGGCCAGTAGAATCCGTGCCGGAAAGCTTTTGCTACCAAGTCTCGGGATGAGGCGTGATACCCGCATTCCCCCTGATGTATATCTCGGAGGATGTCAAGCCCTTCTTCCGGGTAAACACATCGCTGGAGGACATTGGTCACACTTCTTTTGTATAGTTCGGAATTGATGATCGTATAAGCCTTTGCCCTCCTCTGTGTTTGCCTGGACAGCACTTCTTCAGTGGGTAATGTTGCATCTTTCACGAACTTAAATATAGGTAGCGCCCAAGTTGGTATTGCTCGCACATGGAACACATCCTCATCAATCTCCATCTGATCCACCGGCATAACTTCAATCGGATCATGCTGAGCAGTCCCCGGGTCTTGCGAAGCAGTCCCCGGGTTCAGGGAAGCAGTCCCCAGGTTTGCCGAGGCAGTCCCCGGGTTTCGCGCACCACTTCCCATGTCAATGTCCATGGGCACAGCTCCGGATTCCGTGTCCTCGGGACATAGATCGAGTCGGTTTCTGGGAAGGGCCTGATGGATGGTTTCCTGAGGTGGTCTCATGCTACACCCGGTGGAATTGCTTGTCGGGTTGACCCGAGCTTCGCCAGCATGTCGGTAGCCTCATTTTCCACCCGGGGTACATGGTGAAATTCGCATCCCTCAAAGTAACCAGATATCTTCTGCACATGAAATCTGTACAGCGCCATGTTCGGATCCAGGGCGTCCCACACTCCCGACACTTGCTGCACCACCAAATCCGAGTCACCAAAGAATATAATCCGATGTATCCCAATCTCTTTTGCCACCTTGAGCCCATGCACAAGTGCTTCATACTCAGCGACATTGTTTGATGCCGCGAAATGGATCTGCAGCACATATTTCAACTGGTCCTTCTTTGGCGACGTGAGTACAACTCCGGCACCTAGCCCGGTTTTGGTTTTTGATCCGTCAAAGTGCATTCGCCAATAGTTCGGATCTGGGAGTGGCGGTTCGTATTGCACCTCGGCCCAATCCACGAAAAAGTCCGCCACAGCTTGAGATTTACTGGCTTCTCTTCGATCATATTGCGGCGCATAAGGAGCTAGCTCAATTGCCCATTTTGCAATTCTGCCACTCGCGTCCTTGTTACTCATTATCTCAGATATGGGGGCCTCACAAATGACCCGGATAGGATGCTCCTCAAAGTAGTGCTTCAGTTTCTTGGCGGCCATGTACACGCCATATGCCACCTTTTGATAGTGTGGATAGTTCTGCTTTGAGGCTGACAACACCTTGCTCAAGTAATACACTAGCCTTTGCACCGACTTACCTTCCTCGTCGCGCTCCACCACAATCACTGCACTTACAACTCGGTTGGTTGCGGCTATATAGAGCAACATTGGCTCCTTTGACAGTGGTGAGGCGAGCACTGGTGCCGTGGCTAACATCTTCTTCAGGTGGGTAAAGGCTTCATCGGCCTGCGGCGTCCAAACGAACTTATCCGACTTTTTCATGAGTTGGTAAAGTGGCAATGCCTTCTCTCCCAACCGACATATAAACCGACATAACGAGGCCAGGCAACCTGTGAACTTCTGGACATCGTTAAGACACTTCGGCAGTTCCATCCGTTCGATGGCCCGGATTTTGGTTGGATTTACCTCGATACCTCGGCTGAAAACACGAAAACCAAGAAAATTTCCAGCCGGGACACCGAAGGTGCATTTCTCCGGGTTAAGTTTCATCCGGAACCTCCTTAGGTTCGCAAACGTTTGCCTGATATCGTCAAGGAGCGTTTTGCTTTCCTTGGTCTTGATAACCACATCATCCACGTACACCTGTACATTTTGAGCTATTTGGTCGTGCAAACATTTTTGCATACATCTTTGGTACGTTGCCCCTGCATTACGTAAACCAAACGGCATGGTGCGATAGCAATAAGCCCATAAGGGGTAATAAACGCAGTCTTTATTTGATCATCCGGATTCAGAGGTATCTGGTGGAAACCAGAATATGCATCTATGAATGACAACAGTTCACATCCAGCAGTTGAGTCTATGACCTGATCTATTCTTGGCAGCGGAAATGGATCTTTTGGACACGCCTTGTTCAGGTTCGTGTAATCAATGCACATGCGCCAAACCACTACCACGTTCGGGTCATCCTTCTTCTTTTCCACCAGCACCGGATTAGACAGCCAATCCGGGTAAAGAACTTCCATGATATATCCTGCAGCTAGCAACCGAGCTATTTCATCCCCAATGACTTTCCTCCTATCTTCGGCGAAGCGTTGGAGAGGTTGCTTCACCGGCTTAGCTCCGGGTCTCACATTCAAAGAGTGCTCGGCCAACTCCCTCGAAACACCTTGCAAGTCCTGTGTGGACCAAGCAAAAATGTCCCGATTCTCACGGAGGAAGCTAACGAGCTCGATTTTCTACTTATCATTTAACCCGGCACCAATTGTTATGGTGCGCTCTGGGAACATGTCATCAACAGGAACCTTCTTGGTATCTTTCGTGGCCTGGAAGGAGACACTTCCATGCGGGTTACTCAGCGCCGGCATATACTACTGGGCGGACTGAACCAATGCCGCCACCTCTTAAATTTTCCTTTTTTCCTGCGCAATCACAAGTGACTCGGCTAAGTTTGATCCGGCCAACGCACACTCCATGGAACGTCGGAAATCCCCTGCAATGGTAATCACCCCGTTTGGTCCGGGCAACTTCATCTTCAAGTAGCTAACGTGACAGCTTGCCCTAAACCTGCTCAACGCTGGCCTTCTGAGTAACGCGTGGTACGCACTTTCCAAGTTTACCACCTCGAACTCCAAACTCTCGGTTCGGCAGTTATCCCTCGTGCCAAACAAGATGTCTACCCGGACCTTGCCTATGGGCTCGCAAGAAATGCCGGGCACAATACCATGGAAAGTTGTCCTTGTGGCCTGCAGCATGTTCTCCGAGATACCCAACTTGCGCATTGTGTCCGCATACATGATGTTGATGCTACTGCCATTGTCGATCAACACCTTTGAGAACCTTACGTTAATGCTAGGTCCAATGAGTGTCGGATCCAGCACCAACGCATACGAACCAGGGCTTGGCATAAGCTTGGGATGATCCCTGATGCTCCAGGTGACTTCCTGATCAGACCAAGGCATGTACCTCGTCACTGCAGGCATTACTGCATAAACCTCCATATGCCTACGCTGCAAGCTCTTTCTATCTGTTTCCTCAGTGGTGAACACACAATAGCTCTGATGGTGCTCCCTATACTCATTTCTCCCCTCATTTCCGGGGTATCTCTGATCTGGCTGATGCTGATTTTCTACTTGATGCACTGCATCCCTTCTCTCATTGTTATCATACCTCGGTGGAGGGGGAGGCAACATTAGCTGTTGCGTGTTCGCTCCGGAGAGAAATTGCTGTCGGGGTAACTCCTGCCGAGGCTAATCATTCCGGGGTGCCTGAGCATTCCCCGAACCACCTTGTTCAATCTTGCGCATCCACTCACATTGCCTCGTCATATGACCCGCTGGGTTATTCGGATTTGGCGTGTGAAACTTACACGGCTGGTCCAACATCGACTCATATGTATACCTCAGACGGTCATTCCTTTCTTGCCACTACTTCTTTTGCTCTGGTGTCCAAGTCTTCTTGCCATCGTTTCTCGGAGTCCACTACCCTCCAGTTTTTTGGCGTTAACTGCCCCCTGCTCCGGGCTGATCTTGATTCACTGCTGCAACTTGGTGCGAACCGTATCGATGATCCGGTCTATCATCTCTCCTTTTTCCTCTGTAGTCATTCCTCCGGGATGATCCGGCCCCATCTCTCTGATAGTACTCATCGTTTGGCTCGTTTGATACGAGCCTAGGCTAAGTTGGATCACCCAAAGCATACGAATCTGCAATCCGGATCATCTCTGCCAACGTAGTTGGCATCTTCCTTTGCAACTTCTGCCACAGCTCGCTTGCATATCTGCACCCTTGTGCAAACCACGCTATGGCCTGTGATTCTATCACGCCCTCACATGAGTTTCTCACAGTGCACCACTGGGTTAAAAACTCCCGATCCGTCTCATTTGGCCTTTGCTTGCACATAGCCAAGGTCTGCGGCCTATTTGGCCTCTGATACGTACTCGAAAAATTGCTGATGAACATTTCCTCGAAATCTATCTAGCAGTTGATGCTTCCTGGTGGCAAATTGTTCAGCCATACCCTTGCCGGTCCTTCCAACATCTGGGGTACATATCGTACAGCTCATCTCTGGTTGCCAGTGGCAATTTTTACAGCTGTAGCATAATTTATCAGCCAATCCTTCGGCTTTGTAGTGCCGTCATACGTCTTCGTGCCCCTGGGTAGCTGGAAGTTGGGTACCGGTGGCTCCTTCATGATCCGGGGTCCAAAACATGCTGGGCCCGGTGGACCTTGACATTCAATTTGTTCCGACCTATATAGTTGATCCAGTTTCAACCTAGCATCATCCGGCATCAAATCCCTGCTTCCCAGTCTTGACCCTATCACATGATAGTCCGGCCTTGGGTATCCCGCGTTTGCCATTTCCGAGTCTCCGTCATTATACCTGTCTTGCTCTCACGGAGCACCTTTCTGTTGCATACCTCGGCCGGCACTTTGCTCTTGCCTTGGTATATTCCGCTGTTGCGGTTGTCCTGCTCCAGCCGAGTTTCGCTGTCCGGCATTGCCGTTGACAACGTTCCCTTGACCGGTGTTGCCTTGGCCGCGGTTACCTCGGCCAGCTTCACCTCGGCTCACACTCCGTCGATCATCATTTTTCTGAGCTTCTTTTCCTTTCCCTGCCCGCGTTGGGTCATACGGGACGATCTGTTTGTTCCGTCTGGCCGAGGTTACTACCTCTTCTCTCCTTGGATCACCATGAGGAGACAATGCGGCTCTAGCGGATGTCTCCGGGTTACCCACCGCCGAATGGACGATCTTGGAGGCTCCAGCTTTCTCTGGGTTAGCTCTGAGTAGTTCCTCGTTTTGCCTGTTCGCGATCCGAACCAGCTCATTAACCCTATCCTGTTGTCTTTGCCGGGCTTCACCCGTCAGACCCTCTAACTCGGACGCAGCTGCATCCGCTGCTCTGAGGTTCTTTGCCGGGGTACTATACCTCGGCAGCCCCACGGACAAACAGTTTTCTGATTCCTCAATTCCAGTATTACCCTCTTTGTTCATCTCGCTCATGAGATTTCTTCCCTTCACTTTTACAGCGTCAACTTTGTTCGCCTTTGCGTACTCCCGCAGCGTCATATTTAACGACTGCTGAGCCGCGGCTATTTTCTTTGCGCCCCACGGTGAGGGGTGGGTCCCCCGCCTCGACGACGTGACACGGACGAACACATGACACGTCAACAACAACGTAGACCTTGTGCGCGCCGAGCCTGACAAAGAGGCCATTGCGCGGGAGAGGGCGCGTGCCGAAGCAGCCAGCGTTGTCGCTGACGAAATCCAGCGCTCCAAAGCGCTGAACGAGCCCGGAGACGATGCGTTCGCCAGTGCCGATGATGTTTCCCGTCCGGATCTTGACCCCTGCTAGCGCCGCTAGCCCCACGGTGGGCACCAACTGTCGTGGTGGTGTCACGGCAGATGCCATGAATAAGCTACGGGTGGGGACTAATACACGCTAGGGGAATGCAGGGAGGGATAGTGAAGTGATTCTTCACACAGTTGTTTGTATTGCTCTGTTACCAAGATTACAAGTGCTCCTAGAGCTGTATTGGTGAGAGGAGGAAGAAGGAGTTCTTTTACTCTCACCCACAGATCACACCTAAACCCTAGCCAAAACGGAATAGCAGAAAACCAACCCCCTCTACTGAAACCCTAGCCCCTCTTTTATAGAGGGGGCTCGGTCTCTGCCTAGGGCATACGTGGAAGCATATTCCTAAGGATATGCTTCCCCCCAAAGTAGTAAGCCGACCGGGGTACTTTTCCCCCGCGTCACATATGCTTTGGCTACATGAGCCTCTGCGGCGCCCGCGTCAGCCGACATGGGCGTCGTCACCCTTGTCGGCCACGCCTCGGTGGTCCTGTCCTTGCTTGCTTCGCTCAGGTAGTGCGTACCGGGGCTTCTTTTGACCAGCGAGATTCCTTCCTTCTCCTAGAAGCCAGACGTGACCCAGATCATAGTTGATCTGGCCACACATGTTCCTGCATACAAGTAAAACATGCACTTCCGACTTACTGCTTGAGTCGGTTGAGACCTAGTTAGGCGAACGCCCCCTGATCCGGGTTACCCCGTGATTCGGCCTGCCTTGAGGTGACCCGGCCAGCATCTGCTTTGGCCTTGCCAAACCTCGGTTAACTCGGCTTTTATACCCGGCGTGACCCTACCCGGGGTATCCCCAACAAAAAGGCATTCTAGTGTGGCTTTTAGATTCTCTCTCATCTACGCATCTCTCTAAAATAAACATCAGCGGTGGCCGTTGGGCTGTAGCGTTACGATGGCCAGTACCGGAGTTATCCGCTGGATGCCGGCTCGTAACTTACCTCTCCTTACCGCTGTTCAGTGTCTGCCGCCTACTTGTTGTCGACATATTAGGCTGCTCAGCGCCGGCCGCCGGGTCATCCTGGATCTCCGGTGACAACTCTCGGGTGTATAAGCATGCATGCCTTGCACGCTGAGCTGATATGGCGCGTCTTTGCGCCAGACCAAAAGATGCTGTAGCACCGATCTTGGTCGTGCATGTTCTTGAACTGTTCCATTGAACCAATTCAAGGTTGCTACAGGATGGTGCTGGGGGAAATTGCACAGGCATTAAACCATAATTTATACACCACTAATGGATCGAGCAACAAACAGCGCCATTAGCAATCTGCCACACTAGGACCTGAAAAGGACCGAAATAACGGAAAGCTAGGTTGTGGCTTGCCCTCTCAGCCACTGAATTTTGCACATATGGTTGCACCTTGAGGAACACCCAATCACCAACCGAGAGCTCCCGGTGTGAACGATGCTTGTCTGCCTGCATCTTCATGATTTGTCGCGCTCGTTCTAGGTGTTGATTCAAGAGCCCTTGCATCAGCGCTCGCTCCTCGAGCCAAGTCGCGAGATCATCTGAGCGACAAATAGTGGTATCAATCACTCCGAAGTATCATGGCGGGTGCCCATCGAGTGCTTCAAATGGAGTTCGCTGAATCGTGGAATGGTAGGAGGTATTGTAGCAAAACTCAGCTAAAGGCAGCCAGTGTCGCCATTGATGCGGGCACGCGTGCACAAAGCATCTCAGGTACTTCTCGAGAAACTGATTGGACCCGCTCAGTCTGACCGTCAGTTTGCGGATGACGAGAGGGGCTCATGGCCAGCTCAGTTTCTGTTAACTTGAAAAGCTCAGACCATAGCTTGCTGGTGAATATTGGATCCCGGTCTGTCATAATCACCTCAGGCATGTGAGCCAGTTGTGTGGCATGTGAGCTAGCTAGTGAAGCTTGTATCTCCCGTAATGGAGACATGTGGGATGGTGATCTCCCTAGTTTCATACTAAATTTCCCCGTGAATGATTAAATTATGTTTGATGACCAATAAAGCTAGCCATATGGCATTCCCTCAAAAGAAAAAAAGCCATGCATGAACTTTAGGCCAGCAGCTTATAAAGGTGAAGCTGGGACCGAGACGGACTCAAATTCGTGGGTCGCCCCTTCCCCGATTATTACTTTCTAATCCGACTCGTGTACAAACATCTCTCTATTACATATACCTGCAAGCAAAAAGGTAGCCGTAAGTAGACCCAATCGATATATCAGCATCAGTTCCGCCACCAATCAAAGAAAATATAAACATGGCGGTAGTATCCCCCTCGTACGACATGGTCCTCCAGATCCTGGAACGCGTGAGGGACGTGGTAACCCTCTTCCGCTGCGCCACGGCCTGCAAGGACTCATCATGGCCGATCCCTCCTTCCTCCGTCGTCGCTGCTTGCCGGAGGACGTGTGCCTCCGCTCGGGCCCTTTCCCCGGCTTCTTGGCTCAGCTGCGGGCTGCGGCCTAGAAGAGGTGCCCCTACGCCATGTCTTGTCCCGGCGCCTCAACCACTGTGGGGCTCTTGTCGCCGACCTCTCAGATCTTTCATCCCTAACCTAAAGGATACCACCTTCTTCGACCACGAGATGACCGGCTATGCTATACTAACCGCTGCTGCCGACTATTCGAGCAGCTCCAGAGATGACCACAAGCATCTGCTGCCAAACTTTAAGGTTCTAGTCGTTGGCATCAGTAGCGGTACCATGAAATACCGTCTCCGCACGTTCTCGTCAGCCGACGACTCGCCTAGTTGGAACATGTGCTCCGGCCCTATGCAGGGCGGCCCCATCGAGTCAGCGTTCATGCAGCAAAATGCGGTCGTGTGTGGCGGCATTGCACGCTGGTTGTACCAGTCAACCTACTCATATTTCCGGGGACGATGGTCACCAACCTTCTACACTCTTGATGTGAGCGCCCAGTCAGGCGACATCTTCTTTACACCGAGGGAAGGCTCTCATTGATATACCTGGACAGGGAAGATCTCGAGCTAAATATCTGGAGATGGGAAGATAACGGGAGGTTTCACGATGCTCGGGCGCTTATGCTAAAACCACCATGTAAGCATAAGAATGGGATGGGCGTCGTCTACACTTGCATCGGAGAGAATCGTGGCACGTTGCTCATTAAAGACAACCATCAGCGTGCCTATGTTGCTGATATCAAGACTGGGGCAATGCATGAGGTACCAGGTACTTGGCCACACAGGTGCAACATCCGCCGTAGTAAAACGGTGCCCCTAGACATGGATTGGCCAGCCTTGTTTGTTTCTCAGCTTGGTGTACATACTTAGTGCTTTTTTTTTTGGAAATGTGCACATACATAGTGTGTAAGACAAGATTCATATATATATATATTGGTTCAACCAACATAGGGCATCACTAACCGATGTACAAAAATCGGTTAACTAACCGCAGCTAAACGAAGCCCAAAAGGCCTTACTGGAGCAAATATTTTACTCATCGGTGTCTCCGATCCCTATATTTACTCATGGGAGGCACCGATGAGTAAAAGATTCCCTCCTCCTTTTTTGCGTTCACACTCAAAATCCCCCACCCCATCTCGAGCTCTCCTCCGTCTCTGGCGACCGTCGCTTCCAATTCCTCCCTCCCGCTGGCCCTCCTCCCCTCCGCTATGGCCGGATCATCTCGTCGGCTGTCTCCGCCACCCATCCCTAGCGCGCCGGCACCGCAGCCCCCCACCATGAGCTCCTACGGCCGCTTTGTCTTCCTCCTCTCGACGTCGTTCCCCTCGTCGATTGCTGCCACCAAAATGTCACCGGCCGCCCTGCCGCTCCGCCGGAACCCTCGATCTGCCGGTGCCCCTGACGCCGGTGTACCGCGGCGTGCGGCAGCGGGAATGGGGCACCTGGGTGTCAGAGATCACCGACCGGAACACCGGCAAGAAGGTGTGGGTCGGCTCCTTCCAATCCGCCGAGCAGGAGGCACGGGCGTATGACATCACCAACGTGCACCTCCACGGGAGCGAGTGTGGCGAGCTCAACTTCCCGCTGGAGGTGTCGGGGCGGGGGCCGGAGGTGGAGCCGCAGGGGCTCTGCTTCGTCTCTGCGTGCGAGCGGCTGGAGGACAGGGATGCGTGCGACTGAAGGGAATATGCCCGAGAGGCAATAATAATGTGGTTAATATCTTATTCCATGTTGATGATAAATGTTTATTTTGCATGCTATAATTTTATTAATTGGAAATGTTAATGCATGTGTGTTTAATAAACAAAAAACAAAGTTCTTAGTGATGACTCTCATATAAACTAGCTCGTTGATTAACAAGATTTTCTGATCATGGATATTGGATGTTGTTAACAATGGGGTCACAACATTGGTGGAATGATGTGATGAACATTCATCCGAAGTATAGCATTACGATCAAAGTCATTAGGTTTATATTGCTATAACATCATACGAAGTAATCTTAGTCCTTAGACTATGAGATCATGTTAATTGCTAACATCGTAAGAGTAACTTGATAAACTCAAACGTCACACCGTAAAAGGGTGACTATAAAGGTGGGTTCAGATACTCCGAAAGTGTTATGTTGAGGCTCATGGATCAAGAGTGGAATTTGTCAATCCCGATGACGGATAGATATACTCTGGGCCCTCTCAGTGATATCACATTAAGATAGCTTGCAAGCAAGTGATGTGATCACTAGAATGTTCTATCATGGGAACGAGAAAAGAGTGCATGTCGGTAACGAGATCAAACTAGGTATTTGGATGCCGATGATCGAATCTCGGACATGTCATATATCACAAGACAAAGGAATTTAGTTAGGACGTTAAAGGTTTACACGATCACAAGAGTCATCGTTGAATATGTGGGAGTCAGTACGGATCTCTAGGTCTCGCTTCTGATTATTGATCGGAGAGGGGTCTCGATCATGTCTGCATTATTCGCAAACCGTAGGGTGACACACTTAAGGGATACCGACACCATTTAGGAGCAAATATGTTTCAGATAAAGATTAGGAAAGTGCTGGAATCATTTCGATGGAAACCGGAATTATTTCGGGTGAAATTGCTGAAACTGGTTCTGCATGTGATATTGAAATGTTGCAGGGAGTTTTATGTGAATGTTTGTTAATTAAAGTAATTAAAAAAATTCTGAATAAAATAAATAAAAGTGTTTTATTTAAAGAGAAAATGCATTTAATTTGGTGGACATTAAATGCAAAGTGAGTGGAGTTCAAATTGATGTGAGTGGGCTTAGTGGAAGCTCCACCCACATGAATGAGGGAGAGGTGGGGGCACCCACCATGGCCGGACAGCCATGGCCTTGGGGCTACGCCCCCTCCCCTATAAAAGGAGCCCCATGGCTCCTCTCCTCTTGCCCCACCTCATCGTGAAGGTTCTCTTCTCCCTCTAGTTATTCCCCATGGTCTCAGATTAGCGAGATGTTCCCGGTGGCTTTATCTGGAAAAGAGTTGATGCTTTCGCTATATCGATAGAGCGAGGAGGCGGAGGTTGTTCAGTGGATCGAACGTGTGTGAGATCACGGATGCACCGCTACTTTGCGGTGCTGGACTTGATGATGCTGGACTTGATGATGCTGGAACTGCTGGACCTGATGGACTTCATCATGATCTTGAGATCAACAAGTGTACGACTACATCATTCACGAGTACCATCTCGTTAATAAAGCTGTGTTGTCTTCGAGAGTAAGTTCTCTATGGATGTATATCCACGTGTTGCTTGTATCTAGTAGATAGATCTTGGCATATAGTTCCCATCATAGGAATTTTTTTGTTTTCTATGCTACGAACCCAACAGTGGTATCAGAGCCTGATCTATGCGTAGGTGCTTTGCACGGGTAGTACACATATGTTTATATGTGGGCGATGATGATCATGTTATTGCATCTTCTATGTATTTTGGATATTGGTGGTATAGTGGGATGAAGCGGCCCGGGCCAACCTTACATGTCATCGCACATGAGACCGGTTCCACGGCTGACATGTAACTAGTTTTGCATAAGTGGCTGGCGGGTATCTATCTCTCCTACTATAGTCAATATCTGATTTACAACGAGTTGCTAATAAATTAGTTATCATCGTTGTGGTTCCATGTTCGTAGGTAAGACCGGTTCTGTCTTCGAAAGCCCTAAGCCACGTAAAACTTGCAATGGATAAATTAGAGGCGTCTAGTTTAGATTGTTGCTGGGCTAGTGTCATCATATGGTAATGTTGTAAGTTGATGTATGGTAGATACCCTTACAACACACCTAACGTGTAAGTCCCATAGACCTTGTCCTTACACACAAATGAATGATAGAGATCATACCACGATGCACATGATGGTGATCAAATGCATGGACCATATCATTCCACTTTACACATATGATGTTTACATCTTATATTGCTAGTTTGGCGTTTTAGTAGTATTATAAGATGATCCCTCATTTAAATATCAAGATAAAATGTGTTCTTCCTTAAGTATGCACCGTTCTATGGATCGTGTTTCGAGACATCACGTGATGATCGGGTGTACTCGACTCTATGCTTTCATACAACGGGTGTAAGACAGTTTTACACATGCGAGTACTAAGGTTCTTACTTGGCGAGCCTAGCATGTACAGACATGTCCTCGGAACACAGACTGAAAGGTTAAGCATGAGTCATATAGTTGATGTGATGCCCATATTGATGCCCGCCTTTAAAGCTACACCGACTCACGTGATGATTGGACTTGGTGTAGTGGATTTGGTTTATGTAGTCACCAAAAAGGCACGAGGAATTTCGTTTTTGAGTGGGAGTTTGAAGGCTTAATGCATGGCGCCCAGAAAAATGCTTGATGGCGGTGTTGATGTAGAGCTCGTTGGGAACCCCAAGAGGAAGGTATGATGAGCACAGCAGCAAGTTTCCCTCAGTTATGAAACCAAGGTTTAATCGAACCAGTAGGATCAAGGAAACACCTCAAAGGTGTTACTAGCTGAGCTTTGGCAGGGCGCACTACCGGTGCTAGTAGCAACGTGGAGACCTGCACAACACAACCATAGAACTTTGTCCCCAACTTGCGATGAGGTTGTCAATCTCACCGTGTTTTGCGGAAAACAAAGGATTAAACGTATCGAATGGAAAGAAGTAAAAGTTTGCAGAAAGTAAACACAAAGCAGTAAAAGATTGTAGATTGTATGTAAAGTAAAGGACCGGGATCCATAGTTCACTAGAGGTGGCTCTCCTTAGATAGATAACATGCGAGGTGAACAAATTATAGCGGGGCAATTGACAAACAACGAGAAAGCAATACATGCATATACTAATCATCTTGACTCCTCTGAGACTTGATTGGGCATTACAACATAATACATAGACTGCCATCCAACTGCATCTATGACTAATAATCCACCTTCAGGTTATCATCCGAACCCCCTCCAGTATTAAGTTGCAAGCAATATATTATTGCTTTACGAACTGCGTTTAAAGTAAACAATACAATTGTTCTATGAACAAAAGATCGTTGTTTTCTCCCTAGTAGCAACAACACATCTGGTACCTTAGAGATTTCTGTCACTTCCCCAGATTACCAGAGGCATGAACCCACTATCGAGCATAAATACTAACTCTTGGAGTTGCTAGCATCTACTTGATCAAGATAGCTACTAACAACGGAAAGCATGCAAGATCTCAAATAACAAAGACATGATAGAATCAATAATCAATCTGAAATAGCATCTCAATATCCATCGGATCCCCGCAAACACAACATGTATGGATTACAAATAGATGATCTTGATCATGAACGGAGCTCACAAGATCTAAACATGAAAGCACATAGGAGGAGAAACCAGCCATCTAGCTACTACATGGATCCATAGTCCAAGGATGAACTACTCACGCGTCACACCGGAGGCTTGCATGGTGATGAAGAAGGCCTCCAGGGTGAATTCCCCTCTCCGGCAGGGTGTCGGGAAGAGCTTCAGATCCCCCCCGATCTAGGGACAGAGACGACAGCGGCTACAGACTCTTTCATGGATTTTTGATCGGGTACTTAGGGTTTTCGTCTCGAGGGCAACTTATAGGCGGAAGGAGAGGCCGAGGGGGTGCTGGGGTCGGCCAGACCACCCCCTGGCGTGGGCCAGGCCTGGCCGCGCGGCCAGGTGGTGTGGCCGGCCCCTAGACTTTCTCCGTCCCGTATTCTGGCACTTGATCCCTTTCAGAAAAATAGGCACTTTGGCTTTTGTCCCGTCCAATTCCGAGAATATTCATTTTCTGACTTTCTGGAACCAAAAACAACAGAAAACAGGCAGCTGGCACTGTGACTCTTGTTAATAGGTTAGTCCAAGAAATCATAATAAAAGTACTCCAAAGTTGGAACAAAACACAAGAAAGTGGATAAAACCAAGCATGGAACATCAAAAATTATAGATACATTTGCAATGTATGAGAGTTCATTTCTAATTTGGATTATTCGAACTCAATTTGTCATAAACTAAATCGAAGTGAATTTGCATAATTTTTTGTAGTCATTGGCATCTGTTCACTACCTTATGCTTAGTTTTAATTAAGATAATAGAACTATAGAATTCTAGATATTTACTTTACGAACTGGTATCATATTGTTTTGAATGTCAATTTAAAGTTTACAAGTCATATTGCAAACTTTCAACAAACTCTATGTACTCCATGAAGTTTAATAAGTAGTATTAAATCAAGAGTAAGAATTCCAATGCTAGTATCTAAAGTATCATGTTTGCCTCCATGATTATTGATATTCAAAAGTTGTTTTAATATCAAGATTATCTAGGACCTGAAAAATTGTTTCAGAAACCATCATGTGTGGAAGATATTGTGATATCTGAAACAATGTTTTTGGTTGCATTATGATAGAGTATAATTTAGCAAAATACATGTTCTCATATTGTATGAGCATTTGTGAAGGATGGATATACTAGGCATCCGGATCTCCCAAAAAGGTTTTGAGAACTAACATTATACTCGCGATTCTTCCTTATAGGCTATAGTAGCTTGATCATGAAAGTTGTCATGATAAGGATGAATAGAAGATGTAAGTAAAATGTTTACTACACTAATATATTACTAAAGAATGGATTTTTGAAAGAACACCAAACATTTGATGATAGTGATCCACTTCAAAGTACAAGTCCAAAGGTATTAGTATTTGACTATATACACTTTGTACTATGTGTCATGTGAATGACACCACTATTGATGTTGATAGATTCTTTTAAAAGAAAAAGAATTGTTGAAAAAGAATCTATAAAATATTTGGCAGAAAAGAAAAGGTTGGAGATGTCCAACTTAGGTATATAGAAGATATACATGTTATGCTTGTATTCCTTGCTTGTTAAACAATGTGGTTCTGAGGTATTGGATACCGGTATTCGATACCGAATTGGTTGGTGTGAAGTGTCATACAGCACAACACAATTCATGAACTGCAACGACCTAAGTAACTAGCAATAGAATAAGTGATGATGTTCATCGGAAACAAATAAAGTGTTATTGTGTTTTCGTCGTCGTCAAACCTAGCCTTCAAGAATTTTTTTAATAATTGTTATTTTGTTCCGGTATGATGAGAACAATGCTTGTTCAAATAATTACCGGTTTCTATAAAGGATGGATGAACTTTTATAACTCTAGTTGGAGAAATCACATCCATAAACACTATTGCTAAAATGTCGTAAGACAAATGATTGGAAGATCACTTATGAAGTGACATCGCTGTTTGAATTATATTGTTAAGTAAATATGAAGAAACTCCATGTTGATGGATTTTTAGAGTCTTTTGATTTTGATCAATTGACGCTTGTGAAACTTTTCTCGAGATAATTGAAACTCCGTCCATAGGCCAAAGAGGAACGGATGACTAACTTATTGGATATTATGCATGTTGATGTATATAGTCCATTATATGTAGCCATGTGCGATGGATCTTTTTTCTTCAAATGCTTTCTCCAGAAATTTGAGTGAATATATCTATATATTTACTTAAGAAGGAAGAAGTATGAAACATTTGAAAATTGTTCAAAGACTTTCAAGAAGAAGTGAAAAATCATTGTAACAAAAAAATAAAAGAGTTTATGATTTGATCATAAAGGAAGATATTTGAGTTACAGGTTTAGCAAAACACCTAAGATTTTAGGAATTGTTCCAAGAATTTGTATTTCCCAATAAACCACAGGAGTATGGTATGTTCGAGAGATCAAATCAAACCTTGTTTAATATGGTAAGATCAAAAGTGTCATTTATGTAACTGCCATTATGTTTTAAGGATTAAAACTTTACAGACTACCGCTTTTACACTAAAAAGAGCGCCATCGTTATCCATTGAAATGACCCCATATGAGTTATGGTTTGGGATAAAACCCGAATTGTCTTTTCTTAAATTTTGGTATGCTATGCATATATTTGGTCATTCTTTTTCTTGGGTCGAGCCAAGCTTGTGACCGTGCTTCCACCCTTAATGTCATGATTCCGTAAATTCTATAAGTACTTGAGAAGATTATAAGAGGAGGTGCTAAATACCGCTTGAAGCGGCACGACCACCGCCTGAAGGGTTTGAGATGGGCTAGCCCATTAGCTCGCCGGACCCTGCTGATCTGCAGTACATGCTTCTTTCAATTCTTTTTTTTATTTTTTAAAAATCTAAGTAATTTTTAGATTTAATTCATTTTTTAGTGGATTTCTTAAAACGTTATATTTTTTTAGAAACTCATGAACATTTTCACATAAAATCATGAGCAACAAATTCGAAATCATAAACAAATTTTAAAAAACTATAAACCAACTTTAAAACGTTGTGAACTAAATTTTAAAAAATTATGACCCAAATTCAAAAATTCATGAACCAATTTCGAAATCATGAACTAAATTTCAAAAATTCACGACCCAAATTAAAAAATTCATGAACCAATTTTACAGTATGATGAAAAAAAATTAAAAATCATGAACCAATTTCAAAAACATAAACCAATTTTTAGAAAACTTGAATTTTTTCGAACATAAAAAGGAAAATCAAAAGGAAAGAAAAAGAAAACCAAAAAACAAAAGAGAAAAGGAAACATAAAACTGAAAACCAAAAAATAAAACAAAAATGTAAAAATAAAAAATAAAAAAAGAATGAAAAAGCAATAGTTCTGCGAAATGGGCCGGCCCGCACAGAAGGAACCCCTATGCGGCGTGAGCCGCACAGAGCGGCCATTATCATTTGGCGATTATAAGCAGGCAAGTGATGATTCATTATCGATGAGGACGGCTCGAATTCAAGTGAACAAATAATTGTTACAACATACATATGTGTAGGTGTGGCGGACCACAACCTCTCGCTGGCGGGAGGTTTTCCGATCTTTTTTTAGTCGGTTTGTTAGTGTCTTCTTCCGGAGAGGCGATGGCTATGTCCTGAAGTTAGAGTAAGATACTCCATGCTATATCCTCGCTTTGGTGGTGTTTCTAGCACCGACGGAGGACGCGTGGAGTCTTTTTGTCGGGCGGATCTCCTGGGATCCGGTACGTTTTCGTCTTCGTTGGTGTGATTTCAGGTCAGTCTCTTCCAATCTACGGTTGTCAGCATTGGCATTGGTTGCTGCTCTGGTGTGCTGGGCTATTGTGGTCTTAGCACGATGACTTCCCGTCTGTCTAGTACAAACAAGCTCTACTACGACAAGCTTTTGCCTGGCTCCGGTGATGGAGGGGCGAGGATGGCGGCGCACATTCGGCTCGTGCTAATGTTTGTAGTCGTCGCTAGGTGGTCCATTGATCTATTTGTAATTTTTATTACGTTTAGACCTCTTTATACTGCTGTTGATGAGTTTTAATAGATCGGTGGAATTTTGAAAAAAAAAATGGAGGAAGGGCAGCGAAGCACTAATTGATCAGTAAAATACAGGGCAGGCAAAGTGCTCTAGTATCACTCTGTGCCATAGTCCTCCAAACGATGTAGTAATTTATCAGTAGTAAAATACAGGGCAGCGAAGCACGCCCAATATGGTTTCCATTAATGAAGACCAGAGATTGGATTTATACGCTATAATTATGGTGATATTCCTCCTTCATCCTCTATGCCTCCTCGGCAGAAGCTTGCTTGCCTTCCAACTCCATTAAAGCCTGGTGGTAGTGCTCCACCATTAGCCACACCATGGTTGTTAACTCGCCGCCACTGCCGAGCTTCTTTGCATGCGACTCCCTGCTGCACTTGTTGCCTGCATAGACGAGCATGTCCGTCCACATCTCAAGCAAGAGCTCCAACGACTCCCTTGTACCATGTTCCTTCTCATATCGGAGCAGTTCCTCGGCGACCCTAGCTGAATAAGTGAGTCGAAAAGTCTTGTAGCTCCACGATTGGATGGCCACATACTCATTGTAGAAATTTTCTGCGTGTGTCTTACTATGGGTGGCCCTGGAAGTATAGGCACGAATACTTGTTGGGTTATCATGCCAGCGGAACAAACTCTTGAGCATAGCAAAAATACTTGGGTTATACTGGCTTGCACCCTCCAAAACTCCACAGGTCCGTTCATACAACTTGTTGTAGGGGACCACTGGCAGCATGTAGGGGCGTTCAACCAGAAGAAACATCATGTAATTTGACATCGCCTCGATCGCGTTCACAAGACCCACAGATGCATTGCCACTCCCGCACTTGGAGAGGAAAAAATCCGTACCAATATGCCAGATGATGATGCCCTCATGAAACTCCTCCCCAAGGGTCGCTTTAAAATTGTATACCAGCTTCCGATGTTCGAGTGTTGCCATGCCCCACTTATGTTTGATTGATCCCTGTGTGTTTATCCAACCCTTCGCGTACAGGAGGTCAGTGTGGTCACTGATACACACCTTGATTAAGACATGGTTCGATATTTTAGTGGCCCCGGAGAAATGCTTTCTGTTCCACAATTCTTTGAGTCCCGCCAGGTCGGCTAACCAGCCTAGCAAAGGACGAGTCTTAGGGCGAGTGCAGAAGTGCAGCATGTTGTATTGTCCCATATGGCCAGACCACCTCCTTGTTTCCGACCTGCTGCTAGTTCCAAAAGTCACAAGGGAGTAGAGATATAGAACCAAACGACGAAGCCGGTTCCATCGCCCACTACACAGAAATGTGTATCTAAGCCATGAGCTTCTAGTGGTACTTAGGTAGGCAAACATCCAGGATGAGCCCAACGCGTTCAGCAGTGAAGTCCACTCCATGAACAAAGCACTGCCAAACAAAACATATGTCATAGCAGTGTCAACTTCCGCATGCCCATCTTCTTCACTGTAATAGAACAGCAGCATCGACGTCAAAATGGCAAGTGGCGAGATGACACGGATAGTGTAGCCATGCCATGTGTGGATCACAGCTGCTTTGGTATACAAGATGTCATACATCAAAGAGAGCTCTATCTCTACAATGGTCCAAAATTCCACATGCTTCAGTTTTCCAATGAAGTTGTGCCTACCTGGCTCATCTTCCGAATAATCAGCCATCGCACCCTTGCAAATGTGAAACAACGAGTGAGCTTGCCGCACACTGGATTCCTCGTCCAATGTTTCACGGCCATCTAGCAACATCAGCTTTACATTCTCTTTGTGAACATGACTATTGATGGCAGGTTGTTGCTTCTTTAGGGTGTCACGGATGCTACTGAGGTTGCCTCTCTTCAGAGCCAGCCACCTCTCCCCATACTTGACAACACCCACAACGAACATCAGTCGGGAGGCAAGACGAATGAAATACCCGTTTTTGTTTCTATATTTATAAAGGAAATATCCTCCTGCGGTGACCCGAGCAATAAATGTTTGCAGGCTGCGAAGATAGAGTTGGTTGTCTAGGAGTGTGTAGGCAGCGATGTTGTCTGCTCCAGCGAGGTGTAGCAGGAGAAACGGTGCCCATAATGTGACCAGCGGGTGGTTACCCATGGCGCTAGATAAGGAAAGACGCCCCAGGGTAATTGTAACAAAGGTGGGTCCGAAATTGTATGCTAGCCAGAGGAGTGTCATTCGCACCGGAACACCGCTCAAGGTTTCCTTTCGACGGGCTCCGGCACAGAGGAATAGGATGACTTGTAGTCCGAGACTACAGAGCACCAGTATCTGCACTGGCAAGTGAGTTTTGACGTCCTCGAGACCTATAGCCATCGCTCCTTCTTGCGGTGCCTACAATGCTCACCCAATTTAGCGTGTGTCTACATACATCCGTACACAATTTTCTACCATTACACAAGTTCATATGAGCAAACGAAACTAATTTTATGAATCACAAACGACAAATTCTGTGCCACAGATCAGTTCATGAACTAGGGTCTGTTTCCACATTGCACCAAAAAAGAAACATCATAACCAGGCAGCAACATATGTTTTGTGTTTTTTACATGTTCCACATACCATTGAACTCTACGATATATGTGGATTATTTATGGTGGCTTCTAGGCAGCCTCAAAATTATCGTCTATAAAGATAGAAGGCGAAAAGAACTATAAGTTAAAAGATTAGAGATGGAAGAAACCTCATAAAGCACTCAGCCTATAGAAAACATGCATATATAACTAATAATAATGCAGGCAGACATCTGAACACGTATGTGACAGAGCATACTTACCGGGAAGCTCTATTGTTGATGTGGATAGCGCAGACGCGAACTCAGTCAGCTCTAATGCATGTATCAGACAGCGGCAACAGGCAGAGTGACGGTACATAGGAAGAAGAGGCACTTGCTTCACTCCCAGCTAGGATGTATCAAGGAGGAAGCATATATGTAGGGCGTGCTCCGTGCTGACATATAAAGTTTGCATTCCACCAACCGAATATGATGGGGAACGATAAGAGTCCAAGAAACTTCACTTTGTCAGCGGCCTTGTATCTACAGCAGATGCCTTGCTGTGATCAGTATAGACGACATGGGATAGGACACATCCGCCATGTCTTATATAGTACAAAAGTATGATTTTGTCCTTATTATTTAACCAAGTATTCTGATTCAATATCAGTAGTATCAATTATCTTGATGGCAAGGAAGCCCCATGGAAGCATAAACAAGTATCGGGGCGTACTTATGCAGAAATGTGGTTCATGTCTTGAGCAATTATTGGCACTTGAGCACAAGATTTTGTCGTACATAATGGCAGGGTCTTCATGTGGAGGTTGGATGGAGAATTCGTCCTTCCAATTGCCATGTTGCCATAGATTAGAGGGGCGTCCTAACGCAAAATAGAATGTAATATAATGGGAGGCGTGGGGTGGACCACCATTTGAGATTCCAATGACAACGTATGAATTCTTGTCGTTTTTGCTGGCTCCTGGTAGATTCCTAGCTTACCTGTAATACAGTGGAAAATTGGCTGCTTAGTGAGTGTCGATCAGCTGAACCATCTTAATTAGTGGCAAATTGGCTGCTTAGTGCCTTGCACGTCTTTGCGCCAGCCCAAATGATGATGCAGTAGTACCGATAGATCTTGCTCGCTGAACCATCGTCGAGATGAACATAGTCGCGCATCTTCTTGAGCTATTCCATTGAAAACAATTGAAGGTTGGTGTAGGATGGTCCTGAGCGAAACGGCACATGCATTTTACCGTGATTTATACACCAGTTAAGGATCGAGAGCAACAGTGCTCATATCCTCAATCTTATCGATGGGCTGGTAGCAGATAAATATGAATGGCTCCCTGAGACGCTATTTTTTTAGATAATACAATTTATTTAACAAATTTCACGAATGATACACGAATTTGATAATCTCCAATTCTAGCGTGCCTCGGGGACGAACTCCAGACAGGATCCCTTCAAGAGAGGAACCACCTGGTGGAATTAACCACGACGTCCGACACTAGCAGGGTGTCGTATGCTCAGTCGTATACGGAAAGTATACGTACAAGGATCTGGTGCTTCCGGTGGATAGGTTTCGTGTAGTATATACATGATGTATCCGAGTAGAATATGTATTGCCGAGTCCTACTCTAGCTAGGAGTGTCGAGTTCTACTCTAGTTAGGAGCTGGCTGCTGGCCGTGTATATATACGTGTGTAACCTGCAACTTGTAAACTACCAAGATCGTGAAGTTGAGAATCAAAGAAATAAACAAGGTCCGAAAGAGGCCTTTGGCCATCAAAGTTTGTCTTGTGTGCATGAGTTGTTTCGAGGCTACTACAGGATCGATCAGGTCGATTAGTACTAGTTAGCTTCGTACGTGCAAACAAGGAGAGCTAGCTCAAGATTGATTCGGTACGTGCGTGTCGTCTCATCGGAACTTCGCCATCGGTGTCGTCGGAAAGTAGTCGGCGGCAGGGGTTGTGCTAACAATTGGTACCAGAGCCTCGTGATGGATCTCCTAGTAACGGAAGGTCATAGCGACGATGGATGTGGGCGAGTATTCCAGTGCGGCTAAAGGATTTGCCGCGCAGGTGATGACGCAGTACCCGCGGTACAACCGCGACAACTACACGATGTGGGTGACCCAGATGGAGCGGGCGCTGGAGTCCAACGATCTATGGGAGGCAGTCGATCCCGGCTGCGACGAGTTCAAGAAGGGCGCGTCGAAGTACCGCAAGGACCGGAGGCACTCACGGCCATCGGCTTGGTGATGTCGGCGCACGTGATGCAGCACCTGATCTCGAAGAAATCTGCAAAGGAGGCATGGGAGGCGCTCAAGACGCTAAATCTTGGGTACGAGCGTGCCCGCGAGGCGACCCTACAAACCTTGCAAAAGAAGTACGAGAATCTGGAGATGGGAGGAGATGAGACGCTGGACGCATTTGCCTCGAGGGTAGCCACTTTGTTCAATGGGATTCGCGCGCTCGGCGAGAAGCTCGAAGAGATCTCAGTCGTTCAGCGTTTCCTTCGTGTGGCGCCGCCGCGTTACTTGTTTGTTGTGTCAATGATCGAGCAGTGCGTTGATTTCAAGACTCTCACGACGGATGATCTGGTTGGACGATTGAAGGCTCATGACGAGCCGATAAAGATCACCTACGGTGATGCGGTACCGGAAGAGCACGTGATGCTTACCCGTGCCTAGTGGCAGGCGGTGGTAGCCAAAGAAACGGGCGATCAAGGATCCGGAAGCAGGAGTGATAAAGAAGCTTCTCGCCCAGCGAAAAAGTATATCACAGGGGAGGACGAGGACGACGCTCCGCCACGGAGGAAGTTTGACATTAAGAAAGTAAGATGTCATAACTGCGGCGAGCTCGGTCACTTCAAGAAGGATTGCAAGAAACCGCTGAAGGAGAGGGCTCTCATCGCCCAGGAAGGAGATGATGGACCGATGATGCTGATGCTCGAAGTAACTGAGCTGAAGGATGAGGAGGATCCTCCATCACCGGCCACGGAGATTGCGGCGCAAGTGGATCCCGATCTACCGTGTGTGGATCACGAGGAACGGAGTGCCCCGTTACCATGTGAAGCCACGTTTGAGGCAGTGAAGCCTCGAGACTAGTTCATGGTGATTTATGCGTTGGAATTTCACCCGCAACTCCGTCCGGCAATAAGTTTTTCATGCTTGTGGTGGATGATCATAGTAAACACATGTGGATTATGTTGCTGAAAAGTAAGGATCAAGGTCAACAAGCATTCGAGAAGATCAAGGAAGCCGAAGAGTTCAAGGTGGAGGCGAAGATAAGAGCCCTACGCATTTATCAAGGGGGTGAGCTGCATCAAACTGTGTTGACCATGGCACGGAGCATGATGAAGAGTAAAGGCTTGCCAGGAAAATTCTGGGGTGAGGCAGTCAATAGGGCTGTGTATTTGCTGAACATGGAGCCAAGTGAGAGTGGCGTTGGTATAACACCATACGAAGCATGGTACGGATGGAAACCCTCGGTTGATCACCTTCGCACTTTTGGGTGCGTGGCGCATGTCAAGACGGAGTCCGACCATAAGAGTAAATTGGCGGAGCAGATGACTCCAATGATCATGACGGGCTATGAAAGCTCAAAGGAATGCCGCTTGTGCAATCCTTATACCAATAAGGTGGTTGTCAGGGGCGACGCAATCTTTGAGGAAGGCGAGTCATGGAATTGGGACTCCAACGAACCGGGATATCCAAATTTTCACGTCACGTGAGATCTTGAGTATGAATAAAATATGGATCAACCAAGCTTATCCTTGTTGGGAAGTTCGGGCCCAGAAGGCGCTGAAGGCCTAGGGGGAGCTGTAGGCGTGGACACCAGGCCAAAAGCACTAGAGATTCTCCCAGAAGACAAAGAGTTTGACGAAAAGGCTAGTCCGTGGCCAGAAGATACGGAACTAGAAGGGCGCGCAGATGCATGTGCAGTGATACCTGCACTTGTTTGCCCAGTAATTATAAGAGGAGGGTGAGTTGAAGCGAGCCTAGCAAACATGCCAGCAAGACCAGAAGGCGATGGTCCAAGAGTGTGGACTGGTGGCCAGACAGATGGAGGAGACCCAACAATAGGCGGTGCAGATCCATCAAGAGTCTTTTCACATGATATAGAGAAGCTAGAAGAAAACATGCTAGAAAGAGATTCAAAAAGAAAAGACGAATCGCTACAGGTAGGCAACCTGTGCATCGCTACTCCGGACGAGCCAGAAGACGGCATTGGTCAGGAGTAGGTAGAAGTCAGAATTGCTAGTCACGAGCTAGCTTTGCTAGTTAACCAACGTGAGCTAGCTCCTACATATTTGTTCTATTGCATCCAAGAGTACCAACAAGCAGAAGATCAAATATGTGAGGCATCGATGAGAAAGTACTTCATCGAACCAAGTATAATGTCTGAAGGCGTGGATAAGGACGCGGACAAAAAGGACTGTGGGCGTGAAGCCATGGAGAAACAGACAAAAGAAAAGTCGGTGATATGGGTGCTGATGAAGGTGGCGGCGAAAGCAATGTCGTGGATGACGCATGCGAGGAGCAGCTGGCGTATTTGGGACCCAGGTCGAAGGGAAGAGCACGTCGTGCTTAGGGGGTGATTGTTGGAATTAACCACGACGTCCGACACCGGCAGGGTGTCGTATGCTCAGTCGTATACGGAAAGTATACGTACAAGGATCTGGTGCTTCCGTTGGATAGGTTTCGTGTAGTATATACATGATGTATCCGAGTAGAATATGTATTGCTGAGTCCTACTCTAGCTAGAAGTATCGAGTTCTACTCTAGTTAGGAGCTGGCTGCTGGCCGTGTATATATACGCGTGTAACCCGCAACTTGTAAACTACCAGATCGTGAAGTTGAGAATCAAAGAAATAAACAAGGTCCGAAAGGGGCCTTTGGCCATCAAAGTTTGTCTTGTGTGCATGAGTTGTTCCGAGGCTACTACAGGATCGATTAGGTCGATTAGTACTAGTTAGCTTCGTACGTGCAAACAAGGAGAGCTAGCTCAAGATTGATTCGGTACGTGTGTGTGTCGTCTCGTCGGAACTTCGTCATCGGTGTCGTGGGAAAGTAGTCGGCGGCAGGGGCTGTGCTAACACCACCGAGCAGGCTGTCGGAGGGCCGCCTGTCGTGGTAGAGAGGTCGTTGGTGGTTCAACCACACATGAGCCTAATCGGTTTCTTAACTCCTAATTATTGTAGATGCCCCCGAAGCTTGCATGGAACATGCGACGATGTTTCGTTAACTTAATAAACTTGATCAGGTTTCGGTTCCCACCATTTTGTCCCTCTAGCCGATTCCCGACAATATTCTATTTCGGGCCGTTTATTTCCCGTCACCGCTTCCCGCCGTTTGTTCCCGCCTTTTTCTCCCATCTATTTTTTCTAGTGCCTCTATAAATCCGGCCACCGAGATGTTTTCTCTTCCACCAGTTCATCTGTTCCTCCTCTTTCTCTCGCATTTTCTTATTCTCTCCATCATGAGTGTGCCCTGTTCGGACCCAGACTATAGGCCTAGGAAGATGAAAGATGGCAGGTTGCCCCAAGGGGTGACACACGAATGCTGTTGGTGCGGCCATCTCGTCAAGGTCAAGGAGTCGATCGATTTCTTCACTTGCATTGGCATGAAGTTTTTCATGTGTCCTAACTACGACTCAAACCCGCCCCATCAAGCGAGTTCGTCGTATGAGAGGCCTCCAGTATGTTCCCAGAGCATGGTGAATATGAATAATTCACGGTATTATGTGTTTTTTATTTATTCTATTGATATGCTTGCAATCTCGTCCTCCTCTTTGCAAGTGGCACCATTGGATTAACAAGGAGCACCCAGCTTGGACGCGCAAAAGCTTCATGATAGGAACTGAGCTACATGGGCTGCATTTGCAACCTACGGGTTTTGTTTCTTCCATGTTTTATGTTTGAAATTATATATTTTGGATTTTTTTTGAAATTTAACTCACAGCTTGAACAATTGAAGTTTCCTAGGGAGAAGAGTGTAGGATTGACGGCGCGGTAGCCAAAGGACCGACGCGGAGCCAGAGGGGGTGGTTCCAAAAGCTCCTTGATACGCGATGGCCTATAGGAACTTGAAATCTTGGGCCTATGACCACATGACGTTTTGTCCGACGTATTCCCCTTATCCGCTCGAACTCCCGTTGTAACATTTTTGATCTCCAACACGCCCAGGTCGATGGCCATGGATACTTGGGTAATTCCATCGCCTGTGTGGAGGTTGTAAGAGTAGATCGAGTAGTGAAGCGGAGCAGTGAAGCGACAAAATATGAGAAATTGCGCAAAAACGCGGGCCTCCAATCCTCGTACCTGGGAGGCACGCTGTCTACTGCTAAGCTGGTGGGGCTCGCTCGTCAGCATAATGGTCGGAGCAACGACTGAGCCAGATTGGACCACTGGAATTAGCGAATCCAGAGTATATGTTATTCTTTTTTAGTTATGTATAAAGACACTTCATTCAAGTTGCTAATCATCAATAGAATTTAAAATATTTTTATCACATATTACAAAACCCTATAGTTGACCGTGAGCCAAAACTTGATGCCAATTAACCACATTATAATTTTAGAAGTTGCCAAAAGAGACCGACAGACAAAAAAGGTAAGCCCAAATTAAAGAGGTAAGCACAAATTAAAGAGGTGAGCAATCAGCTGGGCGGAGGAAGAGCGTAGAATCCAATACGGCTTCATACTCTATGTGGAAGCGTGGTGCTCGAGGCTAGCCTGGTGGAAGTGTTCCAACAATAGCCAAACGATGGTTATCAACTCGCCACCACTGCCAACGTTTTACCGTTCCACGACTTTTTTTTGCAAAATACATCAATATTTATGTTTTCAATTTTGTCTACAACTATACCCTAAATCTAACTAAAACTAAAAGGAATTATTTTTTGAAGTTTTTATCATTTTTTTATATTTTACAAAAGTTAAAAGGCGATTCCCGGGGGTGCCAGGTCATAGGAGGCGCATACTGCCATACGCGCCTCGCATATTATCAAGTATAGGAGTCAATATGCGCCTCGCATATTATCATGTATAGGAGGCCCATATGACCATATGCGCCTCGCATATTCGACCATATATCTCCTCCCGGTCCCACGCAGCTTATGCGAGACGCATTCTCTCCACATGCACATCGCCTATTTGATATATAAGAGGTGCATATTATTAGAATACGCCTCGAATAATCTGAGGCTGCCAGATTTTGTCCGTACAGGGATTATAGGAGGCGCATCCTAATAATATGCGCCTCGCCTATTTTGATACTAGAGACACATGCCAAGGCAGTGCGCCTCGCCTATTTCATGTCTCCTATAGCCTTTTCTCAAGTAGTGTACAACCTCGTCAACCAGAAATCCCGCCAATTCCTCTTGAATTACTAGTAGACGGTCCTGTGGTAGGAGTTATTATCACATAGCTTCCAACTAAAAAGAAGAAAATCAATATGAATATTTATTTATTCAAAAAAAATATGAATGGAACTCAACACAAATTATGATAATACAAATAAATTGTGTACTTTAACAAATTTCTCTTTCTGCTCACTAGTGCAAGTGCGAATAAACTCGCAAACATAGTATCCATATAGATTAGTCCCCTTTGGTTGCCTCGCGCACTTTACAAGAATAGAATTCAATCAAATAATAATCAAGAATGCATGATAATTGTATTGAAACTAGAATCCAGAGATGCGCGGAACTAGCTCATACTACTTATCGGTAGTGGTTTATAAATCAACTCGCCACGCCATTGACCGTGGGTCACACTCTTGAAGCATGTCCAAACACTGCCCGGCAAAGAAAATGAATGAATGCATTAATAATTACTTGATATCTCTGAAATTGAACGAAAGAGACCGATATAGTGTGATAATAATTAAAATTACTTATTGAGCATTTCGATCATGCTACGGTACTCTTCCATGTCCACTTTAGATGAGCTGTATATATGAACTCTTCCCAGGTCAATGGAAATGCTTAGAAGAATCCAGTAGAAGTTGTGTAACGTTTATATACGTTAGTAACCCATCATTTACACTTAATATCGAGTAAGCAAAATTTAATGTGTACAAGACAGAAACACTCACCCGAAGTGGTAAGGAAATAGTATTTCCTTACAGTAATACTGCTTCTTGAAAAATCGGAGCAAGTTTTGCTCCATTTCCATGGGATTCAAGGATTCTCCCTCTTTTACATTCTAGTATCTTCATTCTGCATCATAGTGTACACAAGAATATAGTAAGGATAATTACCGGCCATGAATTGAAAGGTGAACTAGATACTTATTGATTACATACATAAACTAATCACTTACAGACAATAGCAACTGAGGATAGATTTGTTGAGTTCCATTTGATTGAATAACTGAAAGAGTTCTGAAAATTCAATATTGACCTTGTATTTAATGTAGTAATGCTCTACTCTAACTTTTGCTATGATATATAGTCGCTCTTCTTTTCTGTCTTTTATCTACCACATATGCAATTTCCGCATTTTTGTTGGAAGACCCCGGAGCGTCTCAAAACTGACCAAAGGCTGCTCGTAGACATATTGTCGTGTTATAGGAGCCTTGGGTGGTCCAGCACTGCCAAGTATGTCATCAAGCCACATATTACATTGTTCGGCGAATGCCATAGCTGTTTCCATATCCATAGGTTCTCCCCCATATAGTTGTTGTTCAGGTAACACCTAGAGCGAGGGAATCGATTGTCTTACTAGTTCTCCGAGCTGGGGAATGTCTTTTTAGCGCTTCCTCCAGCACTTGTTCTATTATGTTTCATTGTATTCACAAGACAGTGTATATGGTCATCTGGCACATTTATCTGAGCTTGGGATGGATGCTTCAGAAATTTCCTAAAGTGCTCCTTGACTGACGGATCTACTGGGACCTCTGGCTCGGGTGGTTTCTTTTTTAAAAAGGCATCCACTTCGGCATCTACAACCGCCTTTCTCCTCATCAGTCAGGTCGTAAGCCCTCTTGGGAGGAACCGTTGGTACTCTTGGGAGGGGCGACAACTTTCACTTTTGGTTATGCCTCGATGAAGTGGTGGTTATCTTCTGCTTTTGGCCCTTAGTGGGTGGAGGCGGCTGAGGCGCCGTAGATCAATATGGACTAGCGATGCGGTCCTTCTCGAGGAGGGGTGGACTTGGAGGTGGTGGACTTCAACTAGATGGTGGACTCGGCCTTGGAGGAGACGGTGGCCTTGGAGGTGATGGATTGCTTCTCGGTGGAGATGGTGGCCTTGGCGATGAGCCTGGAAACTTGATGTAGTCATTTTTCCAAAGAATGAAGCCACTCGAGACTTCTCCTAGTGTCATCTCCCCTTCACCTCTAGGGATGTCAAGCTGCATTGACTGAAATATCGGTAAAACTTCATGCACACCGACACGAGCATAGCTAGCTGGACTTGGATTGCAATGGTAGGTCACTCTCTGTGCATAAGGTAAAGCAAAGCCAACCGCCACCTTCATAGATAGGTTCTTCAGTTCAACATGCAGCTCACAACTAGTCTTCTCCTTGATTGCAGCTAGGGGGTACACATCCATGGTTGAATCATTAGCCTGGACCTCCGTGGAAGCAATGTTGCTTTTCCTTTGAGATGGGTCGGACGTACTCTAGAGTCCAGCATCTTGTTGTCGGAGTCCTCTAAGTTCATTGAGTTGTTCCTAATGCTGTTGCAACATGGCTTCAAGCCTAGCCAACCGATGTACCTCCTCCGCTTGACGCCGCTTTGTTTTTCTTGATCGTCTTTGTAAGTCTCAATGTTATCTGGAAACCCAATAGCCCATGGATAAGAAGGTCCAAATCCTCATGTTCGTCCATCCTTCTAAGGATTCCCTAGGGCCTTTGTTAGCTCATCATTATCTCTATCGGGAACGAATTTTCCCTCTTCAACCTCTTTCATCACATCAATAAGTGCATCTTTGGGTGCAACAATTTCTTTGTTTGCAACAATCTCCCCTGTTTCTGGGTCATACGATCCCCCATGCCCAAGTATCCAATTTTGAGACCTCAAGGGCCAACCAGTTGTAACTGGTGTGACCCCTTTAGCTGCCAGGTCGGCATCAGTTTTATCCCACTTGGGCACGTCACTCATGTAGCCACTTGTGCCCATATGATGGTGATATTTCTTTTTAGAAGCATCTAGCTTATTCTTTTCTAACCTTGCCTTAGCTGGTTCCGATTCCTTGTATTCCAGAAATGATGCCCAGTTATCTCGCTGCTTCTCTAGTGGGCCAGTGAATTTAGGAGCTTTTTTCTCCTTCAGATAGTTTTGGTGTAATCTTTTCTTCCAGTCCTTGAATTGTGTGTCCATCTTCTGAGGAGCCCACTCCTTGACTTTCGGCCTCATGTTCTGTGTGAGCTCATTTGTCCCCAATACTAGTAGGGTGAACTGTGTCATCAGAGAATTCCAAAGACAATCTTTGGCTTTGTCGTCGACAAAATTAGCTCCAGCTTGATCCTTTTTCTTTTCTGGCTTATTCCACTTCTGAATGGTGACCAGGATGGTGTCCCTAGCAATCACTCCGCATTAATTTACAAAGGCATTGGCACTCTCTATGGGCTCCAACTGTTGACCCCGCTCAGAGACAAGGTCAATTGTGAAACGGACATCAGCGACCAACTTTTTGGTTGGGCCTCATTTAGTTGCAGAAGTAGAGCCCGATGCGGAGGTCTAAGAGAAGAAACATTCGTCAGCATATATATATATATACACTAAGCAATTAATGCATCTACTAGTGATTGGCAGAGGCTTTATATACCTAGCCATGGTCTCCACCATCATCTCCACTATGGTCTTCACCGTCATCTCCACCATCGTCTCCTCCAGACAAATTTAGATACTGGGAGCCATCATCTCCACCGTCATCTTCTCCATCATATTTTTTATAACCTCCAGTACCCTCATCTATCATGTCGAGGAGCTCCTCTTCATTTTCTCTACCGTCCATAGCTTAACTAATACAGTAGATACAGCAAGTTTGCATTAAGTAAAAGAATAATACAATGGAGACGCCTCAGATACAGAAGAAAGATTAAGTACTAATAATGAAAACAATATAATACATGTAGGATAATTCAGATAATGCAACAATAACGTAAGATAGAGTACAATAATACATCTCAGATAATCTAGATGATGCAACAATAATAACATAACATAGAGTATATCTCGCTCATATCAAACTAGGCATCGACTACCGGGTCCTTAGCCGCGGGAGGTGTACACCCAGAGGACAAGAACCATCACCGGAGAATAGCTCAGGTGAGGTCTGTGATGAACCTGCCACAAATTGGAGTACCTGATCTCCAAAATAGTCATATACTAGCAAACGTGCTCATCCTCCTCCCTGACACGACAACGTACCACCTCCTCGGGGGCCGGATCCCTCTGCACAGCTCCTAGACCACACGGCTGCCAACAAAGAAGCTCCGGGTCGACGACGACACCCAGATTCCTCACCAAGCTACGAGTCCCGGAAGGTAGCACCTCCCAGTGCCAGCCCGGCGGAGCCTAGGCTCAGACAATCCTCGCACCCGGTGGAGTCCAGTACTCCGTCGTTGCCGCCGAGTGGACGACGAGGACGTGACATAACTAAATAATAACATAAACAATCATATAACATAAAAACAAAAATAAACCCCCTTAACCTAAACCCTGACCCTAAACTCAATCCCTAAAACCTCACTAAACTTAACCCGATCCTGGGTCACAATATGTTAACTTTGGCCCAATCGCTAACTAAACTAAACCTAAAATTAAACCTAAACACTAAACTAAATCCTAAACACTTAATTAGTCTTAAAAAAATACACTAATATAAAACTAAACTAAACCTAAACCTAAACCTAAACTTAAAACTATACCTAAAACTATACCTAAAAATAAACATAATTAAACACTAAACAAAACTAATAATAAGAATCGGAGCTCACCTACAGAGGGACAGCGCGATGGTGCAGGGAGGCGCGGCGCGGAGACCGTGCGATGCGGCTCGACACGGAGCGGTGGGGCCGGGTGGCGCAGCGCGGCGGAATCTCTCCACGGGCGGCGACGGACGGCGGTGATCCTCCACGGGCGGCACGACGGCATGGGCGGCGGCGGTTCGAGAGAAGATGAAGTGGTCTGGTGTTCTGGGTCGTGGCTAGACCCGGGGTGGAGGGGGATATTTATACACCCCCCTCCCCCCTCCCCCTCGGTTTAGCCCAAACTAGGACTAGTGGGTACCCTTTAGTCTCGGTTTGTATTACAAACCGGGGCAAAAGGCATTTTCGGCCGCCGCTTTTAACGCGCGGGCTGTAACCCTTTAGCCCCGGTCTGTAATACAAACCAGGGCTCAAGGTACCCTTCAGTCCGGGTTTGTATTACAAACCGGGGCTAAAGGGGTTTTTTTGGTGCCAAAATGAAAGTTGTGTATAATCTTGGCGCCACATTCTCAGAGCCGTCAAGCCATGTTTTCCCGCCAATTCCCCCCGCTTCCCACCATGTTTTCCCACAATTTCCCTCTATATCTGGACCTGTCGCCATTGCCTTCTACACATCCACACCTTTCTCTCTCGCAACAATGGACATCGCTTACTGGGCTTTTCTGACCTTCGAGGAGACCGAGGCACTGTGCGCCTCTAGCTAACCATGTCCGCCGGGGTACCGCTGCCCGCCGGCTAGAGGGGTTCCTGTCCCTCCTGTGCCCCAAGGATCCGCCCACCAGGCGGCCATCACGAACCACTTCTACCTCGATCTCATGCCAGAGTAGCAGATGGATCCCCATTGGGACCCCGACAACCTCGACACGTAGAATTCCTTCTTCGCAAACCGGCAGGAAAGGGAGCTGGCCAGGTACGAGGGTGACTGCCCGCCCCCAGTGAACCACAACGAGGCTAGTCGCCGCCTGTGGTGGGCGAATTGGACTATCGCTGATGTGATGCGCTATATCGCCATGGGAGATCATCCTCGCCTGAGGTACCCGCACTTTCACCAGCCGCAGAGCCACAAGAATGGTGGTAGTGGTGAAGGTCGAGGGCGGAACGGTGTCATCATCCGAGAGCCCCCTCCCCCTCGCGTTGGGAATTCGAGGCCGGTATGGAAGGTTCCCCCTCCCCCGTTCCCCCGTGTACAAGCCGGGGATGGGCTGAGGATCCAGCCACGTGCTACGAGCGACGACGATGATAATGATGATGACAATTCTGAAGACGACCCTGAAGCTGTGTACTATAGGGCTAGACATGATTATGTCTAAGTTTTACGTTTTAATATTAATAAATGTCTTTTGTGTTGGCCCCGGCAAGTTGCAATACTACATATTGAGATCGAGATAGTTTATATCCATATATATAAGCAAATCATTAAAAATAAAGGTTTAATATTATACATCACCAACATCCACGCATCTCTATTGTTGGGGTTTTCTTCTAATCCGTAACCATGGAGCATATTCATCCTTCACTTCGAAGGACGGAATTTAATGGAACTTATCATAATCTTCTGACATGTTTATCTTATCCTCCACCCACACGATGTTTTTTCCCTAAAACAACTATGTGGCGCTTTGGGTCGTCGTATGCTGTATTTTTTTGCTTATCTTTCCTTTTTCTTGGTTTGGTAGATATGTCCTTCACATAAAAAACCCGAGCCACATCATTGGCTAGGACGAACGGTTCGTATCTATATGCAAGATTGTTGAGATCCACTTTTTTCATTTCGTATTTCTTGTTTACCTCAACCCCACCTCCAGTAAGCTTGACCGATTTGCACCAAAACAAGGGACCTTAAAATAAGGTCCATAGTCAAGTTCCCATATCTCCTCTATGTAACCATAACACGTGTCCTTCTTCCCATTCTCGTCTGTTGCATCAAATCGGAGACCACTATTTTGGTTGGTGCTCTTCTTTTCTTGGGCGATCGTGTAAAATGTATTCTCATTTATCTCGTACCCTTGGAAAGTCAATATAATCGAAGATGGTGATCTGGGCAACAAGTACAGCTGATCTCCCATAGTGATGTCATTCATGAGATGTGTCTGCAACCAACCGCCGAAAGTCTTAATGTGTGCATCGCTAATCCAGCAGTCAGGCTTCCCTGGGTTGTTGGAGCGTACAATATTCTTGTGTTCTGTGATATATGGAGCTACCAAGGTGGAACTTTGCATAACTGTGTAGTATGCTTTAGTGAGAGAATGTTTGTCCATACATATACTTGCTTTTTTTCCTAGAGTGCCTTTTCCACTCAGTCTACCCTCATGCTGATGGGCTTAATGTCAGGAATAAAGTCAACACAAAACTCAATGATCTCCTCTGTTCCATATCCCTTGGAGATGCTTCCTTCTAGCCTAGCACGGTTATGAACATATTTCTTTAAGACTTCCATGAACCTCTCAAAGGGGAACATATTGTATAGAAATACAGGACCGGGAATGTTAATCTCCTCTACTAGGTGAACTAGGAGGTGCGTCATAATATTGAAGAAGGATGGTGGGAACACCATCTCGAGGCTGACAAGACATTGGACCACATATTTCTATAACCTAGCTACACTAGCGAGATTGATTACCTTCTAAGAAATTGCATTGAGGAACGCACATAGCTTCACAATGGGTACTCGAACATTTTCCGACAGAAGACCCCTCAATGCAACTGGAAGCAACTGGGTCATAAGCACGTGGCAGTCATGAGACTTCAGGTTTTGAAATTTTTCTCTGCCATATTTATTATTCCCTTTATATTCGACGAAAAGCCAGATGGGACCTTGATACTGTAAAGGACTTCAAAAAAGATTTCCTTATCTTCTTTGGTAAGAGCGTAGCTGGTAGTACCTTGAAATAGCTCTGGATACTTGCCATCTCGGTCTTTCATACGTTGCTGGTCCTGCCGTGCTTCCGGTGTATATTTATTCTTCCCATACACGCCCAAGAATCCTAGAAGCATCATGCAAAGATTCTTCATCAGGTTCATCACGTCCATTTCAGAGCGGACCTCTAGGACTTTCCAATATGGTAGCTCCCAAAATATTGATTTCTTTTTCCACATGGGTGTGCATCCGCCATCGTCCTTCGGAACAGATTGTCTACTAGGTCCCTTTCCAAAGATTACTTTTAAATCCTTCACCATATAAAATACATCATCACCAGTACGGCGTATAGGCTTACTCCGGTTATCTACCTCACTATTGAAATGCTTACCTTTATTTCTTAGGGAGCGCGAGGGCGGAAGAAAACGACGATTCCCCGGGTACACATTCTTCTTACATTTAACCAAATATATACTTTCAGTCTCACCTAAACAGTGCGTGCGTGCATTGTATCCCTTATTTGTCTGTCCTGAAATATTACTAAGAGCAGGCCAATCATTGATTATTATGAACAGCATTGCTTGTAGGTCAAATTGCTCCTGTTTATGCTCATTCCACATACGTACACCTTGTCCGTGCCACAACTGTAGGAGTTCTTCAACTAATGACCTTGGGTACACATCAATGTCATTGCTAGATTGCTTCGGGCCTTGGATGAGCACTGGTATCATAATGAACTTCCGCATCATGCACAACAAAGGAGGAAGGTTATAGATACATAGAGTCACATGCCAGGTGCTATGATTGCAGCTCTGCTCCCCAAAAGGATTCATTCCATCTATACTTAGACAAAACCATAAGTTCCTCGCGTCACCTGCAAAGTCCGGAAACTCTCTCTCGATTTTTCTCCACTACGACCCATCAGCGAGGTGTCTCAACATCTCATATTTCTTACGGTCTTCCATGCGCCATCACAACAACTTGGCATGCTCTTTGTTTCTGAACAAACATTTCAACCGTGGTATTACAGGATTATACCACATCACCTTGACAGGAATCCTCTTCCTGGGGCGCTCGCCTGCAACATCAGCATGGTCGTCTCGTCTGATCTTATACCGCAATGTAGTGCATATGGGGCATGCATCCAAATTCTCGTACTCCTCACCGCGGTAGAGGATGCAGTAATTAATGCATGCATGTATCTCTGCACCTCTAATCCTAGAGGGCAGATGACCTTCTTTGCTTCGTATATACTGGCGGGCAATTCGTTATCCTTTGGAAGCAGCTTTTTCATTATTTTCAGCAACTTTTGAAATCCCTTGTCAGTCACACCGGTCTCTACCTTCCACTGTAGCAATTCCAGTGTGCTACCCAGCTTTTTGTGGCCATCTTCGCAATTTGGGTGCAACAATTTGTTGTGGTCCTCTAACATCTGCTCGAACTTTAACCTCTCCCTTTACCTTTCGCATTCTCCCTTTGCATCAACAATGGCCCGACCAAGATCATCATAAGGCTCATATGATGCCCGCTCTTCAGCTTCTTCTTCATCATTGTCTTCCATTGTAGTACCATCGTATCCAGGGAACATAGATCGACAGTTGTCATCATCGTTCTCTTCTTCATCGATGTCTTCAATCATAACCCCTCTTTCTCCGTGCTTGGTCCAACAATTATAGCATGTCATGAAACTGGACGGAAACATGTGGCCATGAGGGACTATTGAGGAAGAGTATTCCTTATGATGACAGACACCACATGGACAAGACATAAAACCATTCTGCTTATTTGCTTCGGCCATAAGGAGAAAAGAATGCACGCCTTTAATGAACTCGCCAGAGAGTATGACAGCGTACATCCATTGCCGGCTCATCTGCATTGTATAATTAAGTACATCAAACGGAATCATGATGCTAAAATTAGTACTGGTCCAAAAAAACAAAATTAAAGCACACAACCAGGACTAAAGATATAACGAACCTTTAGTCATGGTTGGAGGCCCCAACTGGGACTAAACGCGGACGTGGCGACAACAATAGATCATGGGCGAGTGTCGACACTATGTCGTGAGTGGGCAGCAGTAAGCCAGTGAGTGCCGACACTATTTGGGTGGGTGGCGGCACTATGATAGGTGCGAGTGTCGACATTATGTCTTGAGTGTCGCCACTATGTTGTGCCGCTTAATCTATAAATAGGTATGCATTCTTTTTTAGAACTGCAAGATGGTGTGCGAGAGATTAGGGTCCCGTCCTCAGACATCTTCGAGGAGCTCTCCATAGAGGCACTCCCTAATATGTGAAATTTGTTAGCTACCCAGCGTATTAATCTATAGCTAGAGAAGTTATTAACTCCAAGTTGGTGCGAGAGGGACACCACTACCGCGGAGCTTCTCAAAGATGTCTTAGGATCCTGTCCTCAGGCATCTTCGAGGAGCTCACCATAGAGGAGCTTCTCGAAAATGTACTTTGATGTCTTCTTATCAAACTTTTGTGAATTAACCATATTTTTTTATTATTTTTTCAGTTTGCTGAAGGCAGGTAGAAGACGAAGAAGGGCATTTTGCGTAGTAAGCTAGGATGATGAACTCATGCATTTATCTTTGTGTGCTTCTGTTAATCAAATGAATTTCGAGACTATGTGCCAAAACAAGATATAGATAGAATCCACATATTGAAAATGATATTCATCTTGGAGTTCATTATATTAATACAAGATAGATTGAATCCAAACATCAATCTCATGTTATTATTGCAAAAATTACTACCAAACTAAATCCACAAATCCATCTACTTGTAGAGCATGAAATGAGCTAATATAACTATGAGAGTTGAAAGGATGACGTTGCTCACCTTTTAGAACCTTTGGATAGATCGGGCTCTACAAAATCTTGACAAATCTTGAGAAAAAATTCGGGATGAACTTGATCTTAAAGGAAGAAAGAGAGAGGATCCGCCATCTTGAAATGGTGGCTCGGGCATGGAAAGAAGATATAGCCGGGCTATTAGTCCTGGTTTGTATCCAGAACCGGGACTAAAGGGTCCATCTTTAGTCCCGGTTCGTGTAACAAACCGGGACTAAAGGGTCTGGTGGCGGCCCCAGCCTGCTTGGAAAGGTTCAGTTCAAACCGGGGCTATTATCCGCCGCCCCCTGCGGCCAGTTCTAGTCATTGCGACTGGGGTATTAGTCCCGGTTTGTAGCAAAATCAGGACTAATACCTCTGGACCAAAGGTCCGTTTTCTACTAGTGTGCACTCGCCAAACTAAGCAAGTTTATATAAAGCCAAGCATATCTGTATTTTGCTGATTGTGTTTTACATGGCACTTAGCAAACTCAACAACGCAAAATACATGGGAAAATGACATTCTTTTTTTTGGAAATGGGCGCTTTATTACTTAATAATAAAGTTTACACCCGGCCTCTCCATAACTAGGATGCACATAGTCGATGAAACACAGAAAAAGTGACAAAAAGTACAGTTATTACAAAATATACTATGAACATAAATAAAGCCTCGAACTATGGCAGCTCTATCTGCAGATCACGCTGCCATCCATGTTGGGAGAAAATATCCCTCGTCGTGTCCTCCAATCGCGTACACCCCTCCACAAACAAGTCACGAAACTCCATACGTTGTAGAGTAGTCCATGATCGAAGGATATCCGTGGCTTGATAGATAACCTGCATATTAGAAGACACAGTGTTATTAAAAATCTTGTAATTTCTACATAACCAAAGTGACCAAATAATGGCAAGCGCTCCCACCCTAAACAAAGTCCCGTATTTATCTAGTATCTCATACAACCAGTTATCAAATACATTGGTAACTGAGCGTGGAGGAGATAAACCAGAAGCAATTTGGATGATTGACCATATAGCACGAGAAAATTTACACTGAAAGAATAAATGTCGAATTGTCTCATTATGATGACAGAAAAAACACATTGTGTACTTCCATGCCAATTCCTCTTAACAAGATTATCTTTTGTAAGAATTACCCCTTTACGGAGATACCATGCGAATATCTTCGTTTTAAGAGGTGTTTTCATCGTCCAAATTTTATTATTATCATCGACTGGGATATCAGGTTGGATCAGAGCTTTATACATAGAGTCAACAGAAAATTGGCCACTCTCAAGTAATTTCCATTTGAACTCATCCATACCCTCCGACAATTGTATATTGGACAATCGTGATAAGAGATTATTCCAAGATACCAGTCTAGAACCTACGAGACTTCTTCTGAAAGCCACATTAGGAGGATTAGTTTCCATTACTGTGGAAAGTATATCCCCTTTGTGTCTACTAATCGAATATAGAGTTGGATATTGTTCACGGAGAGAATTTTGGCCAAGCCACTTATCTTCCCAGAACCTAATCTGCGATCCGTCCTTAATATCGAAAACACCAAAACGGAAGAAATGTTTTTTGGATGCCAATAGTCCAGCCCAAAAATTTGAAATCACCGGGTTTTCAAACCACTTGAGACACAGCTTTGGAACCAACATACTCCCTCCATAGAATGGTTTGCCAGACACCATCTTCAGTAAGTAGTTTGAAAATCCATTTACCCAGAAGTGCGGTGTTTTTGACTTGCATATCATGTATGCCCAGTCCACCGTATTCCTTGGGTCGGAAACCACATTCTATCTGGCCAGTCGATATTTCTTCTTTTGACTATCCCGTTGCCAAAAGAATCTTGATCGGAAATAATCCACTTTCTTCAAGACACCTCTTGGTAGCTGGAAGAACGAGATCATATATAGTACTATGTTGGTGAGTACTGAGTTTATGAGTACAAGTCTTCCGCCAAGGGATAGTAATTTACCTTTCCAACTATTAAGACGTTTTTGGAGTATTTCCTCAATGAGTTTCCATTCAGTAATCATGAGACGCCGATAATGGATCGGTATTCCCAAATAGTTTATTGGGAATTTCCCCTGACCATAGCCGAATAACTCAGCATATAGGTGGGCCTCGTTTTGAGCCTTGCCAAAACAATACAAATCACTTTTATGGAAATTAATTTTCAATCCAGAGAGTTGCTCAAAAGCTGATAATATTAATTTCAGATTCTTAGCTTTCTCTAGATCATATTCCATAAATAAGATTGTATCATCGGCATATTGAAGGACGGAGAGACCACCGTCAACTAGATGTGGAACCAGTCCTTCAATTTGGCCATCAGCCTTAGCTCTCTCAATAAGGATAGCCAACATATCAGCCACTATGTTAAATAGTATAGGCGAAAGTGGATCCCCTTGTCTCAGCCCTTTGGTCTAGAAGTATTTCCTAGTGTCATCATTTACATTAATGGCAATACTACCACCAAACACAAAGGACTGTACGAGAGCACGCCACTGGTATGAAAAACCTTTCGTTCGGAGTATTTGTTGGAGGAAAGACCAGTTAACTTTATCGTATGCCTTCTCAAAGTCAATCTTGAACAATACACCATTTAGTTTTTTTGAGTGTAGTTCATGGACTATTTCATACAAGATTACTACACTGTCTAGGATGTTTCTTCCTTGCATGAAAGCCATTTGAGATGGACGTACAACATGGTCAGCTATGAAATTTAATCTGATTATGGCAACCTTTATAAAGATTTTAAAACTAACGTTAAGAAGGCAGATTGGTCGATACTGTTGTATATGTTCTGCATTATTAACCTTAGTTAGTAAAATAATGTTGCCAAAATTCAGTCTGAAAAGGTCTAACCGACCAACATGCAAAAACTCAAACAGAGGCATCAGGTCCTCTTTGATAACTTTTTAGAACTTTTGATAAAATTCTGCTGGAAAGCCATCAGGCCCTGGCGCTTTATTTTGTTCCATTTGAAAAACAACTTTCTTGACCTCCTCCTCCATATAAGGAGCGGTTAAGAAGTTGTTTTCTGCATCAGAAACCTGAGGAATATCCGCTATCTGGGACTCGTCTAAGGAGAATGAGTTTTCCGGCGATGCTCCGAATAAGAATTTCTAGTAATTTGTAATATACGATTTTAGTTGCTCCTGACCCTCAATTATACATTCATCCTGAGTAAAAGAGTGAATAATTTTCTTCTTATGCTTGCCATTGGCAATAGCATGGAAGTATCTTGTATTCGCGTCTCCCTCAAGGATAAATATTTCTTTTGAGAATTAGTACCATTTGAGTTCTTCCTCGCGCAGTAGTCTGGAAATTTCCGCATTCGACTGGCTTTTAAGCTCAATCTCTTGTACAGTTAAAGGCCTGACCTCCGCAGAATCTTCTAAATCATTAATAATAGATGAAAGGTATATTTTCTCTTTCTTGAGAATTCTAGTAGTATGTCTAGCCCAACCACGCAGGAATTTGTTTAAAGCACGTATTTTATTGTTCCATCGTTGTATAGGCGATTGACCACAAATGGGTATCTCCCAAATAGCCTTTACCAAATTGTGGAAACCATCACGATCCATCCATCCAAGTTCAAATTTGAACAATGTTTGGATTTCAGTGATGTTGTTCCAAAGGACAGAAGTAAAGGAGCATGATTCTGACAAAGCCTCTATACGCTCAAGAGCACGAACAGTTACCAGAGGAAAATTTTCTTCCCACTCGGTATCCATGAGTACTCTATCTAGTTTTTCGTATGTTGGCTCAGGAAGACTGTTCGCTCACGTGAACTGTCTTCCTAACATAGTTACCTCTCTTTAGTCCAAGCTTTCAATGACAGCATTGAACAACAAAGGCCAATATTCGATAAAACGGCCTCGATTTTTTTCATGAGGGAACCTTAGCAAATTAAAATCTCCCCCAATTAGTATATGGTATGGATTATTCTTTGCCAGATTTACCAACTCACGTAGAAACTCAGATTTATAAACATCATGAGCGGCTCCATAAACAGCAACTAGAGACCACAGATAATCATCAGCCTTATTCCGTATATGGAGTTTTATAAAAAAATCTCCAACATAACTAGCTAAGACTTCCATAGTCTCATCTCGTACGCCTAACAGAATCCCCCTAGATCTTCCACGCGGCGAACATGATATCCACGTGAAGTCCACTCCCCAGAAAGGCGATTGAATAGGGCTTGCGAAAAATCACGTCTGCCAGTCTCGGAAATACCCAGAAAATCCAACTTATAATCTCTCACACAATCAGCAAAAAACAAATGTTTAGCCAAGTCATGAAGACCTCTACTATTTGAGAACATGCCATTCATTGAGATACTATAGAAAGTTTGGATACATGGGGTCGCTTACGAGACTTCTGGCTCTTCGATTTCTGACCAGATGCTTTTAGCTCATACAAGGAGCCAAGCCCAGTCTCATCAAAGCCCACCTCTAATACTTCGCCAACTAAGTGAGACAGGAGTTGACCATCTACTGTGGCATGCAACTCCTCCTCCTCTATTGATGAAGTATCAGGAACAACAAAGACCTTAGGAGTAACCGTTAGACGGTCAACCTCCATATGTCTCTAAACATTAGCAGAAAAAAGAATTTCCTTCCCAGAACTACCCAAGCTAACCCCAACATTGGCCAATTTAGAAGTAAAAACTGGGGTAGAAAAAGAAAGAGATGACTTGGAAGGACTCGTTATACCAGATGCATCTAAATTCTTCTCCTCCTTGCGCCGCATCGCCTTGACCAAGGAGTCTTCATCCGTGGTAGATGCCCCACTGACGTCTACCCCGTGATGAACACTTCACCTAATTGGTGTAGTAAACCCCAGCGACGCGGGAGGGATAATAACACTGGCCGAGGAAGAGGTTGATGGAGAAGAAGACATGCCCAACCCCTCCTGGGTCAGGCCGTCCCCCACAGTAGTCGGACTTGGCTAGTCCGCCGGCATCTCCGACCCCGCATGGGCCAGAGGAGAAGGAGAAGATGCCCCCGGCTGCACCTGGGTCGCCGTGGCCGCAACTTGCCACCGCATGCATGTCTCCACATGGGATCTTTCCAATGCCATGCCAGCGCCTAGTACAGCCCCCACCGACGCCTCCATAACAGGCACATGCGCACCGGTCAGCCCCTCCTGTGTCACGCTCCCCGCATCTGTCGAAGGCATACCCAGAGTCGCCACGGCATGCGAAGCAGCACAAACCGAAGGCCCCACTTGGGCTGGCTCCAACGAGGTCCCCGAAGCAACAATCGCCTCAAGAACAGGCTAGGGCCGAGTGCACGGAATCGATCGACCCAAAGTGTGAGTCCGAGCGTGAGCCGGAGACACCGTCCTCGCACGACCTCCTCCCCCAGAAGCAACCTGAAGAGACTCCTTAAGCTGGATCGGCGACACCCGCGGCGAAATGGTTGAGCCCCTGCCCCGCAGAGGTGAGGCCAAAGGTAGTGCTGTAACCAGCTCCAAACCACGTGGGGTAGTAGGATTGGCGTTGAACGGTGACCCAACTTTTAGAGTGGTTTTCGAACGAAATACTCGTAAAACAAAGAAACGATAATTGTTTGGTCATATAGATTTGGAATTTGAAAACCAAATTGTTGAACAATTTGTTTATTTTCTTCTATAAAAGGAATCGCTTGAACTTGTCAAGAAAAACATAAGGTTGACATATCAAATTATCACATTCCTCGGCAATAAAATTATCCTACCGATTGACATGTTGTGTAGATTAGAGGAGCGCCATAATGCACACTAGCATGTCATGAGAGGCGCATGGCCCGGACCAACCTTTTGGATTCCAATGACAACGTATTGATTTGTCGCTTTTCGTGACGAGAATGTTTACTTCGGTACCAATGGATGATTCCTACCTTACCTGTAATAAAGTGGCCAATTGCTAGAGATATATATTATTAAATTATGTGTGGAAAAAAAGGCATTCCAATGTGACTTGACTTTTAAATTCTCTCTCATCTAGCGGCGTCCCTCTAAAATAAACATCAGCGATGGCCGTTGGGCTGTAGCTCTTTCGGCCCTCCCTTTGCTGCGTTGCCAATTGCCATGGCCAGAACTGTAATTATCCGCTAGGCCCTGTAGCCATCAATTCTTTTTCACGTGTCGTGAGTTGTGAATTGAGCGAGATATAGCTAGCTGATTGTTGGCTGTTTCTTGTACGTGCCCGCCACTCGCCGGAAGACTTCACCGTCGTCACACCGGACTGCACTCTGTGTTTAGGGCTGGGCCAACAGCGGAGACACCGCCCACCTTGATGGACTGCTAGCAGCAGCACACAATGCAGACAGGAAAAGACGATTAGCCAAAGGCCAATCAAATTTAATAATTGGAATAATTTTCCTAATTAAGAATAGAAGACCATATTGCCCTTGCTAAGTTTTGATGGGGGCGAGCACCTGCGCGTCCCCCGCGGGTGCCGCAGGGGCGATCCCTCGCCTCCCCAACCCGGCCCTCCTCCATCATCCTCCCCTTGCACCGTCGCCGGCGGAAGCTGCCGGGCAAAGCCCTCACGGTATCGGCGGCGGTGTGCTGCGGTGAGCTGGCGGCCTGCCGAGCACTGCTTCGGGGGCGGTCCTGGCAACGGTGGCGGGGTGGTGCGGTGGCATCGATTCGGGGGTGCCATGGCGGCGAGCGGCTGTTGCCTGTGATTCTGCGGGTGTGTTGACGTCCCTGGACCGGGCACCTTCCCCAGCGATCGTAGCTGGGGCACCGGAGAGGTAACTGTGGTTCTAGCTGCGGTGTGCACATGGCAGGCGCGGGCCCTGTAGGTCTTGCTCCGGTGGGAGTCCCCGTTCATAGGCGTGGCGGCCTGCGGTGGAGCACCTCCGCCGGCGGGGGCACAGGTGTGGGGTGGGCGGAGTCGTGATGGCGTCGACGTTGGCGATGGGGCAGCGAAGGTGGCTCCCTGGAGGTGTAGGGGGTGACGGATTGGCTGGGTTGGTGGCGGCGCTCGCAGCTGCCCTTACTACAACGTGGCGATGGGGGCTTCACGGGCCCGACCGTCTGCCCTTACTGAAACCTGGTGTGCCCATGTTGCCGTGTTCGGTCGGCTACTGGCACGGCGGTGAAGGTAGTTCCCTCCCACGCGGCGGCGAGCCTGCTATCCCCGGTACCTCTGTCCCCTTACTCGGGCCTCGAGGCCTTGAAACAATGCCCATAGGGAGATGTCGAAGTTGGCGCATTTTCCGTGTTCGCGCGTGCCGACTGATGGTGGGTTAGGTAGAGCACTTCGGACCGTCTGGGGTGGTGGTTCCTTGGGGGTGGGCGACATCCCTGTCGGCCTAGTCCGGCAATGATGTGATGGTGCCTGCGAGTGTCACATTTTCTTCCTGAAGGGCGTCGGGTACTCCCTCCCCACTCCCCTCCGTGTACCGGGGGGAAACCCTATGTCCATTCCTAGCAGCAACGGCGTTGTCGTCGCACTCCTTGCGGAATGTGTTGCTTGGTACACAGCGGTTTGGAATGTCAAGAGCGTGGTACGACCTTTCCGGAGGGCGCAACAGTAGAGTGCCGTCTTTGATCATCGATCTGTCGTTGTTGGCATTTTTTTCTCTTTTGTTCTTTATTTTCTGTTGGGCTTGGTTGTGTTGTGGCTCCAGCGTGCTTGTTGTACCGTGTGGTTGATCTATTAATACAGCGAGGCTAAAGCCTGATTCGGTCAAGTTTTGAAGGGGGTTCTCTGGAGCAACCCTTTCACACAGTGTTGGTACGTGCCTTGTCAAGTGAAGCACCGCGTACGTAGCAGTTGGATTGGAGACGGAGTCCACAACCGGCCTGAAAACCTTTTTTTTTTTACCGGCCGGCCTGAAAACTTGATATAAGTGTAGGTGTAGGCTAGACGTCACGAAACCTAATTATTAAATTACTAGCTGAATGCCCGTGCGTTGTCACGGTGCCAAAAACTTTTTCTCAGATCATCTCAGATCTCAATTGGCAAGTGCCAACGACGATCTCAGATCATCTCGGGTTCGAGGAGAAGGTGTAGATCGGGTTTGATGTGCTCGGGCTGGAGGCGCTCCACAATGAGGAGGTCTTCCGGCTTGGAGGTGGTCGGTTGGTAGTCTGACGACAGTGAGTAGGAGCCCGTCGTCGCTCCCTCCACAGGACACAGCAAATCTGGATATACAATAAAATATCACTAAAAAGGTTCCTTTCACATCTAAAGCAGAAAATATATCATAGTTCATGCCCAACATTGTATCATGATATAACTCTGCATAATGAAGCTAAGTTATCAAAGACTTAGAACATAAACTGTATAGCATGGTAAAGGTTATGTACAGAAGCATACCCGTCTTTGTTTTGTGTTTCTCAAAACCATAAGAATTTCAAGAGCAAGTGGACAATTTATAAATTTTAATTTCATAAATTGATATAAGGACCCACTATTTCTTTAACTAAAAAATATCTTGAATATCCTACATGATACTCCCTCCGTTTTAAAATATAAGATGTTTTAGGTTTGTGAAAAGAGTGTATCTAGACCCTTTTTAGTAAGTGACCATTTTTAGTAAGTGAACCTACACACTAAAAAGGGTCTAGATACACTCTTTTCACAAACCTAAAACATCTTATATTTTGAAAAGGAGGAAGTAGTACGCAATAAAAAAGATGACCAATTGAATTCATCATACGAAGTTTCTCATTGACAATACAGTCTTATACCTTGAGTGGCAAGTGGAGAAGGTAGCACTGTATTAGTTTGTCACTACTGGAGAAGCTCTGGAGAACATGTTGCACCAAAAGACCAATACCGTAGCAAGGATGAAGTTAATGATAAAAGGTAAGAAATCGTTCATTCAGGGTGCACAATCTGCACATCTTTTAGCCTGTCTGCGTCTTCGTCTATTTTATAATATGAGGTTAAACTTGTACTCCCCGGTCTTAAAATAGATATATCAGATTTGTTAAAAATTGAATGAATTTAGATACTATTTAGTACATAGGTTCATCTAAATTTTGATAAACTTGCGATATCTATTTCGAGACAGAGAGATCTATCCAGAAATAACTGACTTGGCTTCGTCTAGAATCGAATGTATCTAGAAATATTTTAATGCATAGATATATTCAAATCTAGACAAATTGAAATCTGTTATTTTTGGACGAAGAGATTACCGTTATTGAATTCGTCATCTTACATGCCAGACCAACACATAACAATCAGTTCAGATGTAACAATAACACAAATGATCACCGTCGAACACATCCAGACAATTTTGAATTGATAAGTGATCACCGTCGAACACAACCCGATATTTGTGAACTGATAAGTAACCCGAGTGGTATCAATGCCTCTGTCCATGAGATTAGAACAGAGATGCACAAGGCTCCTGCCCTTCTATTTCCCTCATACTCCTGGTATGTACTGTCGCACACCACGCTGAGTGCACCGCCGAGCACGTCTGCCTCGTCCCGGAGCCCGCGGTTGCCCGGCCTCTCGGACCGCCATTTCGCCGCCCTGCACCCTCCTCGTGTGGACGCGCCGCCGGCCTCCATCCCCTCACGCGCGAGCCCTGCTTAGCGAAGGGACGACGGCGGCCAGGGTGCTGCCGGAGGAAGGGCGGAGGACGAAAAAGTGAGCAACCGTCCACTTCTTGACTTGGCGGTGGCAGAGGCTGTAATTCTGCCGAATAGTTAGGGGCAAAATCAGAACAATAAATTCGGACGGAAATTTTAGTTGCGGACGAACCTACCGCTAGACTTATTAGTAACAACAGATCAATGGAAGATCCGCCGCCCAAAAAGAGATGGATCCAACAAGAGACAACCGCGACGGTCTCGCTGCTCCCGGACGACCTGCTCCTCCATGTCTTCTTCTACATCAGAACCGACCGGGCCGCCCTCTTCCGATGTGCCACGGTGTGCCAGCAATGGCACCGCCTCGTTGCCGATCCCTCCTTCCTCCGACGTTGCTGGCCGGCCGAGAACCAGCTCTACTCCTTCGCCCGCTTCTTTGTTTATACACATCTAGAAAGAGAAGCAGGAGTTACTCCCATGCTCGCACCGTCCTTGGTCCTGGCGCCACGATCGGCCATGGGTCCTGGTCGCCGCGCTCTCGTCTCCTTCATCCCCTCCGCCCCGGCCGGCCTCCTATACCACGCCGAGCTGCTCGCCTCGCGACATGGCTTCCTTCTAGTCCAACTTCCCGCATCCCTACACACAATGGTCGCACACCTAGCACTCTGCAACCCGCTTATCGGCACGTTCTACTTGCACGGCGGAACTAAAAGCATAGTCATGCAATGCCTCCAGCTACAGCTGCAAGGCACCGCCCATGCATGGCTCAACAATCTCCTGCGTGGATCGATCCGCAGCTGGGACGAGCTGATCTATAGCTTTGTGTGAAACTTTAAGGGAACTTACAAGAGGCCCACATCAATCGAAGAATTAAGAGATTGCTACCAAAAGACCGGCGAGTCACTACGCTCATACATCCAGAGGTGGTCCATCATCAAAAACTTTGCAGAGGACATCTCTAAGGATCCCTCAAATGATGCATTCAACGTCGGCGTACGCCGCAGAGAGCTCAGGGAGGAGCTGGGCCGCTCGAAGCCCAAAACAATCGACCACCTGATGGAGATCGCGAACAGGTGGGCTGATGGAGAGGACTCTGTGAAAAACCACGTCCATTCAAACGATGATGACGACCTCGGTCGCAGACGCGATAAAGAAGGAAAACGCCAGATGCGTTGTTACAAGGATCACGAGGAAGTCGACATGGTCGCGGCTGGCTACGCCGCCAAACGCGACGACAGCAATCACAACAGCGGATCTCACAGTGGTGGATACCGCGATAGCCGGAAAACCACACAAGTATGGCAACACCGTACCCGCGATGAGGCACCTGAAACATCTATCCAGGAAAAACTGTCCGGACCGTGTAACGTACACTTCTACATCGACAAGCACGACGGCAAGAAAAATTCCAGTCACCTTCTGAAGGACTGCCGTGAGTTCCTCCGGCTCCATGAAGGCCTGGCCCAGGAGAATCGCGACGCGATAACCAGGGCTACGGAGTTGCCCTGGTGCCGTGGCTCACAGAGCAGCACCACCACCACCCGGGCCACCCCAAACTGCGGCCGTGCCAGTCCAGAACAACAGAGGCGAGCAGTACCCACGAGCACTGGGAAACATGGGATGGATCCAAAAAGGACGCCCATCAAATCGGGTGCAAAAATCAATCACTCGCCAAGTCAACCCGGCGATGAACTCTCTACCCTCCACCATTGAGTACCTCAATGGGTGCAAGTCCTGCATTACCTTCGACAAAAACGATCATACGCGTCAAGTACCTCGCCCTGGTCACTATACCCTGGTGCTCGAGGCACAAATTGGAGGCTTCGAGATGAGTCACGTCTTCATGGACGGTGGCAGCATCATCAACCTCATGTTCGCAAGAACCTTGTGTGCCATGCGAATCCCCCTATCATGCCTAGAAACATCAAACACAACATTCCATGGCATCATCCCAGGGAAGGGCGTATACACCCGGGCAATATCATCTTGGATGTCATCTTTAGCACGCCAGCATACTTCCGACGAGAACGCATCGAATTCGAAGTGGTCGGCTGGCCGCGCAATACCAATGTATCCTCGGACAAGTCGCGTCCCGAGGTTCATGGCGGTGCCACACTACGCCTACCTGCAGATGAAGATGTCAGGCCCCAACGACATTATCACCGTCAACAAAAACTTCGAGAGGTCAGACAAATGCAACAGGGAATTCAACAGAATCTCCCAATCTTTCGGCATGCAGGAATAGCTGGCAAGGCTGAAGGAGTCGACAAACAATAGTCTACCTTCTCCGAGTAAGCCAAGTCCCAGCATGCTTGTTGTACCATGTGATTGCTATCTTAATATAGCGGTGCTAAAGCCTGATTCGACCAACCCTTTCACACAGTACTAGGGAAGTTGGTGCGGTGACACGCCGCACCCATGGTGTATTTGAGTCGCTCCTATGGTTTCCATGATTATAAACTGAAGAATAGAGAGAAATAAAGACATTATATGATAATTTAGTACTTTTCGATAACAACAAAATCAAGCTGAATTTCTGTTCATATTTTCTTGTAAGAATCATCAGCTTAGTTGCCTTGAATATGTACACAAAGGAGTTTCTTTTCATGAAAATATATCGTTGTGAACGTTAACTTTTAAGTATCCTTCATGTTGGCACCATATTGTGATGTTTGCCCCCCCCCCCCTCTTGTGAAATGGGATTGGTAAGTCACTCTTTATATCCCAGCCAACATGGAAAGATTGAAATGGCACAACAAACTCATTAAGAGAAAGATATTGGTATGACTTATCACTGTTTATCCAGTATCATTCCTGATCTTTCCTTCATGAAGTTGGATGGATCAATCGAAGCAAAAGCTATAACACCAGGCAACATAGGCAGGGACAGACCAAGAGGAAGGATGTGCCCCAAAATATCTACATGCAGGCCATGAAAGTAAGAGGGAAAACAGAGTGACTAAACTGATACTCTCTCCGTTTCAAAAAATAAGGCCTACATTTTTTTCAAAAAGTCGAGCTAAGTAAAGTTTGACCAAACCGACCGCTTCCCAAGAAGAACCTCTGGTTGTAAGCATCCACATCGGACAAAGTGACATAGGAAGAAACATGCTGAACAACAGGCGAAGAGGGAGCAACCATAGAAGGACCGAGAATGGCAGAAGTTGGCACACGTTCAGGCAGAAGCACGGCCGCAAAAGTTGTTGCAAGAACAAACCTCCGGACTCAAAACCATACAGCTTGTAGACAGACTGATCATTATTATTACTTTCATAGGAGGGACGGATGGTACAGATAAATTCACCAAGAAGAAAACTAAAATAGTTAAGCAATAAAGTAGCAGGTCAATGCAGCTACTGCTCTTGATCTAGCAAAAACATACTGACAATGAAAAGGCGCACTATTCCTATTTTAGGTTAATCTTTAGTGTAGTAACACAATTTTACTATTTTTTACATTTAAGTTACAAAAAAAGCCTCAAATGGATATACTGTCAAATTAATCCAACAGAACATTAAAGCTAGATAGATGGAAATGATTCTAACTGTTGCTATACCTATGATATAAACATTTTGTTTTGAGGTTCCCATAACAGAATACATAAAAAGGCATAGGACATGCGACACTTAATAATTTAAGAGAGCCTAAAACAGACATAATCTAGAGTACCAAGAGAGTCATGCATTGATTGAAGATTGTGATTATTAGGCCGGTAGTAGTAGATTACTTTAGAGTAAGAATTTTCCTTGCCTCCATTGTCCTAGCCATACTGATGGTATAAATGTGCAGCTCAGCTATTAACATGATTAACCATGTTTTTCAGGTCATCCAAGAGATTAGCTCAACCAAAGTATTTGTGTTGGTCAAGAGTCTTCCAAATTCCAAAGGGGAGGAAAAATGCCAATGCAGCACGCTTAAAAGAATTAGAGAGAGAGAGAGTATAATGTCAGTTGCGAGAAAGACATTTTCTATAATAGAGCGAAAGGACAATGGGGTGTTGATGCAAACACCTGAATTTGGTCTCATTACAAATTTGGTGTAACATATAAGCAAAATAATTTCAACAAATGTTATTACTTGAGCTAAATGTGGATAAAATCTGCACTTATGAGTTGTTTAGTGTCCATCTGAAATATCAAAGTGCTTGAAATAGAGAAGAGAGAAGGTATTACCTGCAAATTATATGAATCTGAAGGCTAGATGAGATACATTATAGAGAATCCCCGATTTTGACTTCCTTAGACCATTCATAAACCAGGTTTAGCTCCAGGGCACCGATGAAAACTGGAGTACATGTTCATATTGCCCATATCTATTGCCAGAATTATGCATGTCGTAAGTAACATTAAGCATGATAGATATTTCCGGTCGTGGTTCCGTAAGTAACTAATAAGTGACTGCGCACTTGTAACTGTGAAGTCAAAAAAGCAGACAAACCAGCCATTACACTCTGCAAAACTGGAGCTGGTCATTTTCTAAGAGGTTTGATATTCAAGGGAAATCCACCTGAAGGACCAACACGAGAATGTAATCTAAAGACAAATTTGCCACAGAATCGCTTTCCACTTATATTACATGAACCTAATTTCACTTTGTGTGATGAAAAAGTTAGGAAGCTCAAAAATTAAATTTTGGTGGATAATATGCTAACACTAACCGTGCTACAAAGAAAAAGAAGCTTAATTAAGCATGACACTTTACCTTTTTTTTTGAAAGAAGCATGACACTTTACCTTATTCTAGTTGTTCAACTTCTATACCATCATCTTCATGGATAAATAATATAAGCAATGGGTCGTATGTGCAATAAGGAGAGCACATGATAAGACCGTATTGTCCCCTGTACGTGTCTGCAGAATTTGGATACACAGACAACATCCTGGGTGTCACCTCCACACCCCATGAGACCTACTTCAAAACTTGGGTAGATAAATTTGATTCCAAGGCAAAAAATAGTAACATCTGAGAAAACTTCGATGTACTGCAAATATATATCCAGTACTAAGTTGAAGTGATCAATGATTATAATTCTTATTTGAATCAAACAAAGGCTTTGTTCCCTTGGCAGCATATACAATCTTTTAGTTCTGAACCTCTATCATTTATAAAGAGGACTATGAATGATGCACTACTAACTTTATTACTGCAGAATCCAATAATCATGGTGATAAAAGAGGCACACCATATAAAAAGATGGAACAAAATTTTATTCAAATGTGGAGAGAAAATGTTGTGAAGACAAAACCATGGCAATCTATGATACTACTGACCAATGGCATCTTGGGCATAAGAAAACACTCAATGAAATACAAAACGAAGTAGCATATTGATGATTTAGACAGCAGGTACAATCATGGATGGCAATTTCTCCCGAAGACATATTAAATAGATTCCGACGTGCTGACTACAATACACCTTGTATATAACAAAAGTTACAGGATGGCAGACTACAATGCACCCTCATGTGCACATTTTATACAACTCATCTCGACCACACATATTAGATGATGCTCACCTTATATATATGAGAGCATATAGAGAGGAAGAGGAGAAGAGCTACCACAGTCTAATGTCGGCATCAGTCTTCGGCACATGTAAATATTATCAGATACACGTCGACAACAACCTGTCGCTGATACGGCAAGAACCTGCGTTGAGAATTGAGACCAACAGAATGCTGAAAAGAAATATATAAGCCGACAACAAAAGGTCGACGACAGTGAATTCAGGTGGCAAAGTAAAATAGAGGAATAACAAAATATATAAGACAATAGCAAAAAAAAGTGAACTTCTCTTGCAACTCAAATGATGTTACCTCACTTCATAAGGAGGCCGAGAATAGACGTACTGCAAATAATTTCAGTTGAATTTCAGTATCTGAGCCTGCAAGTGAAACGTTTCCTCAATACACTTGACCATTTCAGAAACTGTTAGCGAACTTTCTTTAGATGTAAGTTTTAAATCTGTCAGCCGGCCAAGAAAAAATTCTAAACCTAACATCACGTCATCTTCGTGTGATTTCTGTTGGCGCTTCCGATCTCACGTGAGAACTGGCTAGCTGTCGTTCCTACGACCTGGATGCCTGCTCACCCAAGAGATTAACATGCGACAGTTTGGCTGCATGAAACATTGTATTTGATTAATATCTTTACATGACATGTTTGCAAACCATTAATGTTTAGAATTACGTTTTAACCATTTATATACACATCTAAAAAAACACCTAAATCCACGCCAATCATTCTTTCTTACAAAGATCGGAAACCAATCTCAGCTGAGAGCTAGCTCACTGGGTCAAGTTGTGGCTGTTGCTATTTTTTGTACGGATATTGCATCTTTAGGGGAGATAACTCACGAATCATTGCTTGGAGGGGAGGGTCAAGGGTAGGACAACTTACCCGATGTGGATGTCATTGTCGGCTAGCGTCGGCGACCTAGCACAGATCATCCTTCAGGGAAGAAGGTGGCACTTCAGCTAATCAACCAGCCATGTGGGCGCGATGACGGGGCGGCAGGCGGGCGCGATGGCGCTGGTCGGCATCACGATGGTGCGGCAACTGGCCGTCTCGCGCGGTGTCCAGAACGGAAAGCGTCGTAGCGGTGCGCCGGCCGTGTTGCTCGGGCGGGGCACACACATCAGTAGGGACTATGGCTGCATCGTCAGGCACGTCATCGGCCAGGGAAGGAGAGGAGGACCTCGGCCTGGGCGGCGTCTGTGGGCGGCGGCTTTTGGGAGAAACTCGTGCACCCATGGAAGGGATTCCGACGCGGCGACGGGGCATGGGAGGCGGGGCAGTAACATGGCGTTGGAGGTGGAGCGGTGGGGTGGGCGTTCTTGCTCCTGGCAGCGTTCGGTTGCCAGCCGGGAGTGGAGGAAGCGGCACACGGGAGAGGGGATAATATCTAGGGAGGAAGATAAGGCGACGTCAGACATTTAGAAACGCCCCAACCGCTTAGCAAGAGACCGCACAAACAACAGAATAAAACAAACCAAGAGAAAACCGGGAACTGTACTGTAGATGCGTGAATCTACTGTAACGAAGGCTGATTTGGCGCCCCTAATTGATCGCTGAAGCCCTCCACTTTCATATATGTAGTTATTGGTACTAGGTGCCTTGTCAAGTTATAAGTACCGCGTAGGTATAGCAGTTGGATTGGAGTCGGAGTCGACAGCCTGCCTCAAAACTTGTATAAGTGTAGGTGTAGGCTATACGTCTCATGAAACCTAATTCTTAAGTTAGTATAGTAGTAACAACAGATCAATGGAAGATCCGCCGCACAAAAAAAGAAGGATCCAACGAGAGACAACCGCGACGGTTCCGGACGACCTGCTCCTCCACATCTTCTTCTACATCAGAACCGACCGGGCCGCCCTCTTCCGATGTGCCACGGCGTGCCGGCAGTGGCACCGCCTCGTCGCCGATCCGTCCTTCCTCCGACGTTGCTGGCCGGCCGAGAACCAGCTCTACTCCTTCGCCGGCTTCTTTGTTTATACACATCTAGAGAGAGAAGCAGGAGTTACTCCCATGCTCGCACCGTCCTTGGTCCCAGCGCCACGATCGGCCATGGGTCCTGGTCGCCGCACTCTTGTCTCCTTCATCCCCTCCGCCCCCGCCGGCCTCCTAGACCACGCCGAGCCGCTCGCCTCGCGACATGGCTTCCTTCTAGTCCAACTTCCCGCATCCCCACACACAATGGTCGCACACCTAGCACTGTGCAACCCGCTTGCCGGCACGTTCTACTTGCCGCCACCTCTAAAGTGGGACTACGCCTTCAGAGGATACGCCATTATAACCTGTCGAGACTGCCAGAACTCCGGCGGACCCCAACGGCCCACTATGTCCTACTTCAAGGTGATTGTGATCGGTGGGACGTATGACGTCTATACTTTCGATCTCGTCATCATCTGACGAGAAGAGCTGGATCCGGACATCCAACCAGTTCTTTGACGGACGACATATTCACATCTACAACCGCAACGCGGTCGTCTCTCATGGCATTGCACAATGGCTTGCTTACAATTTTGCGGCGTCATGTTTGTGCACCATTGACATCAATATTGTGACCGGCCACCTCTCCACGAGGAAACTAGTAACAGAGCCGCCGCAGCGCTATTTCCGCAACTACTGTAACGAGCCAGTCCTAAGACTCGACGTCGATGGGGACAATACATTATCAATGATCTGGATGAACAAATGTCGTGAGGTAGAGATATGGAAACAACAAGATAAAAAAGGCGGCATCCATGAAGAATATGGTGATGACGAGGATGATACTTCAACATGGTGTTGCGCTCGCGTGATTCAACTAATAAAACAGCCCCACAAAGAAAAGATTCAAGGAGGGCTGCTACGCATTTTGGGAGAAAACTGCGGCATGTTGCTCGTCAATGATGCTCAACACCGTGTGTACCTTGTTCACGTCGAAACTGGGATAATGGATGAGGTGATTGAATGGCCTCGGGGCAATAATGGCCTTGGGAGCGCACGGCCTTTTGAGATGGATTGGATAGAATTTTTTGTTTCTCGGCTTGGTGGTCGGTAGAACAATGTTATAAGGCTTTATAATATATTTCCCTCTTACTTTGCAAAGCACAATGCTGGCGGCGCTGATCCCCTTCTCCTCCTTTTCCGCGCGCGTTGTTGTCGGCAACGAGGCCGAGAAGGAGCTGCAGGTAGACCGCCGCCGCCTCTAGGACGGCAGCCGTGAAGGTGCACCCAACAAAGAACATTAAGGCACCGGAGCAGGTGGCGGCGCTTGTGCTGCTGGGTTTGCACTCCTTGAAGGCGGTCATGACGTTGGCTGACCCGAGGGCAAGCAGCATCAGTAGCGGATCTAGGATTGGAGCAAGCCCCGGGCCAAAAACTAAGCGAAAAATACTAAAAATATATAATATTCTTGTAATAGCAAAAAAAATGGTATGAATGATTCAATCCTTTTGGTTAGGCTAGGCTTTCGGCTTCTGGATTTTCCTTTTTCTTGTAAGTCAAAATTCTTTGGCGATTTTTAAAACCAACTCACTATTTCTAGCGAGCTGACGGCGGATCGAAGATGTTGTTTAAATGCCGATTTAAAATAAATTCACTGCTTCTGGCAGTTTTTGATAAAATAGTTGTAAATGCTCTTATTACCCGAGACGCTCTTTTTTTTTAAAGTTTACGAGGGCACAGAGCGGCAAAAAAAATGGTATGAATGATTCAATGGTGAAGTTGTGTGCTTTATGTTGCTTAAGGAAAGTAATAAAATCTGCATTTGTCGATTGGTTAGGATTTGAAATCGATGGAAAAATAACCATTTCCTGGTTCGTTCCAAAAGCACAAAATCGATTGCAACCAATTGTTAAATCAACAGATCTATTCAATTACAAATGAATCCAACTACATCCAATTAAACAAGTGAAGAAATAACCTAGGTTCCACAGCCGTGCGAGGAAAAATCAATAAACAAGTGAAGAAATAACCTAGGTTTCTCCAATAAGTATTTGCTTGGGTATGGCAGGGCAATATTGTTTGGTGATTCCTTTCATCGCATGTTTTTTATTTCATTATTTTATTTATGATATCATTCCATATATATTTTCTAGGGGGTATTATTACATAATATGTACTCCCTCCGTCCTAAGTGGCTTTGATTTGTCTAGGTGCACACGAATTTAGACAAATCCAAATTATTTATTTTTGAGACGGGGAGAGTACCATATTATGTATTTATACTATGTACTACTTTTTTGAAGGGTATACTATGTACTACTAGTAAAACATAGATTTTTTTTTTGGAGATAGTAAAACAGAGATCGGTTGCCCAATAGTACTACACGAGTGCATTAAGGAGTTCGCGCCTATGTGATCATTAGTTAATAAACGCAAAGAATGTCAGCAAAACACACTTGTGAGTTATGACTGAATCGAGATGGAGGGATGTGTCTAAAGGCTAGACAAGAATATGGCGACGTGCAAGGTGAGGTGACGTGGGAGTCAAATCAGGGGGAGGTGCCGGAGTAGATGCTAGGGTTAGATGTAGTTGTCTTGGCGAGATGCCGGTAGATTGGAGTAGGGCGTCGAGCGGTTGGGACCGATCTCGACGCATTTGGTGGTGGTGGTGTGGCGACAGCGAACTCCGGTGGTCGGAGGTGCTAGCAGACGGCACAACTCCAGGGATCTCCGCAAATAAGCCCCTGTGTCGCCCTCTCATCTTCTTCTGTTGGGCCCCCTTTGTCTTCTCACTCTAGCCGGCCGTGGCGGCGGGGGGACTGAGAGGCTGGTGTGCCGCAGTGGTGAAGAAGGTGGAGGGTGGGGATCCTTTGCTCTGGTGCATCGGCGCTGCACCAATATCTTGCTGACGAATCTCGTTGTTGTGCTCTCAAGGTGGGAGGATGCAGTGGAGGTTCCGCTTGCAGGAGACCCCCTCATAAGCGCTTTTGGTGTGCTTCTGCTACTTCCTGGGCAACTTCTTCTTCGCCCTTCCCTTGGATGGCCGTGGTGGAGAGAGATGGGAGGGGAAAAGGTTGATGCCGAGGTGGTCGCTGAGGCTGTTGGAAGCTGCGCCCGCAAGATCCTCTTCGCAGTGGTCCTTTAGCGGCGCGGCTACCGGGCCGCTGCCCGTTCTGGCCAAAGGGCGGCCTAGGGTTTCAACCTCCATCAGAGGCCCTTCTTCGAAGCTCATCGCCGGTGCTCGACGCCTCGACGTTAGCAAGTGGTGCGTCCCCGCGGATTGCTTGGTGGCCGGCGGTGTTGCTTCTTCTCCGATTAGTGGAGCATCGTGAGCAAGAAACTCACTCGATCTCACCGTTGTCTAGAGGTCGCCAGAGATCGGTGGCAGAGGCCCTTGAGGACCTGATTGATTTTTATGTTTTTGTCCTAGGGTGCTTTTTGCAAGAGTAAGGCCCTTTTCTCTTTTTTCTAGTTTTGCTAGGGTGCTTCATGCCGAGGGCATTTCTGTAATTTGTACCTCCCACATGTGTTAACTCGCAGCTTCTTGGGTCCTCTAGACCTTTTACCGTTCAAAAAAAAGTCGTGGGAGTCAAATCGGTGTCGGCTCGAGCTTCTGCCCCAATGTCTCTCCTTCCAGTGGGAGTAGCTTCTTCCTCTTCCGGATCTGGTCCTTCACAGCAGTCCCCTTGGCAGACTTCCATGCTCCAGTGTAGGAAAAACAGGGTGTGACGATGGTGCATCGAGCCTTGAAGCAGAGGGAGAGGAACGACTTCTCTTATATAGACACGGGAGGGGAGGCGAACATACATCGAGGGAGACGACACGAGCATGTGATGTCTACGCACTTCTATTCTTGTAGACAGTTGTTGGGCCTCCAAGTGCAGAGGTTCGTAGAACAGCAGCAAGTTTTCCCTTAAGTGGATCACCCAAGTTTTATCGAACTCAGGGAGGAAGTGGTCAAAGGTATTCCCTCTCAAGCAATCCTGCAATCAAGATACAAGAAGTCTCTTGTGTCCCCAACACACCCAATACACTTGTCAGGTGTATAAGTGCACTAGTTTGGCGAAGAGATAGTGAAATACAAGTGGTAATGGTGATAGAAAATACTTTGATGGCGTAGAAGAGACCAAAGGCAAACTGAAATAAAGATGGAAGCAAGCAAACATGTAACAGATCTAGTAGCCAACGGTGTTTCAATGCTTAGAAACAAGGCCTAGGGATCATACTTTCACTAGTGAACACTCTCATATAAATATCGTCTCTTTATGATAATACTCTTAACTACTCTCCGGTTGGACACTCTAATCCATGGTAGGGCTATAACAGCACACCTCAAAGTTCATCTTTCCCATCTAGAAAACCCCACACTGTCACCTTGAGTACTAGATGAGTCCAACAAACACCACAATTTCATAAAGATATCCAACTCTAAATATAATTTATAACAAGTATTTGTAATCTCTAGCCTAAGTGCCACCATGTGTGCACGCTGTCACTTTCACACGGATGGGGAGAGCAGAGATTCAGTAAAGCACTTGAGTAGCAAGGTAGATCTACTTGATTACAAAGCTCATGATCACAATATGATCACGCATAGAGAGAGAGATGAACACATAGCTACCGGTAGAACCCTTAGCCTCGAGAGAGAACTACTCCCTCCTCATCATGGGAATCAGCAACGGCGATGGAGATGGCGGTGGAGATCGATGAAGATGGCTCCGGGGGCACTTCCCCGTCCCGGCAGGGTGCCGGAACAGAGACTTTCTGTCCCCCGAATCTCCCCTTCGGTGGCGGCGGCGCTGCGGAACTTTTCATGGGTGGAGGCTTGACTATCTAGGGTTTATGCATCGGGAGGCTTCTTATAGGCCAGAGGGCAAGGTCGGTGGGCGGCTAGGGGGCCCACACCATGCCCTGGCGTGGCCTGGGGGGACCCGCGCCATGGGGTGGTGTGGCCCCTCTCCGACTCTCCTTCTGGCTCCATGAGTCTTCCGGGAAAATAGGAATTTTGGCTCTTGTCCCGTCCAATTCCGAGAATATTCATTTTCTAACTTCCTGGAACCAAAAACAGTAGAAAACAGGCAACTGGCACTGTGGCACTTGTTAATAGGTTAGTCCAAGAAATCATATGAAAAGTACTCCAAAGTTTGGACAAAACATAAGAAAGTAGATAAAACCAAGCATGGATCATCAAAAATTATAGATACATTTGCAATGTATCAACATCAAAGAATAATTTTTTAGGTGACATGCACCATCACAATCAAGATCAAACCATTTGCAAGCATTGAAAGCTAGGATCAAAGTACTTCAACATAGCATGAAAGATAAAGTTCTAGCAATAAGACATAGCAACTATGTTGAAACATGAAAAGGCACAAACAAAATATTCATGCATAACAATGCTTTGCAAGACGTTTGTTTGTTTCACATAAAGAAAACATAGCATAATGGCATTCAGCTTGTCCCTCATAGAGTAGCAAATCATAAATGCATAGGACACCTTCAAAGTTCATAAGAGTGACTAGATACAAATAGTTTAAAACAAGCAATATCAAGGTATGCATCAATCAACAAGTCTTGGGACAATGCACATAAAACTAAGAATGGCCACAATGCTCTCAAAGTAGGTGCATAAAGTTAGAAGGTGGAGACTCAATATAATGGTGGAAGAAAGGCCTTCATAGAAGGAAGCATCTTGAGCTTCCAAAAAATATGGTACTTAATAGCTTTCATCTCTCATTGCCCCTATCATAAGCATCTTGAAGTGATTAAGGTTAAAGTAAACAAACTATGGTGTACATGCTTGACGAAGTATAAGTTAGGAATCTCATGTCCCTTGTATATGAGGGCCGCTCCTCATGCTACCCAAGTTTAGTCACCGGTAAGTTCTTGTTATTGTAAGTACATGTGTATCATAAAGAACCGCCAACGGGGTACCCCTTGCCTGATGATGCGAAAGAATCCCCATATCAAAATGACAAGGCAAGCAGACAACGAGCATCTCAGCAATCTTCTTATTTACCAAGGGAATATGGTTCTTTTTTCTCTCTTTCCTCCTTTCATAATCTCTTTTTTCTCTTTTTCTCTTTTTCTCAATATAGGACTCTTTTTTTATAAGAAGAATGCTTCATAGACAGCTCATTATGCTTGCGCTGCAGGTTTCCACCATGTCAGCATGGATTAGACCAGCGGCCCAGGAGTTTCTCTAACACATATACATAACTCTATGGACTTAAAAGCTCCCCTTTCATTTCACACCGACGACATCCATAGACAAAAGAGCATGATATCAACTAGGTACAAAGTACCCGTGCAATGTTGAAAGCGTTCCCCATGACAGCATGGTTCTGCTAATTCCCAACAAATAAGTGCAAGCATATACAACATAGACGACACAATGGTTCAAGTTTATTAAGGGAAAGAAAAGTAAAGTGTGCCATCAAGTTCGTGAGAGCTTTAATCACTAGTTTTCTCATAACAAATTTAATTTGTAAGGTAAACAAAAGCATGAATATACTTGGAATAGCATATGCTAGTAGGTAGGTATGGTGGACTCTTTGGAATAACTTGGTTTAGGGAGTTCGATGCATTAGTGGAACTCATACTTGGTTGCGGAGGCTAGCAAAAGACTAGGAGCGACAAACTTAGAGAGCAATAATGGCCATAATCATGCAGAGCGACAAAAAAACATTGATCAAAGCATAAAGTGATATTACAAGTCGAAAACTAAAGGATTATAAAGGCTATGGTGATTTTGGATAGTCATAACATGGTGTGAGCATGCGCCAAGTCAACCCAAATAAAGCATCAAAGGAGAATACCACTATACTATGCTTTAATATGCTAAAACAACACATGATTCATCCAAGGCACATTAAGCAATCTCAATTGTTTATAACAAGTCATGCTACAGCAAATAATACTAAGCATAAATCCAAAAAAATATCAAGCATGACATGAGAAAGCATAGGCCACAGTCAAAAACGAGCTATTTTTAGCACATAAGCATGAACTTTCCTACTCTTTTCCAAACCAAACCAAACTATTTGCAAACCAATGTATGAAAGAGGGGGTCCAACCAATTTATTCAGAAAACTAAGAAAACCAAAGCAAACGAAAGAACCAAAACGAAAACAAAGAAGAAGACGCTCCAAGAACAACACAACTGTGCATGAAAACATAAAAATGAAGTGTTTGGAAGAAACCTGGGATTTTTATTGATGAAGAAGGGGATACCTTGGGCATCCCCAAGCTTTGACGCTTGTACTTCTTGGATATTTCTTGGGGTGACACGCATGGCATCCCCAAGCTTGAGCTTTAGTTCATCCTTCATCTCATTACTCATTCCTTCCATACACCTGGAATTTTTCCTTCATACAAAACTTCACACAATCTTTATTAGCAACATTAGTGCACTCAAGATAAATAAGTCTTAAGGTTCAGTTATAACACAAATAAACTTCCATTAGAACACTAGTTACTGTAGTACTTCCCTCAAAAATCTCAATTCCCCAAAAGAACTCAAAAAGGAACCAACAAGAAGCAAATGCAGAAAATAGCAGAAATCTGTCAAAACAGACCAGCAGGTAAAGATGAATTTTTTTGAAGACCTTCTGTTGCTCAAATAAAAAAGTGTTGCACTAACTAAAGTTAGATAACAACCTGGGGCAGAAGCACAAAAATTCACGTCTCAAAAAGACGTTCAGAGATTTTACACGAATTGTTACGGTGAAGCACAGAAATCTGTTTCGTGACAGCAACTTTCCCAATCATTACTTCTCTCTCATTAGAGGTTAAACTTGGCACAAAAAGTAAATAAAAAGGATAAGGAGCGGTTATTACTGAGGTAATAACTTCCAAGACTCAACTAAAATTTTTGGATTATCTCCAAATAAGTACTTTTCTTTTACGCCTTTAAGTTAGGCATGATAGTTTGAGAAGATGCTCACATAGGAAATATGAATTGAAGTAAAAGAGAGCATCAAGAAGAAATTTCAAAACACATTTAAGTCTAACCCACCTCCTATGCTTAGGAATCTTGTAAAGAAACAAGTCATGAAAGCACAAAGCAACAAGCATAGGAAAGCAAAACAAGTGCAACTTCAAAATTTTCAACATAAAGAGGGGAAACTTAATATTATTGAGATGCATAAAACCATGTTTCCCTCTCTCATAATAACTTTCAGTAGCATCATGAATAAAATTAACAATATAACTATCACATAAAACATTCTTATCATGAGCCACATACATATAATAATTATTACTCTCCACATAAGCATAATCATTCTTATTGATTGTAGTGGGAGAAAATTCAACAAAATAGCTATCATTATTATTTTCATCACCATAATCATCAAATATAGGAGGCATATTGTAATCATAATTAATTGCCTCCTCAATAGTAGGTGGACTGAAAATATCATATTCATCATTGTAAGCATCATATATTGGAGGTTTGGTATCATCATAAGCAATATAATAGCTATCTTCCAAAGTTGGGGAACTAAAAAGATCATTTTCATAAAAACTAGCTTCCCCAAGCTTAGACTTTTCCATGGTATTAGCAATAATGGTGTCCAAAGAATTCATACTAACAACATTGCTATTAGCATGCAAATAAAGTTCCATAGGTTTTTTAATTTTCTCTTCAAACACTTCATGTACTAACTCAAGATAAATACTATAAATCTCTCTAATTTTGTTGTTGTTTTCCATTAAGCCTAACTAGTGAAAACAAGAAACAAAAAGACAAAATTGCAGAATCTAAAGGAAATAACTTCGAGCACTCACACCGAAGGATGTGAGTATCTTTTACCTTACCCCACCAGCAACGGCGCCAGAAAATAGGTGTTTGTCGTGGGAGGTTCTTATTCTTTAATCCTCCAGTGTGAATACCTTTTACCTTTCCTCCCCGGCAACGGCGCCAGAAAATAGCTTGATGTCTATGCACTTCTATTCTTTTAGACAGTTGTTGGGCCTCCAAGTGTAGACGTTTGTAGAACAGCAACAAGTTTTCCCTTAAGTGGATCACCCAAGGTTGATCGAACTCAGGGAGGAAGTGGTCAATGGTATTCTCTCTCAAGCAATCCTGCAATCAAGATACAAGAAGTCTCTTATGTCCCCAACACACCCAATACACTTGTCAGGTGTATAGGTGCACTAGTTCGGCGAAGAGATAGTGAAATACAAGTGGTAATGGTGATAGAAAATACTTTGATGGCGTGGAAGAGACCAAAGGCAAACTGAAATAAAGATGGAAGCAAGCAAACATGTAACAGATCTAGTAGCAAACGGTGTTTCAATGCTTAGAAACAAGGCTAGGGATCATACTTTCACTAGTGAACACTCTCATATAAATATCGTATCTTTATGATACTACTCTTAACTACTCTTTGGTTGGACACTCTAATCCATGGTAGGGCTATAACAGCACACCTCAAAGTTCATCTTTCCCATCTAGAAAACCCCACACTGTCACCTTGAGTACTAGATGAGTCCAACAAACACCACAATTTCATAAATATATCCAACTCCAAATATAACTTATAACAAGTATTTGTAATCTCTAGCCTAAGTGCCACCATGGTGTGCACGCTATCACTTTCACACGCATGGGGAGAGCATAGATATAATAAAGCACTTGAGTAGCAAGGTAGATCTACTTGATTACAAAGCTCATGATCACAATATGATCATGCATAGAGAGAGAGATGAACACATAGCTACCGGTAGAACCCTTAGCCTCGAGAGAGAACTACTCCCTCCTCATCATGGGAATCAGCAACGGTGGTGGAGATCGATGGAGATGGCTCCGGGGGCACTTCCCCGTCCCGGTAGGGTGCCGGAACAGAGACTTTCTGTCCCCCGAATCTACCCTACGGTGGCGGCGGCGCTGCGGAACGTTTCGTAGCTGGAGGCTTGACTATCTAGGCTTTATGCATCGGGAGGCTTCTTATAGGCCAGAGGGCAAGGTCGGTGGGCGGCCAGGGGGCCCACACCATGCCCTGGCTCGGCCTGGGGGACCCGCGCCATGGGGTGGTGTGGCCACCCTGTAGCCCCTCTCCGACTCTCCTTCTGGCTCTGTGAATCTTCTGGGAAAATAGGAACTTTGGCTTTTGTCCCGTCCAATTCCGAGAATATTCATTTTCTGACTTCCTGGAACCAAAAACAACAGAAAACAGGCAACTGGCACTGTAGCACTTGTTAATAGGTTAGTCCAAGAAATCATATGAAAAGTACTCCAAAGTTTGGATAAAACATAAGAAAGTAGATAAAACCAAGCATGAAACATCAAAAATTATAGATACATTTGCAATGTATCAGCATGCAGCGCCTGGAGCCGAGAAGCCTCCACTCAGTTCGTATTCAATGTCCATTGAGTTCGTTTGAAGTTCTATTAGCGCAAAAAAGCTTCAACTTTTGTTATAGTACAATTTTGTTTCTTAGTGATCTGATTTATATATACTCGCCGCTAAATTAATTATAAGACATTTGAGGTTTCTTAGAATAAACTTCCGTATCTTTACAAAACTTTTTTGCCTTTCTGAACTAATCCATGCGGCCTTGATCGTGTCACGCACGTGGTTGCACTCTCTCGCGTTCACTCCATCTGGATCCCCGTTGCCACCCTCTCCCTCTAGTTCCCCGTCTTCGCCCTTTTCCTCACCACTCCCTGACAACGTCTTTCTCCCCACCACCCCTTTTCCTCTCACACCCCGCGTGCGCAAGTTAGAGGACAAAGGTGAATATTTTGTGGGTAGTACTAACCTCTATCCTCAACTCACCCAGATGTATGGCCGAGAACTGACCGTCACAATCAGGTTAAAAACATGAGAAAACAATTAAAGAAATACTCTCAATTTTCTTGAGAAAATAAGGTCCTCTGAATGTTTTTTAACCAACGAGCTGACAATTAAAAAGTAAACAAGAGTACAACACAGTTCATACATCTTTTGCTATGAAGATCAGAGTCAAACTCACAACCTAGATGCACACAATAAGGAAGTATTACTGAAAGAACAAGTTGTCTAAACAGAAAAACACAATTGTAGCCTCCCAGGGTGTCCATCGAGAACATAGATGCCCCAATCCTACAATTGTGTTCTTCAAGAGTCTCACAAAACCTAACCAACCAAAGTGCCAGCATCCCAATCTGTACTCGAGATGGCATAATGACACGAGGTGGATGATTGAGCTATAGATTTTGAGGTTGTGGCATTGAGCTCAATACAAGAAGATCTTCACAACTAAATCTGGGGAGCGACATCGGAGACGATCTCATTTGCCTCCCATGCATATACCCGAGTGATATGAAGATAGCAAAGATAGCCCGGGCAGCAATTCGCAGTTGATCCTTTGTGTAGCAGCCAGACTGGAAAGATGCATCCAATGAAGTGAGACACTACAGGAAACGAGCCTAGCACCGACGGCTGGACCCCGTCGGCGTACACCCCGTATACCATCGACGTAAGCTGGGCTGACGGTGGCCGTCGGCATACCACCCCGTAGGCGTATAGGCGGATCCCGTCGGCGTACGAAAACCCGTCGGCGTACAACCTAGGCCGACAGTAAGTTCGAGCCGTCGGTGCACGCGTCGTCGGCGTAGCCTCCGCGGGGCCCACTTAGCGTAGGTAACGTCCGTCAGCCCCCTTCTCTATACGCCGACGGCCTCACTGTCGGCCCAGCTTGCCATGTGTCCGTCCCTGCAGCCCTGCGCGGTACTTACGCCGACGACAATGCCGTTGGGCCAGATTGACTACTGGGCCACGCAGCACCCTACGCCGACGGCATTGCCGTCGGCCCAGCTTGACTACTAGTCCACGCAAGACCCTACGCAGACGGCAATGCCGTCAGCCCTGGTTGACTATGCGCCATATGGTCATCTCAACACCGACGGCATTGCCGTCGGCGTAGAGGCTGCCTAGTTTTATCTTTTTGGTTCTGTTTTGCTTCATTTCCTGCACATTTAAAACTCCCGCAATCCAGATTCCAGGTAGAGCATTCAAAACATACACCTAAAGCATTCAACACATACACATAAAGGCAAACATAAGGTCATCATCATCATCAAAATATCATATAGGTACATGATAGGTAGATCATCCACATAGGTAGTATCGATACAAAAGTTCCCTACACATCCGGAGAGCTAGAGAGACCCGTGTCTCCCCGCGTGAAGTCAGGCGTAGGACGACGTGGAGCATCCGCCGTCGAACCAGCACCGGAAGAAGGAGGAGTAGCACCGCCACGACCGGTAGAAGGAGAAGCATCAGCATCAGGAGTAGAAGCACCACCACCCGAAGCAGCATCGGAAGCACCAGGAGAACCACGACCGGTATGAACCGGTGTCATCGTGCGTGAGAAATTCGGCGAGGCGGCTGCTCGACCAAAGGGTACCATGGTGGAACATCCCGCTCACTACACGTTTGAGCCAGAGTTAGCAACCACCAAGACATAGTTGCGCGGTATGAACCAGGAAGACAATGTGTCGCGCGTCAGTCGGGTCGTCAGGCAGCCTTTTGCTGAGAAGATATGTGATGTAGGGTTGAGTCCAAGATGGCTCGATCATCATTACACCCATTTGTCCCTTGAGTCCTGTGTCGAGCTCCATGTCGTCAAGTGCCACTGGCTCATTGGGTGGCGTAGCCCCCGAGTCCGTTGATGCGCTTGCTTTCTTCTCTGTGGCCTTTGGCTTGATGGAGCATTCGCAAATACGCTCGAGAAATACCCCAGGTGGTAGGGGGCGCAGGTGGAGCCGATGTTGGCGAGTGTGTCCGCCTCTTCGTTGCTTTCGCGGCCTACGTGTCGCAGTTCACAGCCGTTGAAGTCCCCTTCGAGTGTGTCGTAGAGGTCATGGTAGGCGATCATGTTGTCGCTCAGTGTGTTGCACTCGTGCATTGTCTGGTTCACCATCAGTTTGGAGTCTCCGTAGATGATGAGCCTCTTGGCACCACCGGCTTTCGCCATCCGCATACCATGGAGTAGGGCCTCGTACTCAGCTTCATTGTTGGAGGCCGTGAACTGCATTCGCAGAATGTATTTCAGCTTGTCCCCTTGGAGCGATGTCAGGATGACACCTGCACTGGCCCCGTCCTTTCATTTGGACCCATCGAAGTGCATTTTCCAGAGATAAGACATATCTGGTTTTTTGAGGAGCTGGTTCTCCATCCAGTGCACAAGGAAATCAAGGAGGACTTGTGACTTGATCGCGTCACGCTTTTCATATGTGATGTCTCGTAGAGACAGTTCGATTCCCCAAAGGGCGACTCGTCCGGTGGCATCTGGGTTGTTGAGGATATGCCCGATTTTGGCGTCATTGACCACCACCATTGGGTGCTCCTGGAAGTAGTGTCGCGGTTGCCTAGCTGTCATGAAGACACCGTATGCTAGCTTCTGGTAGTCCGGGTACCGCTGTTTTGTTGGCGTGAGCACCTCGTTGAGAGAATAGACTGGGCGCTGCACTCCATGGACCTTGTTTTCCTCAGCTCGTTCCACCACGAGCACCGTGCTGACCACCTGGTTGGTGGCGGAGATGTAGAGCAACAGTGACTTTTTCACGTGGATTCACCAGTACTGGCAAGGTGGATAGTAGACGCTTGAGGTCTTCGAATGCTTCTTGCGCCTCGTCTGTCCACTCGAACTTGTCAGTTTTGCTGAGGAGTTGATAGAAGGGCAGTGCCTTCCCATTCGACTGATGAATTGGCTGAGTGCCGCAATTCTCCCAGCCAGCTGCTGGACGCCTCTTACATTCTTCGGCTTCTCCATGGCCAGTGTGGCTTTTATTTTCTTCGGGTTCGCCTCGATCCCTCTCGTGGAGATGAGATATTCGAGAAGTTGCCCAGATGGTACGCCGAAGGCACATTTGTCCGGATTGAGCTTGATCCTGTAGCGGTCTAGGTTGGCAAAAGTTTCGTGTAGATCATCGATTAGCAAGGCTTCCTATTTTGTTTTGATGATGATGTCATCGACGTAGACTTGGATGTTGCGACCAAGTTCATTCTTGAGACAGGCCTGCATGCACCGCTGATAGGTGGCTCCTGCGTTTTTTAGCCTGAAGGGCATCATGTTGTAGCAGAACGCATCAAAGGGCACCATAAACGCCGTTTTCTCTTGGTCTTCCTCCTTCATTCGAATTTGATTGTAGCCTGAGTAGGCGTCGAGGAAGCATAAACGCTCACATCCCGCTGTGGAGTCGATGATTTGGTCGATTCGCGGCAACAGGAAGTGACCCTTTGGGCAGTTCTTATTTAGGGAGGTGAAGTCCACACACATCCGTAGGATATCCGTGTCTTTTTTGGGCACAAGCACTATGTTGGCGAGCCATGTGCTTTCCTTGATCTCGCGTATGAATTTTGCATCGAGGAGTCTGTTGATCTCCATTTCGACTGCTTTTGCTCTTGGTTCAGACAGTCACCGAATTGTCTGCTTAACTGACATTGCGTCTGGATTTACATTGAGTGTGTGCTCGGCGAATTCCCTATGACCTCCTGGCATGTCCACTGGACACCACGCGAAGATTTCCCAGTGCTCACAAAGGAATTCGACGAGCGCGAGTTCCTATGCGGAACTCAAGTTGTTGACGATGATGGCTGTCTTGGTCGGGTCCGTTGGGTGGACCTGGACTTTCTTCGTGTGCACCGACGAGTCGAAGGACAGTCGAGTGAACTTGGCCTGCTCAGGGGAGGCAGACTGTTGTCTGTCGACTCCTTTAGCCTTGCGAGTTACTCCTGCACGCCGAAGGACTGGGAGCTTCTGTTGAATTCTCTATCATAGCTATCGGATCTTTCGAAGTTGCCCTTGATTGTGATTACGCCGATTGGACCCAACATCTTCATCTGCAGGTAGGCATAGTGTGGCACTGGCATGAACCTCATAAACGCGACACATCCGAGGATGCAGTGATACTATGAAGGCTAGTCGATGACCTCGAAGTGAATGCGCTCTCGCCGAAAGTTTTGCGGCGTGCCAAAGATGACGTCGAGGTTGATTTTGCCCAGGAGATATACGCCTTTCCCTGGGATGATGCCATGGAACGTCGTGTCTGAAACTTCCAGACACATCAGAGGGATCCTCATCGCACGCAAGGTACTCGCGAACATGAGGTTAATGCCTTTGCCGCCATCCATGAAGGTGCGACTCATGTCGAAACCCCTGATTTGCGCCTCGAGTACGAGGGGACAGTGGCCTGGACGAGGAACTTGGCATGGGTGGTCACGCCTGTCGAAGGTGATGCAAGAGTCGCTTCCACTGAGGTACTCAGTGGTGGAAGGAGGAGAGTTGATCGCCAAGTTGACTTGGCGAGTGATGGCCTTCTGCACTCGGTTTGAGGGACGTCCCTTTTGGATCATCCGCATGTTTCCCACGGGTCATGGGTGTGGTTCCCCGCCGTGATTCTGGACCGGTGCGGCCGCGGGTGGTGGTAGTCTGGGCGGTGGTGGAGGAGCTCCATGTGCCACGGCTCCTGGGGAAACTCCATAGCTCCTGATGACTATGTCGCGATTCATCCGAGCCAGACCTTCGTGGAGCTTGAGAAACTCGTGGTAGTCCTTAAGAAGGTGGCTGTATTTTTTCTTGCCGTCGTGCTTGTCGATCTAGATGTGCATGTTGCACAACCCGGATAGTTTGTCCTCGATGGTTGTTGCGGGTGCCTCTTCGGGAATGCGGCGCTGCCACACCTGCGTGGTTTTCCTGGAATCGCGATATCCACCACTGCGATAGCCGCTGTTGCGGTTGTCGTTGTTTGTCAGCGTAGCCGGCTGCGACCATGTTGACGTCATCACGGTCATCGTAGGCGCACATTTGCCACTTGCCTCGATAGTCGCGTTTGCGCCCGAGGTCGTCTTCATCACTGGAATAGGTGCGGTTTTTCACCGAATCCTCTCCGACGGCCCACCGAATCGCAATTTCCATCAGGTGGTCGATTGTTTTGGGCTTCAAGCGGCCCAGCTCGTCCCTGAGCTCTATGCGGCGAACGCCGCCGTTGAACGCATCGATTGCGCGGTCTTCCGAGATGTTTTCCGCGGAATTTTTTATGATGGACCACCTCTGGATGTACGAGCGTAGTGATTCGCTCGATCTTTGCTGGCAGCTCCTCAGTTCTTCGATTGATGCGGACCTTTTATAAGTGCCCTTGAAGTTGCGTACAAAGATGTAGAACAGCTCTTCCCAGCTGTGAATGGATCCACTCGAGAGATTGTTGAGCCACGCGCGGGCGACGCCCTGCAGCTGTAGCTGGGCATTGCATGGTCGTGCTTCGACTCCCGCCATGTAGCCTAGCAGAAGAGATGTGGTCCTCCAACCAGTCCTTGCAAATTCAGAGCTGACGAAGTTGTGAGTGCTTCCGGAATCAACTAACAATAGCATCACCTGGTTTCCTAACAGTGCACGTAGGCGAATTGTGTCTGGTGCCTCCGTGCCAGCCAGAGCATTAACCAAGAGCATACAACACTCTGCGTCAGTTCTTTCATTAAGTAACTCCAATGCATGGGCAGTGTCCTCAGAGAACACTGCACCGAACTCGCCAAGATCGATGGGCGCCGCTGGTTTCTTACATTGATGTTCTCTTGAGTACTTGTCGCCACAGCGAAAACAGAGGCCATTGGCCCTACGGAAGTCACGCAGCTGCCGTTCCCTGTTGTGGTCATCAGTGGCGGCATGTTTCGGCCAGTTAGTGCATGCAGCCGGAGAACCAATAGCCAGTGGTTGAGTGGTTACTGCCTTGGTTTGCGCTGGTGCGCGTCCACGTTGCCTGGGCAAGGCGTCGAGTTCCTGCTCCTGAATCTGAGCTAGGGCCGCGGCACGAGTAATGCTTGCCGGTGACTGAATGTGCATGGCCGCCCGGATGTCATCGCGCAGACCAAGCACAAATTGCGTGACGAAGAACTTGGTGTTGAGGCTGGAGTCAAGCGTCATCAGATGGTACATGGTAGACTCGAAGGCTTTCCTGTACTCACTGACCGTACCCGATTGCTTGAGCTGCATCAATCGACTCATATGCACGTCGTACTCATCTTGGCCAAACTCCTCTTTCAGGTCTCGACCAAACTGCGCCCATCCGGTGATCTGATGTCGCTAGCAGTGCGCATGGAGCCAGAGAGCAGCAGGGCCATCCATGTAGAGTGATGCTGTGGCTACCCAGTTGTGCACTGGGGTGCGGTACATGTCCAAGAAGGTGCGGCATCGATCCACCCAAAGGCAAGGTAGCTCACCGCTAAACCGAGGGAAATCATGTTTTGGTGGCTTGGTGTATCCCGCTGGCTCAACCAGAGCTGGCGGTGGGGAGCACATGGGTGGCGGCTGTAACTACCCTCGGTGAATTACGCTCTTAGTTAATGCCTGGATGAACGAAAGTGGTTAAAATAGTACGGTGGGGCCCAGGGCCACTCACGGTAGACCTTTCGGCCGTCCTAACCACTTTCAGACAACGGGACAAGAACGAGCGGCGTAATCGGCAGGCGAAGGGATCAACTACATACACAAATGAGTATGTATGCAAGCCACATACAACCGTCCTCAGAGCCATTCCATCTAAAAGAAATAGAAATATTGCAACGCCATACGGCAAGATCCAAATGTCCTAGATAGATATAATAATTTAGGATAGCTCCTCATACATCACACATCAGAGTATCAGGCGGCAGCGGAAAACAAGATCCGAGTACGGATAAGAAGCAAATTGGCATAAGATGCCCCATAAATAAACACATCCCGCCCACAGATCACACGGATCCCCGTTCCCGGAATCTCTACACCGAATGATCGTTGCCAACATCATCTGTCTCTTCCACCCAGTATCCATCTTGCGGGTACACCTGTTCATCTAAATCAAACAATTTATCGTGTGAGACCCTAGGGGTACTCAGCAAGTCTTTATGCCACTAAAGGGGGGGTGACACAATTGCAGCAAAAGATAATACCTAACAATTCTATAGAGACTCGCTAACCTTCCGCCTAACCAAAGATAGACGAAAGTCCGTGAATTAAGAGCAACAGTTATAACGGTATAATTACCAGATCCATCCTCCTCCTCGCTTACCAACGAGGAAGCGGACGATCAACCCCCATCATCCATTGGCAGTTTTATTAACCATTCCATGAGTATTGCACTATTTACTAGTCAAGTACTTAGTCAATTTAAAAGCGGTACTTTAGTTATACTTGTCTATGATCGAGAAACTGTGCTCCAAGTCGTCCATAACCGCGGACACGGCTTTCAGAAAGATTTACCCTGCAGGGGTGCACGAATAGCAACACACACTCGATCAACCTCGGAAAAACCAAATCAAAACCCAACGAGGCATTCACGACAAAGCAATCATAGGATTCAGAAATATTTCAGGGGGCCACCCCATTAAGCTACCCGCAACGAAGTTGGCCGGCTCCGAGACGGACCCAAGGTTTGTGTGGACGGCGGTAAACGACTGGGAACCCGAAAATGTGACTGGGCTTGTCGATAGCAAGAATAAGATAGAGCCAATAGGTACTGTATGTATGCAAGCATGTGGTAGTGCTTTCCTGATAGCTCAGTTGAAGAAAGAGATGGCTCTGGGTAGTACTCCTGTGATTCCTGGTAATTCTCCTGCTGGGCGTCTATTCGAAGAAGAACCAAACAAACAAGGGCCAACATAAATAAAGTGCACAAGCATATGAATTAAAATGCGACAAGCAAACAAGCATGCCATGATGAATGATGCACAATTTGCATGGCAGTAAAGTAGCATGGCAAAGGTGAGGTGTGGTTGCAAGAAATAAAGCATATTATTATTTATTCCACCCAGTTTTATTGTCATAAACAGTTAAGATTTCTAATAGTGGCATGACTCATGCTTCAATTCAGAACAAGGACTGCGTAAATAGAACGAGCTCGTCGCGCTGATCGATTTAGACATATTATTTGCCAAATTTGGAGTTATAAAACAAAAGTTATTAATTAATTAAGGAAAAGGGGCAATTTATTGTAATTTTAATCATCTCGAAAATTTAAAGTGTTCAAACCATATTTTGAAGGGCATATTTGAATTCCTCACATTTTTCTGATTCCAAAACATATATTATATGTATTATTTGGATTTGTATTTTAAAAATTATTTAAATCTGAATTGAATTTGAATTTAAATCAATTTGGAAAAGATTTAATTTAAAACAGACTCAGGAATTACTTTTCTCACTCGGGCAATTCTAGCCACAGTCACTGACGGGTGGGCCAGCGCTGAGCGCGCGGAAGAGACGCGCCGACAACTTTTCTTACCGGGGCCTCTCCAAGCCGCACTCGCTGACAGGAGGGGTCGAGCTTAGCGGGGCCACGCGCGCGTGTCACCCAGCTGGGGCGTGACACGTGGGCGGTCCGGGGCTGCGCGGGCGGGGAATCTCCAGAGCGTGGGGGTTTTCTTGCAAGATTGTTACCGAGACTGACGGGTGGGGTCCCAAGGACTGCGGGTTTAGGCGGGAAAAAGGGGAGGGGGTCATGCGCAAAACGACATCGGCTGTCGCGACGCGCTGACAGACGCGGTGCTGCCGGCGGCGGATCTGGCCGTCTTCCGGCGACGGTGGCAACGCCTACGGTGGATGAAACGGGACGCCACAAAAACGAAAAACGAAGAGGGGACATCGGTCTACAAGTTTCGTTCAGGTGGCGTCGCCGGAGGAGGACCATGGCGCGCGGTACACCGCGGGGAACAGAGGCGGTCGGTGGCTGCTGCTGCGGCTGTCTGCCAGAGCGCGGCGCGCGGCGGTGCACGCAGGCTGCTCGACGGAGCGCGGCGGGGCTACAGCGCAGGAGGGAGGGGAAGACCTTGTCTGGGAGGTGCAGGAGCTCACCGTGGTGTCGCTGGCGTGGCAGTTCGTGCGGAGGTGGAGGGGATCTGGCGCGGGGCTCGTGGACGGTGGCCTCGGGCTGCGGCGGTGCACGGCGGCGCCCGGCCAGTTCCGGCGAGGCGTTGGCCCTGGGCTAGTACGAGGCGACGAAGGGGACATGGTCGACCTCGTCGGAGCTCCTGGCTGGGCTTGGCGAGCTTTAGGACGCGCAGATCTCGGTTCTGGCCGAGGTGGCTAGGGTTTTGCGAGGTGGTGGTCGTGGCCTTCTCGTGGTGAAAAGGAGGCGGGAAGGTGGGGTGCTTGGGCTCCAGGACTCGACCAGAGAGGAGCTGGGGAGGTTGGTGTGGTAAGGGAGAGAGGGGAGAGGCACATGGAGGTGTGCACTTTTGGCAAAGTAGATAGGAGGCTTGGGGTTAGGGAGTGGATAGGGTTAGAGAGAGAGGGGTAGGGTAGCTGAGGTAAGTGGAGTTAGGGTTTAGGAGAATTTAGAGAAAGAGAGAGAGAGAACCTAGGTTAGGTTTTATTAGGTAATTAGATTTTTAATTTGGTTTATGAGGCCAAACCAAGAAGACCCTTAGGGCTTGATCTTGCATGAGCTAATGTGGAGGAGAAACAAGAGAGAAAGGGAAAGAAAAGAATTAGGTGGGAAAAGGCTCATATGATCATGCTTGAAGAAATAAATAAAGAAAAAGATATGGTTGAGACTATGGAGAGGTGGAATGGTAGGAGATGTTTTTTCCTAGATAGGATCTACCAAATCCAAAGAAAAACCAATAGAGGAAAGGTGGTGGAGAAGCTTGCATGGCCCATGCAAAAAATAATAATGCCATTATTTATTTTGTGACAACAATAATAATATGATGGCATTATTCTTATGCATTTCCAAGAAATGGAATAAAGCCAAGCAAAGGAAATTAAGGACTAGATCCACCCTATTGCACATGAGCTAGAGAAATCCAAAATAAAGACAAACAAGCTCATGGTCTAGTAGGATGGTGGAATTATAAGGTGGTGGAAGAGAAAGGGGTGGAATGGAAATAAAAGATATGTCCCCAACTCAACTTGGGCATTTAGACAATATATCAATAACCAAATACAATATCAAGAGGCAAATACAATTAATAATGCATATGAGAGAAAAACCAAAAGAAAGAGTGTTTTATAGGATGCTCAAATGCAAGGTGGCATGATGACATGAGCATGATATAATTATGATGCAACAATAATATATATAAAGTAGCCAATATCTTACTAGGACAAGTAGCATTACAATTGTTAGACAATTGGGGTGCTACAGCGGCGCAGTTGCCGCGCCGTGGAGGGGTGGATGAGCGGGCTGCTCCAGCATAGGTGGTCCGTTGTTGGTGAGGACCGGGTACGACGCAAGACGTAGTGGTGGATCTCCCTGCCAACGCGGCCTGGGCATGGCGAGATCAGTTGGGTGGGTGATGGATCACCCTGCGAGCCTGGTCGTGGCGATACGAATTCGTCCTCCACCTACACTGATGTGCCGAGAAGATCGGCCGCCACACACCGGCTAAGCTGCGCCACCTCCAGCACGATCTCATTGTTGAAGGTGCGTTGATCTTCAAATTTCTTATCAATCAACGCCGTCTGCGCGTCGAGCCACTTCATCACTTCCTCGAACAAGGCAGCACCCTGAGTGGTGGATTCCACCATCTTCTCTAGGATCTCCCGAGTCTGCACGTTGGCTTTGCCTGGTGTCGTTGCGGCTCCCTCCAAATCGATCCAACCCACTCAGGAATCATGCCAGATCCAGCCCTATGGAGCGATCAGCAACCTTTGTAGGAATTAGGGACCCAATCGAGAGAGAATATAGCGCAAACAGAGCAATTTTTGTGGATATTGGTGGTTCTAGATACCAATTGTAGTGTCTGATCTATGATTGGATCAACAATACAGGGAAATTGTCACAGAGAAAGGGGAAATCAGGTTAGGAGCAGACTGAATTTGGATGGGATATAGAGAAGAGGATGAGAGTTCAGATACGTTTCATTCAGCATAGCCTTCAGAGTACAGCAACCCACGCCTAAATAACCAACACCAGCTCACTTAAAGCTAGACCAACTCAACTAACACGCAACTTGTCTATCCTATGTCCATCGACCTCACTGTACTACCACCAGGCGAGGGAGACGTGACAACCGGGGATTGTGGTAGTCGTGTGTGGCATTGGTTGGTCCTCCGGCAGCCGCGTTCGGGACGCGTCCAATGCACATCTAGGCGATGACGAGATGGAGGGAAGAGAAATCTGGAAATCAATCCATAGTCTAAGAAATTGGTACTTCTCTACTACTCCCCTCTACCCATGCAGATGCATGAGATCAGGCTATGTAGGGTGGCTATCATCTGCGCCTTCACCTACGCCGGCGCGCCCGACCTGGTGTGTCCAGGCGCCTACTGAGAAGGTGTGCGACACATGTTAGACGTGTTTCTCCCGGGATGTGAACTCATAGGGTGAGGAGGGAGCGGAGGGGATGCCTGCAAGTCACGATGTATGAGATAGGAGGAGGTTATGGGAGAGGTGAAGGGGACGGGTACAGACAATGATGGTGAAGGGGATCCTCGTGAGGAAGAGGAGGAGCGGGATGAGCTCGTCGCCGGTGTCGTGGGAATGACCCCGACAGTCGCTATCAGGGGTAGCGGTTGAGTCAATGAGGACAAGGTCAAGTGAGCCATCTGCGGATCAAGATTGAAGAGACTCAGGGTACTATCCTAGTTCATCCCCCCGCGGGTAAGAGCCTTCTTCCTGCTGGATGTATTGATATGTGTGAGATGACAAGGGATTACGGGCTCGGCAATGAGGGCAGCGAGACGCCTCTATGGTGTGTATCAAAGCGTGTCCCTGTAGAGGGTACCCTAGGAAGGTTTATATAGTGCTACCTTGCTACGGTTTACTTGGATAATACCGAATTGGTTAAGGTTTCGGCGATCCAACTGGGCTTATCTACACTTCTGGGCCTTCTACATCGTAGTGCTTCTAGTCGTTGTACCATCGAGTCGACTCGTTTCGAATCCACCTCCTGGGCATTACCCCGATTTCTATATCCCCATCAGTAGTCCCCGAGTGCGTCATGGGTTCGGAGGAGGCTTCAACTTGGCAGTCGGAGTAGGCAAGTCTGAGTGGATGCCCTGTTGAATCGGTGACAAACTCCTCCAATGAAGGGAGAAGCCACAGGCTTGTCGCAGGATTTCAGTTGCATTAGGCGAGTCTCGCAGTCCGTAAGTCACTACTTCAGGCGAGTGGGAACAAAGCGACTATAGTGGAGCGAGTGATCATTTTGATCAAAGTTGGACTGTCAACCTGGTAAAACTAGTCGTTAGGTAAACTCCAACGGCAACTTTAGTAGAATTACAGCGAAGTAATAGCTAATCTGGGCTACTCGTTGGCGCCCCATATTTCAAGGAGAATGCAAGAGTGAAGTACATATGTTTCTCCACACACCTCCATTTCCTTTCTTTTGACCATCGCCACATGCCTAAGCAAATCAGCAACATAGTAAGATTGTGCCCCAAACAACACAATCTTGAAGAGGACGAATCAAAAATGGCTGCAGTCTCCTCCCCTCCACTCCTTGCCACCGCAAGGGGATAAGGAACGGACCACGCTCCACACTGATGCGCCTCACCCCCTGCCACCACGGCCAGCCATGTGATGGTGGGTAGTTCTTCTCCTCTTTAGAAGATGGAGTCGAGCTGGCCCTTTATTCATGGAGTTACTGTTGCTATCCTCCACCACCAGCTCCGACCGCTGGATCACCACGAAGAGGAGCTTGACCAACAACTAGGGGGAAGATCTTGGCCTAGAGACCTCGCCACCCACTCCCGGCATGGCGCCAAACCGCGGCAGTCGGCCGCACCCTAAACCTACTACTCCTACAACTAGCTCTGGCGTCTCTCTGTTCCCTACTCTAACCAGCTATTCTGGTAAAGAGGATGGCAGAGAGGGCCGCCTACCGGCGTCTAACTCTCAAGGGGTGAGAATGGGAGGATAAGGAGGGGGTCCTCTGAATGTTAGCAACACAGTCTAGTTCCAAACAAGTTCAGCGAGGCTTGCCCGAATATTTGTATAACAAAATAATATGGAGTATGCCTCCAATTACATTATAACGTAATACATTCAATTTGAAGTTTCATATTTCAATTGGCTTATGCCATTTTTGTAAAAAATATGGTTGTTCTAATTTATTCACCGTTACAAAACATCGATCAGTTCCAGTATTTCAATTCATCTTATAATGATCCAATTATGTACCTTCTATCAAAAGACATACACAATTTTACATACTCTACATTATTAAACTTCAGATCATCAACTGGTACACAGGTTTGAAGGAAGGCACTCTCTGGAAAATCGCCTTTATCTGCTGATGAGAATGTGTATGCAAGTCTTACTTTGAAGCTCATGTGTCTAGTCTTTCTCCTAAATAGTCAATAATACTTCTACAAGAGATAAATTGTCGGTATGGACTAGAAATCCGCAGGCTAGAGCCACACACAAGCATTACAACCACTAGCACCTTCCTGATCCATGCGATAATGATATCCCTGTGAAGTTATCCTTTCCAAGGGATGCACGCCATCGCTCCCCGAACAATGCACGGTGAAAGTACCGATGTCCAACCTCGCTAAGCACTCACATTATTGTGGAGGTATGTGTGTTGCTTGGAGTAGTAGATGCGGTTCCTTTCCACCTCGCCGCGCCGGCACCCTGTTGGTACGTGCACCACCTTGCAGCACTCTGCAGGTCCTAGGAACAAGGCATGGTCTCGTAAGCTCGTCACCTCCCTCCATGCATATATGTGTGATGTGGTTGCGTCGTCGTTTTTGGCGAGCTCAAACACCCTGAAAAAATGACCTTTCTTCCAGTTGTACTCTCTTGATCCGACCTCCACGCCTATTGCCAGCTTGGCATGTAGCTCAAAGATGTATTGTGCGGTCGATGAAACCTCCACCATCGTGTTCGTGTGCAAGCTGCTCGTCCCAACGTCAGCGTGCAAGTCCCCCATTAACGATTAATATGACAAAGACAAGAATGCCAGATATTTGATTCAAAATTCGTGTAAATATGCTTAACAATATTATAGCAAACGTTTGACAGGGATAAGCAGAACAAGCCTCTGAACTCATAGCCTTTACTAACAAAGGTTCTATACTTCGAAATTACAAATTTACTATACTCGAATACAATCTTGTAGATGTCTCGACACAGAAGAGATCCGCTAACAAGATTTTTATTTATTGAAGGAACATGATGCACGTACTTCAGGCGCACTATCTTTGCCAAAGTGAAATTCAAATCAACCATATCAACACCATGAACAGAAGCATGCGAGCCATTCCCCATCAACATCGAACTGAGTCCCTCTGACCTGATATGAAGAAAACATGGAAATATCAGAACAAACATGTACATTACCGCCCGTGTCAATCCACCAATAAGGAGAATGACATAATGAAAGAATAGTAGGAAGTATACCATACCCAACATCCTTCATCTCAACATCGCCCATGACAACATTAGCAGTCTTGCTGCCCTTCCCATGCTGGCATTGGCGGTAATCAAAGTAGTTGGGGCAAGAAGGAGCCCAATGATTAGGATCACCGCACATGTGACAATCAACTTTCTCCTTATCTGTGTTCTTCTTAAAACTGGTAAACTATGAGGCCTTGCTCTTCCCGTCAAACTTTCCTTTGCCATCAAACTTGTCCTTGTTCTTGAACTTGTGAGGTTGAAATTTTTTTTTGTACTAGGTTGGCACTTGAACCTCCCTCAGCACCTCGAGCACGTGTGTCTTTTGCTCTTGCCTTTTCTTTCACATCAAGAGTTCCAATGAGATCCGATACGGAAAACTCTTGTCTCTTGTGTTTCAGGTAAGTAGCAAAATTCCTCCACGGAGGGCGGAGCTTGGAAATAATACCCTCGGCAATTAACTTGTCCGGTAACACACAAGGGAAGTGCTCAACCTCTTTGGCCAGTGACCGTATCTCATGAGTCTGCTCAACAACGGAGCGGTCATCAGTCATCTTGTAGTCAAAGAATTGCTCCATGATATACAGTTCACTACCAGCGTCTGAAACACCAAACTTGGCCTTGAGCGCAGCCCACATGTCCATGCCCTTACAAATGACATATAGGATTCAACAATGTTCTCCCCAAGAATAGAGAGCAAAGCAGCTTTGAACAGGGTATCATTTTTTCTAAAAACTTGTTCCTCGGCATGAGTAAGCTCTCCTTTAGGCTTGCCAAGAGTGATGTAATAGCAGTTTATGTTATGAAATTAGAGAACTGCTCTCACGCGCTATCTCTTATAATGCATACCCTCAAATATAGGTGTCTTCACAAAAGCAACGAAACCAATTGGAGAAAAGTTCCTATAATAAGGTTTTTTGATTGTTGACTAAAATAGAAATTTACCAAGAGAATTAAACATAATAAAAAGGTAGATAAAACATGAATAGAATAATAGAAAATAAGATAATCATGTGATTTGGCAGATAACCTACTGCAAACCAGATATATAACAGACTCTCTGACTAAGATAAACAAGATTGAGAAAGATGGTATACATCACAGCAGAGGAACTGCCTATGTTCATGTTGATACCATCGTTAGCCATGTCATCGAGAAAGAGGCTATTGATGTTGGGGAAGAAGTCATCGTTGGGGAAGACGTCGGTGTTGTCGCTATCCGTGAAAGAGTCCGTGATGAAGCCCGTAGTCACGCTAATCGCACCCTCCAAAAATCTTATCGCCCTTCTCACGTATAGGACTCGAAGTAGCGGGGTCTTAGAGGACTACTGTCCTAGCTTGCGGTGCACGCCGCAGGACGTAATGGGTAAGATCCTGTTAGGAAGCGCAGTGCTCTGGAACTAGAGTGGAAGAGTGTGTTTGAGATGTGTCTGAGAAGAGGAGCGACCTCTCACTCTTATAGGCACGGTTAGGCAGGTGAACAGGCGGTGTCGGGAGAGGAAACGAACATGCAGCGATCAAATTCGAACAACCTCCACTAAGTTCGAATTAAATATCCACTGAGTTCCTATTAAACACCCACTCACGTAGAATGTTCGGATTATTATCCATTCATGCGCGGTAAAAAGAAAATGAAGCTCTCGGCTCGAGGCATACCCGCAACTCGCGGCATGTGCACACGTCGTGGCGAGGTGTGGCGAGGTGCGCGACGGAGGAGGAGGAGTGCGCATATAGGTTTGTCTCCTTCTCATTCTTTTATCAAGTGGTGGAAGAGCAATATAGGACTAAACATTTGTCTCACCTCTTTTCAAGCATGAATGGGCCACATGGGCCTCTAAGAATTTTAGAAATTAATGAAATAGTAATATGGGCTAGCCCATGTAGGCAAAAAAATTCCAACACGACTGATAGAGGCCAGGGTGTTATCCCCCATTTTAGGAAAAAAAACATATAAAATTAAGGTTCTCTCCTGGAAATACTGGAGTATCACAAAACTTAGTACAAAAGTATAATGTACTATGTTAACACCAAAGTAGAAAAAAGTTCAAAATGATACGGCGGAGTCTAGAGGAAATCCTCCATTGGGATCCTTCAAGCGGCCAATTCATGATCTTTCTTCTTATGATTTCCCTTGTCTGATAGTTGGATCTTTGAAGTAAAATTAACTCATCGTCATAATTGCAATCCCATCACGACCCGTGACGACGAGGCTACATACATGCGATGCTATGGTAAGAAGTTTTGAACAGTCAAAAATAGCTCTCCGATATGTAACACATAAAATAGCAACAAGGACAAAAGAAAAAAAAAGTCAACCTAGTTTTTCCCCTTTTAATTCCACACCAAGATGTATATAGCTCCTGTTAAGTATATTTATTTATTTCTTACTATAAGTTATGGGACCGAAACCCGCAAAAATAATGTGTATGTTTACTTTTATATTCCCAGAGTGAAATATATAAAGAAGTACAAAACTCTAGGATAAAATGTTATTTTCCCGATGCATAGATCCCCGATTAGCCATGACCGAAATCGGCGCAGCATCCACCAGAAGTTGCACCTTCTCGAGACAGGAATCAGCTAGATCGCTACTAACCGCGTGTGGGTGCCACCACCATCAACGGGAGCCTCTGTTCTGCCTTCTTGTTAGCAGTCGACACATGATATTGTTCTAGCGGCCACACACCTCTTGCGATTAACCTAGTATTGGGGTCAAGTGATCCGCTACCCGCAGGCACGTCCACATGGAGACACCTTAGAGCAAGTCAGTCCCGGCGGAGGGCAACTCCGCCGTGTTTAGATTTGCTACTCCGGGGTCCTTGGGTCCTAGTTCAATCCGTAAATCTTATCGAGACACTATCTCCGCAAAGCCATAATACAAAAATACCACCCGTCCCCCCGCGTGTGCGGGACATTTCCGGGTAGCACAAACGAAATGTACATGCAAAGGTGGTTACCCGACGGACGAGCATTCAGGACACGAGATGTTCGCCAAGGTCCCATGAACGACCTTGGCAGACTTAATACCCGTGGAGTAGATGCATTCTTACTCTTAAATTTAATGCACGAGGAGTAGATGTATGATTTGTTCCAATATTTATAATAACAATTGAGCACGCTACTCGATTTCCCCCAAAATAGAGAGCGATGACGAGTTTCATAGCACAAAGTAAGCTCCGAGCATTCTTCACAAGTTGAGGGAACAAGCTATAAAAGAAAACAGATACATCAGGATTTTATTTTTCTTACCTTCTTGTGCCCTTGATGTACGCAGTAGCAAGAATGTATCCCATATTGAAGTCAACCATGGTCCGGTATCTGCAAAATTGCAAAGCATGATGTTACCTGCGTCAATTTCATTGTTACTCCTGATCCATGGCATCACTTAACTAAAATCTATGAGTATCAACGAGTGATCGCATATTTTAGGAGAGGCTGCTAAACACAAGAGGGATACTACTTAATGACTAATGGCATGAAGGAGAAATATGAGGCGGGACAACGTCAATATGTCGTCGTAGGTGAAAGAAGCCATTCACACATGCTTGTGAACTTGCTGTGTTTAACTCAATATATACGTGAAGCATTTTTAATGGATTATACATTACCTGTGGGTAGAGTTGCAGAAAGAAACTTTTCGTCTCGCGAAACTGTAACCATAATCTTATTTCCTGGAAGCCAGTCGACAAAAGAAACTCCATTGAATCCCTCGATGCATCGAATACGTGACCGTGTCACCAAATCCCATATCTGATGCATAAAAAGGATTGAGCAGTATAACTTGCAGCAGGCTATGTATATATTCGTACTAACTTGCTTCTTTTTCTATATCTGCGTGTCAAGATGGCTTACATGTGCAGTCCCACAGTAACTTCCTGCAACAATATACTCCTTATTACCATGGGCGATAAGATAATCGAACGAACTTAGTCGAGCCATCCCACATTCTAATGTGGTGATAGGACTGTCCGAAAACATGCTCCAGATCTGTGAATCTCTCAAGCATTGTTAGAAGAGGTGCAACTGAAAAAACTTTCGGTACAAAATGTTATGGCTCTTCTAATCAACCTTTACTGTGCCGTCCCGGGAAGCGCTAGCAAATGTTCTCCTCGCAGTCAGCGGGTTAAACTTCACGGACTCCACCTCATTGTTGTGTCCTTGGAATGTCCTAGTGCACACCCAGCCATTCTCCCAATTCCAAAGTTTGATCTCTCTGTGCGATGATGATAGGACGAAGGGATCATTTGGGTGAACTGCTAGTGATTTGATTTCGCCCGTGTGAGCTTTGAATGCCATCACCTTGTCCTTTGTCATATATGTGTACACGTGGATGAGCCCCCGGTCATCACCAGCAACCAACAACTGTTTTCGTGGGATGAATCTTCCTACCCTTAGTAGAACCATATCCTCATACTCGTTGTCAAATTCCATCACTGGTGCCTGCACACAAATGAGAAAATTTGATGACGGACTAGCAGTACGATTTGTGCTGCTTAATTGCATCATATATATTTTTATTTCTTCGGATGAGCTGGTGTTAATTTCTTTTAGTGTTTAGGACTTTGGATTAAAACTAGTATGAAATAAAAATGTCAATGTGCATCGTCACTATGGAGGCGGGGGGCTCTCTCCACTTTCCATAAAAATGAAAATTTCAGAGATATCCAACTACCTGTTTTGCGACGAAACAAGTGGAAATACAAAATGATGGTGCATAACTAGCAGCTCGGTTTCCATAAGAAAAATCATAAACTAATTTTGGAAATACGAAAAGTTCACATATTTTTTGCAAGTACTAATGGCGTATACCTAATTAAGAGTAAAATTTCATGAAGAAGTAGTATGTAAATTTGCGGTCTACTATTTACTCTTCGGGAGTACTATTTACTAATATTATGGAACAACATATTTGGTTTCCTAACAAACAAATAAAAATATTTATTAATTAAAAATTTCATCTGTGAAACTTCCAAAATATGTTTTTTTCCATTTAGAAAATACAGAGCTCCAAGGCACTTGGTAGCCAAACCACGGCTACCATAAAAAAACCTCCAAACAATCTATATAGCATTATATCCTTGCATTGCATCCTTCGTGTTACACACAACATCATGCGGGGTCCTAGCTAGATACCTCAGAGCCAGGAGAGATGAGGCTACATACCTGTGTCTGATGGTTCCAGATGAATGATTTTCCATGCCTATCACAAACCAAAATCCTGTATAACACAAGAGGATTCTTAAATGATAAAATTGAAAAAGCTAAAGTGCTAACAAACTTCACTTTACAACTAGGTCTACACTAGTACATTATGAACCTAAGAATACCCAACATCGTTTCTAGAAATAAATCTTCGAACAACTAAGAATTTTTCCCAAGCATTGTCTATTCATTAATAAATAAAATTACAGCTGCGCTTTCATGTACTATGTGCTCGGATCATATACATGAAATATTTAATAGCACTTGAGGAATAGAACTTACCAAGGCTCCGTTGGGTGAAGATCTATTGTATACGTGTTGAACGGAGTGCGCATGCAGTCCATGATCTTTACAAATATGGATGTCAAAATAGTTCACACACAATATGATGGAAGTGAGATGAAATAAAACAAATATATGTTACCTTGATTGAGGGACAGATTGGCTCCTAGGTAATATGTGTGCAACATAGGAAGGAATATCAAACAATATACTAACATGTAATTCATAATGAGCAAACTTTAAGTGCCTAAGAGTATAACTGACCTCGAGGGTGTTATTGTCTTCTGGTTGGCAAATGGTCGAAACTATTGTCTGATGCAACCTACCTTTGTTGTCAATAACATGTAGCGGGAAGGAGCTTAATTTTTGAAGCGGGGTATCCATCATCAACTCACTCTCGATTGAAATGCAGTGGCAAATCTGAAATGGCAGCTCACTTGTAATTTTTCACAATCTTATAAAATATATATGAGAATATTTAAAATTGGACAAATACACGTAGTAAAATTCTGTAACTAGACCCCTATAATTTGTTTTATTGTCGTTGATTCTATAATTAATCTACTCCATACAAACTCGTACATCACTCGATTGATGTAGTGCATTTTCACATAAGGCATTCATATATGATTGTTATCACCTACTATTACGCCCACAAGAATAAGATCAAAATAAAAATTGGCCACCACAGACATGCGACTACGTTGATATCAATGTATTTGGTATTACTAAAACAAATAAACATAGCAAATAAATAGATTTTAAAATGTGTAAGCACACCTTGCAAATTGATGAACCTATGTCTTCGCCAGGAGACTGTGTCATAGTCTCTGTCTCATTCAGCTTAGCGACGATTTCTCCTATACTTGGCCTTTTATGGCGATCGCCATCCCCACATCTTAAAGCTATTTCAATGCATTTCTTCACTTGTTCAGAATATGAATCCATCTGGTGCAATGATCCTTCATGTAGCCTTTTCATCCAGTTCGCATGTACCTATAATTTGGGTTCAAAACATGGCAGTATATATAAATATATTGCAATTTCGTGGGTGAAATTAATAGTGTTAATCTCAATACAGGCATTTCTCTTACAATCTGCGTGAATTCTTCTGAAGACATGTCGTATCTCATGTTGTACCCTGCTGGTCCGGCAATTATCTTTATGAATACCGCACCCAAACTGAATACATCAAACTTATTTGAGATAATACCAGCTTCTATGTATTCCGGAGGGATGTACCCACTGCATGATACACAAAATATGTTATAAATTTGCAGTGCAAAATATTCAGTTTCGATGAAGAAAGCTTACTGTGTTCCTATAGAACTTTTTGACATATGTGTTTGTTCTCCTCCGAGTATCCTAGATAAGCCAAAATCCGCGATTTTTGGAAGAAGGTTCTCATCCAGTAATATATTGGCCGGTTTTATATCCAAATGGAACATAGGATGTTGGAGTTCCTCGTGAAGGTACTTCAAACCTTGGCAAATCCCCTTAATTATTGCATAGCGTGTTCGCCAATCATGTCCATTAAATTCATCTACATAGAAAAGCAAACAACATCCTCAGAACATTTGTGTCAAGAAGTATGCATAACCTTGAACTGGCTAATATAGATAGTGCACCATATTTCATACCCGAAAGATACTTTTCAAGGCTTCCATTATGCATGTATTCGAAGCAAAGTGCTCCCTTTGTCATCTCAGCAAATACGAGTTTCCCATTGAACTCTATGGCTTTTTCTTGAGTTTCATGGCAATATCCAACTAACCTCACAATATTTTTGTGTTGAAGACTTGCAATATTTATATACTCCTTCTTAAATTGCTTATCATCAAGTCCTGGATTGTCACGAAGAACCTTCACGGCAATCGTGTGTCCATTTTTATGCTCCCCCTGTTCAATATGGGACATCTACAATTAAATTTCTCCTTTCGGATAGCAAGATCCTCTTGTAATGTCTACAAACAAGAAAAATTGGGACTCCCTCCATTTAAAAACATGATACGTTTTAGCTTTGTAAAGTTAATATATCTAGACCCCTTTAAGTGTATAGGTTCACTCCAAACCTACACTATAAAAGTGCTCTAGATACATTAGCTTCACAAAGCTAAAACATCTTATATTTTGAAATGGAGTATGAAGTGCCACATCCTTTATTGATTTATATTGCTGTTTGTTTTTCATTGGAAAGAAAATAGCACAACATGGCATGATCAAGTGTGCAAGGTAGCAGCAAAGAAGCAAAATAAAGAACAAATCAACTGTGGCTTGTGACTTGTGAGCATCATGGTCCATGCGGACCAGCACCATGCAAAATGTATATGATACTATTGGCCATTTTAAATCAAACCTTGTATACATTTCCATAGGAACCAGAACCAACTTTCCGATCATTGGAGAAACCATTTGTAATTTCTTGTAATAAAAGCAGCGGCATAAGCCTTGGTGCGACATTTTCGCCGTCCATTATATTCCTTTATCTGGTAAGATAATGAATATGATACAGTTAGCTAACGGAAATTACACGTTACGTGTAGAATAGATTTCTATGCCATTTAACTGATTTTATCCTATTTGACCTGGACGGACGGACAAATAAAACTTGCACCAGATCCAATTCCTGCATGAAAGCTCAACAACAAATACAGTATAAGGAGACCTGTATGCGAGATTAGTCACCTCAAATCCATACTGATTCCACGGCAAACTGTTCAGGTACAAGCATATATCTAAATGAAAAAAAGCATGCCATATGGGGATAAAAGAGGAAGAGTTTAATCAATTCTGCCTACGAACGTCTCAGTTCTACATCTAAAATTAGAAGAGGTTGCCTGAAACTATTTTCTTTGCTTTTCTTTGATGCTCTTTATGATTTGTGACTCGAATGTCGTTTGGGTACTATTGCAGTCTGAAAAACAGTAGTCTATAACTATCCTAAGCTGTTCTTGGCTTCTAGCTAGTACGCAATGAAATATAACTTCCATGGAATTCAGCAAATGTCGAGCTGTGGTACACTGGTACCTGATGCGGGTCTGGAGTAGGCAAGACAGCAGGAGGATCCGTATAGATCTGATGCAGAACCCAGAAGGTTTCCTCAAGCAAGCCTAGGTGGTGGGTTGAAATGATATGCGCAAGAGCACGAACGTAACCAACCTGGAAGAGATCTGAAGCGAGGAGGTTGCATTGGTAGAAGAAGGTGAAGCAGAATGGCCTGTGTACATATGGACATCACGATCCTACCCTCTAATACTAGGTGTCGTTGACCTGCAAGACAGCTCAGACACGTTCTTGTTGTCGATTCATGTGCCCCAGTTGCACTAATTAAACCGGAATACCTGACTCATACATGTTCTATGTTTCGATTAAAAAACACGATTGACTGAATCAAAGTTTTGATGGCGTGGGTGCCGTTGGCCTAACTCAGACACGTTATGAAATAAAGCAGGATGGCTGGCGACACCTTGCTAATAAGTTCAACAAGATTTGTCATTTTCATCTATATCTAATATATATATATTTATATATATACTGGGCAAGTTGGAAGAAATTGATATATAAATATATATTTATATATAAATATATATTTATATTCTGCACCCCGTTAAATATATATATATTTATATTTATATATATATATGTATATGTATATCCAAAATAGCCAAAAGGGGAGAGAATCAACAGTAGATAGGCTATGCGCAGCTATGCCTGTGTGTAGCTGCTATTTTGGATATACATGTATATATATATATATAGGAAAATTCCATCCTACCCCTGGTGTAGCTACCCCACCTCTATATATATATATATATATATATATATATATATATATATATATATATATATATATATATATATATATATATATGTATATGTATATCCAAAATAGCCAGCTACACACAGGCATAGCTGCGCATAGCCTATCTACCGTTGATTCTCTCCCCTTTTGATATAGAGAGCACATATTTCGATACCCAAAACGGTGGATCCCCATATGAGGCTATTAACGCCGTTAGTTGATGGAGAAGTGAAACCCTAGTTGACTAGCTGGCCCTTTTCAATGCAAACCCTAATATCCTACTTACCATGGCATGCACAAAACCCTAGTCAAACTAAACATCTCAGATTACATTCCTTTGACTGCGTGCAAACCCTAATATACTACATGCACAAAACCCTAACCGAACTAAGCCTTATTCATTTTGTAACGCAAAACCCAATGTACCATAGACAAAGACATGCAAAAACCATAATCAAACTAAGCTTCTCAGATTATGCTATGTGTTTTTGTTGCTTTAGGTATAGTACCAAAAACCCTAAACGGTGACCCTGAACATTCAGATCACCGTCCGGTCTCAGTTTCAGTGTATGGTGCTGACCGTCCAGTCCGTATGTATGTGGCTGGCCTGAATAAGCGTTTTGAAGCAAGATGGTTGTTAGAAGAGGATTGCGAGATGATGGTTAAAAATGCATGGGGGGCTGCAACAGCCAGACACACGTTGGTGGCTGATAAGTTAAAAGTGGTATCCAAGGAGCTATATGAATGGAGCCGTGATGTCTTGGGTGACCTGCAGCAGCGCATAAAGAAATTAAAGAAAGAGTTGGAGGAGTGTAGAAGGGGGAGTATTTCGGCTACCACAGTTAATAAAGAACAAGTCATTCGCTTTAAGCTGGAGAGATTAGAAGAACAGTATGATGTTTTCTGGAGGCAACGTGCACATGCTTACTGGTTGGAGAAGGGTGACAAGAATACCACATATTTTCACTCGTTTGCCTCTGAACGGAAGAAGCATAATACTATTAAAAAACTAAAAGGAGATGATGGGGTGGAGGTGCAAGGGGAGGAGGGCTTACGGGCTCTGGTAACTAACTATTTTTCTTCTCTTTTTACCCCCATGGCAGGTAACGATTTGGATCAAGTGCTCTCCCATATCCAGCCGTGTGTCACTGATGGCATGAATGCATGCGTCACAAAGGAGTTCACACGGGAAGTAATAAAAAAAGCACTTGATAGCATTGGTGATCTAAAAGCACTTGGGGCAGATGGCATGCCAGCTATTTTCTATAAAAGGTTTTGGGAAACAGTCGGTGACTCAGTGGTTAGTGAAGTGCTTAATGTGTTGCAAGGCGGCAGTATACCAGAGGGATGGAACGAAACTATTGTGGTACTCATCCCAAAGGTTCAGAACCCAGAAAGGATCAAGGATCTTCGCCCTATTAGCCTATGCAACGTGGTCTATAAGCTCATCTCTAAAGTATTGGCGAACCGACTAAAGTGTATTCTCGATGAACTCATATCCCCAAACCAAAGTGCTTTTGTTCCTGAAAGATTGATCTCAGACAACACCATTTTAGCATATGAAATGTCGCATTTCATGAAGAGGAGAAGGTCGGGGAAAAAGAGCTATATGGCGGTGAAATTGGACATGAGCAAAGTGTATGATCGCGTGGAGTGGCCTTTTCTCGAAGGGGGTGATGCTGAAACTTGGGATGTGTGCACCGTTCGTCCAACTGATCATGAAGTGTGTGAGAACTGTCACATATAGGTTCAAGGTCAATGGTAATATTACTGATACTATTACACCAGGTCGAGGGCTTAGGCAGGGTGATCCGATCTCACCCTACCTATTCCTTTTGTGTGCGGAGGGCTTCTCGCTGCTTATCCATCAAGCTGAACGAGAGGGGCAGCTCCAAGGTATCAAGCTTGCACCATCAGCGCCTAGCGTGAGCCATTTACTCTTCGCCGATGATTCACTATTGCTGGTGGAAGCGACAGTGCAAGGGGCGCAAGCAATCAATAATATTCTATATACATATGAAGCTGTTTCGGGCCAAGTAATAAACAGGGACAAGTCTGCTATTATGTTCAGTATGAATACTAGACTGCGGCAAAAGAATGCTATCATGGATATCCTTGGGCTTCAATCTGAAACAAACGGTGGTAAGTACTTGGGCCTTCCCATTTACATTGGCCGTGAGAGAGCCAAGGCATTTGAATATTTGCGAGAAAAAATTTGGAAAAGAATCAAGGGATGGAAGCAAAAAATTCTATCAAAAGCTGGAAAAGAAATTCTAATTAAGGCAATTGCCCAAGCAATACCAACCTATGCCATGGCCTATTTTGATTTGACAAAGAACCTCTGTGATAGCACCAGCCAAATGATATGTAAATATTGGTGGTCGCAGATGGACAATGAAACTAAAATGCATTGGGTGTCTTGGGAAAAAATGATGCTCCCAAAAGGCGAAGGAGGTTTAGGCTTCAGAGACTTGCATCTTTTCAACAAGGCAATGCTGGCCTGACAGGGGTGACGACTTCTACAGGCTCCTGATTCCCTATGTGCTCGAGTTCTTAAGGCAAAGTACTTCCCACGAAGCTCTTTGTTGGATGCAACACCAAGTCCAGGAATTAGTTATGTATGGAGAAGCATCTTAAAAGGGATCCACGTTCTCAAGGATGGCTTGATATGGAGAATAGGTGATGGAAGATCAGTCCGTATCTGGGATGACCCCTGGCTCCAAGGGGGGTGACAAGAAAACCAAGGAATTTCCAAGGAGAAAACCCATTAGAACTTGTGTCGGAGCTGATTAACCAGGAGACATGCAGTTGGAACGAGGTGTTGGTTCGCCAAAATTTTGACCAGGAAGATGTGAAAATAATCCTCTCGATCCCGATAATGGAGCACCTGGAAGATCATGTCGGATGGCACCTACTCCCTCCGTTTCAAAATATAAGATGTTTTAGCTTTGTAAATGAAGTGTATCTAGACCCCTTTTAGTGTGTAGGTTCATCTAGGTTTGAAGTGAACGTAGACATTAAAAGTGGTCTAGATACACTCCTTTCACAAACCTAAAACATCTTATATTTTGAAACAGAGGGAGTAGATAGCAAAGGTCTTTTTACAGTGCGTTTGGCATATAAACTTCAAGCTCTTGGTCTGTCAGGCCCGAGCAATACAGAGAGCAGAGTTGCAGCCCAAAAGGAAGTTTGGAAAGCTATCTGGCAGCTCAAGTGTCCACCGAAAGTGCACCATTTTTTGTGGAGATTCAGTCACAATAGTCTGCCCATGAAGATGAATATTGAAAGACGTGGAATTGAGTTAGATACACGTTGTTCTGTTCGTCATAGGTTGTTTGAAGATGGAGGTCACCTTTTCCTTCGGTGTACTGAAGTAACACTTTTGCTTCGGTACCCCCCCCCCCCCCCCCCCCCCCCCCCCCCCCCCCCCGCGGAAATGTTGAGGGGGAACACCTTTTCCCGAGTTGGTTTCAGGTTTGATCTAGACCTATTCTGGTCGTTTTGATCCTTATGCATGAGGCCATACGCATACATGGCTCGACTATACTACAGAGATGATGTCTACGAGAGATCAGCTCATCATTTCTAACGGAACGATCACGATGTTAAACAAGGAGATTTACCGGTATCAATTTTTTCCTCGGGTTGTCCTGTACAAACTGCCTCCAATCGTATACAGATACAACTTACCGGGGTAGTACGGGCCCAAACCGTAACCGGTACTCACCCAGAAATCATGCGAAAACCGGTTTTCCAATCAAACTTTGCCCCTAGGGGGGGTACCGAAGCAAGCGTCCTGAAGTAAAGAAAATGTGGAGGGCACTTGAACTTGAGGAAGTGTGTTTAGCACTACTGGACACTAGTTCGCCAATTGAGCTGCTGCAGCGGGTGTTTGCATTACCACCAGAGACATCACTTCTTGTAGCTGCTTTCCTGTGGGTTTGGTGGTCAGAACGAAACAAAGCAAACCAAAATGAACAAAAATGGTCGATCGAAGAGTTTCAGTTCATGACCAAAAGACATGTTTTAGAATGGCAGAATTTTTTGGCGAAGAGTCAACCCATGAGCAATCGCATTGTGAATTGGTCACCGCCACCGTCCGATTGGATTAAGATCAACTGTGATGGTGCTTTCGATAGTGCTACAGGGTGTGGTGGATGGGGAGTCATCGGCCGAGACAGTGCCTGTGATTTCATTTTTGGCGCCGCTGGACAACTCCCTCATCTAGCAGACCCTCTGCATGATGAAGCTGAGGCTATGTTGAAAGTTGTAACCATCGCAAGCGACCTGGGCATTGGGCGAGCTATCTTTGAGTCTGATTCTAATATTGTGTGCCAGGCAGTTAATTCAAATGAATATGACCTTGCAACGTCTGGGGCTCTCTTCTGTGAAATCAAATACCAATTGAGGATTGGGTTCATCGAGTACCAGGTTGTCTATCAACCAAGGGACTGTAACAAACCAGCGCATGTGCTGGCAGGTTTAGGCTCAAAGGGTGTAGCAAATTCTAGTTCTATGTGGCTTGATAGCCCCCCGGATGATGTACTTGGTCTCTTGTCCGACGATTTAGCCGCGCAAAGTTAATGGAATGGCTGCATTCCATGTCAAAAAAAAAAACCTAAACGAGGGCACTAGCTATTGCAAGTAGACCATAACTTCTTTTCATTTTATCTCTTGTTTTACGAGTTGTTGGCCATAGCCTCACTTATTCATTCTTTCATCAAATTTCCTTGCTCATTGGATAAACAAGGTGGAATCGGCGATTGCTTTCTTTGTTCTACTTCATCCGTCGTCGTGCACGCCGCTGTCGTCGGCAAACTTTTTTTTGATACGTACCATTGTTTTCCCTAATCACAAGCAATTTTTTATGCCTTTCTTACTCACTCCACACCAACTTATGCATTTTTTGTTTGACGTGGTTTCATTGCATGTATAGCGAGTATGAGCAGCGGCAACGGCTCATGAGTCGGTCGCAAGAGCCGCTCGGTGAAAGACATTCGTGCCGGCGTATCATATCCGCGTCTAGCTGCAAATCCATCAGCATATGCCAGTTCACACTTGCTTTTTGACTTTGCACCCGAAGCTCTGCACTTCTGTCGAACATTCAACGGCGTTAAACAAGGAGGTCGACTGACTGTTGTGAGCATTACACGGCATTCTATGGACGCCTACCATCTTCCATAATATGATTGTCGATATGAAAAGTAATTACTAATCAAATTTTCTTTTTTAAATGCTTACTTTCAGCCATCTAAGGATTGCCCAACATCGGCGGACTTGCTATTCGACATGCTACACCTTAAAAAAAATCAGGAAGCCTCCCGCCACAATTTGTTGAAGAATTGGACGACTAGTTTTACTGTTTTTCAATTTTCATTCCAACATGTAAAATTTAAAGTTTTGAATTAGGACCGAATTGCTAGAAAAATTATATATTGTAATCGAAGTTTTGCATTTTTAGGTACTCTATTATCCACTTACGTGAAAACCTCGTTCCATCATAATTTTCCGCCGTTGTTCGGGATTTTTTTGTTGTCTCAACAGATCAAAAAATGAAATTATACCAAAAAAAGACCGCATATTTATTTCACTACACCTATTCCGAATGAGCAAACCAAAAACAGACAAATCTCAATATTTTTGTTTAAAGAACAATCCCCTTTCTAATATTCACGCTACAATTTCCAGCTACTTTGTTAAAATGTTCAGACATAACAAATCGGCATTACACCATTGCACAAAATCCGGTGGCCATACATGGAGTGCAGCCACCCAAATCAAAACAACGGCTATTTGACTTTCGCATCTAGTGTCCCCCGAAACCCTAAGGAAAACAACTATTGTTTTTGATGCCCAACGTGAGGTGCATGCGTAACCCTAACTCAAACAACTATTTTTTTTATGCCCAACGTGAGGGCCTTTTGTCCCGGTTTGTAAGGGGCTTTAGTCCCGGTTGCCCAACCGGGATGGGGCAATTGGGACTAAAGCCCCAAACCTTTAGTCCCGGTTGGGCGGCGAACCGGGACAAAAGGGCGGTCCACGTGGCCGCTGGCTGTCGCGGAGGGGCATTTGTCCCGGTTCGTAATACGAACCGGGATCTATGCGTCCTTGCTGCGGCAGCATTTTAGGCACTTTTTGTGCCACGACAGAGATTTTTTTTGTATATTTTTCATTTATTTTGTTTCCCCTTTATCTATTTCCTTTTTGTGTTTTGGGCAGCATTTATTTTGTGACACTTACCCCAGCACTATGTTGTGAGGAATACTCGTCCTCATAGTAGATGGTGCGAGGTTGATGTTATCGAAAGTGGATTCGCATGGAGGCATGGTGCGGATTTCGTGCCTCCATGCGAATCCACTTTCGATAACATCAACCTCGCACCATCTACTATGAGGACGAGCATTCCTCACAACATAGTGCTGGGGTAAGTGTCATTGATGTCTACGCACTTCTATTCTTGTAGACAGTTGTTGGGCCTCCAAGTGTAGAGGTTTGTAGAACAGTAGCAAGTTTTCCCTTAAGTGAATCACCCAAGGTTTATCGAACTCAGGGAGGAAGTGGTCAAAGGTATTTCCTCTCAAGCAACCCTGCAATCAAGATACAAGAAGTCTCTTGTGTCCCCAACACACCCAATACACTTGTCAGGTGTATAGGTGCACTAGTTCGGCGAAGAGATAGTAAAATACAAGTGGTATGGATAATTATAAGTGGTAACGGTGATAGAAAATATTTTGATGGCGTGGAAAAGACTAAAGGCAAACTGAAATGGAAGCAAGCAAACATGTAACAGATCTAGTTGCAAACAGTGTATCAATGCTTAGAAACAAGGCCTAGGGATCATACTTTCACTAGTGAACACTCTCTCATATAAATATTTTCTCTTTATGATACTACTCTTAACTACTCTCCGGGTGGACACTCTAATCGTTGGGAGGGCTATAACAGCACACCTCAAAGTAAGCCTTTCCCATCTAGATAACCCCACACTGTCGCCTTGAGTACCAGATGAGTCCAACAAACACTACAATTTCATAAAGACATCCAACTCCAAATATAACTCATAACAAGTATTTGTAATCTCTAGCCTAAGTGCCACCATGGTGAGCACGCTGTCACTTTCACACACATGGGGAGAGCAGAGATCTTATAAAGCACTTGAGTAGCAAGGTAGATCTAATTGATTACAAAGCTCATGATCACAATATGATCATGCATAGAAAGAGAGATGAACATATAGCTACCGGTAGAACCCTTAGCCTCGAGAGAGAACTACTCCCTCTTCATCATGGGAATCAGCAACGGTGATGGAGATGGTGGTGGAGATCGATGGAGATGGCTCCGGGGCACTTACCCGTCCCGGCAGGGTGCCGGAACAGAGACTTTCTGTCCCCCGAATCTCCCTCTCGGTGGCGGCGGCGCTGCGGAACTTTTCGTGGCTGGAGGCTTGATTCTTTAGGGTTTTGGTGTCGGGAGGCTTCTTATAGGCCAGAGGGCAAGGTCGGTGGAGTGCTAGGGGGCCCACACCACCTGGTGGCGCGGGTAAGGCTAGCCCATGCCTGGGGGGTGTGGCTAGGCCCTGGCCCTCCTCCATCTCGTATTCTGGCTCCGGAGTCTTCCGGTAAAATAGGAACTTTGGCTTTTGTCCCGTCCAATTCCGAGAATATTCATTTTCTGACTTCCTGGAACCAAAAACAGCAGAAAACAGCAACTGGCACTGTGGCATCTTGTTAATAGGTTAGTCCAAGAAATCATATGAAAAGTACTCCAAAGTTGGAACAAAACACAAGAAAGTGGATAAAACCAAGCATGGAACATCAAAAATTATAGATACATTTGCAATGTATCAACATCCCCAAGCTTAACTCCTGCTCGTCCACGAGTAGGTAAGTGATAAAATGAAAGAATAATTTTTTAGGTGACATGCACCATCATAAACTTGATCAAAGTATTTGTAAAACATTCAAAGCTGGGATCATAGTACTTCAATCATAACATGAAAGACAAAGTTCTAGCAATAATACAAAGAAACTAAGATGCAACATGAAAAGGCACAAACAAAAGATTCATAAATAATAATGCTTTGTAAGACGTTTGTTTGTTTTACATAAAGAAAACATAGCATAATAGTATTCAGCTTGTCCCTCATAGAGTAGCAAATATAGATGCATATGACACCTTCAAAGTTCATAATAGTGACTAGATACAATAGTTTCAAACAAGCAATATCAAGTTATCCATCAATCAACTAGTCTTGGGACAATGCACATAGAACTAAGAATGGCCACTATGCTCTCAAAGTAAGTGCATAAAGGTAGAAGGTAGAGACTCAATATAATGGTGGAAGAAAGGCCTTTGTAAAAGGAAGTAGGGATTCAAGTCTCATAAAGAGCTTCCAAAAAATATGGTACTTAATAGCTTTCAGCTCTCATTGACCCTATCATAAGCATCTTGAAGTGATTAAGGTTAAAGTGAACAAACTATGGTGTACATGCTTGACGAAGTATAAGTCAGAAATCTCGTGTCCCTTGTATACGAGGGCCGCTCCTCATGCTACTCAAGTTTAGTCACCGGTAAGTTCTTGTCATTGTAAGTATATGTGTATCATAGAGAAACGCCAACGGGGTACCCCTTGCCCGATGATACAGAAGAATCCCCATATCAAAATGACAAGGCAAGCAGACAACAAGCATCTCAGCATTCTTCTTATTTACCATGGGAATATGGTGCTTTTTTCCCTCTTTCCACTTTTCATAATCTTTTTTTTCTTTTTCTCTTTTTTTTCTCAATATAGGACTCTTTTTTTAAGAAGAATACTTCATAGAGAGCTCATTATGGTTACGCTGCAGGTTTCCACCATGTCAGCATGGATTAGACCAGCGGCCCAGGCGTTTCTCTAACACATATACATAACTCCATGGACTTACAAGCTCCCCTTTCATTTCACACCGACAACATCCATATAAAAAAGAGCATGATATCAACTAGGTACAAGTACCAAGTGCAATGTTGAAAGCGTTCCCCATGAAAGCATGGTTCTGCTAATTCCCAACAAATAAGTGCAAGCATATACAACATAGAAGACAAAATGGTTCAAGTTTATTAAGGGCAAGTAAAGTAAAGTGTGCCATCAAGTTCGTGAGAGCTTTAATCACTAGTTTTCTCATAACAAGTTTAATTTGGAAGGTAAACAAAAGCATGAATATACTTGGAATAGCATAAGCTAGTAGGTAGGTATGGTGGAATCTTTGGAATAACTTGGTTTAGGGAGTTGGATGCATGAGTGGAACTCATACTTTGTTGTGGAGGCTAGCAAAAGACTGGGAGCGACAAACTAAGGAGCAATAATGGCCATAATCATGCAGAGCGACAAAACATCATTGATCAAAGCATAAAGTGATACTACAAGGTGTAAACTAAAGGATCATAAAGGCTATGGTGACTTGAGATAGTCATAACATGGTGTGAGCATGCGCCAAGTCAACCCAAATAAAGTATCAAAGGAGAATACCACTATACTATGTTTTAATATGCTAAAACAACACATGATTCATCCAAGGCACATTAAGCAATCTCAATTGTTTATAACAAGTCACGCTACAGCAAAGAATACTAAGCATAAAGCCAAAACAATATCAAGCATGGCATGACAAAGCATAGCCACAGTCAAAAACGAGCTCTTTTTACCACATAAGCATGAACTTTCCTACTCTTTTCCAAACCAAACAAAACTATTTGCAAACCAAAGTATGAAAGAGGGGGTCCAACCAATTTTTTCAGAAAACTAAGCAAACCAAAGCAAACGAAAACCAAAACGAAAACGAAAAAGAAGACGCTCCAAGAAAAACACAACTGTGCATGAAACAATAAAAATGAAGCGTTTGGAAGAAACCTATGATTTTTATTGATGAAGAAGGGGATGCCTTGGGCATCCCCAAGCTTTGACGCTTGTACTTCTTGGATATTTCTTGGGGTGACATGCATGGCATCTCCAAGCTTGAGCTTTAGTCCATCCTTCATCTCATTACTCATTCCTTCCATACACCTAAAATTTTTCCTTCATACAAAACTTCACACAATCTCATTAGCAACATTAGTGCACTTAAGATAAATAAGTCTTAAGGTTCAGTTCTAACACCAAATAAACTTCTATTAGAACACTAGCTACTGTAGAACTTCCCTCAAAAAGCTCAATTCCCCAAAAGAACTCAAAAAGGAACCCACAAGAAGCAAATGCAGAAAATGGCAGAAATCTATCAAAACAGACCAGCAGGTAAAGACGAATTTTTTCGAAGACCTTCTGTTGCTCAAATCAAAAAGTGTTGAACTAACGAAAGTTATATAACAACCTGGGTCAGAAGCACAAACAATTACAGCTCAATCCGACATACAGAGCTCTCGCACGAATGTTTACGGTGAAGCACAGAAATCTGTTTCGGGACAGCAACTTTCCCAATCATTACTTCTCTCTCATTAGAGGTTACTCTTGGCACAAAAAAGCAAATAAAAAGGATAAGGAGCGGTTATTACTGATGTAATAACTTCCAAGACTCATCTAAAAATTTTGGGTTATCTCCCAATAAGTACTTTTCTTTAACGCCTTTAAATTAGGCATGATAGTTTGAGAAGATGCTCACATAAGAAATATAAATTGAAGTAAAGGAGAGCATCAAGACGCAAATTCAAAGCACATTTAAGTTTAACCTACTTCCTATACATAGGAATCTTGTAAATAAGCAAGTCATGAAAGCACAAACCAACAAGCATAGGAAGGCAAAACACGTGCAACTTCAAAATTTTCAACATAAAGAGGGGAAACTTAATATTATTGAGATGCATAGAACCATGTTTCCCTCTCTCATAATAACTTTCAGTAGCATCATGAATAAATGTAACAATATAACTATCACAAGAAACATTCTTATCATGAGCCACATGCATAAAAGAATTAATAATCCCCACATAAACATAGTCATTCTTATTGATTGTAGTGGGAGCAAATTCAACAAAATAGCTATCATTATTATTTTCATCACCATAATCATCAAATACAGGAGGCATATTGTAATCATAATTAATTTCCTCCTCAATATTAGGTGGACTGAAAATATCATAATCATCATTGCAATCATCATATATTGGAGGTATAGCATCCTCATAAGCAATAGAATAATTATCTTTCCAAGTGTGTTCATTTGTAAACATATGATCATTGGAAGGATCATGGATAGCACTAATAGTATAGCAATTATTAATATCATCATTTTCAGAATTGGTACCAAAGAGATTTTCAATATCAAAAGAAGTATGATTTTCCCAATCATGATCACTACTATAGGTAACAGGCATAGGAACATCATCGAGTTCAGACTCATCAAAAACTATAATAGGAGCAACATGCTTAGGGGAAAATACCGTTTCCTCTCTCCTTTTACTCCTCCTTTTCTTCTTTATCTTCTTCTCTTTAGGAGGGAGAGGCTTGAAAGGAAGCTTCTCCATATACCATGGTTCATTGTTAGAGACAATAGAAGAAACTTTGGAGGATTCCTTCTTTTCATTAATAAGATCAAAACACATATTAGTCCTATCATATTTTGGTAAAATCTCATCTTCTATAATATTTTGTATGTAAGTATTTGTGTGACAATTATCAACACAATAAAGATGACAACCATGCAGGACACTATTCATATCAAAAGCACCCATATCTACCAAAGAGGTTTTTCTTGATAACTCTTCACACCCCAAAAATAATGTAAGTTCATCATGCTGATTAGGAGTGATCATGTCATCACAATACAAACTTGCAGTACTCATTGGATTATAAGGGCTATTATTAAGGCCTGAGCATTGGAAATTGAAATGACCCACTTCAAAGCAAAGTTCACAAATAAAAGGATAAAGGGCACAAACTTTTTACCAAGATCATTTAGAGCCCTATACCACATTCTAGTTTTTTCATTCCTGTGGCTGATACAATATTCTTCTTCAAATTGATTACTCTCGCAAGGTCTATGTATCCCACAAAAATTAACATGCTTATAAGAAATAGTGCTTTCAGAGGTTTGAGCATGTTTATTGCTATCATTAACAACAATTTCATTTTCCATGCAAGTGTCTTTAAAAGGCTCATGATACATGTCCCACTTTTCTTTAGGAGCATTAATATGAGAAGTAAAGGTTTTAAAACTATCAATAAGAATTTGAGGATCAAGACCATATTTAGCACTAAGCTCTTGAAAATCAGCAGTTTCAGCAAAAGACTTAATGCAATCATACTCATAGTTTATACCCGGTTCTTTACCTTTGTTGTTATCCCAATCTTCGGTATTGCTTTGAATTGTTTCAAGAAGATCCCACTTAGCTTTGACCTCCTTACTTGTGAAGGATCCCTCTAAACAAGTATCTAGATAGTCCTTGTAATGTCCTGAAAGCCTTGCATAGAAATTATTAATAACAATATTACGGGGGAGCTCATGAATGGACATTTGAGCATTAGTGACTTCAATCCCCCCCATGCTTGGGCGATACTTTCTCCATCATGAGGATGAAAATTATAAATGCAATTCCTATCTTTATGAATTTCATGAGGAGGATAAAATTTAGAGTAAAAGAGAGATTCAAGTTCCTTCCACTCCAAATGACGAGGATCATCTAGTAGCTCATACCACTCCCTTGCTTTGCCCTTAAGTGAAAAAGAGAATAACTTCTTCTTGACGTGATCTGTTGTAATACCTGCACACTTGAATAACCCGCATAATTCGTGTATAAAGAGCAAATGATCACTGGGATGGACAGTTCCATCTCCAAAATAGTAGTTATTCATAACACGATCAATAATTTTTATAGGTATTTTAAAAGGGATGCTTTCAGTATGTGGATTTAAAATATCACAAGTATCATTAGAATTACCACAGATGGGATATAAAGTATCATCAGAGCAAATTTTCTTCCTTAAAACTGGGGAACTAAAGAGATCATTTTCATAAGAACCAACTTCCCCAAGCTTAGACGTTTCCATGGCATTAGTAACAAAGGTGTTCAAAAGATTCATACTAATAACATTGCTATTAGCATGCAAAGAAAGTTCCATGGGTTTTTTAATTTTCTTTTCAAACAATTCAAGTTCTAACTTAGGAAAAATACTAAAAATCTCTCTATTTTTTTGTTGTTTTCCATTAAGCCTAACTAGTGAAAACAAGAAACAAAAAGACAAAATTGCAGAATCTAAAGAAAATAACTTCAGGCACTCACACCGGAGGATGTGAGTACCTTTTACCTTACCTCCCCGGCAACAGCGCCAGAAAATAGCTTGATGTCTACGCACTTCTATTCTTGTAGACAGTTGTTGGGCCTCCAAGTGCAGAGGTTTGTAGAACGACAGCAAGTTTTCCCTTAAGTGGATCACCCAAGGTTTATCGAACTCAGGGAGGAAGTGGTCAAAGGTATTCCCTCTCAAGCAACCCTGCAATCAAGATACAAGAAGTCTCTTGTGTCCCCAACACACCCAATACACTTGTCAGGTGTATAGGTGCACTAGTTCGGCGAAGAGATAGTGAAATACAAGTGGTATGGATAATTATAAGTGGTAACAGTGATAGAAAATACTTTGATGGCGTGGAAAAGACTAAAGGCAAACTGAAATAAAGATGGAAGCAAGCAAACATGTAACAGATCTAGTTGCAAACAGTGTATCAATGCTTAGAAACAAGGCCTAGGGATCATACTTTCACTAGTGAACACTCTCTCATATAAATATCTTCTCTTTATGATACTACTCTTAACTACTCTCCGGCTGGACACTCTAATTGTTGGTAGGACTATAACAGCACACCTCAAAGTAAGCCTTTCCCATCTAGATAACCCCACACGGTCACCTTGAGTACTAGATGAGTCCAACAAACACCACAATTTCATAAAGACATTCAACTCCAAATATAACTCATAACAAGTATTTGTAATCTCTAGCCTAAGTGCCACCATGGTGAGCACGTTGTCACTTTCACACACATGGGGAGAGCAGAGATCTATTAAAGCACTTGAGTAGCAAGGTAGATCTAATTGATTACAAAGCTCATGATCACAATATGATCATGCATAGAAAGAGAGATGAACACATAGCTACCGGCAGAACCCTTAGCCTCGAGAGAGAAATACTCCCTCCTCATCATGGGAATCAGCAACGGTGATGGAGATGGTGGTGGAGATCGATGGAGATGGCTCCGGGGGCACTTCCCTGTCCTGGAAAGGTGCCGGAACAGAGACTTTCTGTCCCCTGAATCTCCCCTTCGGTGGCAGCGGCGCTGCGGAACTTTTCATGGCAGGAGGCTTGATTCTTTAGGGTTTTGGTGTCGGGAGGCTTCTTATAGGCCAGAGGGCAAGGTCGGTGGAGTGCCAGGGGGCCCACACCACCTGGTGGCGCGGGTAAGGCTAGCCCACGCCTGGGGGGTGTGGCCAGGCCCTGGCCCTCCTCCATCTCGTATTCTGACTCCATGAGTCTTCTGGTAAAATAGGAACTTTGGCTTTTGTCCCGTCCAATTCCGAGAATATTCATTTTCTGACTTCTTGGAACCAAAAATAGCGGAAAACAGGCAACTGGCACTGTGGCATCTTGTTAATAGGTTAGTCCAAAAAATCTTATGAAAAGTACTCCAAAGTTGGAACAAAACACAAGAAAGTGGATAAAACCAAGCATGGAACATCAAAAATTATAGATACATTTGCAATGTATCAGTCATCTACCTTAAGGGAACCATTATATTACAAAAATCTCTCGATTATATTACACAGCAAGTATCGAATATATTACATTCATGCATATATACAATATAAAGTCTTTTATGATTCCTATTACATTATCATCATCTTCCGATAGTATTCTCCTTTTGGGTCTAGGACCTCTGCATCTGAGAGTCCCGAAATTTCCTCTTGGATTGCTTGTATGCGATCCTTTGGTAGTAGATTGTCCCGCAACCGTTTGATCTAATTTAAAAGAATGAGTCAACATATATGAATGAAACTAAACACAATTGATAGTAATAAAACAAATTTCTGAATATTGTTTACATACTTGAAGTTGTTCTAAGTTTTTGCCCTTCTCACAGGTCGTCTGACGAATGAACTCGCAGACATAGTATCCACATAAGTTATTTCCGTATGGCTGCCTCAGACACTTTACGAGAACAAAGTTCAATCAAAATAATAATAATTAAGCATGATAATGGCATCGAAACTAGAATCAAAGAGATGTGCGGATCTAGCTAGTAGTACTTATATTTAGTGGTTTAAATGTAAGGTTCTCTTTCTAGGCACCCTTAGCCTTGTTGGTGAACCGTTTCCAAGCGCTGCCCGGTAAAGAAAATGAATAGAATGAGTTATTAATTACTTGATATCAGTAAATGAACGAAAGTTTTCGATATAATGTTATAATGACTGAAATTACCGCTGGAGCATATCCTGCATGGGTGCCCACTTCTCAAGGGGTTTACGTTAGAGTCCATGACTTGTACTACTCTATTGTCAGGTTGAATGATTAGCAGAATATAATGGAATTTGCGCATGCATAACTCATCAATTATACACTTAACATCGAGTAAGTGAAATAGAATGTGTACAAGACAATAACACTCACTCGAAGTTGTAAGGTAATAATATTTCCCTTTTGTATTCTCGAAACCTTAACGCCATTAAAATTTTATCCTTTGTGTCCTTGGGACTAAGTTTCACAGTAAGTTAATGAACCCAATGTCATAGATCTATCCTCTTCTGCATTCGAGAATCTTCAGTCTACATAATATAGTGAGTATGATTATACATGCGATATAAACGAGGTGAGATAACTAGATACTTAATTAATAGAGAAATAATACTTATAGATAGTAGGCACCATTGATCGATTTGTCGAGTGCGTCTTGATTGAAAAACTGATGTAGTTTAGGAAATTCAATCAGTATTTGGGCATCTCCATACCCGTAATGCTCGTTTCGAACTCCGATCACTATCCAGTTTGGCCCTTCCTTTGTGGCTTTAATGTACCAATTATACAATCTTCGCATTTTTGTTGGTAGATACTTGACGTCCTCTGGTCTGATGAGAGGTTTCTCGTACTCGTATTTGTATTTTTCCTCAGCCACGGGGAACTCTAACTGGGCTACGTACTGAGCAATAGTCATACCTTGAGCAGTAGCTACTTCTCCATACATTGCAACAAACCCCGGATCATACTGCTCGCCCGCACATTTGCTCGACCCCACCTCGATATCGGAAATCACTTTGAGCGGGGGCATTCCTTGTTTTTCTGTAAACCGAGCTAGAGAACTGAATTCCCACTTGCACTACTGCTCTTCGATCGCACCATTGACTGATGCGACTTGACAATAGAGCGGTCATATTCTGATGACAGCCTTGGCTCGGGTTGATGAAGGGTCTTCAACATTTTTTGCACTTTGGCTTTTTCTTCTTTAGTGTTGGGGAACTATGGCTCTTTCGTCCGCTTCAGGCTATCAAACCACTGTTGCGTTTGGGCCTTTGCGATCACCGCATTCTCCTCTTCAGTATAGTTGTAAGCTCTCTTGGGAGCAACCTTTGGTAGTTTTGCGAGGGACTCTAGTTGACGCTTCGGTGACCGGTTACTCTTTCGCTTTTGGACCTGGCCCTTTTGTACTTTTGGGAGGGGCTAAGACGGCTGATGCGGCGGCAAAGACGGCCGTGCTGGAGATGGCTGACACGGAGGCAAAGGCGGCCGTGCCGGAGACGGCTGACATAGCGGCAAAGACAGCCGTGCTGGAGACGGCTGACGCGGTGGCGGAGACGGCGCCTGTCGCGGCGACGGCAAAGACGGCTGATGCGCTGGAGACGGGTGAGGCTGCGACGAAGATGGAGTTGTGCTCTGAGGAGTGGATGGCCTTGGCGTCCGATTTGAAAGCACGATGTGTTCCTTTCACCATAGAATGGTCATGTTTTTTGCTTCTCCCACCTCAGTAACATCCCCTTCACCTGCAGGGTAGTCAAGCTTGAGCTGTGTGAATCTGTCCATAACTTCATCCACCCCAGTAATAGCGTAGCCCTATGGAACCGGACAGCAATGGTAAGTTGGTACCGGTCCAACTAATGGTAAGGCATAGCCGACCGCCACCTATAGGTCAAACCGGACCCACTTCCTGCCGATTTGGTAGACATAGGTCTTTTTCTCCAGGGGTGGACAGAAAGGTTTTAAAATCCCTAGTTAGGATATTGTTCATGTAAGGTAGTCTAGTATTTTTGAAAAATGGGGTGGTACCATTTTTTTATGTAACGTTTGGTGTTGCTTCACAAAACGCCCTGATTTTGGCACTCGAAAAATAGAAAATGGTTTTTCCATGCGACGAAAAATAAAACTTCCTCCTATAACATTCTTAGCCATCCAAAGATGCACATGCATGCACAATATGAGCACAGTATCACAAAATATGCCTCGATTATGCACATAACATTGGTCATTTGGACCGAAAGCCATGCAACCTCGAACATGATAGGTCATTTTGTGAAGGTTTTTTCGAGACATAATCAATATACCAAGTTTGGTATTTTTCATTGCAACTATGTCATATAATATGACACCACGTGAAGGATTTACATTGGTCGGGCCGTTTTTGAATTTCTTATGTCCGTTTATGGTCGCTTTGACCGTAACCATGGAGCATCTTCTTTGCTTAACGGGATGCTTGGGTCAGTTTTCACTGTGAAGTGAGGAATTTTATCAAACTTATTATAATCTTCTGACATGTCTATCTTGTCCTCGACTCCCATGATATTTTTTTCCCTGAAAGAACTATGTGACGCTTTGGCTCATCGTGTGATATATTCGTTTGCTTATTTTTTCTTTTTTTCGGTATGGAGGACATGCCCTTCACATAGAAAACTTGTGCCACATCATGGGCTAGGACAAATGGTTCGTCTCTGTAACCTAGATTGCTGAGATCTACTATTGTCATTCCGTACAACTGGTCTACCTTTACCCCTTCTCTATTTAGGTTGATCCATTTGCACCGAAACAAAGGGACCTTAAAAGAAACTCCATAGTCAAGTTCCCATATCTCCTCTATGTAACCATAGTATGTGTCCTTTTTGCCATTATCGTCGGTTGCATCAAAGCGGATACCATTGTTCTGGTTGGTGCTCTTTTTATCTTGGGCGATCGTCTAAAATGTATTCCCATTTATCTCGTACCCTTGGTAATTCAATATAGTAGAAGATGGTGACCCAGCCAACAAGTAGAGCTGATCTCCAATAGTGGTGTCGTTCATTAGATGTGTTTGCAACCAACTGTCGAAAGTCTTCATGTGTTCATCTCTAATCCAGGAGTCTATCTTTCCCGGGTTGTTGGAGCATACAATATTCTTGTGTTCCATGATATACGAAGCTACCAAGGTGAAATTCTGTAGAACCGTGTAGTGTGCTTGAGTGAAAGATTGTCTATCCCTACATATCATTGCTTTCTTTCCCAGCGTGCCTTTTCCACTCAGTCTCCCCTCATGCCGTGATTCAGGAACACCAATCGGCTTAAGGTCAGGAATAAAGTCAACATAGAACTCAATGACCTCCTATGTTCCATAGCCCTTGGAGATGCTTCCTTCTGGCCTAGCAGGGTTATGAACATATTTCTTTAACACTCCCATGAACCTCTCAAAGGGGAACATATTGTGTAGAAATACATGATCGAGAATGGAAATCTCTTCGACTAGGTGAACCAGGAGATGCGTCATAATATTGAAGAAGGATGGTGGAACACCAACTCAAAACTAACAAGACATTGGACCACATCCTTCTGTAACCTTGTCAGAATATCTTGATTGATCACCTTCTGAGATATTGCATTGAGGAATGCACACAGCTTCACAATGGGTACTCGAACATTTTCCGGTGGAATCCCCCTCAATGCAATCGGAAGCAACTGCGTCATAATCACGCGACAGTCATGAGACTTCAGGTTTTGGAATTTTTTTCTCTACCATATTTATTATCCCCTTTATGTTAGACGAGAATCCAGACGGCACCTTGATACTGTAAAGGACTTTTAAAAAGATTTCCTTCTCTGCTTTCGTGAGAGCGTAGCTGGCATGACTTAAGTGACACCATTTATCCGTCTTGTTCTGTGGATGCATGTTTTGTGGGTCTTTCATATGTTGTTGGTCCTCCCATGCTTCTGGTGTACCTTTTGTCTTCCCATACATGCCCAGGAAGCCTAGCAGGTTCATGCAAAGATTCTTTGTCATGTGCATCACGTCGATTGAAGAGCGGACACGTAGGACTTTTCAATAGGGTAGCTCCCAAAATATAGATTTCTTCTTCCACATGGGCGCAAGTCTGGTAGTGGCGTCGTTCGGAACAGGTTGACCACCAGGACCCTTTCCAAATATTACTTCTATGTCCTTGACCATACCAAATACATCATCACTAGTAGGGAGGTCAGGCTTCTTCCGGTAATCTGCCTCACCTTTGAAGTGTTTGCCTTTCTTTTTGACTTGATGATTGATTGGAAGAAATCGACGATTTCCCACGTACACAACCTTCTTACATTTATGCAAATATGTAGCTTCAGTATCATCTAAACAGTGTGTGCATGCCTTGTATCCCTTGTTTGTCTGTCATGAAAGGTTACTAAGAGCAGGCCAATCATTGATGATTACAAAAAGCAGCGCTCGTAGGTCAAATGGCTCCTGTCTGTGCTCATCCCACACACGTACACCTGGTTTTTCCTACAACTGTAAGAGTTCTTCAACTAATGGCCTTAGGTACATATCAATGTCGTTGCCGGGTTGCTTCGGGCCTTGGATAAGCACTAGCATCATAATGAACTTACGCTTCATGCATAGCCAAGGAGTAAGGTTGTAGATACATAGAGTCACATGCCAGGTGTTGTGACTGCAGCTCTGCTCCCCAAAAGGATTCATGCCATCTGTACTTATACCAAACCATAAGTTCCTCGTGTCACCTGTAAAGTCTGGGAACTCTCTCTCGATTTTTCTCCACTGCAACCCAGCAGCGGGGTGTCTCAACTTCCTGTCTTTCTTACGGTCTTCATTATGCCATCGCAACAACCTGGCATGCTCTTTGTTTCTAAACAGACGTTTCAACCTTGGTATTATAGGAGCATACCACATAACCTTAGCAGGAACCCTCTTCCTAGGGGGCTCGTCGTCGCCATCAATATCACCAGGGTCATCTTGTCTGATCTTATACCGTAGTGCAGTGCATACCGGATATTTATCTAAATTCTCATACTCCTCACCGCGGTAGAGGATGCAGTCATTTATGCATGCATGTACCTTCTGCGCATCTAATCCTAGAGGACAGAGAATCTTCTTTGCTTCATAAGTACTCTCGGGCAATTCATTATCCTTTGGAAGCTTCGGCTTCATTATTTTCAGTAACTTCTCAAATCCCTTGTCAGATAAACCAGTCTCTGCCTTCCATTTCAGCAATTCCAGTGTGGTGCCGAGCTTTGTGCTGCCATCTTCACAATTTGGGTACAATAATTTTTTGTGATCCTCTAACATGCCCTCCAACTTCAACTTCTCGTTCTCTATTTCACAGTCTCGCTTTGCATCAGAAATGACCCGACCAAGATCATCAACGGGCTCATCTGATGCCCGTTCCTCACCTCCTTCTTCATTCTCTTCCATTGCAGTATCATCGTATTCTGGGAACATATGACAATAGTTGTCATCATCCTCTTCTTCTTTATTGTCTTCCATCATAACTCCTCTTTCTCCATGCTTGGTCCAGCAATTATAGCTAGGCATGAAATCTCTCCGAACCAGGTGGCCACAAATGATTTTCGAGGAAGACTACTCCTTGATGTTTCGACATTGAACACATGGACAACACATAAATCCATTCTCTTTGTTTGCCTAAGCCACATTGATAAATTTATCCACGCCTTGAATGAACACGGATTCACGTCGGTCACCGTACATCCATCCATGCCGATTCATCTGCATCATTACAGAACATCATGAATAGTCATATTACCACTTTATGTCGACGCATGCATTTTTATATCAATGATAGATAAAGGATAAGGTTGCTAACCTCAATCAAGAAGGAAAGAAAGAGGAAGGCAGAGACTTAAGTGTGGCTCGGGCACCTCATATCATTTTTATTTTGCGTGAAATCAAGTGTATCATTCCCTCAGACATTTCGTCGAACACCTAATGTGCATAGGAAAAAAACTAGCACACCACACCTCACTCCTTCAACTAAGAGAAAAAACAGAGGGAGGGCTGGCTGGGGCGGCGGCGCATTTATAGGCGGACTATTCGTCCTGGTTCGTAATACGAACTGGGACTAAAGGTGGGCGGCAGGCCACGTGTCTGGGGACGAACCTTTAGTCCCGGTTCGTATTACGAACTGGGATGAATGCCCCCTTAATAACCGGGACGAATACTCCCATGCGTCGCTCGGTCCCCTCGAACCGGGACAAATGCTTGCATTAGTTCCGGTTCGAGGAGGAACCGGGACTAATGCTCTCGGCCGCTGCGAACCAAAGGCAATTTTTCTACTAGTGGGTGCATGCGTAACCCTAACTCAAACAACTCTTGTTTTATTTCGATTTTGCATGCGGTCAATGAAGTCCTTGTTTTCCATCTAGTATGAAGCACTTAGTATGAAGCATTTGAATGCAAAACTCTTATAAGCCTTGTTCTCACTACGTTCCTAATTTAGATGCTAAAAATTTCTTAGCCAAACAGCGCGCTAAAATGTTAGGGTTTGTCCAAACCCTAGCCATTGCATGCATGCACAAAAACGGAATGATACACACACCGTTATTCCTTTCCAAGAGCCAGCCACTAGCATCTAAAGGAGCATTGCATGTGATCTCTATATCCAACGAACCTAAACCTATGCACAGCTATGTCTGTGTGTAGCAAATCCGCGTCCATATATATATATAATATATTTGGACTTGATTACATAGTTCATAGGATTACCTTACACAACGATACGTGGTAGATCATAGATTCTACTTTGTCCATAAGAGGACATTCCTAATGACCAAATTTATAAGAGACCGTGAAGTAGCACAGTAGGAGAAAATAGTGTTGTATGTTCTATGTATAGATATATCCCATTTCAAAAAATGTATAGATATATCATTTTTCTGTATGTCCTACATACCGCTAAGCAAAACAGAACACATATTCTGGTGCTTCGGAAAGTTAATGTGAAAGTCTCTTGTTCACACATATATAACTTATTTACAGAGGCCGTCAGAGGAAGGTTGGTGGAATAACCATTTTACACATATTTCCCATTGCTTGTACCAATAAAGATTCACAACAATAACTCTGGAATTTACATTTAAAAATCTTATACTAAAAAAAACCGTTATTGTTTTATGCAGATTTCCTATATGAAGCAGAAAAGATGAATATGAAATTCTTTTTATTTCCCGTCAATGAACTCCATCAACTGTCATTTAAGCAATGCACTTATTCAATACACATTTATTTTTTAACATGTGAAGTTGTAAACCTGTGCAGTGGTCGAATCTGAAATCTGGGCAAGTGAGTAAGTGAGTATGAATGTGTTGTAAAAAAAGTGCGTAAACGTCTAGCTACCAGGTCAGATTGATGCATTGCAAAAAGAATCAACTCATGTTTAGCTACTAAGTAAGTTGAGTGAATTGCCAAGAAGGAGCACTCTAAACATTTAGAGACAGTAAGATAGGCAGACCAAGCTGGCTGCACGCACCTTATGTGTGGGCTATAGTAACTAAATCAGGTACCTTGAATATGGTTGACAACAATAATGCCTGTTCATATACATTTTGTGTTTGATCTCTGTTCTCCCGAACTCTTGAAACACGCACAACCTTCCATTGAGACCCTTGAGGCGACAGGACTCTCACCGAGGATAATTTAAATTGCTCCATGTTCAGATTTTTTGTAAGAGACCGGCTTTAATAAGTACTGGTAGATATAAATTGATCTAGAAATCCTAGTTTAAATAGAAATGCTGCTGAATCAGTACCTATGATAATCATTCTCCGATAGTATCTATAGCCAAACTGACCTGTATGGAAGGAGAAGCACAGATCTAAACATTGCCAGCTTGTGGCAAATATCTAGGAAAGTAATCTTCAAAAAGGGAACCAATGCTTCCAGCAATGTATAATTTAGAATATAAATACAACAATGTATAATTTAGAAAGGTAATGTATAGTACATCATTAACATATTTCTCCACGTCGCTATGGTGTTAGACCTTTTCGCACTTTTGTCTTGAGATTCAGGCTCACTTATACTATCTAGCTTGAATGGCAACAACAACAAAAAAGCCAAGATTTGATATGAACATAAATGGAAACCAAGAGCTAGCCCGTGTTTCACATATACCATCGATCGATGCTATCAAGAGATACAACATGAACTAAACATAAATATGATGATTCTCCTAATTTACGCATCCAAGATACAGCAAAGAGAAAACCAGTGGCACGAACATTGTCTAGTGCTTCATCTCCAACCTATGTTGTGAAAGTAAAAAGGTGTCGATCCAAGGTTTGAAGGCATTGTACCTGATCATTTTATTGACAAGTGGTCATTATCTGATCAGTATTCTAATATCTGCATTTAAGGTATCTCCCGGTCATGCCCTTTCAACTATAATTCAGAACATGATAAATAAGTACAGTGCATTTAGTATGTTGTCACCACAAATTTGATGATGTCTGAAGCTGTATCAATAAGATCCGAAAGGAAAATAGAGGATGTTTGCTGACAACAACAATGGCTAGTGAGAGGGAGATGGCCGTGATGGACTTGCCCGGAGACTACATCCTAGATGGAGGATAAAAGTTGTTGATCTTCCATTGTTTGCTGACAACAACAATGGCTAGTGAGAGGGAGATGGCCGTGATGGACTTGCCCGGAGACAACATCCTAGATGGAGGATAAAAGTTGTTGATCTTCCATCTGTAGCAATTTCTCCTTGGCAGATGATGACCACCAAAGGGCAGTGCAGCTTCACGTCGTTGCTCCCGGTACATCCCCCGCTGATGTTGCTTCCTTTTTTCTTCTAGAGGAGGAGATTCAGGGCCTAAAGTAGCGGAGCTCGCGGATAGTGATGTATAGGCCGGGCTCTTCCTGGATGACCCACTCGGTCACCTCCACCTCGCAGGCGACAGGCGTTGCTCACGGACACGTCGTCCCGGCGGGGACCCGAGGTGGTAGTGTGGGCCTGCTCCACCGCCTCCTCCTCCATGCTGCCTGTCTGCCACAACTGAGGTGGCTCAACGTGTTGGACGACGATGGCCATAGTAGACTGCGGAGCTCTGCCGCCTCCCCGCATTGTTGTTGCCATTGTCTGCAGAACCAACCACCGGCGGTGGCGCAAAAACGCAGGCCGGCAGCGGTGTCATGGTTGGGCTGCTCGGCACGGTGGAGTCACCCTGTGATTGCGCGTAGAATGATTCATTCTCTTGCTTCTCGCCCCCGTTGTGGTGGGAAGGGAGTTAGGACTTAGGAGGGAAAAAAGTCGTGGGCAGAGGACGCCGACGCCGGTAACCGTGGAGCCGAGGACCCGCCAACAAAGGTGAGGAGTGGGAATTTGGGACGTCGGGGAGGCCGTGGCGGTAACAGAAGAACCGAGAAGGGAGCAGTGGTAGTTCCGACCGTAGATATTTCTATCTCTGTGCAGTATACGCCTATAGAACAGGCAGTTCGCACTAGAACTAACCGTGCTACACAAATATGTATAATGTCACAGAACCCAATCAATCAACCCATGCATAGGTTAACTTGAGCGCCATACCTTTACTAACGAGTGAGCAACCCTTGTGCAGAACCAATCGAAGTTGCGGAGTTGCTGGAGTGTTGCGCAAAGTCTTCATTGTTGTCACATCCTTCATGTTCATCTTGGTTTTTGTGCGTTGCGGGGGCATTGGTCCCGGTTCATGCCACGACCCGGGACCGTAGCTTAGAGATGAACCGGGACCAATGCCCAGGCGACATGAACCGGGACCGGTGCCTCGCATTGGTCCCGATTGCGGAACCGAACCAGGACCAATGGCATTTGGGTGCTGGACCAAAGACCCTTTTTCTACTAGTGTTCAGGGTCCTCATAAATCCTTACCAACCAAAGTGCCAGCAGCTCAATCTATACTCAAGATGGCACGAGGTAGATGATTGAGCTATAGATTTTGAAGTTGTGTCATCGAGCTCAATACAAGAAGATCTTCACCGCTAACTCTGGGGAGGAGACAATCTCATTTGCCTCCCGCGCATATACCCGAGTAATATGAAGATAGCAAAGACAGCCTGGAAAACACTTTGAAGTTGATCCTTTGTGTAGCAGCCAGACCGGAAAGCTGCTTTCAATGAAGTGAGAATCACAAACAACTGAAAACCTTTTGGAGCAGTAGAAAACACAGACTTTGTCTCCACCGATCTCCAGTGCAAGGAATCGAATATTAGTGCATCAGTGCCTTGATCATCACCACAGCCTAAGCAAATCAGCAACATAGTAAGATTGTGCCCCAAACAACACAATCTTGAAGAGGATGAATCAAAAATGGCCGTAGTCTCCTCCCCTCCACTCCTTGCAACCGCCAAGAGAAAAGGAACGGGCCACCACTCCACACTGATGCGCCTCACCCCCTGCCACCACGGCCAGGCAGGTGATGTTGGGAACTTCTTTTCCTCTTTAGAAGATGGAGCCGAGCTGGCCCTTTATTCATGAAGTTGTTGTTGCCGACCTCCACCACCAGCTCCGACCGCCGGAGCACTACGAGGAGGAGCTTGACCAACAACTAGGGGGGAAGATCTCGGCCTAGAGATCTCGCCACCCACTCCCGTCATGGCGCCAAACCGCGGCAGCCGGCCGCACCCTAAACCTACTACTCCTACAACTATCTCTGGCGTCTCTCTGTTCCCTACTCTAGCCAGCTATTCTGGCAAAGAGGGAGGCAGAGAGGGCCTGCTACCGGTGTTTAACTCTCAAGGGGTGAGGACGGGAGGATAAGGAGGGGGTCCTCTGAATGTTAGCAACACAGTCTAGTTCCAAACAAGTCGAGGGAGGCTTTCCCGAATATTTGTATAACAAAATAATATGGAGTATGCTCCCAATTACATTATAACGTAATACATTCAATTTGAAGTTTCGTATTTAAATTGTCTTATGCCATTTTCGTAAAAAATATGGTTGCTCAAATTTATTCACCGTTACAAAACATCGATCAGTTCCAGTATTTCAATTGGTCTTATAAAGATCCAATTATGTACCTACTATCAAAAGACATACACAATTTTACATATTGTACATTATTAACCTTCAGATCATCAACTGCTACACACGTTTGAAGTAAGGCATTCTATGGAAAACATTAATTCAACTAGCTTAATGAGAAAATCGCATTTATCTGCTGACGCGAATGTGTATGCAAGTCTGGTATAACACGATTACAAAACATTGATCTGTCTCAACCGATCTTATAAAGATCCGATTGTGTACCCTCTATAAAAAAAAGTCCTAAACTTACAACTTTACATACTGTACATTATTAACCTTCAAATCATCAACTAACTGGTACACACGTTTGAAGTGAGGCACTCTCTGGAAAACATGAATTCGACTAGCTTAATGAGAAAATCCTTTTTATCTGCTAAGGAGAATGCGTATGCAAGTCTCGTATAACACGATTACATTCTTTTTTTTAAAGCTCATGTGTCCAGTCTTTCTCCTAAACTGTGAATAATAATAGTTCTACACGAGATAAATAGACGGTAAGAACTAGAAGTCGGGAGGCCAGAGCCACACACAATCATTCCAACCACTAGCGCCTTGCTGATCCTTCCGGTAATGATATCCATGTGAAGGGATCCTATCCAACGGATGCACACCTTGGCTCCCCCAACAATGCACAGTGCAAGTACCGATGTCCAACCTCGCTAAGCACTCGACATTATTGTGGAGGTATGTGTGTTGCTTGGAGTAGTAGATGCGGTTCCCTTCCACCTCGCCGCGCCGGCACCCTGTTGGAACGTGCACCGCCTTGCAGCACCCTGCAGGTCCTAGGAACAAGGCGTGCTCTCCTAAGCTCGTCACCTCCGTCCATGTATATCTGTGTGATGTCGTTGGGTCGTCGTTTTTGGCGAGCTCGAACACCCTGAAGAAATGACCTTTCTTGCGGTTGTACTCTCTTGGTCCGACCTCCACGGCTATCGCCAGCTTGCCGTGGAGCTCAAAGATGTATTGCGTGATCGATGAAACCTCCACCATCGTGTTCGTGTGCAAGCTGCTGATTGCAACATCGGCACGCAGGTCCCCGGTTACCTCAAGAGCGCCTGCTTTGTCCACGCCAACTTGGAACACGAATAGCTCGCCGGAGGACATGACTCCACAGAGCTCGCCATTACAGTAGGTGATATCTGCTAGATACCTGCCGGGGCCATACAACCACGTCGCCCACCTACTGTCCGGGCAGCCAACCCGGCGGAGCGCAATGCCCCGTGCTGTCATCGCGGCCATAATGCAGTCCGTCGACGAAGGGTCCTTTGAGAAGACGATTTTGCGAATGAAGATTCCGCCTGTGATGAGCGCCGCCCGAGCGCGCGAGAAAAGGTTTACGACGAGCAGCTCTTGGTCGGAACTGGACAGGATGGCGATCCAGCCGCCCTGGTATGATCCGACGAGGCGGTTGCCCCACGGGAACCATGGGAGCGGGATCCTTAGCGCCCTGCAGTCCTCGGGGCTGTACGCCCGTGCCTCTCGGTCGCGCTTGCCATGGCCGGTGGACGGAAATAGCAGCGGCAGAGCCGGCTGCCGTGGATGCCACGCAGCGGCGGTACGCCATGAGGCGCAGACGGCGGCAAAGCGCGCCCGGTCGTACGCGGAGGCGAATCTGAGGTAGACAGCGGAGAGGAGGTCGGCGGGGAGGTCGGACCACCGCCGCTCGGCCCCGCCGGCGGGGAGGCCGTCCATTGCTACCGAGTTGTCGATTGGATCTGTTAGTTTTTTTTTTTTTTTTTTAGGGAATTGGATCTGTTAGTTTGTTGGCAGGCACAATCTCGGTCAGATATTAGTTCGGTTCGTCTTTTGGTCCGGCCCACAAACTTGGCAGCTAACTCTCACGTCACGTTAAAAAAAAAGCTGCGTTATATTAGGTTATGGATATGGAAACTTCGCAAATGTAAAAAAGGCAAAAACTCCGTCTCGCACATCGTGGTCGTGCCATCTGATATTTATTTATAAAAATTTGATGCATTGTAGGTGCTTTGATTCGAGGCAAAGACTAGCCGTAAAATGCACTATCACAAATTGGAAGAACGACAAACTGCCGCTACGACCAATACACCTTCTTCAAAATATTTATGAAAATTTGATGCATCGTAGGTGCCTTGATTCGAGGCGGATCTGATCTATAGAACGCGCAACACAAAAAGGCAAAAAGAAAAAACAGACAAACGCACGCATGATTACTCCGTCGCACGTGCTGTGGAGCGCATCCGCAAGCGCGCGCCTCCCTTCGCAAAGGGAGGTCTCTTTCCAGTCACGCCCTGAAAACTTCATTCAGGAGAGTTTCTAATGCACGTGGGTTCACAGAGCCAAGTTTTACATCATCTATTTTGGTAGCCTAATTTTGCTAACTTCTGCGCAGCACCGTTCGCTGATCGTCTAACATGGTACACCGAGGGTTCGCCAAATCTTCTCAGAATCTGCTTAAATTCTTCCATAAGAGGTCCATGAAGAGATCGATCTAGCTCCCCTTTGTACAACTTTGACACCACCCACATGAAATCCCTCTCCAAAGACACCTTATGCACCTCCTTTGCCAGTAGCAGCCCACGGTGACACGGTAGGAGTTTAGCACCTTCAGCGTCGGCAACATGCGCGAAAAATGGCACGCTCCTGCGATGAAGCCACCATGGTGGTCTCTAAGAACCAAGCCACCCCGTCCAGTCTAGGTAAAAATCTCAGTCTGTGTTCACCTCTGTCCATGAGTATTAAGGCGGGAGCCCGTGCTCCAACGTCGAACAAACCCTTGTCAGACGAGGGTCTCTAATATTACTCCATTCTTCAATTATTGCAATTTTTGCTATGCAATCGCTTTGGGGTCCTCGACTATGTGAGTTTCCCGTGCGTTATTTTGAGCCCTACATTCTCTAGTTCGCTTGCTTAGTTAGTAGAAACACCAAACATATCTCTAGTATTTTAATCCTAGCAACCTAAAGAATAAGCTATTTCCTCTTAGGGTGTGAACACTGACATAGTTATGGTGTTGTGTGTTTGACATTCTACAAAGCTTCCAAGGTACGATATAAACTATGAGATACTTCCCGTGAAAGTACAACGATAGCCTTGTCCTAAAAATACTTGCATGTTATCACTGCCCCTCTAGACCAGGAGAACCTCCCCCGCCGGCCCTGTCCACCATAGTCACGACCACCTCACACTACTTATGCTTGTCAACCCACCCCATCTTCTGCATGTTGCTACTTGTGATGCATGCGCACCATGGCCATCAGAATCTGGCTCTAGGTATCTCGCTCCTTAGATCCCACCATGGCCACTAACGCCCCTTCTCCGGAATGCACTACCACAATTTATTCTGGAGGGGATGATCTGCAACTCTGCGATGGTGGAAAGGGATGGGTGAAGGAGATATGCCCTAGAGGCAAATAAGAAATAGGTTTTTATTATCATATCTCAATTAGTTTATAATAGTATCATATTGTGCTATAACTGTGCCAAGTAGAAACATTGGTACAGGTGTGGTATGAAACAACCAAGTCCCTAGTAGCCTCTATTCATACTAGTTCGTTGGTCACGAAGGTGATCTAGGTTTCAAGATCATGAGCATTTATGCCGACTGACAACGAGATCATATCATTGGAGAATGATGTGGTTGGACATTCCTCGAAGGATTGCAACACGATAAAGTCATATAGTTCATTGTCGCAATAGCTATACCTAGACTCCTTCTCCTTAGACCGTGAGATGATATCAATCACAGTCTCCCGAGAGTGCTTAGATAGCATCAAGCGTCACTTGGTAATACAGTGGTTATAAAGGTGTGTTCGGGTACTCGGAGGAACTATAGAGGCAATATATGTCAAGAGCGAGATTTGTTCATCCACATAACGGGTAAAGATACATACGGCCGGCTTGGTGAGATTACATCCATATATGTTGCAACATGTGACTAGGTCACGGGGATGTAATATCACGGTAACAAGAAAACAGAACTTGTTGTGAACGAGATTGAACAAGGTATAGGATACCATTGATCGAATCTCGGACAAGTTGTATCGAGAAACAAAAGAAAGAGGATGCTACATATAGACGGTTCAAACGACATTGTCATCAGGAATGCATATCGGTCACATGGATATCCCTGTTCCCTCTGTTGATCATTGATACAGATCATGTCTAGAGCATTCCCGAGCCGTGAGAGGATACACTTAAGGGTACGATGAGAGCGATCATTAGTAAGACGGAATAACAGTAGAGAACGAGAGAAAGCCGGAATCGTTCCGCGGAGAGATCCGAAGTTGTTCGGAGAAAGAATAAAGGAAAAGACCGGAAAAGTGTTTTCGGATAAATGGGAATATAAATATATATATTTATTATATGTTAATTGTGAATTAATATATTATAAATAATATTTAGATTAAGATTTATAAAGACAACTTTTTTTATTAGGCTAAATCCCGGAGGGAAATAGTCTAGAAGAAAAAGTTACAGAAAAAGAATTGGAAAAAGAAAAAATAGCCAGTCCGTGGGCGGCAGATAAATGCCGCCGCACAGGGCAGCACGCAGCCGGGCCACGCCAGGCGGACGCGAGCTGGGCCGCCGCGGCAGCCGGCCCACCCGGGCGGCGCGGGAAGCGGGCGCAGGCCGCTCGCTGCTGTGGGCCTCGCGCAGAGGGAGTCAGCCCACCCGGGGCCAGCTACTACCGCCTGCACACGGGCTGCCAGGCGGGCCACGTGGGCGCATGCCGGCCCAGGCGGGGGCGCCGGTTGCTGCTACTGGGCGGGAGGTAGCAGGCGCGGGAGTGGGCCGCGCCAAGGCCCACCCGGCCGGCTCCTCCCAGGCTGCTGTGCTGTTTCCTTTTTCTTTTATTTGTTTATTTTCTGTTTGCTATTTGGGCTGAGTACTTTTGGCCCATTTGGCAGTCCGAAAATCAGCTGACTTTTTCCTTTAGTATTAGTCTACATGGCTTAGCCTTTGAGAAAGGTACACCCCTTAGCCTATATAAAGGGGTTCCCATGGGTGGGATTAAACACACAAAATATTTGGAGAAGTCCTTTGGTTGACTTTCTCCCCCTCCCTCTCTCTATACCTTGTGACCATGGCCCCAAGTCTGGGCTGTGCGATCGAGGCACACCGGCAGTACGCCGTTGCGCTGCAGGGATTCCTAGCCGGATATCAACTTCCGCACTCCCGGGGGGATCGGGGAGCCGGAGGTCTCATCGTGCACCGGATGTGTACGAAGACACGGGGCGCAACACTTGGGGCACTAGAATGTCGTGAGCCGGGGCTGTTGCACGATGAAGATGATGAAGATCAAGAAGGAGCAAGGGGTGACCTGCGAGGAGCTTCGCGACCTTGAGGTCGGCTTCGAGTACGACTACATCAACCACGTTCCCCGCGAAACGTCAACCGCGTACAGACTACAAGGGTATGTACTCTATACGCATGGGCCGTTACCACATTACTACATAGATAGATCCTAGGGTAAGTTTCTGGGGTTCCGCCGTAGGAAAATTTTTGTATTCTGCGCCGATCCCCAACAGTGGTATCAGAGCCGATCTATGCGTAGGAGTGCTGTACGGCCAGTACGCACAAGTTTTGTGTGGGCATTAATCCCTTAGTTGTTACCCTCTAACGTGTACTTGTTTATATCGCGGTATTGTTTGATGAAGCGGCCCGAACCGATCTTACGCGTATTCGCACGCGAGACTGGTTCCACGCTCAACATACGGCTTGTACCGTATAAGTGGCTAGCGGGTGTCTGTCTCTCATTCGATAGTTGATATAGCATTTACAACGAAGGGCCCCGAAAGGGGTGTAATAGAGACAATTGTTGGATTTGTGTTGTGGTTGGGAAGTTCGTAGTTTAGAAACGGTTCTAGTGCGAAAGCCCTAACAACCACGTAAAACTTGCCATAGGTAAAGTAGAGGCGTCTAACATTATTTTGCAGGGGGGCATGTGATTATGATATGGCATTGGTCGTTACGAAGGTAAAGTAGTTTACTTTTCTGTTGCTAAGTAGTATAGTGATAGTCATCGTTCCGATGGATGGCCTGGTGGAGGCGTCAAACCAAGGGCAAGATCGAGATCATGCCGGAGCGCTCGATGGAGATCAAGGCGCAAGAAAGACCATATCATATCACATTATACATATGATGTTGATACCAGTTTTTAGATCTTATTGTGTTCTAGTATTTAGATACTCAACGGTAGCAAATAAGATAATCCCTATTTAATTCCAATGTTCCGTGTTCCCCTTGTGTGTGCACCACCAAGAAAGTTCTTCGGTATGAGGCGATCCAAGGTTACAGGCATGGGTGTCAAACATATCTACGTTCGCATACAGTGGATGTAAGCCATGTTGCACAGCGAATACACACAAGTTAGATTTGGCGAGCCTAGCATGCTAGAGAAGCGTGGTCTCGGAACACAAGAGATCGAAAGATCAAGCATGAGTCACATGGATGATGTGATTGGCATTATTGAATGTCTACCTTTGATACTGCACTGATGGCCCTGACGATCGGGGGAGGTGCAGAGGATAGGGATCATGCGATCACTAAAATCGTCCAGGGGATGACCGTTTTAGTGGAGATCAATTATAAATTGATCTCTTATTATAAACTTAGTCTAGATGTCTATTTGCAAATATCTTAGTAGACCTTAGCCTATCCCATCGAGGTCCTTTGCGACCATGGGAATATATTGCTTAATATGGAACTTAGCAAAAGGGTCCAACTTCATAGATTAATACCCACGCCTGAGGGATATCCTCGTAAAAGGTGATCTTCTCTTCTTGATACAATAACCATTAGGAGATAATTTGATGACTCCGGAATGTTTGGAGAAACACTTAGCGATCTTGCATTAAAGTTGAGAACTCTTAGAAGGGCTTGATTGCAAATGGAGATCATGGATGGAAAAGGTATATGTAAGATATACAAATTATAAATGTGGTTCTTGCAGAACTCATTGCAGTTTGCAAAGTATTTGATACTTGTCTCGTTTTGTGAAAACAGGATGATCTGCTTGAGAATTGCTGGCTTTGAGGCAACGTGACTTGATGACAGCAAGCAAAATAGTTGATGGCCGACATCACCTCTTCCCTCAAAGTTTATCATTTGGATTAGTGGACTTGAATATAAATTTGTAATCCCTGTTTGTGTGTCTTGCTTATTATTCATATGAACAAGTTACAAACCAGTTTGTACTATTCTTATGAACAATACCGTTATGGTCACATTACGATTATAAATAAGTTATTCTCATCGCTATGTTAATGATAATAGTTTAAACATTTATAAAGGATTAGAATGCTAAAAGATATCCAAAGCTTAATAATGAAATGACACTACAGTTTAAGTCATTTTGGTTATTGCAGGTTCTTTATGAAAGATCGGGGTCCTAGATGCTTAATCTAGAGACTTTGCAAAACCATGCCTCTCGGGCAGAATGACTAAAACTCCGCATTCTGGTAAAACGGTGATATGCGAAGAAATGTTGAATCTTATACATAGTGATGTATCATATTTTCAACAAGTAGTGGAAATCATTTATTGTGGACTTAAGTGAATAAGTGTATTTACTTAATGAAACATAAGTTTGAAATGATTTGAATTGTTCAAATGAGTTCATAACTAAATGGGATATTGAAATTAACAAAAATACGTAGTCTTTTTGATTTGATCGACATGACTAAAGTATTCAAGTTAAGTTTAGCTAAAAGGAACCTGTGAAAGATGTTTCACAAATTATGATAATTGGACGAATTCAAACTATGTTGAAATGTCTAAACATCATAATCATTATGTATTATATACATATGGTATAATATCATCTCTTATAGGGGTTATAGTTATCGTTTAGAGTTAGAGATCAAAATAAGCAAACACTCATTTGAAATACAAAGGAACATCTGAATGATTCGTGGAAACAACACCATAAGTGTTATGGCACGTTCGAGTTTCTGGAGATTTCGACAAGTCGAAGTCATGGCGAATAAACAAGTCTTTGTAGAGCATTCTTAGGAAGCTGTGAATGCATCTTCCACAAAGGGGGCAAACCTGTTGTTGTCCAAAGTCAATGTGTCTTGATGAAGATACAAGTGGAAGAAAGTAAAAGATCAAAACAAGGTAGTTGACCTTACCTCCGAATTGTTGAGTGGCGCAGCGGAATTTGTTTCGTGAATCCAAACTCTGCAAATAGAGGAGAAATTGTTGATAATGATCATAAAGTTTCAAGTGAATACTTTTACTAAAGAAAGTAGGATTCAACTATATATTCTACAAGCTTGTGGAATTATAGTTGATTCACTTGTCATGTTTTGAACATGACATACCTACGAAATAGAAAGAAACGTGATGGACCTAAGTACGAGAAATGAATAGTCATTGAAATCTCATTGGTGGAATTCTTGGTTTGATGATGATCAAAGAATTTTGGAATATCCAAGATTATCGAGAGGACCTGGATTTGAGTGGGAGCAAATCAGCTTGACTAGTTCATAATATGTAACTAACATATTCTGAGTGGGAGCTAAGTGAAATCCCTGGATCTCAAACATGAATTTCATATTTGAGTGGGAGCGTGAAATCATTCTGGAATATGTAGACGACATATGTGAATGATGTGATTGGTGTTAATAACGTTTAAGTTAGACAAATAAGGATGAAGTTAAAGTTATTAAACAATGAGATCTATCGAGATAGATTGGTGAGTTTAATAAATACTGAATGTCGAATGCTTCCTGGACTTGATTCTGAAAGATGTTCAGAATGTCCTAAGCAAGATTCTGAAATAGCTCAGAATGGAACAAGGTAAGAAAGTAGTTCTTACTGTATGAAGCATTGAGTATTGCAACTATGGTTGAAACAAAGAGATGTGTTGCATCTCCTATGCCTCAGTCATAGGTTCTTCCATAAAACCATGTTGTGTACTCGGCGTAATGTGACCCGAGGATCTGGTTGGAAGGAAAAAGTCTTAACTATAAGAGCATGTCTTTAAGTGATTCCTAAGTTGATCACTAAACCAGAATTAAGTTTGTTCTTAAGTATCAAGAAGCAATGTAAGTGGCATGGATGCATTTCATGCACTAGGATCTACATAGATATAGAAGTATAAAAGGCTACATCTGATGTGATGTATAATGTTAAGGCGGGGCTAGTTCGCTTTTAACGTAGAATGATGTGTCCCAGGGCCTAGTGCCCATGAGAAAGCCCTCGAGGTTGATCTAACGTCACTGTAAGCTCCTGGAATCCGGCCTTGTTTTGCTGCCATGACTATAGTATATACACAAAGGATAGCAAAGTGTGTTTCGAAGTTTAGATGACAACGTGAAAACACCGTCATCCAAAACACTAGAAACAAAAGTCTCGCTTTGTTGCCAAACAAATACTTCGACCATTATAAGATAATGGAGTGAATGTCAGATTAGGAAGACATTAATGATTTGCAAAAGACATAATGATCTGGTAAAACAGAACATGGACATGACGTTTCCCATAAGCATGCATGATCTATGAATGCATATGGTATATGGTTTATATGAGTAAAATACAAGCTAGTTTATTTGTACTCTAGTGCAAGTGGGAGACTGAAGGAGATATGCCCTAGAGGCAAATAAGAAATAGGTTTTTATTATCATATCTCAATTAGTTTATAATAGTTTCATATTGTGCTATAACTGTGCCAAGTAGAAACATTGGTACAGGTGTGGTATGAAACAACCAAGTCCCTAGTGCCTCTATTCATACTAGTTCGTTGGTCACGAAGATGATCTAGGTTTCAAGATCATGGGCATTTATGCCGACTGACAACGAGATCATATCATTGGAGAATGATGTGGTTGGACATTCCTCCAAGGATTACAACACGATCAAGTCATATAGTTTATTGTTGCAACAGCTATACCTAGACTCCTTCTCCTTAGACCGTGAGATGATATCAATCACAGTCTCCCGAGAGTGCTTAGATAGCATCAAGCGCCACTTGGTAATACAGTGGTTATAAAGGTATGTTCAGGTACTCGGAGGAACTGTAGAGGCAATATATGTCAAGAACGGGATTTGTTCACCCACATAACGGGTAAAGATACATACGGCCGGCTTGGTGAAATTACATCCATATATGTTGCAACATGTGACTAGGTCACGAGGATGTAATATCACGGTAACAAGAAAACAGAACTTGTTGTGAACGAGATTGAACAAGGTATAGGATACCATTGATCGGATCTCGGACAAGTTGTATCGAGAAACAAAAGGAAGAGGATGCTACATATAGACGGTTCAAACGACATTGTCATCAAGAATGCATAGGGGTCACATGGATATCCCTGGTCCCTCTGTTGATCATTGATACAGATCATGTCTAGAGCATTCCCGAGCCGTGAGAGGATACACTTAAGGGTACGATGAGAGCGATCATTCGTAAGACGGAATAACAGTAGAGAAAGACGGAATCGTTCCGCGGAGAGATCCGAAGTTGTTCGGATAAAGAATAAAGGAAAAGACCGGAAAAGTGTTTTCGGATAAATGGGAATTTAAATATATATATTTATTATATGTTAATTGTGAATTAATATATTATAAATAATATTTAGATTAAGATTTATAAAGACAACTTTTTTTATTAGGCTAAATCCCGGAGGGAAATAGGCTAGAAGAAAAAGTTGCAGAAAAAGAATTGGAAAAAGAAAAAATAGCCAGCCCGTGGGCGGCAGATAAATGCCGCCGCAGAGGGCAGCATGCAGCCGGGCCACGCTAGGCGGACGCGAGCTGGGCCGCCGCGGCAGCCGGCCCACCCGGGCGGCACGGGAAGCGGGCGCAGGCCGCTCGCTGCCGTGGGCCTCGCGGGGTGGGAGCCGGCCCACCAGGGGCCAGCTACTACCGCCTGCACACGGGCTGCCAGGCGGGCCACGTGGGCGCACGCCGGCCGAGGCGGGGGCGCCGGTTGTTGCTGCTGGGTGGGAGGTAGCAGGCGCGGGAGTGGGCCGCGCCAAGGCCCACCCAGCCGGCTCCTCTTAGGCTGCTGTGCTGTTTCCTTTTTTTATTTGTTTATTTTCTCTTTGCTATTTGGGCTGAGTACTTTTGGCCCATTTGACAGTCCGAAAATCAGTTGACTTTTTCCTTTAGTATTAGTCCCACATGGCTTAGCCTTTGAGAAAGGTACACCCCCTTAGCCTATATAAAGGGGTGCCCATGGGTGGGATTAAACACACAAAATATTTGGAGAAGTCCTTTGGTTGACTTTCTCCCCCTCCCTCTCTCTATACCTTGTGACCATGGCCCCAAGTTTGGGTTGTGCGATCGAGGCACACCTGCAGTACGCCGTTGCGCTGCAGGGATTCCTAGCCGGATATGAACTTCCGCACTCCCGGCGGGATCGGGGAGCCGGAGGTCTCATCGTGCACCGGATGTGTACGAAGACACGAGGCGCAACTCTTGGGGTGCTAGAATGTCGTGAGCCGGAGCTGTTGCACGATGAAGATGATGAAGATCAAGAAGGAGCAAGGGGTGACCTGTGAGGAGCTTCGCGACCTTGAGGTCGGCTTCGAGTACGACTACATCAACCACGTTCCCCGCAGAACGTTAACCGCGTACAGACTACAAGGGTATGTACTCTATACGCATTGGTCATTACCGCATTACTACATAGATAGATCCTAGGCTAAGTTTCTAGGGTTCTGCCGTAGGAAAAGTTTTGTTTTCTACGCCGATCCCCAACAATGGGGAGTGTAGAATCATTAGCAACGGTCTGAGGATGGTGCTAGTAAGTTGTGTGCATCGGTAGGTCCTTGGGGAAAGGAGGGAAATCATATCCTGAATACCAGGGTCCACTTGTTAGTGGCTGGTGGTAGTTAGGCTAGTCTGACAGTTTTACTCCCAACATATGGATTCAACATCACATGGGCATGGGCTATTATCCCATGTGAAATAACATGGAGTTGCACCAAACATTCACTACTCCATCAGAGACGTTGGTGTTACTATGAGAAGATGGATCAGATGATTTTGACGAAGCTGGTGCGGTGAACCATGTACACAACTTCATGTTGTAGTGTATAAGTCGTTAGCATAACACTTTTGAAAGCCCTCTTTCGCAAATATTACATCATTCAGAGTGGTACAACAGAACCATTGCGGGTTTAACTATTCATTTATTCCTTGTTCCCAACAAAAGAGCGATACAAACTTCGATATCCTCCTCGGTCCAATGAGGATTCACAAATGCAAAAAAACACTAGCTTGAGAGACAACGGTACTACTAAGCTCAACACCATTAGTGCTTTGCAACTTTATTGGGTACGGATCTAAATTGCTCAGCCCGACTATCCTAAGCACGCAATCCTACTATTCTAGTTCTACGTATTCTTCCTCTATTCCCCGTAATCTAAACCTTCAATGCCTCCTTAGAGATCAGTTTCCTCATAGAAAACCTTTACCTCTCTTGATTCTTCTGAAGTGGATGAGTCTTCTCTATTTGATGTACCTAAGAAAGGGTTTTAAGAAGGTACGGTTGAGTACGAACGTACTCAACAAGTTGTAAGGTGGTTATTTGTGAAAGAAATATGTCCGAGAGTCAATAATAAATGGTTATTATGTTATTCCAGGTTTATAATAGATGTTTATTTCTCATGCTATAATTGTATTAAAAGGAAACGTTAATACATGTGTGTTTAATAAACAAATAGAAGGTTCCTAGTGATGCCTCTCATTACACTAGCTTGTTGATTAACAAATGATCAAGGTTTTCTGATCATGAGATTGGATGTTGTAAATAACAAGATCACACTATTAATTGAATGATGTGATGAACACACTCCCAAAGTATAGTAACACGATCAAGCCATTATGTTTACACTACTAAAGCGTCATTCAAAGTAACCCTAATCCTTAGACCATAAGATCTCATTAATCACAGAGTCCGGAAGAGTATTTTCATTGCATCAAACGTCACATCGTAACAGGTTGATCATAAAGGTGTCGTCAGATACATGAAAAGTGTTAGTTGAGGCTCGTGGATCAAGAGTGGGATTTGTCCATCTAGATGACGGAGAGATATACTTAGGGCCCTCTCGGTGATATCACATTGATATAGCTTGCAAGCAAGTGATAGTGATCACTAACAATGGCATATCACGGGAACGAGAAAAAGTGTACTTGTCAGTAACGGGATTGAACTAGATAGGGATGATACCGAATGATTAGATCCCGAACAAGTAAAATATCGTGAGACAAAAGGAGTTGGATACTACGAATAAAAGCTTTTGTGATCACTAAGTCATCGCATGAACTGGTGGGAGTCATTATGGATCTCTACGTCCTGCTAATGATTATTAATCAGAGAATGTCTCGATCATGTCCACACAGTTCGCGACCCGTAGGGAGACACACTTAAGGGTAGTCGATGCAAATTGAGTGGATAGAGAACACAGGAGAAGATAGTGGACATAGCAGGAATTTGTTCTATCGAATCTGCCGAAATGGTTTCGGGGTATCGAAACAAAGCAAGGGATTGAATTGTTAATGTGTTCATTAAATGAAGTGTTCATTAAATTAAGTACTCATTAAATTAAGTGTTCATTAAATGAGTGACACTAAATCAAGTGAATTAAAAATGTTTTTAATGAAAAGACTCTTGATTTTTGAGTGAAAAATGAATGGGAGAAAGTGGCAAGAGTTTTTATGTGAGTGGAGAGTCCACCACATAATTGGGGAAAAGATGGGGGCAGCCATATAGTTGTGAGCCTGCCCCCTTGGGCTGCCCCCCTCACCTATAAAATCCCCCTTCCTCTCCTCTCTCTATCACACACATTCGCCCCTCTCTCATATGCCCTTTGGTTGGCATCTTCTCTCTCTTGCTAGCCTTGTCCATTGCCACTAGAAAAGGTGCTTAGGCGAAGCCCTGCTCAAGATCTTCCCATCCACCATCTCTACCATGGCGTAACAATGTTGGAGTTCCCGGAAATCCGCTACTTCTGCTGCCCGGCTGGAGCGAGGGTTCGGGAGTCGTCGACACACTGTACGTGTGACCGACTACGGAGGTGCTACATGTGCAACACTGTTATCGCTTCCTTGAGGACGGTCGAGTATACTCTACAACAACCATGTTTGTTTGCGATAACGTTATCCCGTGTTACGATCTTCTAGGGTGAGTCCATATGAAACCGTTACATGTATCTCCTAGATATGATCTTGGTGGTTGCAATCGTAGGAATTTTTTGTTTCCCATGCAACGAACCACATCAGTTTTATGCACTATCTACAGTCCTGGATACGAATCCTAGGCTTATGAGTTGTTTTCAAAATCGGTTTCTTAGAAAAGGTAAGCTTTAGTTTAAAAAATCTATGTCCGTTAGTCTGCACAGTTTATAAAAGGACTACATGGAATCCCTTCTCCACCGTGATTGCAATCATTTCCCAGGATATGGAGTAACATTTCACATTTAATACACTCTCGAGAGGGCACTACATTTTCCACAAATAATCTTAAGCCTAAGCGCATAGAAAGGTATGTATTCGCATTCAAATTTCCTTGCTTCGAGGCTCAATTAAAGATCCAGGTTTGGCAAATCAAGTACTACATCTACAAGTTTCCCTATTCATCTTTCATGAAAAATAAGTGCAAGATGGTAAGATGTTATATTCTTGAACATGTGATCAACAAGCTAGCCTGTGATATTTAATTACTTCCAGTAAATACAAGTATGCTAATTCTTCAATTATTTGTACTTGCACAGACATTTGGAGCTGATTTCACAAGAAAATACCTAAAGAATCGCCTTGATGAACCTATCGATGTCCATGTTTGGCAAATGAACATCAAGAAGCCAAAGATGGTTAGGATAAATACAAGAGCTGGGTTAAATGCAATCTTGACGACTGGATGGGAGAAGGTTGCGAGAAGCTTCAACTTGAAGTAGCATAGCATTGTCCTTTTTTGCTTTGATGACAAATATAATGGAGAGGTACATATTCTGGTTTAACAACGTTCACCAGGTGGCCCATTATAAACGCAATGTTGTTTTGTTAGAGAGTACTAATTATGCTAGTTCTTTGATGTCTGGACTCCACTTTGTATGTACTGCCATAATTTAATGGCTACATTTGTATGGATTTCCCCTGGCTAAGGATAATTGTCAATAAGTACTTCAGCTATATATAATTGCAAATGTATCTATAATTTTTGATGTTCCATGCTTGGTTTTATCTACTTTCTTGTGTTTTGTCCACACTTTGGAGTACTTTTCATATGATTTCTTGGACTAACCTATTAACAAGATTCATAGTGCTAGTTGCTTGTTTTCTGCTGTTTTTGGTTCCAGGAAAGTCATAAAATGAATATTCTCGGAATTGGACGGGACAAAAGCCAAAAATCCTATTTCACCAGAAGACTCCCAAAGCCAGAATATGAGACGGAGTGGGGCTGGGGCCCAGCCACACCACCTAGCCGCGCGGGCTGGGCCTGGCCGCGCCAGGGGATGGTCTGGCCGCCTAGACACCCCCTCGGTCTCCCTCTTCGCCTATAAGATGCCTTCTGACCTAAAAACTCAGGGGGGGTCGACGTTTTTCCGGAAGGAGTTCCGCTCCGCCGCCACCACCAGATTCCACGAAACAGCACCAGAAACTCCATTCTGGCACCCTCTCGGGACGGGGAATTTGAGGAGATCATCACCATCATCATCACCATCGCTTCTCCATTGACCACCCATTTTCCCCCATCTATGAGTGAGTAATCCCCCGATGTAGGCTATGGGGATGGTAGGGATTGGATGAGATCGTTCATATAATGGCATCAGATTGTTAGGGCATGGTGCCTAGTATCTTTCATTAGTGCTTTATGACTTTGTTGCGACTTGTTGTGCTTAATGCTTGTCACTAGGGCCTGAGTGCCATGATTTCAGATCTGAACATGTTATTGATTCATTATGATAGTATTTTTTATGGTCTTACCTGCAAGTTGTATACACACGTTGTTGTCCAGAACCAATGGCCCTGAAGTGATAGAAATCGGGATAACCGGAGGGAATGGCTTTGATGTGAGGATCACATGTGTTCATGGAGTGTTAATGCTTTGCTCTGGTGCTCTATTAAAATGAGCACCTTAATTGCCAGTAGTTCCCTTGAGGCCCCGCTGCAAACGGGCTGGTAGGACAAAAGATGTTGTGCAAGTTCTCATTACGAGCACGTATGACTATATATGGAACACATGCCTAGGATTATCTAGTACTTGGATGCTTTATCTTATTTATCTACAATTTCCCTATGTTCTGATTGCTATGTGAATTGTCTTGTCCATGCAACGCCCGTCCATCCATCCCTATGCCTACCGCACTCGAATCCTACTGCTTACTGCTATTATTACTGCTGTCTTTACTTTACTATTTTTGCTACTTTACTATTCCTACTACAAAACTGTTGCTACTGCTAAACTGCTGTGAGCAAGATTGTTTCCAGGTGTAGCTGAATTGACAACTCAATTGTTAAGGCTTATAAATATTCTTTGGCTCCCCTTGTGTCGAATCAATAAATTGGGTTTCACTTCCCTCAAAAATACTGCGATACACCCCCTATACTTGTGGGTCATCAGTCGGCGACCAATTCCCGGAGGGGAGAGGGCCCATTAGGGAAAGGACGGAGGGAGAAGGGGCCAAGGGGGTGGCCAACGCCCTAGTGGGCCACCCCCCCAATGCAGGGCCCATGGGGGTGGCCGGCGGTGCCACCCCTCCCTCTCCTCTCCTTTAGTCCCACCCCGGGACTTTGAGGGAGGTACTACCTCCCCTCCCCCTATATATAGTGGGGGTATTTGGCCAAATTAAACACACTAATAATCAATAAAGGTCTTCTCACTTTTGGGAGGACCTCTAATTGATATTTTCTCTCTTCCCCTATCTCTCTCGTGACCGTGGTCCCAAGTATGGACTGCGCGAACGAGAGACATCTTCACCGCGGAGCGCCGTCGCGCTGCGGGATTCGGATCCGGGAGCTCTACTTCCGCAACTGTTGCTGGATCAGGGAAGCAAGAGTCATCGTCAGGAACCAGACGTGTGTAACTCCCTGCGAGGTGTCGCACTTGAGGCACTCAAGTCGTTGGAGCCATTGGAGCGCGAGGACTTCATCACGACCTTGAGGTCGGCTTCGGCTTATCTACATCAACCACACTCTCCTGAGCGTTGACAACGCTTTTCAGTCTTTAAGGTTAAGTTCGCGAAAAGCCCCTCCCGTTACTGTATTACTAGTAGATAGGTCCTGGCAGCTTCAGGGGTTTAGGGGCGTAGGGTAAAAATGTAGGGGTTCCGCGTATAAAAACAATAAATTTTACTCTACGCCCCTGAACCCCTGAAGCTGCCAGGACCTATCTATTAGTAATACAGTAATGGGAGGGGCTTTTCGCGAACTTACCCTTGAAGACCGAAAAGCGTTGTCAACGCTCAGGAGAGCGTGGTTGATGTAGACGAGCCGAAGCCGACCTCAAGGTCGTGATGAAGTCCTTGCGCTCCTTCTGGCTCCAACGACTTGAGTGCCTCAAGTGCGACACCTCGCAGGGAGTTACACACATCCGGTGCCTGATGATTACTCCCGCTTCCTTGATCCAGCAGCAGTTGCGGAAGTAGAGCTCCCGGATCCGAATCCCGCAGCGCGACGGCGCTCCGCGATGAAGAGGTCTCTCGCTCGCGCAGTACAGACTTGGGACCACGGTCATGAGAGAGAGAGGAAGAGAGAGAAAATATCAATTTGAGGTCCTCCCAAAAGTGGGGAGACCTTTATTGATTATTGGTGTATTTTTCTAGGCCAAATACCCCACTATATATAGGGGGAGGGGAGGTACTACCTCCCTCAAAGTCCCGGGGTGGGACTAAAGGAGAGGAGGGGGGAGGAGGTGGCCGCCGACCACCTAGTGGGCCCTGTGCGGGGAAGGGGGCTAGGGCCAGCCGGCCTCTCCTTTGGCCCCTCTCCCTCTCTCCTTTCCCCTAATGGGCCCTCTCCCTCCGGAATTAGCCCATTAAGCCTTTTTGACCTTTAATTGATTTTCTCTTTATTAAATAATTATGAATAAATGATTAAATCAATATTTAACATTCATTCATATATTATTCAACCTCCGTGGCCATGGAACACCTTCCACCTCCACTCCAGACAACCTCCAGACTTACCGAAACCCTTCCGGTTTTCTCCCTCCGTTTCTTCGGTGATTCCACCGATCCTATAAACACTCTCTAAGCATCATCAAGCCTTTAAGCGTGATACCCCACGGTTCGGGAACACTCCAGACATGGTCGGGACACTCCCGCACCAATGATCAACAGAGGGACCTGGATGGCCATGTGACCCCTGTGCGTTCCACGAAGATCTTTCGTCGTTTGAACCGGGACAGTCGTGTCTTATTCCATTTGTCTCTTGATACTTGCATTGCCTGAGATCTGATCAATGACATCACCATGTCATGTTCAATCTCGTTACTGAACAATGCTACTTGACTCGTTTCGACAAGTGATATCCCCGTGATCCAATCACACGCTGAGCAGCTATTGGATATAACTTCTCCGAGTGGGCCCTTGAGTATCTTCCCGTCACATGGACGGACAAATCCCGCTCTTGACATATATTGCCTCTACGGTTTCCTCCGAATACCTGAACACACCTTTATAACCACTGTTTTACCAGATGGTGTTTGATGCTATCCAAGCACTCTCGGGAGACAGTGATTGATATAGCCTCACAGTCTAAGGAATAGTCTACGAGGGTCCATTTCTAATCATCGTATCTTGAACTTCGTGACATTATCGAGTCACAATGTTTAGGTTGGGTATTGGTTCATCATCTCATTCTCAGAATGAGATGACCTCATTTCCAACTAGCATAAATGCCACATGATCAGGAAACATGATCATCTGTTGACCAATGAACCAGTGACTAGAGTTTCACTGGGAACCCCTGGTTTGTTTGTATATCACACGTGTATTGATGTTTCCACTCAATACAGTTATAGCATGATATAAAACTTAATCATAAACTATATGAAATATGATAATAGTCCTTACTACTATTTGTCTCTAGGGCATATTTCCAACAAAAAAATTATTGTTTTCATATGTGGAACCTCAATAGTGGTATCAGAGCTAGATCTATGCGTAGTAATGCTAGTACGGGTAGAACACACGAGATGTAGCGTGTGGGCGTTGATCTTTTAGTTGTTACCCTCCCACGTGTACTTGTGTATACCGGAGTAATGCTTGATGAAGCGGCCCCCAACCGACTTTACGCGTTCATTCACGAGACTGGTCCACGCTTGACATACGGCTTGTACCATATAAAGTGGCTTAGGGGGGTGTCTGTCTCTCTCGCATTAGTTGGTATACCATTTGCAACGGAGGGCCCCGAAAGGGGTGTAGTAGAGACAACTACTTGATCAGTGTTGTGATGAAAGTTCATAGGTAAGAATGGTTCTTGTGCGAAAGCCCATTCAACCACGTAAAACATGCAAGGATAAAGTAGAGGCGTCTAACTTTGTTTTGCAAAGGGGCATTGCTTTGTGATATGGTTGTGGCAAAGGTAAAGTGATTGCCTTTTGTTACGTGGTAGTAGATAGTCATGGAGGTGACGGACTACCATACCAGAATGACACCGGTACCCTGGTGTCTACGGCGCCGGAATCCGGTGACGACGGATGGAGATCACGACGTGAAGGACCATATCACATCGCATTTACATTCAATGTTATTGTTTGTATATCTTATTGTGTGCTAGTATTAGATAATCGGCGGTAGCCTAATAAGATGATCCCTATTAAAATTACCAACGATTGTGTTCCCCCTTAGTGTGCACCACCAAGAAAGTTCTTCGGTATGAGGCGATCCAGGGTACAGGCCTGGGTGTCAGACATATCTACATTCGCATATAGTGGGTGTAAGCCATGTTGCATAGCGAATACACTAAGGTTGAGTTGGCGAGCCTAGCACACCATAGAAGTGTGGCCTCGGAACACAGATGGTCGAAAGATCGAGCATGAGTCGCATGAATGATGTGATCGATGTTTAGCGTCCACCTTTGAACCCACATCGATGGCCATGTCAATCGGGGGAGATATGGCTGATAGGGGTCATGTTATCACTAGGAACCCTTTTGGGGATAGGCGTTTCTGAGTGGAGTTATTATTAACTCATTTAATTATAAACTTAGTCTAAATTCATTTTGCAATTATAAATGTAGATGGCACCTTTCCTGTTGACGATTGATTGGTTAGAAGGAGAGGAGCTCAGATTAGATGGATCAAATTTCTCCATATGGGTTGCACGTCTCCACGTTCTCCTTAGCGAGAATGACGTGGTCGACTACATACTCGACGGGATGGATTTGGATCAGCCCACTGACCTAGAGACCCCAGAGCAGCGGAAAGACCGCTATCTCCTTTGTGAGATGGCCTCCTTCATTTCAGTTACCATACGTTTCGGAATGGTGGATGAGCTGTGGCCTTTCATGGGTGATGTCAACCCTCGTTCGGTGATGCTACAGCTTAGGACACATTTCATGGAGCAAGCACGCATATGGGAGCATGAGCTGATGAGAGACTTCCTCTCCATTAAGATGGAGGATAACTCATTACTGGACGACCACTTGGAGCACATGCATGATGTGTACATGAGGCCTGCATACTTCCTGGATAGCTGGATGACGGGCTCTTTTGCAATCGGCGTTGTACTGCGGTCGCTGCCACCAAGCTACCAAGCACAAGTCAGGATTTGCATAATGAGGGGTGACGTGGAATCAATGGAGTTCCACCGGTTCGTGAGACATCTCAGGAATGTGTTGGTTGAACCAGATGTCGCTCAGGTCATCAATGACAAAGGTATATATTTGATATACAGTTTTATAAATGTTATAATCTTGCAAACACATTTGCAGTGTTAAGTATATCTGATACTTGTTTTGTTTTGTTGAAAACAGGTCCTTCTGCATGAGAGGTGCTTGCTGGAGAGGAGGTGACGTTGCGTGTTGATGGCGAGCATGATGATGATGGCCGACAACACTCTCCCTCAACATTTATCATTTAGTTTGTGTTTTAGGATGATTATTGTAATCAAGAGATTGTGAACTTCTTTAGTGTGTGTCACATTTTGTGAGACGGTTATTCATAAAAGCTTGTAACAAACAGTTGTTCCGCTTTTATGAATGATTTCTATTCGTGTTCATATCTTGTTTGATTATGTGTGAATTATCCTTGTTGTTTGAAACTAATTGATAATGCATGAACATTTGTAAAATATTAAAATGCCTTAAAATACCCAACTTAAATGATATTTCATTACGGAATGAAAAACCATTGTTTAAAATTCAAAGTTATGTGATAATATGTGAAAGTCATTCGATTTCTTATCACATATAAATCATGCCCAAGTTCGGCAAAATAACTTGAACACCGTGTATTACTTGAATACAAAGTGTTTAATGAATTGTTAAAAGTAAATACATATTCGATGTATTGTGTTTTAACGAAAATGGTAATTATCATTATATGATTGTCTAAATGTGTAAAGAAGTTTACCAAAGGAAACATGAATATGAAACTATTTGATTTGATCAAAGAGTTTCATCAATAAAAGGGTGTAAATATAAAAGAGAATCTAATTACTATGATTTGATCAATAGTAATGAAATTCAACTTTATAAGAATGGCATAAAAGAAATTGTGGAATGCAAAGCATTTTGAAACGTCAAAATGTAAAGCATCACAATGTGATATTAGATATCAAAGTGGGTGAATACAGGGCACCAAATAAATCGTTGTAGTGTAGATGCAGAGACCATTAGTTAGAAATAGTAAGCACTCAATTAGAATTTATAGTGAACCATTTGAATTCGTGAAAGTTTTGGGGTTATTCGATATAACCAAAACAATAGCGAACAAGTCCTCGTAGAGTATTCATTGGAAACTTTGAATATGAAACCCATAGCTGAAACCAAAAGGAAAGCAAGATTCCTACTGCTTGGACTTTGGTGCATTCTTGAGAAAGCTTACTTCTAGTGATGTTTCTCGATTATGGAGCAAATGGAAAATAGTGAAAAACACGATGATGATTCATATCCCTGCATCAGAGTGTTGAGAAGCGCAACGGACAACGTTCCTGGACGATTCTCTTCACAAAGGAAATGATCAATGATATTGATCATTGTGTTTTCCCACTAGTGTTTTCACTACATGAAGTAGGATTCAAAAATGTAACCCATATCTTGTATGGAGACATTTGTGAATCATTTGTCATGATTATTGGAATATGACATACCTATGAACTACTAAGGACATAATAGCAAACTATAATTATGAGAAAACCTAAATGCAAAATTCACTTGAGATTAGAAAGCAATTCGTTGCTGAATCTCACAAGTAAAAAGGGGTTACTTGAATTTTCCCAAATGACTGCAAAGCCATAGTGGAAAAGGGGGTGAATGAAAAAAGTACAATTTTTCAAGTATTGGACAAATTCAAATGAATTTGATTCATGTGTGCTAAATGTCTATAGGATTTAAAACTAGTAACATTACTAGTATATCATAGTAAATCTCCAACTTTGATATTTATTCAAAGGATTTTGAAGTTGTTCAAAATAGTGAGTGGATATGCAATTTGCATAAAATTGAGTGGAAGCTATGAAAGTCTTCCTAAAACAATATGTGAGTGACATATTTTTGAGTGGGAGCTTATGGGAATAATTCTTAATTGTGTTAAGAATAAAAGCGCAAATACTTATAAATAATGATTTATAAGATGTAGAAGTTGATAATAGGTGTATTATGATATTATGCAGTATTCCTTAAGGGATTCTGAAAGGGGTTTCAGAATAGAAGTTAATTAAGGAACTGGTCCTTGATAACTCGAATTAGGAATAGTATTAAGTTTAACATCAATGGTTGATAGAAAGAAAAGGATGATCATCGTCCACTATGTTGAGACATAGGTTCTATCTTAGTGAACCATGATGATAACTTAACATAATATGTGATCAAATAAGGAACATTTAAAAGTAATTAAGTTTGAATCACGAAACGTTGAGCTAAGTCTGTCCGTAGTGTCTAGTAGAGAACTATGGATATATTTTCCAAATCCATAAAGGATGACATATCTTAAAACATAAGTGGTTATGTTATAAGGGAATATATTGGAAACTCCTATAAATACCAATTAAAGTCAAGTAGGAAGCGAGGTGAACAAAACATCAAAAGTTGCACAGAGTGCACTAGTGTTTCGATGAATACATACATTTATAATAATAGATAAGGGTACCATCTAAAGTGTTGTATAATGTTATGGCGGGGCTAGTTCTCTTTAACGTAGAATGATGTGTCCTAGGGCACAGTGCCCATGAGAAAGGCCCTGAGGTTGATCTAAAGTCACTGTAGGCTCCTAGAATCAGGCCTCGTTCTGCTGCCATAGCGACGATGCATACACAGAGATGTTATCATGTGATGATAAAGTATTGATGTCAATCAAGGTGACATTAGTAAGTTGCAAAGGATTTGGGACTGTAAAGTACATGCCCAAGACTCAACCTCTTCCATGAGCAAGCATGTTTAGGGTACCGGATATATGGTGCCGATGATTGAGAACAGATGCAGCTAGTGTATTTGTACTCTAGTGCAAGTGGGAGACTGTTGGAAATATGCCCTAGTGACAAATAGTAGTAAGGACTATTATCATATTTCATATAGTTTATGTTTAAGTTTATATCATGCTATAACTGTATTGAGTGGAAACATCAATACACGTGTGATATACAAACAACCAGGGGTTCCCAGCGAAACTCTAGTCACTGGTTCATTGGTCAACAGATGATCATGTTTCCTGATCATGTGGCATTTATGCCAGTTGGAAATGGAGTCATCTCATTCCGAGAATGAGATGATGAACCAATACCCAACCTAAACACATGACCCGATGATGTCACGAAGTTCAAGTTACGATGATTAGAAATGGATCCTCGTAGACTATTCCTTAGACCGTGAGGCTATATCAATCACTGTCTCCCGAGAGTGCTTAGATAGCATCAAGCGCCACTTGGTAATACAGTGGTTATAAAGGTGTGTTCAGGTACTCGGAGGAAACCGTAGAGGCAATATATGTCAAGAGCAGCATTTGTCTGTCCATGTGATGGGAAGATACTTAAAGGGCTCACTCGGAGAAGTTATATCCAATAGCTGCGTAGCGTGTGATTTGATCACGGGGATATCACTTGTCAGAACAAGTCAAGTAGCATTGTTCAGTAACGAGATTGAACATGACATGGTGATGTCATTGATCAGATCTCGGGCAATGCAAGTATCGAGTGACAAAGCGAATAAGACATGACTGTCCCGGTTCAAACACGAAAGATCTTCGTGGAACACATAGGGGTCGCATGGCCATCTATGTCCCTCTGTCGATCAATAGTGCGGGAGTGTCCCGACCATGTCTGTAGTGTTCCCGAACCGTGGGGTATCACGCTTAAGGGCTTGATGATGCTTAGAGAGTGTTTATAGGATCGATAGAATCACCAAAGAATAGTAGAGAGAAAAACCGGAAGGGTTTCGGTAAGTCCGGAGGATGTCCGGAGTGGAGGTGGAAGTGTTCCATAGCCACGGAGGTTGAATAATATGTGAATGAATGTTAAATATTGATTTAATCATTTATTCATAATTATTTAATAAAGAGAAAAATCAATTTAAATGGTCAAAGGCTTAATGGGCCAATTCCCGGAGGGGAGAGGGCCCATTAGGGAAAGGAGAGAGGGAGAAGGGGCCAAGGGGGTGGCCGGCGCCCTAGTGGGCCAGCCCCCCCCCCCCCCCCCCCCCCGTGCAGGGCCCATGGGGGTGGCCGGCGATGCCACCCCTCCCTCTCCTCTCCTTTAGTCCCACCCCGGGACTTTGAGGGAGGTAGTACCTCCCCTCCCCCTATATATAGTGGGGGTATTTGGCCAAATTAAACACACTAATAATCAATAAAGGTCTTCTCACTTTTGGGAGGACCTCTAATTGGTATTTTCTCTCTTCCCCTCTTTCTCTCTCGTGAACGTGGTCCCAAGCCTGGACTGCGCAAACGAGAGACATCTTCACCGCGGAGCGCCGTCGCGTTGCGGGATTCGGATCCGGGAGCTCTACTTCAGCAACTGCTGCTGGATCAAGGAAGCGTGAGTCATTTTCAGGCACCGGACCCCGCAAGGTGTCGCACTTGAGGCACTCAAGTCGTTGGAGCCATTGGAGCGCGAGGACTTCATCACGACCTTGAGGTCGGCTTCAGCGCGTCTACATCAACCACCCTCTCCTGAGCGTTGACAATGCTTTTCGGTCTTCAAGGGTAAGTTCGCGAAAAGCCCCTCCTGTTACTGTATTACTAATAGATAGTTCCTAGCAGCTTTAGGGGTTCAGGGGCGTAGGGTAAAAATTTATTGTTTTCATAAGCGGAACCCCAATAGAGGAGTTCTTCCAAACAGTCAAGACTAATAGCCGTCTCCATGTCGTACTACTTAGATACGTTTACATTTCAGAACCGTCTAAGGTCGTGTATCTTAGAGCCGCAAAGGAAAACCGGCTCAGGTGGTGTTCTCTTAGAGACTATGATCTTGATCCAGAACGAAAAAATGGCTGAGGCCTATGGGACATCATCGTCTCTAAGTAACGTGTTTGTACTAGTGACTTAATGGCGGTAACCGGCCGTTAACAATGCTTGCCACGTGGCAGTTTGCATGACGTCAACAGTCAGTGGGACTAGCGAAACTGATCTACCATGGCTTGGATTCCCGTGGTTGAAGGGTGCGATCCGCCACGGTCGGAAAAAAATACGTGGTAGATTCTTTGGTGATGGGGCTTTTACCACGGAGGCCATCTGTCGTGAAAGACTTTTTAACAACGAAAAACGGGACTTTAACCACAAAAACCATTCGTTGTAGAAGCCAACTTTTCTTGTAGTGATGTTCAGCACCTCGACAACCTCCAAGTCCTCGCTCCACTAAAGCAGCGAAAGCAACAAATACCACTAGAGAAACTTTTAGAACATGTACTTTGCTAATCCGAAGCCATGTGGAATTGCTAGAGGGAGAGAGATCCTTCACAAGAAGGTGTGAGAAGAGAGGAGGTAACCACCTCCTTTTATAGGGGTCGGGACACCCACCATGGCCGCCGTCACGACCATGGTGGATTCCCCCACCTCTCCCTCATTCACGCATGTGGGTGGGCTTCCACTAAGCTCACTTACATTAATTCAAACTCCACACATCTTGCATTAATTTTCCACCAAAATAAATGCAAGATCTCATTAAATAAAAACATTTTTATTTATTTTATTCAATATTTGTTAATTACTTTAATTAAAAAACATTTTTATAAACCACTTGCATTATTTCGATATTACATCTGAAACCAATTTCAGCGATTTGATCCAAAAAAATCCGGTGCTCATCAAAATAATTCCAACACTTTCAAAACCTTTCTCTGATAATATATCTACCCATTAGGGTCAGTTTACCTTAAGTGTGTCACCCTATGGTTCGCAAATAATGTAGACATGATCGAGACACCTCTCTCATCAATAATCAACACCGAGACCTAGAGATCCGTACTGACTCCCACACATTTAACGATGACTCTTGTGATCATGAGAACCATTTACGTTGTAACTAAATCCCTTTGTCTCGCGATATATTACTTGTTTAAGATTTGATCATGGATATCCACATACCTAGTTTGATCTCGTTGCCGATAAGTACTATTTTCTCGTTCCCGTGATATAACATTCTTTGCGACCTAGTCATGTGCTTGCAAGCTGTGTCAATGTGATATCACCTTGTGTGCCCAGAGTATATCTCTCCATTCTCGGGATGGACAAATTCCATTCTTGATCCATGAGCCTCTATATAACACATTCGGAGTACTTGAACCAACCTTTATAGTCATCCTGTTATAGTGTGACGTTTGACATTATCAAAGCACTCTTTCAGTGTTAGTGATTAACATGGTATCATGGTCTAAGGATTTGGGTTACTTCGCATGAGATATTATAGCAATGTAAACATATTGACTTTGATCATATTGCTATACTTTGGGTGCATGTTCATCACATCATTCCTCTAAAGTTGTGACCCCGTTATTAACAACATCCAATGTTCATGATCAGGAAACCTTAATCATCTGTTAATCAACAAGCTAGTTAAATTAGAGGCATAACTAGGACCTCTTATTTGTTTATTAAACACAAATGTATGAATGCTTCCTATTAATACAATTATAGCATGAAAAATAAACATCTATCATAAACATGGAATAAGATAATAACCACTTTATTATTGCCTCTCGGGCATATTCCCTTCATTTGGTGGTTATTCACCTTCTACGGCTCCAGCGCAACTCTGGCGACTTCCACCTTCCAGCTAGCACTAGTGCGCACCTCCTATGCTACTTTTGCCGCTAGCGTGGCTGGTGCAGGTTGAGATGCCCTTTGGGGTACTCCATGTGTCACTGTCGCCGACCTCACCTCCTTCTTCCTCTTCTCAGTTAGTAGTGAGCTCAGCTTCCACTTCCTGAACGTAAGATTCTCCCCTTCTACTTCTTCTACAACTATCTCTAGTACTGGTTCTATTTGGGAAGTCTTCCTTGCTTTCTAGGGTTCTTCTCTACCTATGTCTAGTAATGGCTATTTTTGGGGTTTCTAGATCTTTTTAGATGGTTCTAGCATGTTCTATGTTGTTAGTTAGGCTTTTGCTGTTCGACATAATCTAATATTCTAGGTTATGTTTCTGAATTGTTGGTAGCTAAACACTTCTCTCAGATGACTAGGTTCTAGGCGTGCAGTGACAGTCTTGCATAGTGTTTAGGCTTATTCTATGCGTATCTAGTATTGATCCTTGCATTTTTACAGGACAAATATAGATAATTTGCTCATTAGGGTTACTGCCATTTCTCAGGTGTTGTGTCAGTTAATATGTGGTCTTAGTGGCATGTACTAGTCTTAACTATACACATATTGGTTTTACTTTTTCTTACAGTCAAAATCTACAACTCAATTGCATGTTTAATTTCTTAGTTACTTAGTTTACTTAGTGTTGTCTTTTGTGAATTTGTTTGAGATCTACCAGTGTCATATGTCAGTATTTACTCTTAGGTAGTTTTGAATTGTTGCAAATGTTCTTTGTATTAGTTTTTAATGATGCATTGAGCTCTGATTGTTTAAGCTTTTACTCTAACTGCAATGTATGCTTCTTAGAAGTTTGTGGAGTTTCTATTTAGTGGATGTTGCAGTTGGAGCAAAAGTTCGTTTATATGCTTATTGTTTTATAGTTTTCTATTTAGTACTCTCTCCATCCCAAGGCTTAAGACATATAATTTTAAAAAAAAATCAAGCCATGTAAAGTTTGATCAAACTCTTAGTAAAAACTATCAAGAAGTATTATATTATATAGATACCATGTGAAAATATGTTTCATGATGTATGAAAGGGTATGGATTACATAGTATAAATATTAATATTTTTTTCTCTAAACATTTGATCAAACTTTAGTTGGTTTGACTTTTAAAAAAATTATATGCCTTAAGTATTGGGACAGAGGTAGTAGTATCTTGAAGTTGGTTGTTCTTGAGTGTGTTAGTAATTAGGATACCTTCGTAACTAGGAATTCACTATTTGCCTTCAATCTCTACCGAAGGTAGGTGGGTAGATGTGGATGCTGGGTAGATGGGTCAAACACTCCAGAGACCTAACCGAGAATGACCAGTGGGCCCCCAAAAAACCCGCGCCTCAACTACTGCCAGTCTACCCATACCCGACCTACCCACCCACGCGCCCAATCAATCCTCATCTCCCCTGCTCGGCTCCGATCCAAACCCCCCCCCATCATCATCACTCTCTCTTCTCCCCTCCCTCCCTCCACCAAATTCCAGCTGGGGAAACAGAGAGAGCTCGCTCGAAGATGGCGTCCAAGGTTTTCACCCTGGAGGAGGTCTCCAAGCACAGCTCCAAGGACGACTGCTGGCTCATCATCGGCGGAAAGGTCCATCCTTTTTCTTTCTTTTCTTTTCCTCCTCCCTTGCCCCGCCAGATCCGCCCCCGCGTCTCTTCCTTGTTTTCTTGGGAATCTCCGCCCCCAAGGATCCTGCTGCGATTTCGGTTCAATTTCGACTTCTTCCTGCTGCTGCCCTGGGTTGCCTCGCTACTAGTACCACAGACTGACTCCTGTGATTCTTTGCCTAGGTGGTGGGGTGCAGTCAGTACTAGCAGTGTTTAGGCTTGATCTGAGGCCACATACATACATATATGCAAGTTTGGTCTTCTTGTCCATCGCACTTTCTCATAATCTGTTATTAGATACTGGTTTCAGGACTTGTTTCTGGATCGCATCTAAGCAGATCCAACTAAGTTCTGGGCGCCACCGTGCCAATTTCATACTGTACCTGAGTTCACAATATTTCATACAAACCCCGCCTAGTATTCCTTTCACACACAGTATATGACCAGGTGTGCTACTTTAGGGGTCCAATCTATGTTTCCTGACTGAATTCTCAAGCAAGGTTAGCCGATTTCCGTTGAATCGGAACGAGATTGAGCAAACCAACGTAGCAATCTGAATGAGTACTTTCTTCTACCCATTTTAGTTTTACTAGGCCACTACATAGAACCTAACCCGTTTCATTTCATCATTGCTTTTCTCCTCATAGCACCCATATTTCTTTCAGATCCTGCCTTGCTCTGTTCGGTTCACTGCACTCAACATTGATCACTATGCTGCTCTCTCTGTAGATGACAGTGAATGTTCATCTAATTAATAGGCTTGCCATGGCCTTAATTCTTGTTGAGTGTTGGGCCATTGTACTGATTTGATTGTACCAGTGGTGCGCGTCAACATCGTTTGGTAATCCGTCCTCTTCTTGGAGCCTGCTTCTCCAACCAAGAGGTTGACACGTCCTAGAGTATCTGCTGCTGCTGGTTTAATTCCAAAACCTGGGCCTTGTTGTCTCTTAGGTGTGCGCTTCTTGTTAACATTATTTTCTTCCATATGTTTCACAGGCTGTGTAATTAGGGACACATGTGTGACAGTTCCAAAGTGGCACGCACTTCTTTTTTCTAACTTGATTCGTTGTATTTATATATTGATGACGCCAAACTCACAAAATACTAGTAAGTATTTACACAAACCAAACTCACAGGAGAAATTATGTTCGTCTCCTATAGGTGTACAATGTCACCAAGTTCCTCGATGACCACCCTGGAGGTGACGATGTCCTGCTGTCCTCAACTGGTACTGCTCAATCATCACTTGTCTCTTTAGTAAATATATAATAAGGCTACACATAAGGAAGCATCTTACACAATTACTTCTACCTTGCAGCCAAGGATGCGACCGACGACTTCGAGGACGTGGGACACAGCACGACCGCCCGGGCGATGATGGACGAGTACTACGTCGGTGAGATCGACGCCACCACGATACCCACCAAGGTCAAGTACGTCGCCCCCAAGCAGCCGCACTACAACCAGGACAAGACCCCCGAGTTCATCATCAAGATCCTCCAGTTCCTCGTCCCCTTGGCGATACTGGGCCTCGCCGTCGCTGTACGGATCTACACCAAGTCGGAGTCTGCCTAGTGTCGTTCCTGTCGGTCTTCCCTTAAGGACCTCCTACACCGAGTCGGAGTCGGCCTAGTATTGTTGTCGTTAGTCTTTTCTTTACGGATCTACTATACCAAGTTGGAGTCTGCTTAGTATTGTTATACTCCATCAGTATGTCGAAAGATCGTGAACTGAATAAGTTTAGCTGGGACTGCATGCATATCTTGTATCATCGTGGCCTATCATGAAATTTGGGAACTGATTCTGAAACATCTACTGGTAATTTGTGACTTGAAAACTGATAGATATCTGGTTATATTTTCCATGTTGCCAATGAATGTTAATTCTTATTTGATGTGGTTTGTCATGTATGTGTCCCTTGTTTGACAGAATTTCATGCTGTACATGTTTCTGGTGCGGAATACGGTCACACCAAACTGTATCTTACACTCATCAAATTTGTAGTACAATATTACTCTGGCAAAACAGCAAACTGCATATTTCTTCCGGGAAATAAGAAGCAGCAGCCAGAACAATTCACTGATAGACATTGGCAGCCATAGCTTCAAAGTGTCACACCTTTCAGCTAGGTCCCACATGTCATAAACAGAGTCGCGACAAGAATTCAGGCAGGAATCAGCCTGTGAGGTATGCCGCCCAAACATGGTGACTTGCCTCTTTTAAACACAATTCAACAACTATGTTAAGACGGCAGCAAAATCACATTGCCTATTAGTACAAATTTCTGTTTACATTGCTGCATTCTGACGACCTATTAGTACAAATTTCCATTGGAAACTGAATAAATAGGTTTCCATTGATCAAACATCGCTGCATCCTTAAAAACTCATGAGCGAGATCATAATTTGTAACCTATCAGTACAAATAAACATGACCTATGAAATACATTCTGATGACTTCTTGCTTGGTTTTTGCCAAAGACTGGAGATCTGACAGATGATGCCACAAACGAATGAACAGAGTAAGCTGACATCTGGAATTCTCTGAACATTGTCTTGCCTGGTATTAGAAGCTATTGGATCTTTAAGAGCTTTAGGACGCCAAAATTGTTCTTCACACCATCTTCAGATTAGCCTTCAGTGCAGCCCTGAAAATGGGTTCATGACAGGGTACAATTTAGTAACTCGGCACTTGGTCGTGACAAGTATAATATACCGGTACTAGTAGTTCAGAAAAAGAACAAATACATTTGAGCATGTCAGACAATATATAGTACATACACATGGTTCAAATAAATAAAGAAGTACAGGACCGAGAAAATCGGCAACATAAAAATTTAGTCCTATTAGCTATAATCTTTGATTCCAAACGGAAGTTTGAATGGACCAGCTGATTTATTGCAAGAAAAATAGTGTCTGCCAGTATTTCCATGCAAGGTTCTGTGGTCCATGTTTATGGTTCTGTGATCCATATTTCCATCAGCAAAAAAGCTCACAATTACAACGTGAATCCTCCATTTCAAAATTACACTAGTACATTACATACAATTTCATCTCCATTCCCACTGTCTAGACTGACAGGTGATAGTTCAGGATGCAAATATCTCCAAGTTTTACAATTCCCATTCAATCCAAAATAGACCTCGATATAAAACTAAATCATAGAGACCTCTTTACAATTACGATACAACGAGTCCTTAAAACATCACCAATCAACGTTCAAGTATTATTTTTCTCCGATACATGGAAAGTGGGATCATTTTATACAGCATGATTCCAACCAAACACAATCAATTTAACAGCATTATGCAATGAGTGAATACTACACCCATCAATTTGATCATGTCAATCTTCTAGGATGCATAGGGGCGAAAAATACAGCCTTTGGTGTCCTTTTTCATTTCAGGATCATGCTTATGAAACACACCATGTAATTAACTGATTTCTATGCAAGGTTGATAAGCAACCAAGTTTCAACCCAAGATAGAAGCATGGACTCAGAAGGGTCATGCACTTTATAAGTTACACGACAGAACAATCATATCAAGACATTCAGTATATCCTGCCTTGTTTTGTTCATAACAAGTCATACTGATAACTGAGGGAATTATACAAATTTCAGTATCCACCTCAGTAACATGGAGTAGAACCACCGACGAGGGAGAGGTTGGGCGTGTGCTCACTGTATTCAACTATCGATGTAGGAGGCAGTTGTCCGATACAGATCTCATGCACAGTTGATAGAAGCGGAAACAGTTCCTGCCACCCATGATAAGTCAATACTTCATAGACCTCCTTTGCTGTGGATACCCCCTGTGAAACTAACAGAATTAGATACACCAAGCAGTCAATTCCTTCATTTACATTCTGAATTTCAAATGTATTCTTTACCTGGAGTTTCTGTCCGTGCAACATTTCTGCCTCTAGCTCATCAAAAGACCTGTCATGAAGATGATGAGATAAATATAACCACAGCAGGCAAACAAAAACATAGTTACGCTGTGCTAACTGCCTAATAATTTAGCATAGGCCACGAGTCACAAGGCATCTTGTTTGGATTCTCCAACAGAGGTCAGCACATCAAAACAATTTCTGCATTAAGAAACTGAAGCTGCATGGTTTAGAGAAGAAACCTTTTGCCACCATTTCTTGCAAAGGCTTCTGCCACTCTCCTGTTTCTCCCACCAACTGCCATGGAATGCCAATATGTATCAGTATATGTGTTCAATGGTTAACTGAGAACAATGAAGATACGTACGGCATGTAGTTATAATGTCAGCCACCCCACAGCTCTCAAAGAAAGTGTTGTCTCTGACTGAAGGGAACAGAAGCTTAGAAAAAGCACGCATTTCCCGCAAACCAATCCTCATTATTGCAGCCTAAGAGATAGAAAAAATACAATAAGATCATGTCATGCAAATTTTATTCTTCACTCTGCTTTTGGGTTGTGGCTAAATGCTTTATATAATAGAATCGATACCTTGGTGTTGTTTCCCATATCCAAGCCATCAACAAGGCCTGCAATCAATCCCATCAGTTAAACCATTAAGGTCGAAAGAAAACTATGGATATAATCACATGGAGTGGTACTGTATGCAAAACCTGCTGCAATGGCCACAACATTTTTCAGTGTCCCACATAGTTCTACTCCCTCGATATCTTCTACCTGCACATGAAGGGTACAAACTTATTGACGCACTAATAAGAAACCAATTCACCCTGTCTTTAAAGAGTACCAAAATTGATTTTTATTGTTCTGCTGCCATTTATGTTCATTGGCACTGGACAGGTATTCATAACTATAGCATTTAGTAAGAAGACAACATTAATATTTCTCACATATCTATGACCGCTGCGGGAATACCAGAATGTGGGAATACTATTCCATTATGATGTTATAGTTGAAGACTTACAACAGCCACTAGGAAGTACGAAGTGGTGAAAAGTTTAGCCCAGCGGTTCGCTGCTAGTTTATCTTCCCGGTATCCAATTGTTGCTTCACTGAACTTCTCAACAGCAATCTGCATTTCACATGCACACAGGCTTATCTTTTTGCCTTTGAAGGTTACAAAAAATTCTGTATGGTAAGTTGAACAGATGCTTGCCTCATTTGCAATGTTAGCACCCATGAGGACGCAACAATTGATTCCAAGCGTATCCTTAATTAATTTCGATATCATGCATGGCCCTTCCATTTTGACCTCCATACCCTTGATGAGGGATATAGCCTCTGCTCCTGGTCTTAATTTACCCACAAGCTTCTTACATATACCCTCCACAAATTGATGGGGGGTCACAAAAACAAGCATATCCGCGTCTTTGACTGAGAAATCGAGATTAAATTATTATTGCTGGCAACATGCAAACAGCATAATGTATAGCTGCAACAGTAATGAAAACAAGTTTACCCATGAAATGCATGCCGTTAAGTGGATTATTATTTCTGGTAACCATAGGCAAACGAATCCAAATTTATTAAAAATTTATGTGAACAGCATAGTTGTACATATACTAAGTCAATTGTGTTTTGTCCTTAGTTTCATTGGTTAAGTAGAGCTGCATGCATTGCTAGCGTCAAAAAGTTTCCTCCTAACGATGACCAGAGACAGGTTACTGTGTGGTTACCTGTACTCTCCAAGTCGGGGTCCGCAATGACATTAGTTCCAAGCTTTATACCTGGCAAGTATTTGCAGTTCTCCTGAAACAGGTGGGAACAAAAAAATCATCACTACTGTACAAGGTATTGCCTGCTCCAGAAGTAAAACAGAGCAAATGTAAGCAGTTCAACTCTTACATGTGCTTGGTTAATGGACTCAGACAGCTTCTCTCCTGTTGGCAATGTTTCCTCAAACACCCACATCCTCACTTCATCTGCAAACAGTTTTACCCCTTAATTAGTACCAGAAGGTACTATAATGGATAACACAGGGACCATGGTAATTGTGCAAGCCGATATCCTGCTACAGATTGCTAACTGGAAATACCGAAGATGCAATACTGTGCAGAGCCCAAAATGAGTCGATGTCACAAAATCCTGTTATCTGATACTGGACCATTCTGTTAGTTATTAGCACTGAAAGAGCCCAACAAAGGGATATGATACTAAGGATGCCGTTGGGGAGGATTTGGGTTTTCCCCATATCGATACCATGATTAACCATACCCATCAGAAGTTATATTTGCCCATACCCAACAGCAACGGGTATTCCCCAATGGATAATAAGCAGATTTTGGGTATGGCAGCATCAGTGCCGGCCGGTGATGCTTATGTTGTGCCGTCGCTTTCAAGCTAGCTATCTCTATTCTTCTCTTTCTTTCCCGACACATAACCAGAGTAATACGTAGCTTTGCAGAAGAAGAAAAAAAATGCATGTATCAAACAGCATGCAGCAGCTAGCTAGCCATTGCAATTAGAGACAAGAGAAGCGCATGCGGTACTGCGTGACGCAGCAAAAGTAGCAGGGTTTATGGCACGATATGGGTATTGGATGAAATGAGGGTAATTGGATATACCCAAAAGAGAATGGGTAAATATTTTTAACCCATACCATATCCTACCCAAATGGCGTGGGTATGGATAACCGTTATATCCAACAGCAGGTTTATATGATTCATGTGGTCTCCTATTGCACTGCATGGTCAGATGCAGCAAAGACAGGCAGGAACTAGCAATCCAAATGGCATCACCCAAGAACTGAAAGAGGCTAGTCGTGCTGTAGAGTTGAAGAGCACGGTTGAGCATCAGAGGGAGAGGGGGGGGGGGGGGGGGGGGGGGGGGGGGGGGGGGCGAGCTTACCATGGAAGGCTGGCAGCTTGGCGGTGTTGGAGGCGATGAGGCGGGAGGCGACGCTGCCCCAGTTGCCGCTGCCGATGACGGCCACCCGGTGCTTGTCAGCGCGCCCGTTCATCATCTCCGGCGGCCGGAATGCAGCACCGACAGCAAAAACAAGAACAAGGAGAGGCTAGCAAAGCGGCAGGATGGACAGACCGAGATTTGCTTCCCCGCAATCAGCAGCGAATATATAGAGAATCTGGGATGGGGGGCGGAGCAGAAGAGCCAAGAGAGAATTTTTATAAGGAAATGGTGAAGAATGTTAGGAGGAGGCGGGCGGGCATCCCCAAGAACTAGCAGTTGTTTGTCGTCCGCAAGAACGAGGCCGCCGCCGCCGCCGGCCTCGAGATTCTGCGTGCGTGGAGGCGACAGACAGACAGACAGGGGGAGGACGAGGACGAGGAGGAGCGGGCGCGGGGGATGACGATGATTCGTCGATCTGAGAGGCGCTGGTCGCTCTCTTGTGCTCGCCTCGGTGGTATCGGAGGCGCACGCGCGCGTTGCTCTCGCGCAGTGTCTGCAGTCTGCACTTCAGCCAGGCCCGGCCCGGCCCGAACATGCTTCATGTGGCAACCACCTGCTGAACGCACAAACAAGATTCAGGGAGTTAAATCTCAGTAAAGGTGCCGATTTCCCTAAAAAATTGTGCTGATTCAGAGAATGTCTAACACACAGGATTCAGAGAATGTCTAGCAAATGTGCTGATTTTACTCTGAAAAACAAGGTGCTGCTGGTATACATACCTGTTTCTTCATGTACCAGATTTGGGTCCTGATGTGTCTTATGTCGCAGTAGCACAAATCCTTGAAATGTCAGAAATATTTTGTCACATTGCTGCCATTGCTATGCTGTGATGTCGACCATCAAGTCAACTTTTCGTGTGATGGCATATCTAGTTTGTGTTCCTATCGATAAATACAGTGAGCTCCTAGTACGAGATATCTCCCGTCTCGAATAAACGGGATCAAATGTTCGATAACTGAACATGGGCAGAAGCATCATGAGGGTAGAGCTCGATCAGGTGCATCAACGCCTGGAATCCTTGGAATGTCAGAAGCTTTTAACACATGGCTGCAATTGCTATTCTGCACCTGCAGTGAAGAATGGAACAAAGCTGACTATTGAGTCACTCCCAGTTAACAAAGGCAAACTGGCCTGCTCCTCATCCAACCTGCATCCGGTCCTCCACACAGCTCAAAACAGGGCTCTTCATTACTCCTTCCCCTGCCATGGCCTCCCTGATCTAAGCAGCGGTACCCCACCTTAGATAACTGAACATGGGCAGAGGAGTCATGAGGGTACAGCTCGATAACTGAACATGGGCAGTAGGAAGGCAGTCATGAAACTGGTACTACAAGGGGAGGCCTCTGCAAGACTTGTGCACGCTGCAGCACAGTTAGGCATGGCCTGACATGAATTTCTCAGGAGAGGTTGGGAGCTGTGCACGGCTTGTACCATGGGCAACATACTGGTGATATGTGCATCACTCTCTCTGTTGGTACTTGGTTCACTAGTAAAGCAAACAGTGTTGCCATCTGGAGTTGTAACAAGCCAACATCCTGAAGACACGTGCAATCTGAGCTTCAACTACCCCTTTGGCAACAGATCCAGGTGCTCCTGGGGGCCTGAATTCAATCTCGCTTGGAACGAGACCTTTCAGCCAACACCTGTACAAACAGACGCGTTCACACAACTGTGTGCCTAGACCTGGGCACTGCAACTGAGTTGAGCATTAAGTCACTCCCAGCCAAAACAGGCAGTTTGGTTTGCCAAACATGCATCTACAATCTCAAGCTTCTTACCCAACCTGCATCCGGTCGTCAACGCAGCTCCGAGCAGAGTTCTTCACTATCCCTTTCCCTGCCATGGCCCGCCTGACCAGAGCAGCGTTACACCATTGCCCATCAGTAGCAAAGGCCTTCGATAACTGCACATGGGCACAAGAGTCACGAGGGCAGAGCTCGATCAGGCGCCGACACCCAGACCGCAATCTCGAGGTTGCCGTGGATCTAGCAGGCGCTAAGCAGTGCTCTGTACATGGAGACGTCGGGTTCCATAGGCATGTCACTGATCAAAGACTCGGATTCTCGGAGATGGCCTGCTCCACCAAGAAGATCGACAATACACGCATAGTGCTCCAGCCGTGGTCCCGCAAGGAACCTGTCTGCTCTCATAAGGTTCAAGTACTCTAACCCTTTATCCACCAAATCAACCGACGTGGCTGCAAGCTGTGAGCTTCCTAAAAACCAGCAAAGGTGCTTGGTTTTTTCTCTGAAACAAGGTGCTGATATACTGACCTGATGATAGTGTAATGACAGGTTCTGGTTAGCCAGCAACCAAACAGACCTGTTCCACTAGCCCAAAAATCCTTGGAGTGTCAGAAGTTTTTTCATCAGATTGCTGCAATTGCTATGCTGTAATGACGTGCAAGTACAGGATACCTTCAATTTATCAGAGGTTCGTGTCAGATCTGTGCCTGATTTCTCCAAAACGGAATCAGAGGTTCATCAGATTTGTGGGTGATTTCTGACACACCTTTGGTAGACACTGCAACAAATCTGACCACAAGTCACTCCCAGGTAACAATGGCGGTTTTGTTTAGACAAACCTTCTTACCCAGCCTGCATCTGGTCCTCGACGCAGCTCCAAGCAGGGTTCTTCACTATTCCTTTCCCTGACATGGCCTCCCTAATCTCAGCAGCACTACCCCATTGCCCATCACCAGCAAAGGTCTTCGATAGCTGCACATGGGCAGATGAGTCACCAGGGCAGAGCTCAATCAGGCGCGCCGACACCCGGACCGCCATCTCAAGGTTGCCGTAAATCTGGCAGGCGCTAAGCAGAGCTCGGTACACCGAGACACCAGGTTCCATAGGCATGTCCTTCAGCACAGACTCGGCTTCTCGGAGATGGCCTGCTCGACCCAGAAGGTCGACGACGCACGCATAGTGCTCTTGTCTTGCTCCCCCGAGAAGCCCGTTTGTTCTCATAAGGTGGAAGTACTCTAACCCTTGATCAACCAGGCCGGCGTGGCTGCAGGCTGTGAGCACCAGCAGGAAGGTCGTGTGGTCTGGCTGGACGTTCAGTCTCCTCATCTGTTCAAACACCTCGACCACCTCTTTGGCGTACCCGTGCTGAGCATACCCCGATAGTAGCGAGTTCCAGGAGACCAGGTCGGGCACTTGCACCGAGGCGAAAACGTCCCTGGACTCCCATATCTCGCCACGTCTCGCGTACATGGAGATCAAACCATTCTGGACGTTGACATCAGAACCGTGTCCAGTTTTGAGGATCAGAGCATGGACTTGTCTGCCCTCCAGCAACGAGGATGAGTTCCCTATAGCCTTCAGCATGCTGGCAAAGGTGAACACGTCCACATTGGCACCGTGCCTTCTCATCAGCAAGAACTGCTGGAATGCCTCGTCGCCTCTTCCCAAGCACGAGAGCCCGGAGATCACGGAATTGAGCGATACCTGGTCCTGGCATGAAACAGCCATCCGCACCTTCCTGAAACCTTCTAAGCTGCCACACTTGGAGTACATGGTCATGAGAGTGGATAGAACATATGGATTGTGCTCGAGACCCTTCTTTAGCACCGCGCAATGCGCCTGCCTCCCATGATCTACGCTCTCAGAACCCGCGAATGAGCTGAGGAGGCTACTGTATGTTACCATGTTCGGCGCTACCCCTGACCGTTTCATCTCCCTGACCAACACCATGGCGTCACGAGGTCTTCCAGCTAAGGCGAACCCACAGACAAGAGCCGTGAAAGTGGCCACATTCCTCTCTTCCATCTCCTCAAAAACCTGCTGCGCCGCCCGCGCATTGTGGCATTTGGCGTACATGTCCACCAACGCGGTCCCCACGACGACGCTAGCACCACAGACACCGCACTTGAGGGCAACGCAGTGCAGCATCACGCCGACGCCCGCGTCCTCCATCCTCGCGCAGGCGACCAGAACGCTGGACAAGGCCGACGCGGTGGGGTGGACGCCTGCACGCACCATGCGTCCAAACGCCCCCACGGCAAGGCCAGGATTGTGGGACTGCGCGTGGCCGTAGATGAGCGTGCTCCAGGTGACGCCGCTCTTCTCAGGCATTTCGTCGAACAGGTGCTGCGCCTCGCTCAGGCGGCGGGAGCGGCAGTATAGGCTGAGCAGGGCGGTGCCGGCGAAGACGTTGGCCGCGAAGCCGAGCTTGGTGGCCGCCGCGTGGAACTGCTCCGCGGAGGAAGGGTTCTGCGGGATACCGGCGGCGAGGAGCTGGACGAACCCCCGCGGCGTCCGCGCATGGTGAAGGATGCCGTAGGCCTGAGGCATGGAGGACGACGTGAGCAAGTGGTGGCGTCGATTCGCCGAGTGGAGGGTTCGCCCTCCGGGGAGCGGCGGGGGAAGTGACGGCCGGTGGTGCGGGCCGGCGCCTGAGAAGACGGTCCTGATTTTTTTTACCGGGAGGAATGTGGAGGGGATTCAATTGGGATATTCAAATCAGGTATAGAGATTTGATTTGTATTTGAATTTGAATTGTCTGATTTCAGCATTGGGTGGAAGAATAGTTCTCGTAAATTCAGTACTGAATAATATGGTACATCTCTTTCTTCCAATTATATAAAGGAGTCTTGCGTAGGTTGGATTTTTTTCGATCTAGATTCTTTCGATAAGGAGATAGAGAAAGAAAACGGCGAAGGAGGCGTGGGATGCCGTCAAGCTGATGCGAATCGGGGTCAACCGCGTTCGCGAGGCCACGACGCAATGGCTCCGCAAGGAATTCGAGGTGAAAGCGTTCCGCGACGGCGAGACGCTCGACGCCTTTGGCATGCGCATCACGTCCCTCGTCAACAACCTCCGCTCCATCGGCGACGACGTCGCCGAGGTGAAGATCGTGCAGAAGATCCTGCGCGAGGTGCCCGAGCAATACGCCCAGATGGCCTGCTCCATCGAAACACTCATTGACCTGAACACGATCTCGGTGGAGGACCTGCTTGGGCGCCTGCGCTCCTCGGATGGACGTCACGGCGCGACGACGCCGGCACCAGCCGCTGGCAACACTCTGCTCCTCACGGAGGAGTGGAACGCACGTCGCAGGCAGCGAGACCAAGGTTCTGGCTCGCACGGCGGCATGAGCCAGAACAAGGGGAAGGGAAAGCAGCAACCCCGAACGCGAGACGGCGGCCAGCAGAATGGCAATAACATGACATGAGCAAGGTGAAGTGTTACAACTGTAACAAATTCGCAAATCACTTCTCCAGGGACTGCCCCGAGCCGCGACGCGAGCGCAAGGAGCGGGCCAATCTCGTGCAAAATCAGGTGGAGGAGGAGGCTCTTCTCGTCGCCAGCGTGTGCTCGGTCACTGTCACAACGGCGCGTGCTAAGGAACACGTCCTGCTCAATGAAGAACAATCGTGGGCACGGCCTGCAGACAACGGCAAGGGCTGCGACACCGTGTGGTTCCTGGACACGGGGCCCTCGAACCACATGTCCAGGCGCCGCGAGATCTTCTCCGAGCTCGACACCGGCACGACCGGCGCTGTGAAGCTTGGGGACGGCATGGAGGTTCAGATAGAGGGAAAAGGCACCATTGTTTTTGAGTGCCGGAATGGTCAGCATCTGACGCTATCTCAGGTGTATTACATTTCCCGTCTTCTCAGCAATATTCTCAGCCTGGGGCAGATGGATGAGCTGGGCTGCGACACTCACATCAGGCACGGCTATTTGCGTCTTCGCGACGTAGACGACCGGCTGCTAGCCTGTGTGAAGAGGAACCGTGGACGCCTCTACGTCCTGCACTTGACCACGGCGGCGCCGGTGTGCCTTCTCGCTAGCAGGGACAACCCTGCGTGGCAGTGGCATGCCTGCTACGGGCACCTGAACTTCCCCGCTCTACGTGAACTCGGGCGCCAGGGCATGGTGAACAGAATGCCACTGCTCAATCGACTTGATCAAGTGTGCGACGGCTGTAGCCTGGGAAAGTAGCATCGCCTTCCATTCCCTCAAGCCACGACATACATGGCGGAGGGGAACCTGGAGTTGGTCCACACCGATCTGTGTGGACCGATCACGCCGGCAACGGCGGGCAGCAACAACTACTTCATGTTGGTCGTCGACGATCACTCCCGTTACATGTGGGTGGAGGTGATTAAGTCGAAGGACGAGGCGCTCCAGCGGTTCAAGAAGATCAAGGCGCTGGCAGAAACGGAGTCCGGGCACCGTCTCGTCACCTTCCGGTCCGACCGTAGCGGCGAGTTTAACTCGAACGACTTCTGCCAGTTCTGCGATGACGGTGGAATCAAGCACTACACCACCGCGCCCTACATGCCTCAGCAAAACGGCATTGTGGAGAGGCGCAACCAGACAACGGTGGAGATGGCGCGATGCCTCCTCAAAGGTATGGGCGTGCCGGCCACGTTCTGGGGAGAAGCGGTGAGAACCGCGGTGTATCTCCTAAACCGTGCCCCGACCCGCAGTGTCGATGGCATGACTCCATACGAGGCTTGGCACGGCAGGAAGCCGGTCGTCCACCACCTCTACACTTTCGACTACGTCGCCCACGTGAAGTGCGTCGGTCCGGGCATCGACAAGCTGGCAGACAGATCCATCCCCATGATTCTTGTCGGCTATGAGGAGGGCTCCAAGGCCTACAGGGTCTATGATCCTGCTACTAAGAAGGTGCGTGTTACTCGAGATGTCAAGTTTGAGGAACAGAGGAAGTAGGATTGGATGGCGACAGCAGCAGGGGGAGCTGAACACGTAGATGAACCTATGGTGGTCGTCTTCCCTGACGAGGTGGCGCACGCAGCAACTGCAAGTCCCACCCCTGCCACAAGGATCAACGCTACTCCAGCGGCAGGGACAGACAGGCCGGCATCACCGTCCGGTGTGGCACGCACGGTGATCACGCCATAGCTGCCAACACCGGCATCGGTATCGACAGAGGCTGGACGGATCACGTCTCCGAGCAACGACCAGGAGCGACACGACCTCGACCACACGCCGCTCCGGTAGCGCAAGCTGGAGCACATCTTCTAGCAGCTTGACAACAACGCAACAAAGCACATGCAAATCTATCTTGTGGCAGCTGAAGAGCCATCAAGCATCGATGAGGCGCTGAACGAGGACTGCTGGAAGAAGGCCATGGACGAAGAGCTCGACGCGATCCGTGACAATGGCACTTGGGAGTTCACCAGGCTCCCGGCTGGACACCGCTCGCCGCTCACCATGGCTGGCCCGTCCATCACATGGACGTGAAAAGCGCGTTTCTGAACGGCGATTTGCAGGAGGAGGTTTATGTCCATCAGCCGCCGGGGTACATCGACGACGGCAACGCTCAAGCCGTTCTACGCCTGCGCAAAGCTCTGTACGGGCTACTGCAGGCTCCCCGAGCATGGAACGCCAAGCTTGATGCGTCGCTGGTTTCCCTGGGCTTCGAGCGCAGCCCACTCAAGCACGCGGTGTACATGAGAAACACCGGTGGCTCGACGCTCCTCATCGATGTGTACGTGGATGACCTGGTGATCACCGGGTCATGCGACAACAACATCGACGTGTTCAAGAAGGAGATGAAGCTCCTGTTCGCCATGAGCGATCTCGACCTCCTCTCCTACTACCTTGGCATTGAGGTGGTACAGAGGGACGATGGGATCACCCTCTGTCAGAGAGCCTACGTCGACAAGATTCTGCAAACGGCTGGCATGGCTACCTGCAATGCCACTCACACGCCCATGAGAATCGACTCAAGTTGGGCCAGGTGGAGTCAGGGGCAGAGCAGGACGCCACGCTGTACCGCTCCATCGTCGGAAGCCTCCGGTACCTCTACAACATGCGTCTAGACATCACTTTTGCTGTCAGAATCGTTAGCACATACCTCGAGGCACTGGCGGCACCGCACTGGGCTGCGGTGAAGCAAATTCTTCGCTACATCAACGAGACTGCAGCTTATGGCTATGTCTACAAGCGAGAAGCTGGAGCACCTGTTCTGATGGGTTTCAGCGACAGCGACTACGCCGGCGACGTGGACGATCACCGGAGCACCACGGGAGTTGTGTTCTTCCTCGGCTCCAGCGTAATTTCATGGACCTCCTAGAAGCATAAGGTCGTCGTCCTTTCTTCATGCGAAGCAGAATACGTGGCAGCGGCAGCGGCTTGTTAAGGCGTCTGGCTCTGCAATCTTCTAGGGGAGCTGGTCAGCGACGCTCCGTTGAGCGTGAAACTACGCATCGACAACATGTTGGCAATAGCATTGAGCAGGAATCCTATACACCATGATCGGAGCAAGCATATCGATGTCAGATATCATTTCCTCCAAGACAAGATTGAAGAAGGCAAGGTGCAAATTGATCATGTCAGCACCGATGGGCAGCTTGCCGATATTCTCACCAAGGCACTGGGCCGCGTCAAGTTCGTCGAGATGAGACAGAAGCTTGGTGTCATGGAGATTCGCCCCGGCCGTCAGACTTAGGGGGAGAAATGTTGAACTGTAAGTCTGAAAGTTGGGTTCAGTTAGCTATGTTAGGATAGTGATCTTCAGTTAATCGTTTTAGCTGAATAAGTGTAACGCTCGCAGAGCCTGTTCTCGAGCTAGTCTAGGAAGTAGTCGTCGTGCACGATGCACCGTGGGATGGCACGGATCCAATGCTCGCTGCACGGCATTCCAGACGTGTTCAGGTGGTCGTGGGATGGCACGATCGGAAAACCTGGTCATGGCCTGATTTTTAGGATCGTTGGTTAGTTTGTAACAGCACTACAAATAATCTGAGAAAACCTGAAAAGCGGCACAGTTGAACCTTGCGCAAAAATCACCCTGTCCACTGTCTGTTTGTGAGAGCTGTTCTTCAGGTTCAGCTCCAACAGATTACATATTCATGGCCTTCAGGTCAAGAACACCGATCTACTAGGTAAGTGGCTTTTCAAGTACATATAGAGGACGGGGTATGGAAACCCATACTGAGAAGGAAATATGTGGGATCAAAGGCATTGTCTCAAGTGCTATGGAAACCGGGAGACTCGCAATTCTGGGTTGTCCTGATGGCGATTAAGAAGTATTTCTTCCCATTGGGCACATTTTCTATTAAGGATGGATCCGAGATTCATTTCTAGGAGGATATGTAGCTTGATAACGCTACACTCCGGGAACAATATCTAGCTCTGTACAACATTGTTCGTCGCAAAAGGGATACCATAGCTTCAGTGTTGGAATTTTTTCCAGCGAATGTGACATTTAGGGGAGACCTAATTGGACCAAGAGTTGCATCACGGAATCAGCAGATTCATCACTTGAACATAGTGCAATTTTCTGAGGGTACAGATGTGTTTCGTCGGAACTTACATGCGATTGGTAAATTATTTGTAGATTCGATGTATAGAGCTTTAGTTCAATCCAATGTGCTAGTTGCAGATAAAAAAAAATCTAGATGATGAAGGTACCTCTAAACACGAAAATATTCAGATGGTACCTACGTCGTGGGGTTATTCTTACTAAAGACTACCTTGTTAAACGGAATTGGCTTGAAAGTAAACATTGTGTTTTTTGTCATCATAATGAGACAGTTAAACATTTATCATTGCAATGCAAATTTGCTCATTCTAGATGGTCAATCATCCAAACTGCTTCTGGATTGTCTCCTCTATGTAGTATTGCCAATGTATTTGACAACTAGTTAATGGGATATAGCATAGGTTTAGAATTTCGTTTAGGGTGGGGGCACTTGCTATTACTTGGACGCTATGACTATGTAGAAATGGCTAGGTTTTTAATGGTACATTGTCTTCTCTTGTGCAGGTTATTTACCGATGCACTACTACAATCTGTTCATGGTCGTCTCTACAATGTGTGGAGTTCCACGACCTATTTACTAAGGCTTGTACACACTTGAAAGACACGGAGAGGGATAGTTTTATCCGACATGGTTAGTGACGAGGGTAACCTCGGCAATATCCATAGTGATGGACTTAGGGTTTCGCGGAAAAGAGAACGCTGGGGATTTCGTCGGATGTCAGGAAAACAATGAAGTCAAAATCGCCTGAATATTGGGGAAATCGCACTATTACAAGTTGTCTTCTAGATTTCTGTACCCTCGTCTAGGCTTCTCCCGTCTTATATATAATAGGACGGGTCTCAAAACTGTATGCGGATAGGTTTCATACACACGTAATTACAATACCAACATAATGTCGGTTCATAGTCTCTTTCCTAATACAATCAAAGTCTTTGTCGGTTGCTTCCTTTGGGCTATTATCTGAAATCTTCATGGGCCGAGCCTTTTACCCATCATAGGGCAGCAAATCATAAGCATTCGAGTAACCGTACCTATGTCAGTAGCCCCGAGACTCTACTTGAACCGTAGTTTCAGGTTGAGTCTCAAAGTTTGTTTTCCTTTATTTGTATCATTTTTTGTGCTTTGTAGGGATTTGGTACAATGAGTCTGATGCTTCCGACGAATCGGAAATCAGTTAATTGCTCCTAGGTAAAAACAAGGTTGTCCTACATCAAATTCAAGTCCCTAGGAATGAACTCGGAAATTATTACTGGCATAATTCAGTTTGGGCCGCTGAGGTCTTACCGAATACTGAATTCCAGTTTCTATTTTATCGGGTACCCAACGCGCCCGTCAGGATTTTTCATCGTATCGTTGATACAGATATTTTACTGACAGAGCGTATTCTTATGCGATTACCAGGCCAGACAGGACGAATCATGGGGTCTTACCTTCATGTTTCTAAACACGACATTCGGATTTTTGTCGCGTTTGAGCGCGATCCGAGACTTTTGGCTTTTTCGGCGGTTGCCCTGCTGGGCTGATCTATCAAATAGTTTTAATACTTTATACTGGCTCCCGATGGGAGTAATCTTTCTTTTGAGGATACATTGATGTAAAACTCAAAGGTACTTTCAATCATGAATATTTTGTTTTATACACAATTGTATTTTTATCGGGTGCGCGCCAGCGCTCCCGATGGGAGTAGCCCCCCAGGCTATGTTCGGATGCCTGTATCTGGACATAGGCTCATAGTTGTTGTTAGATTGATGGAAAACATAGATCTTTTAAATAATAATAAATAGCTTAAGCACGAAAAACTTATCTCTTTATACATAAGGAAAAAATTCGATGATACATTATTTTTTGAGCGGATGGCATCTGAGCCATTGACTTGGATATTGTGGCTTTAAGAAGCCGAACTGTAACTCTTATCATATTGTAAGTAATCTTATGAGTAAAAGCGTCGTAGTTGTGCTACGTTCCATGTATTTGAGTAATTTACTCCTGTCTTTTTGTCTTGTAGTCAATATGCTCCTCCGGGAATAACTTCAGTGACGATGTATGGTCCTTCCCATGACGATTCTAACTTCTTGTGGCCATCTTGCTTGAGGCGAAGAACTAGGTCCCCTACTGCGAAGGACCTAGGCCACAATATTCTGTTGTGGTAATTGAGCAAGTTTTGCTGGTACATAGTTGCTCTTTGTAGGGCTTCATCTCGAGCTTCATCCTGTGCATCCACATCATCTTCAAGTGCTTTTCTTGACTCCTCTTCATTATATGCAGATACTCTTGGGGATTCGTGTGACACCTCAACGGGAAGCACGGCTTCTGCACCGTGGACCAAAAAGAAAGGTGTCTCTTGTGTTGAATTATCTGGAGTTGTATGTAAAATCTATAACACAAATGGCAATTCATCAACCCATGCTCCTTTTGCTCTGTCAAACGGTGCTAGTAGTCTTTTCTTGAGTCCAACAGTAACTAGTCCATTCACTTTTTCCACGTATCCATTTGTTTATGGGTGAGCTACCGAAGCGTAGCTTACCTTGATGCCCATCTCCTAGCAGTACTTTTTGAACTCATTGGAAGTGAAGTTGGTCCCATTGTCTGTGATGATGCTATTCTATACACCAAACCTAAACACTATGGATTTAATAAAATTCACAGCCGAAGTTCCGTCTTGGGTGGTGATAGGCATTTCTTCAATCCATTTAGTAAATTTGTCGACTGCTACTAGCAGAAAGACGTGTCCTCCTGGCAATGATTTGTGAAGTTTTCCCGCCATATCGAGTCCCCACTGAGCAAAAGGCCAAGCCAGAGGTATATGATTCAACTCAGCAGCGGGTGCTCCAGGCTTTCTTGCGAATCGTTGACATGCTTCACATGTTCTGACAATGTCTTTTGCATCTTGAACTGCAGTGAGCCAGTAAAATCTTGCCCTGAATGCTTTTGCAGCAATTGCTCGGCTACTAGCATGGTGACCACAGACGCCATCATGCATATCTTTGAGTATGATTTTCCCTTCTTCGGGTGTTACGCAACGCTGCAACACGCCTGAAATACTTCTCTTATACAGCTCCCTTTTGATTATTCTAAAGGCTTTCGAATGCGCAAGTTCACAGACTAGATTATTGACTCTAGTGCAAGTGGGAGACTGAAAGGAATATGCCCCAGAGACAGTAATAAAGTGGTTATTATCTTATTTCTTGTTTATGATAAATGTTTATTTTGCATGCTTTAATTGTATTAATTGGAAACGTTAATACATGTTTGTTTAATAAACAAATAAAGGGTTCCTATTTATGCTTCTGTTATAAACTAGCTCACTGATTAACAAGATGATCAAGGTTTCCTGATCATGGACATTAGATGTTGTTAATAACAAGGTCACAACATTGGTTGAATGGTGTGATGAACATTCATCTAAAGTATAGCAATACGATCAAAGTCATTGAGTTTAAATTTCTATAACATCATACGAAGTAATTCTAGTCCTTAGACCATGAGATCATGGCAATCACTAACACTGGAAGAGTAATTTGATAACATCAAATGTTACACCATAACAGGGTGACAATAAAGGTGGGTTCAGATACTCCGAAGGTGTTATGTTGAGGCTCATGGATCAAGAGTGGGATTTTTCCATCCCGATGACGGATAGATATATTCTGGGCCCTCTCGGTGATATCACATTGAGATAGCTTGCAAGCAAGTGATGTGATCACTAGAATGTTATAACACGGGAACGAGAAAAGAGTGTATGTCGGTAACGAGATCAAACTAGGTATGGATTTACGATGATCGAATCTCGGACATGTAATATATTGCGAGACAAAGGGATTTAGTTACGACGTTAAAGGTTCACATGATCACTAGAGTCATCGTTGAATGTGTGGGAGTTAGTACGGATCTCTAGGTCCCGCTGTTGATTAATGATCGGAGAAGGGTCTTGATCATGTCTACATTATTAGGGTGACACACTTAAGGGATACCGACACCATCTGAAGCAAATATGTTTCAGATGAAGATTTAAGAAAGCGCTGGAATCATTTCGATGAAAACCGAAATTGTTTCGGGTGAAATTGTAGAAACTGGTTCTGCATGTGATATTGAAATGTTGAGGGGTTTTTATGTGAATGTTTGTTAATTAATAATCCTGAACAAAATAAATAAAATAGTTTTATTAAATGAGAAATACATTAATTTTGGTGAAAAATTAATGCAGGTGTGAGTGGAATTTTGAGTGGAGGTATTTTATGTGAGTGGGTGCTCCACACACATGAATGAGGAAGAGGTGGGGGACCCATCATGGCTGCCACGCCATGGCCTTTGGCTGCCCCCTCCTCCTATAGAAGGCAGCCCTCTCACTCCATCACACTGACACCTCCTCGTGAAGGATCTCTCCCCCCTTCTAGAAATTATTTCCCATGGTATCAGATTAGCGAGATATATGTTTCCGATGGCTTTATCTTTTAAGGAGCTGCTGCTTCGGCTGCATCGCTGGAGCGAGGACGTGGAGATTGTCGGGGTACCGGATGTGTGTGTGATCACGGATGCACCGCTGGTTTGCGGTGCTGGACTTGCTGGTTCTGGACCTGCTGGACTCGCTGGAGTTTATCACGATCTTGAGATTTGGCAAGTGTCAGCTACATCATCCACGAGTACAACCTTGTAACGCTTTGTCGTTCTTCAAGGGTATATTCTCTATGGATGTATATCCACCCGTTGATTGTATCTAGGTAGATAGATCTTGGTGCTTAGTTGTTCACATCGTAGGAGTTTTTTTGTTTTCTATGCTGCGAACCCAACAAAAGGGAATGGGTGGAAGTGGACCTTGGATGGCAGAAGAGCAAGATGAAAATTGGTGGAGGTGGAGGAGGCCGATACCCCGCATCGGCCTGCCGCTATACCTCATGCTCCTGCACACGCCGATCTCGCACGGTACCACGGCACGACAGCGCGTGCTTTGGGAGAGAGGGAGGGGCGGGTGGACGCGACGGAGCTCCGGCGGCTGATTCCCTGTGCGCTCCTCCATGCTGTCGGTCTCGTGGGTGTCACGCTGCAGCGACGTGAGTTCAGGGATGGAGGCGGAGTGCCAGACGAGGATGGTGGGAGAGCTCAACAGGGCAGGGGAGCGCGAGCGGGCCCTTTGGCAGCGGTGCGAGCGAGGAGGAAGAGGAGATGGCGAGCCGTGCGACGACTAGGGGAGTGCGGCGACTGGGGATAGGGTTTTCCACCGTGGGGAGCTTTTATACGACCGCGTGGTCAAAACCAATCGACGGTTAGCATTCACTGAAAGCAAGATCTATCGGCCAGTAATTTCTGATTAACCTAGAGGCTCGGTGAGAGCGGGCACCAATTACATCTTTAGATATATTTGGAGTCCTCGGACCAAAAATTGGTTGGGAAAATGCTCTCCAATCGATGAAACCGATTACACCAAGTACGAGTTAAGGATGGACAGATGAAAACAAATAAAGCAGTATAACTTGCAAACTTTTCCCATAATGAAACAGTAGCTATTACAATCCAAACTTGGTGCCTAGAAATTTGAACTCCATGATACGGCCGTAACTCAAAGTAGTAAACGACTTAGCTAGAATTATTATTTAATATTACTATTAGGAATAGTGCATGACGCACGCATCGGCCTCGTCGTCCCCGACGAGCCTTGCCACGCAGGACGCCAGCTTCCCGTCGTCGTCGCCACGAGGTCCGTCCTGTCTGGTTGCCGGGATCCGGACCGTCACGTCGAACTCCTGATCCCTACTGTGCGCGTCCACGAGCAGGCCTTGGACGACGGACTCCGGCAAGGCACCCGCCTCCATGCTGCTCTGCGCCACGACCGTCGTCTTCCTCACCTTCCAAAGCTCCCAGGGTTCGACGCAGACCTCGTCGCTGGTGGCACCGAAGGCGAGCGCGACACCACGGTAGGCGACCGCCACGGCAGTGCCACGCTGGAGGCACGCCCTGCCCCGGAACGGGCTCCGGGACTGCACCCCGAGCGTGAGGGCGATCTGCGGCTGCCAGGTGTCAACGCTGATGCCGGAGACGGAGACGATGGAGGTGTAGTAGCGCGGTGGCGTCTTCCATTGGCTCAGCAACACGCCTAGGCCCACGATGAGAGCTACGCCGGCAACGGCCAGGCAACACCTGGAAACGCATCCGCCGCCGCGCGCCATTGGTTGCCGATCTCCGCTGTCCTGGATGCGGATCTCGATCATGGACTCGTGCTGCAAGAAGGAATAGAGGAGGATTCCTATGTCGATCAAGTCATGGCTTCTTATATAGCTAGGGTTGGTACGGCCTAGCTAGCTGCAAGGAAGGAGACCTTCCAAAACCTCCTCAGGCCGCATTGAAACTGGGATTTTTCTTTCCTCTTGCTGAATGATGCGCACCACAAAAGGAGTCTGAGATTTCCTTTTTCTCTCTTTTATTTAATTTACTTTCCTCCTAGTAGCTGAAAGATGAACACAAGGAAAACATGGATACGTCGGTCGCAATAGCTGCTCTCCTTTAATTTTAACATGGCAAAACATCTTGTCGTGTCAGGATGATCGACTTTTATTATAGATTTAATAAGGACCAGAAATGAATCGTCGGGTCTCTAAATCTCGAACGAGCAAACCCTAAACCCTAATTCCCTCTCTCTGAGATCCATTCAAAATGAGTTTTAAATATTTTGAAAATACAAAACTAATGGAGCCCAAATTGTTCCAAGGTCCCGCGAGTGTTTTCATACAGTTTTAAACTCTTTGGTATTCTTGAAACATATTTAAAGACGCAAGGATTTCGAAAAATGGGGAAGAAAAGAGAAAACAAAAAAGAAAAAGATTTTAACATAGAAAAATAGAAACCTAGCTACTGGGTCGCCGCAGAGCTTCTCCCCTCCCTTCTCTTCCGCGCAGCGCAGCAGCCCGCCTCGGTCCATCCGGTTCGGCTCCCTTTTCCGTCGTCTTCCTCGCGATAGACGGAGCCGGAGCTCCTGCATGTCGTTGTCACTACCATCCGCTGCGCGCGCGCCAAGATTCCCGCCGCCGCTCTTCGTCGTCTATAAAGCCTCTCTACTGCTGCCAGTATGGAGAACCCTAGTGTGCCCAGATTCTTCCTCTTCCCCGAATTCCCACTAGCAGAACCCTAGCTCAAAGGTGCCCTGTCGGCTCACCGTCTCCATCCTCTCCCCTCCTCGCCGAACTGTCCATCAGCACTGCCTCGCTCGTCTCGTTTATTTAAATGTTTTTCTACTTTCATTTCTGGAAATAAATAAACCCATGTGGAACGATTTAATAATTTTGGAAAATGTTTCCTGTAAAAATAAAACTATGACATGTGGGACCAGATGGAAAATAATTTATATATATTCAAAAAATGTTAATTGTTTTAAAATGATTTAAAAATGGATTAAAATCATAACTAGTTCATATTAAATTGGAAAATATGAATATTATATTAGAATGATCAAAAAAATGAGATCTATCCTCTAACATCAAACTCAGGCATAGTTAATAAACTTTAACTAACAAGTTTATTAGAAGAACAAAGTATCCCCTCACATGTGTTCCGGGGGTTTTCATGTATTAGGCTTTAGACCCCTCGGACCATGTTTAAAATGGACAATCATGTATCAGGGTTCCATTCAGTACTATTTAACTTTTCATATCATCATTCTTGCTTGAGTATTGCATCGATACATGTGCTGAGAGTTTTCCTTTCTTTCCGGTATTTTATTTCTTTCTCCCAGTAGAATTCGAGGACGAGTCCGAGATGTAAGTCAGATATTAATGCCATCTAAGCTCGAGGATCAATACTTGACCAACCATGATTACGTTAAGTACAATCCTTCCGAAGATCTACTTATTTGTTCTCAATGAGCAAAGGCAAGCATGACCCCACCATTATACAATCATATGATTTGAAAGAATTTCAATTCTTGTCATGATGCATACGATTCTACCGTGGTCTTTTATCGATAGATAGAGTATCCTATTTATTGCATTATTCCCTTTTGAAGCCTATGTTATCTGATCCTAGTCCTAGCATAACAAGGTCTAGCTTTTGAGCATAGTCAAAGCTTCTATATGTGCCATGCTTAGCCATGCTTAGTTGTTGAGTCTTATCCATTCAGAAGATGTATCAGATATACAAACAACAGAATCTAGTATGTCAAAATGATGAGATGAGATCAGTGATGAAGTGAGATAAACATGATAAGGCATGTATGCGAGGCGACAATGGGATGTGGTGTCCGTAGTTCCATACTCGCCATCTAAAAGATCGGTATAAGCGACTAGAGGGGGGGGGGGGTGAATAGGCGCTGCTCAACTTTTAGCTTCTTTTCAAATTAAGGCTTGACTCAAAGTAAGTTCTCGTACTATTTAACTTGTCATATCATCATTCTTGCTTAAACATTGCATCGATTCCATGTGCTGAGGGTTTTCATTTCTTCCCGGTGTTTTGCTTCCTCCTGGTAGAATTCGAGAACGACCCTAACATGGAAGTCAGAGATTAACATCATCTAAGATCGAGGATCAATACTTGACAAACTGTGATTACGTCAGTTAGAAGGTTTCCGAAGATCTGCTTATTTCAGCGTCACGTTAAGGTTGTCTGTTGACATACGAAGGAAGAAGATCCAGCTGACTTCCCTAGAGCCATATAGATCTCATGGTTAACACGAAATATACGACACAAGAATCACTGTCGATATTTGTTATTAATTCCGGAGCAATGGTGGTTCCAATAGTTCATAATAGATTAACTGACCATCCTGAAGTAACCAATAGTTCACATTAATTAACTGGCCATCCTGGATCAGTAACCAATAGTTCCCATTAATTATGAAAATAGTGTTTTCTGTCATCCCCTTTTGAAATGCAGGTGATAATAATAATAGATTGCAAATAACCAAAGCACATGATAAAGTGTGAACTTGACTTTGTAATTATAAGATTATGCAATCATAGTCTTCGAGACAATATAAAATCCAATATCTGAAAACAACATCATTGGTCCAGTAAGGACTAGTGTTTAAAGAAGCAAGATGATGTGATGCATTAGTAATGCCATGCATTTGGTAAAATCCTGAAGTAATTCCCCAATAATGTGAATAAGTTGAATTTAGGTGATTTATTTAAGAGTTAGTTTATCTTGAAGTTTACATCACAAGCAAATATATCTTCAAAGACTTAAGAGTTAATATGCAAGATATAAAAGTAAAGCACAATAATAACATATGATTGACGTTGATTGGTTTAATGTAACTCATATGAAAGTTCATGTTTTAAGTTGTTAATACTTAAAAGAAATAATGTAATGTTTTTGATTGAAGTGGAAAAAAGAATAACTTCTTATTGTATTTTCAATTTAATTTATATTTATCTTCTAAAACCTAGGCCTGGCTCATAGGGTCGGACTAGCCACATGGTTCGGTCCACTGGGTCGGTCAACCTGACCCAGACCTCACTCTCTCTTCCCTTGAGCCTCAATTTTCTCTCTCTCTCTCTCTAACGATGTCGCGACCCTGCCGCTACCACTACTTGATCCCGGCGAGGCAAACCGCTATGGTCCTCGCAGCTAGCAACAAAAGCTCCGCCGCCTTCTGCTACATTTCCTCCTCTATCTCGATTGTTCTTTCTTCCCCTCACGCGCTCGCCCCAATCCCGGAACCCTAGTTTCCCCTCTAGTCCGGCCTCCGTTGACTAGATCTGGTGCCTCCTCTAATAATGTGGTTCCGCCTCCGTGTGCTTCTCCATCGAACCCTCCTACTACTGCCATTCATAACCGGTGGGATGGCGGTGTTTGATCGCAACCCCGATGCCTCGTGTCCCCGGTGACCTTGATGTGGTGGTAGAGGACGATGTTGATCATTGTACTGGTGCACACGTTCAAGCGAGTGTGGCTTGTCCTGGTGCAACGCAGTGGCACTCTCTGTGCCTCCTTGACGGTAGTGGTCGTGGTGGTGAACGGTGAAGTCGTCCCCGTGGTGCACCGCCGCGGTCGCGTGGGCACTACCCGCCACGCCATTGCGGTTGCGTCACGGGAGTAAAATACATGCCCATGATGCTTATTTCTCTCCTATCCTCTGTCTCTACTATTGTTCTTCCCAAACTCCTCTCTTAATTCTCCCCATTCACAAGGTGATACACATATATATGTTTGTGATCCTAGGATTTATAGTGGATTCAGTTTGTTAATAAGCATAACCTATTGCTATGTTATATGTTCTACTCGCAGAACTGCTACTCTGTACTTGGCACTGATGCAATTGTAACCTGCTATCTTGCTACTGTTAAAGGCTGGAATGCTGATGTTCTAGTGGTGTTGATCTTGCTCCAGTTCAGTAATTGATCTTCTCAAGAGGTGGTGGATGCTAAGTTACCTAGGCTTAGCTCTGTTATTACGTTCTACTATTATTCTAGTTTAATTTACTGGTGACTTGAATTATAACTTGGTTAATTTTTTTTGAGATGGCGATCATCTACTGTATGGTTACTGCTGTCAGCTTGGTATATTTGTGTAGCTGCACATTTATTAATATGTGATACAAACATGCTTCTGTTTAGTTGATTTATTCATTCCAAGCTTGAAATATCACCAAATTGTTGAATGGGCAAGGTCAGATAGCTCAGTGCAGGTCATTGGTACGCCCTTCTCCTTCCCTTCATCCATTGCAACCGCGAAAATATAGCCCTGCAACTTCAAGTGAAATCAATAGTGAAAATTGAGAAACTCATAAACTATATTTTCATCGCATGTCTTTGCTGGTTGAAAATGAAATATGAAGGATTAAACTTGACACTCACCCTGGATGGAGGTACATGCACACGGAAATGAGTCTGTTGTGGACATGATCGATCGAACTGCAATGATATTCAAAATAATCTACAAATACAATTGTATATGATACCGAATCAATACTTTTCTGAACGGAATTCACTGTAAGAACCATGGATAGAATTATTTCCTTGTAACACATGTACCGTTCTACTATTATACTACTCGAAGTGACTTTACGAGAACCTGTAAAAATGTTTTTGCACTTTATATAGTCTATTCCTCGGTCTATAATGATAGATATAGTATTCTACTGAATTTAAATCTATACTAAACATAAGCTCCATTCATAATGTGGCCAACAATTTAAGACCATTCATCTAACTTTTGGTGAAACTCAAATTAAATTTCATTTATAAGCAAATTCTCGCCAGCAGCGGCATATCCATTGGTGATGCATGAGACACCAAAAGTATCACCCATTATTGCAAGATAGATTAGTAGTAGAACTAATTTCATATGTTGGAAACACCGGCCCATTCAGATCCATGTCTAGGTCTACTGATCTTTGAAAAGAGAGCAGACCAAGTTCTGTGGTACTTCCCCTATACGGTCCTGCTCCTAATTGACACACCTGCATCTGCGTCATGCAGCCAAAAATCAGAGAGAATAGAGGGCATAGAGAAGATGGAAGGAGAGGGAAGAGGAGGCACGGTTCATCCATTGCCGGACGGAATAATCTATATTCCTATATTTCAAGAAATATTATTTGGATTCAAAATGTTTTTAGAGTATTTTTGTCCATTCAAAGGTATTCTTTTAGATAAATAAATAACTTGGGGATTTTAGTAACAAACATATCTTTATTAATTCCAGAAAATATGATTTAGAACATTTGTGTTTATTTATGATATTTGGAACATATTTTCTTAAATATTTTTAGTTCGTTGAATTTTCATTCTAGTATGTAGTCCCCCCTCCATCCAGAAATAACTAACATGGCTTTGTCTAGATTCAAATGTATCTACACACTAAAACATGTCCAGATACATGCGAATCTTAACAAACCAAGTCACTTATTTCTGGACGGAGGGAGTATATTTTTAGTTCGGAGATGCCCCGTCTCATCGCTGCTCGAGCGAGGTAAGGAGGATGAAGGGACATGTCGGGCGAGGAGGGTCCTAGGCGGCGGGGCATGTAGGAAAGTGGTGTGACACCCTGCTCGGTCACATTTGCATGCTCCACCTAGCTAGTCGCCCCGGCCTCCTCCGTCCTCTGCCCGTTGACCTCTAGCCGGCTTGTCGCCGATGCGGTCACCTCCCTCTCCACCCCGCTACTGTCTCAGAGGGTGCAGGGTTGAGGGGCTAAAATGGAAATTGCACGGCAGTTTTATTACTATATTTATGAGGGGGTGAACTGCAAAAAATCCCAATGACGGATAGATATACTCTGGGCCCTCTCGGTGATATCACATTAAGATAGCTTGCAAGCAAGTGATGTGATCACTAGAATGTTATATCACGGGAACGAGAAAAGAGTGCATGTCGATAACGAGATCAAACTAGGTATTTGGATACCGATGATCGAATCTCGGACATGTAATATATCATGAGACAAAGGAATTAAATTACTAGCGTTAAAGGTTCTCACGATCACATAAGTCATCGTTGAATGTGTAGGAGTCGGTTTGGATCTCCAGGTCCTGCTTCTGATTATTGATTTGAGAGGAGTCTCAATCATGTCTGCATTATTTGCGAACCGTAGGGTGACACACTTAAGGGTTGCCAAACACTATTTTGAAGCACATATGTTTCAAACGAAAGAATCGCAAAGCGCTGGAATTATTTCGATGGAAACCGTAATTGTTTCGGGTGAAATTGCTGAAACTGGTTCTACATGTGATATTGAAATGTTACAAGGGTTTTATTGAATGTTTGTTAATTAAAGTAATTAACAAAATTCTGAATAAAATAAATAAAAGAGATTTATTAAATGAGAGTTGCATTAAATTTGGTGGAAATTTAATACATGTGAGTGGAGGCTAAATTGATGTGAGTGGAGCTTCCACCACATGAATGAGGAAGAGGTGGGGGCACCCCCCATGGGCGCCGACCATGGGAGGGGAGGAGCCCCCCTCTCCTCTAAAAGGCCCCCTCTCCTCCCTCACAAAACACACCTCGTGAATGATCTCTCTCCCCCTCTAGATATATTCCTCATGGTCTCGGATTAGCGAGATACATGTTCCCGGTGGCATTGCGTCTATAAGGAGTTGCTGCTTCTGCTGATTCGCTGGAGCGAGGAGGTGGAGGTTGTTTGGTGGCCTGAACGTGTGTGCGAGGACGGATGCGCTGCTGATTTGCGGCGCTAGGAATTCCACACGATCTTGAGATCGGCAAGCGTACGACTACATCATCCACGAGTTCCAACTCGTTAACAAAACTTTGTTGTCTTTGTGGGTAAGTTCTCTATGGATGTATATCCACCCGTTGCTTGTATCTAGTAGATAGATCTTGGTATATAGTTTTCGTCGTAGGAATTTTTTTGTTTTCTATGCTGCGAACCCAACACTTGGGATATTGTGAAGATGGTAGTGTTACAATCTATTGGATGTGTATTGGTGGTTATAGAATGATCAAAGAGTTGGTGAATGGAGTTTTTTTAGGGCTAGTGAATGGAGTTAGGGGCAACCCTTATGAACGAATGTGTATCTTTAGTGTATCAGGGAGCAGAAAACACCAACATTTTGGTTGCAAGAGCTAGCCACCATACTAATTTTCCATCCCAAGCCACTGCATATTTTTTAAAAAAATGGGCGCTTTATTAGTCATGAGCAATGTTTACACCCGACCTTTACATATCTAGGATGCACATAGCCGATCATTCACACAACGAGTACCAAAATAAAATACGAGCATTACAATCTATAGAATAAAATAAAACGGCATGCAGCTATGACAGTTCAATCCGCAGATCACGCTGCCATCCATGTCGGGAGAAAATATCCCTCTCCGTGTCCTCTAATCGCGTACACTCATCCGCAAACAAGTCACGGAACTCCATACGCTGGAGTATAGTCCATGATGGGAGGATAGCCGTTGCGCGATAGATCACCTACAAGTAAGAAGAAACAATGTTATTAAAAATCTTGTCATTTCTACATAGCCAAAACAATCAAATAATGGCGAGCGCTCCCACCCTAAATAAAGCCCCATATTTATCCTGAATCACATGTAACTAGTTGTCAAATACATTGGCAACCGATCGTGGAGGAGATAAACTAGAGGCTACTTGGATGATAGACCATATAGCACGAGCAAATTTACATTGGAAGAATAAGTGTCATATTGTCTCATTGTGATGATAAAATACACATTATGTCCTTCCATGCCAATTGTCTAGATACATACGAATCTAAACAAACCCAAGTCACTTATTTCTGGAGGGAGGGAGTATATTTTTAGTTTGGAGATGCCGGTCTCATCGCGGCTCGAGCGAGGTGAGGAGGTTGAAGGGACATGTCGGGCGAGGAGGGTCCTAGTCCTAGGCGGCGGGGCATGTAGGAGAGTGGTGTTACGCCCTGCTCGCTCCCATTTGCATGCTCCACCTAGCTAGTCACCCCGACCTCCTCCCTCATCTGCCCGTTGACCTCCAGCCGGCTTGTCGCCGACGAGGTGGTCACCTCCCTCTCCACCCCGTTGCTGTCTCGGAGGGGGTAGGGTTGAGGGGCTAAAATGAAAATTGCTGATTTGTTTGTGTGGCAGTTTTATTATACTATTATTTATGAGGGGTGAACTGCAAAAAATACCACGAAAGCCACCAACTTCATCATCATCAACTTAATAATAAATAAAGAGATATACGTGTTTGTTCTCCTCATTGAGGTGGTGCTCCTCACAAGACAAAATATTTATGTCTTGTTTTTTTCTGGAAAACCAAAAAAATTGCCATCTTAATTAACGGAGTGATGAAGATGTTGTCACCACCGACGTATGAATGATTTTTCTTATGTTCATCTTTCAGCTAGGAAGGAAAGTAAATTAAAAGAAAAAAAAGGGAAATCTCAGCTTCCTTCTGTGCATCTTTCAGCAAGGAAAGCAAAATCCCGGTTTCAATGCGAGGATTCCAGCAGGAGATCGTGAGGACGTACGGATCGAGATTTTGGAAACTTTCCTCTTCTTGCAGCTTAAGCCTTACCGTCCCAGGCCAGGCTATATAAGAATGACCTTGATCGACATAGCCCTATTATTCCATCCATCCATCTGTGCTCTGCTATGCCGCCGCTCCAATCCATGATCGAGATCCGCATCAACGACACCACCGGAGATCATCGTCAACCAATGGCAATGGCGCGCGGCGGCGGCGGATGCGTTTACAGGTGCGTCCTGGCCTTGGCCGCCCTAGTCTGCATAGGCCTAGGCATCTTGCTCTACGCCCAATACAAGAACCCCACGCCACCGCGCTACTACGCCTCCATCGTCTCCGTCTCCGGCGTCAGCGTCGACTCCTGGCAGCCACAGATCGTCCTCACGCTCGGGGTGGAGTCCCGGAGCCCGCTGTGGGGCAGGCCGTGCCTCCAGCGTGGCACCGCCGTGGCGGTCGCCTATGACGGCGTCGCGCTCGCCTTCGGGGCCACCGGCGAGGAGGTCTGCGCCGATCCATGGAAGCTTTGGAAGGTGAGGAAGACGACGGTCGTGGCGCGGAGCAGCGTGGCCGAGGTGGGTGCCTTGCCGGAGTCCGTCGTCATAGGCATGCTCACGGACGCGCACCGTGGGGATCAGGCCTTCAACCTCACGATCCGGATCCCAGCAACCAGGCAGGCCGGAGCGCATGGCGACCACGACGGGAAGCTGGCGTCGTGCGTGGCGAGGCTCGTCGGCGACGAAGACGAGGCCGATGCGTGCGTCATGCACTACGCGTAATATTAGCCAGCCGGGTTTACTACTCGCTCCACCCTACTGAAAAATACGTCACAGATTTATCTAAATTTACATATATCTAGACACGTTTGAGTGTATAGATTTATATAATTTGAACAAATTTCCTGACATCCTTTTCAGGACGGAGCGAGTATCAATAGTAGTAATTTTCCGTTTAGTTGAAATTTCTAGCATCAAGTTATATGGTTTTTCGAGACTTATTAGTCGCATGTTTTTCGATTATTAGTTACTGTTGCTTTTTCTCCTGGAAAAGTTATTTGCAAGTTAATTACTGTTTTATTATCTACTTTTCATCTGTCCATATTGTGTAGTCGGTTTCGATGGATCATCGGAGAGGATTTTCCCAACTAGCTTTTGGACCGATCCCAAATATGCAGTATTAGTTAGTTCCAGAGATATTTATATATATTTGCAAAACTGAGTTCGCGACTATGTTCTTAAACCTAGCTTTGTAACCTAATGCTAGCTCATGTTGGCTGCTGGGTGAGGCCGTGAGGGGCTATAGTTCCTCGTGCCCCTCGCTAGTGTTTGATGAACAAAGTGAGATTGTACATATGAACACATGTGGATTAGTATTATGGTAAAACCTGTGTTGATGAATATAATTTCAAGATTGCTTTTTTCCAATTCTCAGTTAGAAGCCTCAATTATCGTTTTGTTGATATGTAACTTGAGTTTAGGAAAAAAAAAGTGCAACTTCAATATTATTGTTATCCCCACAAAAAACTTAAATTCTATTAGTTAAACCCAAGATTCAATAATTTAAAAAATCAGTTGACACACAAGAATATCTCAATCGTCTAAGTGAAGCATAATTCGAAAAGCTCTCCACAAAACACAAAAGAAACAAAGAATAGTTGTAACATTAACCGCTAATACAACCCATAGATGATAGATCAACATCGTTGCTCAATTTTAGCGCAAACCAACACCGAGGTATGTACTCATAAAATGAATTTGTAAGAATATTTTCCATGTAAGACCACAGATGAATTTGTAAGTCTATTAGCCAGGTTTACTACTCCCTCCGCACACGGATTTGTCTAAATTTACTTAAATTGTGTCTAGATGTATGTAAATTTAGACAAATCTACGACATCTTTTTCAGGATGGATCCAGCGAGTACCTTGATTTCAATAGTGATATTCCATGGAGTTTCGCACCAAGTTATATAGTCTTTCAAGACTTAGTTGCATGTTTTTGGTTTATTAGTTCTCGTGGAAAAGTTATTTGCAAGTTAATGTTTTATCGTTTTTGCTAGAAATCAGGCGCCTGATTTTTAGTGACGTCTTAGTCACCTCTCTCACCATTGGATATACCTTGTGATTCGTGCAAAGTGGGAGTTACACCGAGTTGCAACTGAGAATTGATACAAATTTTATAAGTTGGAACTAGGTTGCAACTGAGAATTAGCACTAAATAATAGGATGATGTCAGCGTCTGAGACATAACTAAAAATCAGTCGACTAAGAACTAGACGCTCCCATGTGTTATCTACTTTCACCCTATCCATCTTGTGTAATCGGTTTCGATCAATCGGAGAGCATTTGCCAACTAGTTTTTGGACCGACCGCCAATTTGCAGTAGTAATTACTTCCAGAGACCATGTATATATATATGCAAAAGTGAGTTCTACTATGTTCTTAAACCTAGCTTTCTAACCTAATGCTAGCTCATGTAGGCTGGTTGAGGGTACTATAGTTCCTCGTGCCCCTCGCTGATGTTTGATGAATAAAGTGAGATTGTTCATAAAAACACGTGTGGATTAGTATCATGGAAAAACCCGTGTTGATGAATATAATTTCAAGATTTTTTTCCAATTCTCAGTCAGATGTGTCAGTCGTTATGTTAATATATAACTTGAGTTTAGGAAGAAAAAAAGTGTTATCCCCACAAACAAAACTTAAATTCGATTAATTAAACCCGAGATTCACTAATTTAACATCAGTTGACACATAAGAAAATCTCAATCCACTAAGTGAAGCATAATTCGCAAAGCTCTCCACAAACACTAAAGAAACAAAGACTAGTTGTCATATTAACCGGTAATACAACCAATAGATGATAGATCAACATCGTTGAAAGCAACACCCAGGTATTGATAGAATGAATTTGTAAGTATGTTTCCCTTAAAGGTCACGGAGAAAAAGATCGTTTTAAACACACGTACTTCTACGAAGTACCGATTATGATGGAGTATATTAATTTTTACGTTCACACCGGGCATGATTTGAGCACAAATCATTTACTCGAAATTACCCTTGAATTATGAAATATTACTATGCTTCTTGTGTTTTTTCCTTCTAAGTAGTAAAACTTACGAAGTGTGTGGCTGTTTCTCCACTTCATGCAAATCCCTGCAATCGGAGCCACACATGGCGATGACGACGGGAAGCTAGCATTGTGCGTGGCGAGGCTGGCCAGCGACAACGAGGCTGATGCGTGCATCATGCACTATGCGTAATTACATAAATCGTGTCTAGATGTATGTAAATTTAGACAAATCTACGACATATTTTTCAGGACGGATCTAGGGAGTACCTTGATTTCAATAGTCATTTTCCATGGAGTTTAGCACCAAGTTATATTGTCTTTCAAGACTTAGTTGCATGTTTTTGGATTATTAGTTCTCATGGAAAAGTTATTTGCAAGTTAATGTTTCATCTACTTTCACCTATCCATCTTGTGTAATCGGTTTCGATGAATCGGAGAGCATTTTCCCAACTAGTTTTTGGACCGACCACAAAATTGAGTCACGACTACCATCTTGAACCTAGCTTTCTAACCTAATGCTAGTTCATGTCGGCTGGGTGAGGGGCTATAGTTCCTCATGCCCCTCTGAAGAAAAGATTTAGTACTAGTGTTTGATTAATGAAATGAGAGTGTTCATATAAACACGTGTGGATTAGTATCATGGTAAACTGAGTGTTGATGAATATTTTTAAAGATTTTTTTTGCCAATTCTCGGTTAGAAGTCTCAGTCGTTTTGTTAATTTATAACTTGAGTTTAGGAAAAAAGTGCAACTTTAATATTATTGTTATCCTAACAAAAAATCATATATATTCTGTTAATTAAACCCAAGATTCAATATTTAAAAATCAATTTACACATAACAAAGTCTCAATCAACTAAGTGAAGCCTAATTCGCAAAGCTCCCCACAAAACACAAAAGAAAATCTGACTAGTTGGCATATATTAATTGGTAATACAACCCATAGATGATAGATCAACGTCATTGCTCAATTTCAATGCAAAGCAACACCAAGGTATTGATAGAATGAATTTGTAAGTATTCTTCCCTTTAAGATCGCGGAGTAAAAGATGAAACATCGTAGAATCATATATAGGTGAGGGTCAAATTCTACAGAGTAACGACTATGATGGATTATTTAGTGGCATGGTTTGCCACTTGTGGGTGCATTATTTAGTGCCAAATGCATTATTTGTTCCCCATTACCTCCAGGCACACACCTCTATCCCGTGGAATGTGGGTCGATGTAGATCGCTGCAGCATATTCCATGGCTACTAAGTGTAAGGGGACAGAAATCGCAAAGAAAATGGGTTTAATAGCGCTAAATCGACACGAAATTAGAAATTCCCAAATCAGAATCACAAACCCTAACCCTAGATATTTTTCACATGTTCATCTTTAACTTGGTGTAATCGGTTTCACCGATTTTTGGACCGACTCCAAATATATGCAGTATTAGTTCTATAGATCATGTATGCAAAACTGACTCGCTACAATGTTCTTCAACTTATCTAACCTAATGCAGAAGTTCTAGAGAAGCCACTATTTGTCGCTATTGAATTAGCTAGTTACTTGGGACCAAGTGGAGGGTTTTGGGTGGCCCTGATTCCAGATCCCATCCTCCGGTGTTTGGCCATGTTTTTTCTGGTGCCATTTCAGAAGGGCCGCCTATACAAGATCTTTGTTATTTCGGTGTCTCCAATTCCCCGATTACTCTATCTGTACCTGTGCCTACACATAAACTGATCCGATACCACTATTAGGGAACACGCTACACAAACCAAAACTTTCCTAACGCATAACCAAGATCATAAGCAAGGGGAGAGGCAATAGATCATACCCTTGAAGATCGATCTAGCGAAAGTTGTTGATGACGAGGTTGAACGAGCACCACAAACAAGACTTGTCAAGTCGCGTGGAGATGTATTATCCCTCGAACCGCTCCAAGAATATGCACCGATAGAGACGTCGATGTCAAATTAGTCGGTGCATCGATTCCCACAGCTAGTCAATTAGCCGCGAGAAGATTTCTCCTTGTGTAGATCCGCACAATCAAGTGCTCCAAGTGTAGCACCTCCATCAGTATCCACACATACGAGATCAGCGACACCAGTCTCAAATACAGTCCCCTCATCAGTTCTAGGGTTGTCCCTCTCAAAGTGTATCACTATCCTGTCCACGTCTTCATCATCATATTTGCATCCAATTTCAGTATCTTCACCATCCCCTTGCTCATCAGTCCCGTAGTCAGGCTCAAAGTTTAGATCAACCAAAAATATTCCCTACTTTCAATCTTATAAGGATCAACATCCACATATTGATACACTACAACAAATATGATATTTATTGACAAAATGGCTTGTTGACAAAGTTGTGATCCATCATATATTATCTTAATCGTTGAAGGTTTGGTTATGGCGTCAAGGATTAAGCGTAATGCACGATGGTTTAGTATTTTGTCATTGTTATATCGTTATGGATTACTCTTCCGGGTGGTTTGTTGATGTAGGTGACAAATTTTTATCGTGGTGCATTTAAATTGTCACTGAAAATCACACGGGACCAAGTTGTCAGTAGGAAAAAAATAGTTTATTAACATTTATATGATGCTTTATAAAACAATGAGGCAAAGAAATTAAATGTAAAATATTGTTTTACACAGGGTTTGAGCTTGCGACCACGAGTTGATTAGTGTTGTTGCTGCTACAGTAGAGATAATGTTTTTGTCATATAAAGTTGTCGATTAGTTTTAGGGAGGTTTAGAGCGTATTTACAGGGCCGAATTTGTGTTGCACCGGCGGGCCACCGTGCGCGTGAGAATCATGCAGTACCATAGGCATGTCTGAGGCGCATCGTGCGCGTGTGAACTGTGTACCACCGTACGCATGTCCGCGGTGCACTGTGCGAGCAGTTGTGTGTGCGTACGTTGCAGAACCGTACACGTGTGAACCGCGGTTGCACAAAACGTCAGCAGCTCACCATATGGAGCCATCCCTCTCTCTGCCTCCCCTCAATCACTCCCTCACGCCACTAGGCACCAGTTCCCAACTCCCCTTCCCCACTCCTCTCTCTCTCCGCCGACCAAGAAAAACCCTCTCTGCTTCCGCTCCCCTTCCCATTCCGGCAATGGAGCACCCATCAGACGTTGTCGCCACAACAAAGTCAAAGGCCGCGACGCTGGCCTTAGCCATGGAGGAGGTGGCCAAAGTCGCGATGGAGGCACGCAAAGCCGCAATGGCGGCTATCACAGTCACAACAGATGCCAAAGATGAAGCGGAGGCCATTGCCGAAGGACGGCCCATCGGTCCCTCATCTACTCCCGCTGCTATCACTAGATGGGTCTACAATCTTGGGAAGCAGTTGCAAGAGGACGACATGGAGGTCAAGCTCAACATCGTCCCCTGCCATCGGCCTTCGACGAGAACATCATCGACGAGGAGGAGGAGGAGGAGGTAAGTTCCAAGTAATAACCGTTAGGATAGGTGCCTAGGGTTTTCAATTATCATTAGATTCGTTTTATATCTGTTACGACTGATGTGTAATTAATGGATCTGTTGATTATTGCCAGCCAGTGTTCGATTATGGACAGATTTGATTAATATTTGTGGATCTATGTGTTGACACGCTCAATATGTTGTACGTTATTTCTGTAACCATCTTAGTCTGCCCACGGATGACTCCTGGTACTTGTACTCACTGTAACCAAAATAATCTCATTGAGAATAATATCGCAATTCTGCTCTACGGATTGTTCTTTTCATATTTGTGGATTAATGCTAGCTTATTGGCCGATAGAATTGGATTATCTTCTTGATCCTTGATACATTGCAAATGTATCTATAATTTTTGATGTTCCATGCTTGGTTTTATCTACTTTCTTGTGTTTTGTTCCAACTTTGGAGTACTTTTCATATGATTTCTTGGACTAACCTATTAATAAGAGCCACCGTGCCAGTTGCCTGTTTTCTGCTGTTTTTGGTTCCAGGAAAGTCAGAAAACCAATATTCTCGGAATTGGACCAGACAAAAGCCAAAGTTGATATTTTCCCGGAAGATTCATGGAGCGAGAAAGAGAGCCGGAGAGGGGCCACAGGGTGGCCACACCACCCCATGGCGCGGGTCCACCTAGGCCACCGACCTTGCCCCTTCGCCTATATATTCCTCCGGAGACAAAAACCCTAGATAGTCAATCAGAAATCCACGAAAAGTTCCGCTGCGCCGCCGCCATCGAGGGAGAGATTCGGGGGACAAAAAGTCTCTGTTCCGGCACCCTGTCGGGATGGGGAAGTGCCCCCGGAGCCATCTCCATCGATCTCCACCACCATCTCCATCACCATTGCCGATTCCCATGATGAGGAGGGAGTAGTTCTCTCTCGAGGCTAAGGGTTCTACCAGTAGCTATGTGTTCATCTCTCTCTCTATGCATGATCTTATTGAGATCATGAGCTTGTCATCTATAGATCTACCTTGCTACTCAAGTGCTTTAATAGATCTCTGCTCTCTCCATGTGTGTGAAGTTGACAGTGTGCACACCATGGTGGCACTTAGGATAGACATTACAAATACTTGTTATGAGTTATATTTGGAGTTGGATGTCTTTATGAAATTGTGGTGTTTGTTGGAACCATCTAGTGCTCAAGGTGACAGTGTGGGGTTATCTAGATGGGAAAGGCTTACTTTGATGTGTGCTGTTATAGCCCTACCATGGATTAGAGTGTCCAACCGGAGAGTAGTTCAGAGTAGTATCATAAAGAGAATATATTTATATGAGAGTGTGCACTAGTGAAAGTATGATCCCTAGGCCTTGTTTCTAAGCATTGATACACCGTTTGCAATTAGATCTGTTACAAGTTTGCTTGCTTCCATCTTTATTTCAGTTTTACTTCAGTCTTTTCCGCACCATCAAGCTATCTTCTATCATCGTTACCACTTATAATTATCCATACCACTTGTATTTCACTATCTTTTCGCCGAACTAGTGCACCTATACACCTGACAAGTGTATTGGGGTTGTTGGGGACACAAGAGACTTCTTGTATCTTGATTGCATGGTTGCTTGAGAGGGGATACCTTTGACCACTTCCTCCCTGAGTTCGATAAACCTTGGGTAATCCACTTAAGGGAAAACTTGTTGTTGTTCTACAAACCTCTGCACTTGGAGGCCCAACAACTGGCTACAAGAATAGAAGTGCGTAGACATAGACATAAACTTCCTGTTGTTGCTAGCTGTCGAGTGTTATCTGTTGCTTCCTTTGTTAGGCATTAAATTTTAGTTGCAGTTTCTACATATTTGCTTCACATGTGTATTTTGTATATTTCAGGAGTCTACTGATGATGTTGACAGTGATGTCGACTCGCTTCACAGGAAGACCAGGGCCACTCTCAACAAGCTGAAGGCGGGGAGGTTTGACGCGTACTGGAGTGAACCCTGAACTGATGGCATCAACAGCTGCACCTTCTGCAAAAGGAGCATAAAGATGGACTTCCAAAGCATCCTGGAGCATGCCGAAGGCTGTGGATCTGGATGTGTCAAGGTTGGAGAAACTCTCAATGTCCACGGCTTCAAGGCCAATCATATGTCCTATAGCCTCTTCCTCAGAAACAAACTGAACCGAGCTATCGAGCTTGGTCGTGTGCCTGCTCCCAAGCCCAAGCCGCTGAAGGTTCCGGGTATGGGCAGCAAGAAGCAGAGGAAGCGGGACCGGGAGGAGGCGGCGAGGAGGTAGGTGGCGGTGAGGAGGCATTGAAGTAGTGATGTGACTGTTTGTGTGTGTTGCTACTGCTTTAAGCAGCATGCTTTGTTGAACTGTGTTTATGTTGGCTGCTGAGCAGTGTTTGTGTTGAACCTCTATCTTAACAAGTTTGTGTTGAACCTTGCTTAATTAGTTGCTTGTTATGTTGCTAGATTCTAGATGTTTAATTATGTCTACATTTGTTTTTTTTACATGCTGGTGTGTGATGGGATTTCCTATTTGGGTAAGGATGAAGGGAAATAGTTAAGCAATTGAGATATATAAGCCAGTATATATTTCCTACCAGTTCGTTCTTTGTGCATGAACATCCATGTATTAGTAAATAATCAGTTTGTTCTTAGTGCATGAACATGCATGTATGTGCTTCACCTTTCTACTTCCAACAAGTTTGAGTTTGTTGTAGCTTTGCACGTGTCCATAGATTTTGTTTTATCTTCAACCATATATGAGAGAGATCTAGGACGCGGGAGCATTTTTTCTTTGGTTAAATAGTAACCATACATTTTAGATCCAACTAAATAAATAGTTTGGATAATGTTGCTAAAAATAATTGGATTATTATTAGAATACTAATGTCGTTCTTCTAGGATACAAATTAGAACAGATCATCATGTATACTTGTTCTCAGGCATTGCTAGAGGAGGAATCCCAAGAATTCCCACTGTTCCATAGCTTGAAGACCTTGACCTTACAATCATGCGATCTTGGAGCCGAGTTACAGGCGCTCGCATGCATCCTCTGCAATACACCTCGCTTAGAGAAGCTGGCGTTGCACCACTGCACGGTACTACAGTTTATGCCAATTTGCTTTTTGTTAATTTGCCAGTAACTAATCTGACATGCACTGAGTTTATACACAGTTTTTAGATCTTCTGCGTCAAGAAAAGGAAGAAGATGGACCGTAGCTCTACCACAGCGTCGGTTTTATGGTGCCAAAAGCTGAAATCGATTGAATTGAAGGGGTGGCAACAAGATGAGACACACTTTGATAATGTTTTGTCAAAAGTCTCCGAGAGATTGCAGACCGAACAGAACTTATCGAGTACAATTGTGTTTGTGTAAAACAGAATGATATTTATGGAAAGAGACTAGGGGTCTAAGACCTTGATATTTATTGAAAGAACAAACAATTAAGAGAAAATTACTTGCCTACATGAGCAATCGATCCAAACCCCTGGTCATTTAAGCCACATCATCAGTCTTTATTATTCTCAGCAATGTACTCCTATTTCTGTTAAAAAAAACCACACCATCAGTCTTTATTCCCAGGAATGGAGCTCCTAACGTTTTTTTTGTGATCTTCATCACCACCGTCGTCCGCCTGCTCGTACTGCCTAGACATTTTGACCACCAATCCTATTAGACAGGATGAATTATGATGATGTGTCCACAGCAAGCTCACTGACACGATGCCTTCATGGGTAAGTGTAAGTCCCCTACTCATATCTTTCTTTTGATGGTTCCAACGTCATCGGCCATGAGCTATTAATTAATCTCTCTATTGTTAACCTCCGATTATTTCTCTTACTTAAACTCCACTAAATTATCAACATGCATGTATTTTCCCCGATCATGCATGTAAGTTACCAATTTCTTCAAAAATATTAAGGAGTTGGCTTCTACGGTAACACCCTTGCTGCAGTGTCGCGGCGGGGCTTCACGAGTCCATTTGGGCTCGGTCAGGCTAGAGAGGGCCGGGTTTGCCCCTGCTGCTGCATCTGGTTGGCTATCGCTCTCCGGTGATGGAGGTAGTTCCCTCCCGTGTGCTACTGTATCACCAATTCCTGCTGAAGTGTCTTATTTTCGGTCTTACTAGCCTCACAACGTGGGTCATGGTGAGACGGCGGTGATGACTGCAAGATCGTGGTGGCGTGTTCAGGTGGGCGGCGAGCTGGGTGGAGCCATTCGAATTGTCCGGGAATGTGGTTTGTGTAAAACAGAATAATATTATTGTGTCAAAAGTCTCCAAGAGATTGCAGACCGAACAGAACTTATCGAGTACTATTGTGTTTGTGTAAAACAGAATAATATTTATGTGGTGCCTAGACATTTTGTCCACACCAAGCTCACCGACATGATGCCTCATGGGTAGCATCAAACGGACATTTTATTTGAAGACATCATGGCTATGCACAAGCATTCAACTAGGGTTCGACTATATAACCCTTTTGACATATATTGTTCTTTTGTAACTTCCATTCGCCATGGAAGAATGTTTTGTTTCATTCTATTTTTTGTTCTACATCTGAAATTCAATGGAACAAGTAATGTTGCTATAGTTTTTACGTTTTACCTTGATAAATAGGTAAGAAGATTCTACAACCCTCTCTAAAGAGATATTTATAGGTTTACTCATCACATAACGTTTTATCACAATATTAGTAGATCTTAAGATAAACAAAAACATACTGACACACTATAGTATATCTAAGAGGCATAAATAACTCCATAGATGGAGGTGATTTAATCATATTTGTGTTCTTTATTGACATTTAGACAAATTTAATTCAAAAATAACCCAAGCTAAGATTGAAAATATATAAAATAATTCCAATATAAATAGAGTCCTACTTTACAAGCATTATATTCAAAATGATAGATGATTAAGTTATATGATAATAATCTTTGAGTATTGACACTATCACGAATATTATGTAATTAATGTTTTCAGTAAGGTTCTGTGATAAAAGTTGTATCAACTAGAATAATAGTTAAAATCTGTTGATAGTGAGTTAACGAAGTAAAGATATTAAATATAAATAGGTGATAGCCATTTACTCTAACTTATCTTAGTTGGTGATGGATATAGAGTTGGGTAGCTCGAATCCCGAGTTGTAGACCACAAATTAGTTGTCGAGGAGAATTGATGTAGAGTTGTGCCGAAGCTTTCAACTAGCATAACTGCTAGTATATGGGGTAAGGAAATGAGATAAAAATATTAAAATCAAATTATTCAATGCACACTTTGTTAAATATAACAGAGAAAATTATACAATTTATAAATGAGAAACAAAAGATTTTAATTAAATACTAAAAATATTTTAGATAGTGTGATTATACCAATACATTCATTCATTTGGAAAAATCTGGATTCCATTTCAATAGAATTAAAGCCACATATGTCAATTCCTTCCATCATTGTCATGGATCTCCTCTATATCTTGCTCTCTCGGTCTGATATGCGCCAACTACTACCGCCGCCTCACTCTCATGCTTCCACTACCCAGCGTGCGTATTATCCTCCACTAGTACAAAGCGATTGATCCGTATATCCCATGTTAAAACTTTATGTTGAAATTTAAGGTTTCACTAAATATTAAAAAAAAGTCCTGTGCAATGTGGGATTCTAACTATTTAAGTACAGTTTGGCAAAATGTGGTTAGAATGGAAATAATAAGTGGTCTTTTCTGGAGAAGCGAAACAATTCAACACTTCCTATCATTTTGAAGGATTAATATAATACATAGGATATGTATCTTTTAATATTCCACCTCTGACTAGTGGCTGAGAATATGCTCGAAAACTGATTGACAAGGCTAATAATCCGACCAAATCTTGCCACATTACCTTGTTTTTTACCACTAAACCCTGAATAATAATCAGAAAAATATGGTACACCCTCCGATCCATATCAATTGTTACTAAACTGGATGTATCTAGCACTAAAACATGTCTATATACATCCGATTCAATGACAATTAATATGGACCGGATGGAGTAATTAAGATGCTTTACATAATAGTGGAAGATGGATCGGGCCTCTCGTGGCGAGATCCATCGGATAACAGGATGATGCCTTTTGTGGCGTGGTGGTCTTAGTACCGTCCATCCCTCCAATGTAGACGTACTTCCCTTAAAAAGGAAGTAACCGCGGTAAAACAAATCCCATGTCTTCGCGTGCTTCACTATGGTTACCTTGTTCCACTCTCTTCGCCTTTACTCTCTTATTAGTTAGGTTGACATATAGGCAAATTCATCTTAGTTGCATATCTATAGAATTACCTTTGTGTTAAACCTAAAATTGAAAAAGAGTTAAAATTTTGAGTAACACCTATTCACCCCCTCTAGGTGTCTATACGATCCATTTCACTACTATGCCCTTATCTAACCAACGCCCCTATGATTGTTTGGCTCTCCCCTGATGGGTGACATAAGATACGCATTTGTCCACTCCCCATTACCGCAACACTTCGTCCGGGGGAACTGCCTTCGAATGGAGGATCTATTCAAATGGTCCCGCTATGTCACTTGGAGGCATTTTCTTTGTTTTCTTCTTCTTCGTCGTCGAGGATAGGTGTAGACGAATGTTGGCTGATGACCCTCGAGGTTTGGGTATTTGCCAAAAGAGTGATTTCCTTCTTGTTTCTCCCTTCCCATGGAGCCTAGAAACCATTTGTCTTTATTGTGTGATTTTCGGGCAAATACTTTTACCCGATGAGGCTGACTCTGTCTCTGGTGGTATTTTTGGGCATATTTTTTTGAAGCAATTACTGTGAGGGAGCCCCCCACAGCCACATTTTATTAAAAAGCGAAATATTTACAGAGGAGAGAAACCTATTTACAAAGGAAAAAACAAGGGATTACAAGAGATTGTCAATCCATCTAGATAAAAGGGGAATATCAGAGGTTTTCACTCTATGCTTAAGCAAGGTCACTTCTTGGAAGAAAATGGCCTTCCATCCCCGGAAGGTGGGCCTAACTCCATTGAAGATCCATCCATTCCTTTGTTTCCAAATACACCAGCATGTGATGATAACCACCTCAAAGAAACAAGGTCCTTTGAAACTTTTCTTGGCCCAACAGATGGTTTCCTCAAGGTCACCCGGGTACCATGGAATTTGTAGATAATTCCAAATACAGGTACTATAAACACAGTTAAAGAACAGGTGCCTCCAGTCCTCTGACACAAGATCACTGCAGAGGACACAGCTGTGATCATTTGTCACCTGCCAATTCCTTCTGATTAGCATATCCTTTGTATTGATTCTGTCGTGTAAAATGAGCCAGGCAAAAAACTTAAGCTTCGAAGTGCATTTGCTTTTCCAGATCCAAACCGATGGAGGATGGTTATCAATGTGCTGAAAGTGTTGTTTGTAAATAATACTTGGTTTAAAAATGCCTTTGCCAAGTGTACAAATCCACTTGTCACTCAGGTGCTCATCCATAGTAATGGACTGGCCCATCTTCTGTAATTCTGATAATTCCTGATGGGCCTGAATGGAAAGAGGGAGATGAAAGCCATCCAAAATATTGCCTAGTTGTTGAAACTCCATGATCGATAGGAGTTTGTCCTTAGCAAAGGTGAAAAGTCTCGGGAATCTCTGAGACAGATGTTGGTTGTGCCAAAGGTCAGACCACAGGAGGATTGAGGACCCAGAACCCACCTCACACCTGGTGATGGCCCTATAATTATCAGACAATTTAGAGACATCTTTCCACCAAAAGGAACCCACTGGTCTTGTAGCATGAGGCACACTATTGTAATAATAAGAGTTTCTAACCAGCTGCACCTAAGGTGTATCATCATTATTATAAAACTTATGGAGATGCTTCATGAGAAGGGCAGTATTTTGAACCTTCAGATGAATAATTCCCAGTCCACCTTTACACTTTGGTTTGCAAATCATGTCACAAGCTGCCAAAGAATGAGTCTCATCTTTGTCTTTCTTTCTCCATAGACAGTGCCTTCTTCCTCTATCCACCACATTAATTACTCCAATAGGTAGCTGAAGGGAGAGCATGAAGTATGTGGGTAAAGAGGAAAGAACAGAATTAACCAGTACTAATTTGTCTCCATAAGAGAGGAAAGAGGAGGTAGCATTCAATCTTCTCTTAACTCTATCAATTAAGGGAGAAAGATCTTTGATTGTGGGTCTAGTGGTGCCCAGAGGTAGACCCAAATAAGTGAAAGGCATTTTACTCAGATTGCATTCAAATTCAGTGGCAAACTGGATAGGCTCCTCAGATAAATTAATGGGTATCATGGAGGATTTATGAAAGTTGACCTTTAATCCAGTGAAGACAACATACTGTTGTAGAATTTCCTTGAAAGCATAGATCTGTCCAGAGTCAGTAGGCAAAGACAATGATAGTGTCATCAGCATATTGAATTATAGGATAGTCACCCTCCACGGGGATAGGCCTTTGAAGTATGCATTTTTGATAGGCAAAATTGACCAAAACTTGCAATAGGTCAGCTCCTTGAACAAAAAGGAGAGGGGATAAAGGATCACCTTGTCTGACCCCCCTCTTATAGTGAAAAACTCTCCCTGGTACCCCATTTAAAAGAGTAGAAGAGGATCCAGAGGATAAAACTTCTCTAACCTAGGAGAGAAAAAGTTCAGGATACCCCTTAGCTCTCATAATTTGAATAATAGCATCATGATCCAAAGTAACAAAAGCCTTTTCAAAGTCAATTTTGAGAATCACAATTTTTCTCTTGGATTGCTGGCATTGATGAATAAATTCAAAAGACCATGCAAGGCAATCTTAGATGGTTTTGTCTTTAATGAATCCATATTGATTAGCATGAATGGTCTTTTTAATGACCCCCTGCAATCTATTAGCAGCCAACTTGGTAAGGAATTTAAGGCTGGTAGTGGTTAGAGAGATGGGCCTAAAGTCACTGATGGTTTCAGGGTTCTGTCCTTTGGGAACCAAGGTGATAAAGGAGCCATTAATACTCTGAAGAGAAGCCTTTCCCGAATGAAAATCGTGACAAAGATTAATGAAATCATCCTTCACAATGTGCCAGCATTTTTTGAGGAAAAGTCCATTGAAACCATTCGGGCCCGGGGCTCTGTTAATCTTTAAGAATTTCACAATATTCTCAATTTCCTCAATAGAAAAAGGAGCAACCAAAGGGTCCATTATATCAGAATCTTCTACAGGGTGAAAGAAGAGAGTTGAGATCAAAAGGGGAGGCAGTAGGAATACACATTCCCATCCTTCTCTTGAAACTCAACCAAAAAGCATTAGCCTTATCATGGTGATGCACCAGAGGATTACCATTCTCATCATTGATTGAAGAAATGACATTGTTCCTAAACCTTTCAGTAGCATTAGAGTGAAAAAATTGGTATTTTCTCCCCCAAGCTTGAACCATCTAATGGTACACCTAGATCTCCAATAATTAGACTGAATGAGAAGGAGTTTTTTCAAGTGTAATTTGACCAAGTTTCTGAAGTTGAATTCTGGGGGACTCAAGTCCCTTTCCTCTTCAAGTTGGTCCAGGAGTAGGATCACATGGTTGCATTTATCAATGATGATCTTTGTATGTGAGATGTTTTTCCCCCATCTTTTCAATTCAAATCTCAGACTTTTAAGTTTAGCAGTAATTATTGCAGCAGAAGAGGTAGCTTTAACAAGCCCTTTCCACACCTTTTCTACCAGCTCAAGGAAGCCAGGCTATTGTATCCAATGATTCTCAAACCTAAAGATTTTAGCCTTTGGGATCTTTGTAGCAATTGACACAACACAAGGCACATGGTCAGAAGTAGATTTACCAAGAGGGTGAACCATGGTGTTGGGGTAACTAAGGGACCATTGACAGCTAGTGAAAAACCAGTCTAATTGTTCCAGAAGTGGATGAGATTGCATATTGGACCAGGTGAAAGCCCTTCCTTTGAGAGGAAGTTCAATGAGCCCCGGATAACTAATAATCTCATTAAAGATAAATATATCATTCCTATTAGCCCCCTCCTTGTTTCTGTTTTCCACAGACCTCATGAAGTTGAAATCTCCCAAAAGAAGCCAATTATCATGATGAGGGATGACTAGATTTTGTAACCATTGAACAAAAATATCCCTCTCCAACCCCTGACAAGGACGATAAACATTAACCAGAGTCCAGCATTGATTAGAGTGTCTGGAGGTAAAACAGACTCTAATAGCAGATCTATGAATTTCTAGGAGCTGTCCCTCAAAAATAGCACTATTCCACAGAACAATCAAACCCCCAGAGGCACCCATCGAAGGAGAATAAACAAATCTGTCAAATCTTTTGGGGCAAAAACTTCAGATAAAAGAGTGATCAAAGCTTTCACACTTAGTTTCTTGCAGGAAAACTATAGCACAGCCACTTCCATCAATTTTATTATAGACTGCCAGCCTTTTGTGTTTGTCATTCAAACCTCTAACATTCCAGTCCAGCACAAGCCAATCAAAAAGCCATCGGGGTGTAGTATCCATTGGGAGATAATAAAGCAAAGTATGATGGGAAGAGCAAAGCAGATCCCAAAAGTAACCAAATATACTCAAGTAATATAAGGCAAGGTAGAGGACATAGATCCCACATATTATAGAGTCTCATGACAAGCAAACACACCAGTAATAGGACATTGTTCAGAACAGAGACAGATAAAACATAGTGCAGGGCCCAACAAGTGACCAAGAGGACATATGAAGGAAAACTAATCATTAAGCCTTGGAGGGTTTTGCAGCCTCTGGATTAGCCATAAGCTTCTCCACAGTGAGGTCTTCCTCAGGCATCTCCAGCTCAGCACCAACCTTCTGCAGTATTTTAATTGGGGTAAATGGAGTGACTTGATCCTTGGACCTAGGCTTCTTCTTTGGAGTAGGCCTATCCCTCTTTGGCTCCAACCTGTGTCCATCTCTGAGAACAACCTGCCTAGTGCTCCTCCTCACTTCTGCTTCAGAAGAAAGTCCCACTTTCTTGGCTCTGCCCTTCCTTTTATTGCACTGTGGGCTCAGACCAACAGAGGAGTCAAGTAGCATAGCTGCAGATTCAGACAGAGAACCACCAATTTCCAACAGAGATGAGCCAGACCCTTGGGGATCCAACTGAACCTTACTAACATTGGCAGCCTTGATCAGAGAGAAAGGAAAAGTGGGCTCAGTGTAAGGGACAATTGCAAGAGATTGGTCACCAGCAGAATCATGCCCAGCATTTCTAGAAGGGACAGGAACCATCTCCACCTCCTTAGGGTCATCAGTTATATCTTCAATGAGAATCAGCTCAACACTTCCAGCATTCTGTTGAACCAACATCTCCTGCACAGGACCAGCTCTAGGAATCACCTGAACATAGGAAGAAGAACTGGCAGAGAACTGAAAGGAGACAGTGGACTGAGGTTGCTGAGGATGAGCAGGTAAATTCTGCAGTATTGGGGCACCCCAGCCAGGAGCAGCACCATGAACCACATTGTCAGCAGCCTCTTCATTATTCCAAGAATCCCAGTTTCCATGATTAGCAGGTGGACCCCAGTTGTCAGCAGGGGGACCAAATTGTCAGGGGGTGGGATAGGGCCAACCATGGACTGAGGATGTGGGTTCCCATTAGCAGGTTTAGGTGACTCATCCCCAGGCAGAATATCAGCAGGATCACTTGTAAGAATATAAATTGGCACACTCTAGGAAACCACCGTGCCCTCATACCTCTGAGGTTCCTTGATGACAATGGACCTAGGAATATCACTTGTACCCCCATAGGCACAGCTAATGAGAGTACGCACAGGCGTGGGATCATCCCGGATCCATCCACGCATCTTACCAAATTTGGCGACCACTTCACGAAGGAACTCCTCCTTCCTATAGTCCATGTGTAGATTCAACAGCATGATCCTGAAGGAAATATGCCCTGAGAGGCAATAATAAAGTTGTTACTATGTATTCCTTATATATGATAGATGTTTATTTTGCATGCTAGAATTGTATTGATCGGAAATATCAATACATGTGTGTTTAATAAACAAAAAGGGTTCCTAGTTATACCTCCCTTATAGACTAGCTTGTTGATTAATAAGATGATCAAGGTTTCCTCACCATGGACATTGGATGTTGTTAATAACAAGGTCACAACATTGGTGGAATGATGTGATGAACATTCATCTGAAGCATAGCATTACAAGCAAGTCATTATGTTTATATTGCTATAACATCATACGAAGTAATCTTTATCCTTAGACCATGAGATCATGTTAATTTCTAACACCTGAAGAGTATCTTGATAACATCAAACGTCACACCATAACAGGGTGACTATAAAGATGGGTTCAGTACTACGAAGGTGTTATGTTGAGGCTCATGGATCAAGAGTGGACTTTGTCAATCCCGATGACGGATAGATATACTCTGGGCGCTCTCGGTGATATCACATTGAGATAGCTTGCAAGCAAGTGATGTGATCACTAGAATGTTATATCACGGGAACGAGAAAAGAGTGCACGTCGGTAACGAGATCAAACTAGGTATTTGGATACCGATGATCGAATCTCAGACATGTATTATATCATGAGACAAAGGGATTAAATTACAAGCATTAAAGGTTCTCACGATCACAGAAGTCATCGTTGAATATGCAGGAGTCAATATGGATCTCCAGGTCCCGCTTCTGACTATTGATCTGAGAGGAGTCCCAATCATGTCTGCATTATTCGCGAACCGTAGGGTGACACACTTAAGAGTTACCGGACACCATTTTGGAGCACGTATGTTTCAGACGAAAGAATTGCAAAGCGCAGGAATTGTTTCGATAGAAACCGGAAATTGTTTCAGGTGAAATTGCAGAAAGTGGTTCTGCATGTGATATTGAAATATTGCAAGGGGTTATATGTGAATGTTTTTTATTAAAGTAATTAACAAAATTATGAATAAATTTAATAAAAGAGTTTTATTAAATGAGAGAGCATTAAACTTGGAGAATTTTAATGCATTTAAAGTGGGGACTTTAAAAGGGAATGTGAAGAGGCATTTTAATGTGGAGGGGTTACCACCACATGAATGGAGGAGGTGAAGGGGCACCCCCATGCGCCGGCCATGGTGGAGGGGCACCCCCTCCTCCTATAAAAGGCCCCCTCCTCCTCCTTCTTCCACACACCTCCTTGTGAAGGATCTCTCTCCCCCTCTAGAATTATTCCCCCATGGTCTCGGATTAGTGAGATACATGTTCCCAGTGGCATTTCGTCTGGAAGGAGTTGCCGCTTCCGCTGGATCGCTGGAGCGAGGAGGTGGTGGTTGTCCGGTGGCTTTAACGTGTGTGCGAGTATGGATGCGCTGCTAAGTTGCGGCGCTCGGACTTCCTCACGATCTTGAGATCGGCAAGTGTACGACTACATCAATCACGAGTTCCTACTCGTTAACAAAACTCGTTGTCTTCCAGGGTAAGTTCTCGTTGGATGTATGTCCACCCGTACCTAGTAGATAGATCTTGGCGTGTAGTTCTCATCGTAGGAATTTTTTTGTTTTCTATGCTGCGGACCCAACAGTGGTATCAGAGCCTGATGTATGCGTAGGTGCTTTGCACGGGTAGTACACATATGGTTATATGTGGGCGATGATGATCATGTTATTGCATCTTCTATGTATTTTGGATATTGGTGGCGTAGTGGGATGAAGCGTCTCGGACCAACCTTACATGTCATCGTACATGAGACCGGTTCCACGACTGACATGCAACTTGTTTTGCATAAGTGGCTGGCGGGTGTCTGTCTCTCCTACTATAGTCAATATCTGATTTACAACGAGTAGCTAATAAGTTGGTTATCCTCATTGTGGTTCATGTTCGTAGGTGAGAATGATTCTATCTCTGAAAGCCCTAAGCCACGTAAAACTTGCAATTGATAAATTAGAGGCGTCTAGTTTAGATCATTGTTGGGCTAGTGTATTGATATGGTATTGTTGTAATTAGATGTATGATAGATACTTTTACAACACATTCAACATGTATGTTCCATAGACCTTGGCCTTACACACAAAGGAATGATAGAGATCATACCACGATACAAAAGATAGAGATCAAATGCATGGACCATATCATCTCAGTTTACACATTTGATGTTAGCATCTTATACTGCTAGTTTGGCGCTTTTGGTAGCATTGTAAGATGATCCCTCATTTATCAAGATAAAATGTGTTCTTCCTTGAGTATGCACCGTTCTATGGATCGTGTTTCGAGACATCACGTGATGATCGGGTGTACTCGACTCTACGCTTTCATACAACGGGTGTAAGACAGTTTTACACACGTGAATACTAAGGTTCTTACTTGGCGAGCCTAGGATGTACAGACATGGCCTCGGAACATGGACCGAAAGGTTAAGCATGAGTCATATAGTTGATATGATGCCCATATAGATGTTCGCCTTTGAAGCTACACCAACTCACGTGATGATTGGACTTTATGTAGTGGATTTGGTTCATGTAATCACCAAAAAGACATGAGGGATGTTGTTTTTGAGTGGGAGTTCATTAGTAATTTGGATTAGTTGAACTCACTCTATCATATACTTAGTCTAAATAAACTTTACAAATTCTGTTGTAGATGGCACCACCTGCTTTTAATTTCAATGTGTTCATGGAGAAAGAGAAACTTGCTGCGAATGGTAGCAACTTCACCAACTGGGCTATGAATTTGAGGATTCTCCTCACTGCTGCACAAAAGCAATATGTGCTAGATGCACCGCTAGGCCCCCCACCAGCTCATGATGCCCATGACGAGGAAAATAATGTCTATGTGACTCGTCAGGAGGACCACAACTTAGTTCATTGTGGCATACTGTATGGGCTAGAGCCAGAACTTCGAAAGCGTTTCAAAAATGTCAATGCCTTTGATACCATGGGAGAATTGAAAATGATTTTCAATACACATGCTGCCGTAGAGAGTTATAATGCTATTAAAAAGTTCTTGAGCTGCATGATGGAGGAGAACAGCTCCGTTAGTGAGCATGTACTCAAAATGTCTGGGTACGCCGGTAAGCTGCTTGTGTCCTTGGGAATAACGATTCCCATTGACTTAGGCATACATCATGTTCTCCAATCTCTGCCACCTAGCTACAAGAGCTTCGTGATGAACTATAATATGCAGGGCATGAAGAAGACTCTTCCCGAGCTTCTGTCAATGCTTAAGACTGCAAAAGTGGAGATTAGGAAAGAACATCAAGTGTTGATGATCAATAGGACCACCGGTTTCAAGAAGGACAAGAAAGGCAATCACAAGGGAAAGAAGGGTGGCAAATCTATTGCCGCGCCTGAAAAGAAACCCCGAGCTGGCCCTAAGTCCGATACCGAGTGCTACTATTGCAAGGGGACTGGCCATTGGAAGCGCAACTGCCCCAAGTATTTGGCGGACAAGAAGTCCGGCAAGGCAAACAAAGGTATCACTACTAGGAAACGGCCTATAGATAGACAAGATGTTCAGTGGCGCATATGCGAAAGCATGCGCCACAGGAAAACATCAGTGGCGCACCAGAAAGCATGCGCCACAGAAGATTGGAAGTTCTATGGCGCATTCTCCAGAACATGCGCCACAGAAGATTGGTGGGACCCGCCGGGCGGGGTGGGTTGATCCAAGTTCTGTGGCGCATTCTGAAATATGCGCCACAGAAGTTGCCTCTTCTGTGGCGCATATTTCCTTATGCGCCACAGAACATGGAGGGGGCCCCACCACGGAATCTAATTCACCCATGTTCTGTGGCGCATGTTGGCATATGTGCCACAGATGTGTTTCACTTCTGTGGCGCATAAGTCCAACATGCGCCACAGAACTTGGAGGTGGGCCCCACACAGAGAATCTTATTCACCCACTTCTATGGCGCATATGGACTTATGCGCCACAGAAGTTTCAGCATCTATGGCGCATTTCCTCCATATGCGCCATAGATGAGGGCGTCCAGATCCGTGTTAAAAAGGTGACAAGAGCTAGATTTCTTATCTATCTATCCACCACCAACCATTTCACATCTCTACCTCCTCCCAACTCGTCTTCCTCCTCCCTCACACCCCATCTTGCCCATAGTTTCTCCATTTTCTTGTAACTAAACCTACTTTAATCCTTAAATTGGTAAGTGGAAGCTTCGCTCCAACTTCTAGATCTAAAAGTTCCTTACTTTTCTCTCTCACATCTTTATTTGTTTACTAATTTCCTCTCCACCAACTTGCATTGTAGATCTATTTGTCCACACTCTCTCATCGCGCGGTCTTGTCTCGCAATTATTGTGTCTACTATAGGTGAGTACTTGGCCATCATGAACATGTAGGTGAAGCTTGTCGCGCGGGCGGTGTGTGTGTGCGATCCATGGCGAGACGATGCTTGTGTGGTGCATGAATGTTTGCAATGGGAGGAAGTTTTTTGTTGGTTGCTTGTTGTTGTCGGGCCCGGCCGGTGTGGTTGCATGGATGTTTGCCAAAATGTTGATTCATTTCCATTTTGGCAAATTTTTGCACTACCCATATGTCCTAATTTTAGGAAAGGTCATGCCGAATTTTTTCCGGCTAGCTCATGCATGTGTGTGTTCATATGGTGTGGTTCTCACCTATACTCTCTGTTTTGACCGCTCAGGCAACCATTGTCCTCACGATGAGCGAAGGTCGAATTGCTAGGTACAAGAAAGGCTCGAAGGAGGACATGATTCTGAACAACAAGACCATGATAAGATGTCCATGTCGAACATGCAAACTACAGTGCTGGATCGACCCTGAATCTAGACAATTGGAGGGTCACCTGCTCAGGCGCGGTTTCATGCGTGACCTCAATGAGGCGCCGGCAGGACTTGGTGGTGGTCACGAAGATGTGGGCGGGCGAGAAGACGAAGAGTCTACTGGGCATGATCATCACGACGAAGGAGATGCCAGTGGGCATGATCATCATGACGAAGGAGATGCCGGCGGGCATGATCAGCATGGAGAAGGAGATGGCGACGGGCATGATCATGATCATGAAGAAGGAGAAGACGCGAACACACAGACGCTGCTAACTTCGGTCTTGCAGGACCCTCATGTTCAAGAAATGCTCCTCAAGGAGACAAGCAACGACAAAGCTGCAACCAGAGAGAAAGCCAAGCTAGCCCAAATGGAGGTAGACGAGACGACTCCATTGTATCCTGGGTGTCGCCCCGAGGATACACGTTTGAGTGTAACGCTCAAGGCTCTAGAGATGAAGGCCGAACACAAATGGACCGATGTGAGCTTCAACGCGAACATGGAATACTGGCACGACCGACTTCCTAAGGGGAACACATTGCCAACAAGTATCGAGGAGGCCAAGAAAATCATGTGCCCTCTCGACCTACCACACATTAAATACCACGCATGCATCAACGATTGCGCACTTTATCGGAACGAGTACGTGGATAGAACCACATGTCCAGTGTGTGGCCAAGGACGGTACAAGAGAGGGAACAAGAAAGTTCCTCGAAAAGTGGTATGGTACTTTCCTATCACCCCTCGTCTACAGCGATATTTCATAGATCCTAAGGAAGCAAAGCTCATGCAATGGCACGCGGAAAGAGAGAAACCCGAAGATGATCCAGAGAAGGGCAAGATCCTGACACACCCTTCAGACGCTAGCCAGTGGAATGCATTAGACATCGAGTTCGAAGAGTTTGGGGGTGATGCAAGGAACGTCAGGCTGGGTATGAGCACCGATGGACTCAATCCTTTTGGAAACCAGAGTAGCACGCATAGCACCTGGCCCATGTTTGTATGGCCATACAACCTCCCCCCGTGGCTATGCACGGAGCAAAGGTATGTACACATGAGCATTCTTATTCAGGGGCTGAAACAACCAGGTATCAATATGCATCTGTATCTCGGGCTATTGAGAGAGGAGTTAGCAAGCTTGTGAGAGACGTCGGCCCGTACGTGGGACGCCTACACTAAAGAATATTTCCATCTGAGAGTCGTGTTGCTCACGACCGTGTAGGACTATCCTGGTTACGCATATGTATCGGCCCAGGTGAACCACTGACACAATGCATGCGTCAAGTGCATGGATGAGACACCGCATCTCTAGCTACCAAGGGATCCCAGGTCTTCGAAAACCGTGTTCCAAGGTACTCGAAAGTGGCTCTGCATGGATCACCCGTGGAGAAAACGTGGTGACTGTTCAATGGTAAGGACGAGCTTGAAAGAACCCCGCGTCCGAGGAGCGGCGAAGAAATCGAGGAGCTTTTGAATAATTGGGTAGATTGCCCTGTGCCTAGAAAAAACGACCGAGGACAAAGCCGCTGCTGGGTGTATGGAAAGCAAGGTCTGTTTTCTGGGACCTGCCGTATTGGAAGGTCCTTCACACTCCCCATAGCCTCGATGTAATGCACATCACGAAGAACGTTACCAAGAGTCTGCTTGGCACTCTACTAAACATGCCGGAGAGGACCAAGGATGGGCCGAAAGCAAGAAAGGACCTTAAATTGCTTGGCATAAAGAAAGATCTTCAGTACCCTGATAGTGATGATGATGATGATCATCAGGAAGGGACTCAAGGTCGCCGCAAAAGAGTTAAGAAGAATGAGGTGGTGCTTCGCGCTGCCTGCTTCACTCTGAGTCTGGATGAGCTCGAGCAGTTTTTCAGGTGCCTCTTAGGAGTGAAAGTTCCTCACAGTTACTCGGGGAAGATAAGCAAATATCTGGATGTGGCGAAGAAGATGTTCAGCGGTATGAAGTCTCACGAATGTCACGTGCTGATGACACAGATACTTCCTGTTGCGATCCGTGGGATAATGGACGAGCATGTCCGTGAGACGTTGTTTGGCCTCTGTAACTTTTTTGACCTCATATCTAGGAAGTCGATCGGTGTGAAGCAGCTCGACATGCTACAGGAAGAGATCGTGATGATACTATGCGAGCATGAGATTTACTTCCCGCCCGCATTCTTCGACATCATGGTGCATCTGCATGTACATGTCGTGGACGACATCATCTAGCTCGGGCCGACATTCCTGCACAACATGATGCTGTTTGAAAGGCTAAACGGTGTCATAAAAGGATTCGTTCGCAACAGGTCTCGTCCAGATGGAAGCATAGCCAAGGGCTTTCTGATCTACGAGTGCATCTCCTTCTGCCAGAATTATCTAACCACCGAGAACGAGGATGTTGGAATACCCACAAAGAAGCACCTCGGCAGGCTCGGTGGATATGGTCACCGCGAGGGCTGCCGCTCACTACATGTCGGCATTGATGGTCGACGCACTGATTTTGAAAGGGCACACCGAGTCGCGCTACAACACATTGAAGTGGTCAGCCCTTGGGTCGAAGAGCACATAAACTTAATCGAGCAGGAGTACGTCGACCAGGGCCGGCCGAGGAAGAAGGGAGACGTAACCAGAGAGCACAACTCCAGCTTCACGAGTTGGTTCAAGAAAAGGCAACTGGACAATCCCCCACAGACGCCTTCTACGGAAGATCAAAAACTCATATTCTCCTTGTCGCAGGGCCCAGGGCACAATCTAAGGACCTATCAGTCATACGACATAAACGGTTACAGATTCTACACCGAGGAAAAGGACAAGAATAGTGAATATCAAAACTCAGGAGTAACTATGTTATCCTTTGCTGATGACGAGACTACTGTGATGGAAAGATTCTACGGAAGGATCGAGGAGATATGGGAGCTCGACTACTGTGGAGAGATCGTACCGATGTTCCTTGTTAGATGGGCCAAGAACGTGGAAAAAGAAGGTCGCTATTTCACCACAATGGTTATACCAGATGCCAAATCAACAAAGAACGCCTCCGCAAAAAATGAGCCTTGGGTACTCGCTAGCCAAGTTGATCAATGCTTTTTTATTACCGACCCGTCAAAGCCCAACCGTGTTGTAGTTAGGAGGGGAAAGAGGAGCATCATCGGAATGGAAGGAGCCGCCAACGAGCAAAACTTCGACAAAAACGGCGAACCAAAGATCGAAGATGAATTCGACAAGTACTTTGACATGCCTACTACTACTAAAGTAAGAAGGAAGACCACAGTGCCTACTAAAGGTTGTCCATTCACAAGAAGAAATCTCAAAGTTCACGGGCTAAAGTATTCAACCACGGCGAAAAAGGGCAAGAAGATTGTGAAGAGACACTAGCAATTATGTGACTTTTTGATGTATTAATTCGTGTGGGTATAATGTGATATTAGTGTGGGTATTAGTTAGAGACTAAAACATATAATGTGATATTCGACAAATTCACATTTATGTGTGCAGACAAGCACACACACACACACACACACACACACATATATATATATATATGATTCGGGAGGGTTTTTTGAATAAATATGCACGTGTATGTGCTTGATTTTAAATATATTTGTAACATATCATTTTTAAATAAAGAGAAAAAATTGACGCAACCAGGATTCGAACCTAGCTGACACAGGTCTGTGAATATGCATCATAACCACTAGGCTAGTGTGTGTTTGCTGTCTAAGTACAGCCTCGCGCCATTTATTTGGCTAAGTGCCAAGGTTCTGTGGTGCATTTCTGCGTAATGCGCCACAGAAGTTTTAGCTTCTGTGGTGCATTTCGGAGTAATGCGCCACAAAACGTTGGCACTTAGCCAAAACGGCTCGCCCCTTCTCCTTTTCCCCTTCCACTTTCTTTTCCCCAATCTGTTGTGCTGCCGACAGAAACCTAGCCCTAGCGCCGCCCCCATCGTTAGAGCCCTGCAGCCACCGCCGCGCCAGAGCCCTAGCGCCGCCCGACGAACCCGTACATGGAGGAGAACCCTGCAGCGTGGAGGAGGAGCCACCGGAGCCCGTCCGCAACAGGAGGAGGAGGAGGAGAAGGGGACACCTCATCAAAGCCCAGCCACCGCCGCGCCGGACCACCGCAGCACCTCGTTGTCGTCGACCACCGCAGTAGCAGCGCACACGTACGGTTCGTCCCCCCTCTTGTCTACTGTCACAAGGAGCAGCCTGCTATCTTCCTACTTTTCCCCCACCCCCACCCCCCTCTGAACCCTAGCTAGTGCAATCAGTGGGATATCAAGTTCTTGTCTGCGACCCTAGTCCTTGCTGATTCTATTCTGTGAAATCCTTGCTGATGTGGGAATCTAGTAAGGAGTATGTGTTTTACCATGTATGATCTGTTAAGGAGTAAATAACCCTGGGTCCCTGGTGTTCTTCTCCTCATGTGAAGTGACGATGGCAGTATTCAGTTCAGTCAACTTTTGTGTGCTGATGATCATAGTCTTCAGTTTAGAGAATGTGTTAGTTGCCGACATCCCCTGTCTTTCCAGCTCTTCTTTTGTAATCAAGAGCTACTTATATTTAAATAATGAAGTGGATGATGATGAATGATCAAGCACATGCTGGTTATACCTAATCATGAACAGACATTTAACCACCAATATTGCCATTGAATTTAGTAGTAGGGGATTCAGCCATTTGTTCCCCCTCAGTTGGAGCGAGTATCGCGGTTGAATTTACTAGGGGGTAGTTCATTCTGGTACCACCAGATGGTGCTTTTGCAGCAGCTGTACAGTTTCATTTTGTTTACTTGTACCAAAATAGTTGTTGGATGCTATATTACATCACTCTGCCTGAAACCCAAGTTGGTGCCTACTTCATTATTTTTAATAGAGGGTGAGGTAGGTTGAGTACATTGGGTGGGAGTGTGAGGAACAGTTCCTATCTGTTGGCTTGCCATATAGTCTTACCTCTTTAAATTGGATGGGTACTTGCAGTCAGTAAAAGTGTAAGACTTGGTTATATTTGAGCTTCTAGAAGTAGCACCCTGGTGAACTTCAGCAAAGTAATTGCAGTTCTTGTAGCTCCTCTCTGAAAATTGCAGTAATGCTCGATAACAATGCATGTTTTGACATCATAATGGCAACTGCACTATTACCTTACTAGTCTTACGAGGATTGCTTTACTGACATTGTTACTTCTAACCGAGGCTTACAAATATCTAAATAGTACATGCCTAAGGGCCTAGGAGTGAGCTGCTCAACTCTGTTCTATGGGACATACTAAGAAATTGAGATTTTCTATATTAAACTATACACAGGGAGGTACTAATTCTTCCTGATAATCATATTTTCATTTTCAAAACTAAGATACATATAGTATAGATATGAAGATATATCTAGAACAACATACATGCATATGAAGATATATCTAGAACAACATACATGCATATGAAGAGAATGTTTTGGAAGCTAAGATACATATAGTAATATAGTGTCATGTTCAGATGTTCTCCCTTAAGATACTAATTAGATCAAACATACATGGGAATGACTTGGACTGACATGAAGTAGCTACTGGACATGGCATTGGACATGGCACTGTGACATTTCTATTTGCATACAAAATATTTTCCATGGAGTAGCTACTGGACATATTACTCAGGCATGTCATGTCTATATTTCTGGACAGATTCTGGACATATCAAATAGCTTACTACTATGTTTGGATTGTAAAGGTCAAGGAGAAATCTTGTCCATTCTTTCATGTTGCCGTCTACTTAACATTCTGTCCTTGGGGTCCCCTGTCCTTGTTATGTACTAAGACTACAATCACTTTAGACCTTCTGTACTTCTATATTTCTGCAGATTTGCAGATTTCTGAGCACTATAGAATTCTGTTTATGATCATACTATTATGTCTTGTATGAGAAATACTAGGCATTCTAGTTAATATCTGTTATACATGCTGTATGGGGATGATGGTACCTGCTGTTGAAATGTACTGTGGATGATGGATGATGGATGATGGATGATGCATACTAGGGTCAATGCATGGGGGGATGGGGCCTTTTGTCTTGCAGGGATATATTTCTTCATTTGAGTTGCCCATTTCTCCCGAAGTGTCGATTCACTTCCGTTTCGGTTGAGAAATGGGCACTCCTAGGTCAAAAAATTACCAAAGGTCATGCCGAATTTTTCGGCCGAGATTTGTGCTAACTTTTTGCCTCTTTTAAATAGAGTAGTGCAAACATGTCGGGCAACAAGGAGTCTGGTCCTTCTAAGCACATGATCAGCGTCGAAGAACAAGCTAGACAGGCCAACCAGTCATTCTGGCAGGGGTCCCAACAGGTGGAGGAGGAGGAGGCGATGAGGATGACACCACCACCGGAGGAGGAGGCGACTGTCGCCAGAGCTGCTGGGGCCAATGAGGGCAGAGATCCTGATTACGAGGGGGACGAAGACGACTACGATGGAACTAGTGAAGGCGGCGGCAAAGAGGATGACACCACCGATGGCGGCGCCCGCACGGATGGCGGCGAGCGCACGGATGGCGGTAGCGGCAACCCGGCCGCTTCTCAGAAGAAGAAGAAGGAACAGAAGGGGCGGAAGGTGCCAGTGCTCGCCACCGTCTGCGATGAGTTCACTGAGGTCACAGAAAGTGGCCTACCCATTGCGCCAGAGGCGATTGCTAAAGGGTACAGCCTGCAACTCGGGTGCATCATCCGGGAAAGCATGTCGATCAACACGAAGTACATCAGACATGCTGACCATGCAGCTTTGGTCGATAACCTCCTTAAGAAGCTTCACAAGCGATACAAATTCCTAGAGCAGTTTAGAAACCTCGAGAGAAAGAACCCGATGAACAAACTAGCCCTCACGAAGATGAGCAACACCTTGAGCAGTTGGAAAACCCGGGTGAAGAATAGCATTGACAAAGGTGAAAGCTGGGAGGTTATTAGTAAGAAAAATCCGATGCTCGACGAAGAGGAGTTTAGGATATTCAAGGCAGATATAGCTACCGCTAACACTATAAAATGGACTCAATGGGGAAGGAGTATGCGGGAACAGAACATAGGTAACCACCACCTTGGAAGCGGCGGTTACAGGGGAAACAGGCCATTTGGGACAAGGAGGACGCCGAGATTGAATGCCTTGGTAAAGACAACCCTTGGCTTAAAATCACGGACTTGCAGCTTAGGCAATTTGTTCGGGCCCGCTACTACCTGGACAAGGAAACAGGGGAGTTCATCACCGACGATCTGGAGGTGAAGGCATTTGAGAAGAACCTGGTAAGGAATTTATCGCCGATCTCAAGTCTATTGTGTTCTAATTAAGATAATGAAGTCAAGAATCTAAATGGGTTCACCTTTCCTTGTCTCTGCAGGAGGATGAACTGAACGCTACTGCCACAAAGTCGTCCCAGGATTCGACGGAGCTGTGGGACACGGTTTTCAACAGGGCGACCAATGCTTACAAGAAGAGGGACAAGGGGTTTCCGCCGTCCTCAACTGGCTGTGTGTCCGGCTTTAGTACGAGCATGAAGTTCAAGGAGTACTACAAAGAGGACGCCAAGAAAAAAAGGGAGAGGAAGAACTAGGATAAAGCCGCTGTTGCAGAGCTGAAGATGAAGGTGCAGACACTGGAGGAGAAGGCGGTGGACCAGAAAACGGTGGACAAGTTAGTGGAAGAGAAGCTCCGCTCGATGATCCCTCCTGAGTTTTTCGAGGGGCTTACTGCTTGGAATGCGGGAGGTCGACAGGGGCCGATACATCTGCCCAGCTTAAGCGGCAGCAACTCGGGCATCAATGTTACCGTGTCGCCGGACCTGGTGACCTCGCCGGCCGTCAACATCGGTATGCAGCCCCTCGTTTTGATCACATCGACGCCCCCTCCTGCCAAAGATACCAATAAGGCGTAGCCGACGGCGGTGGTGCTTCGTGAGGCACCCGAGCGGGAGATTGCAGATGATGATAGGCCGGCCGCTGGCATCGGCCGTGTCTCTACATTAGCCGAGATCCACGCCATCACCAAGGTAACTAATTAGTTAGTGCACGTCATCTCCTTTATGCCTTTTATGCATGACTGTTGCCATCTCATGATGCCCAACAACATGTTTTTGCCTCAAGACACTTCTTGCGTACTCCTGCTTAAAGATGTCGGCGGTGAGTTGAAGGATGTTGCCAAGGGAACTCTTATACAATCGGCGAGCCGCACGATGCACAACAATCCAATGGATGATGACATGATGAGGGTCAGGTTGGCTTGGGTGTTGCCAGGGTGCGACGACGTGGACCCCCATTTTAACCTCAGGGAGCCGACGAACACAAGACCCTTGGGGAATGCTACAACTGGTCCTTGACATGGCCGAAGACCAGGTTCGTCTTGCGGGGGGGAGCACCAGTGCCACCTCTCGACCGATCATCGCCCGGCCACCACCTCGGAAGCCACTAGCCGCCCTTGTCGCCACCACCAGCCGTCACCATCAACTCTTGGCAGCGTGTGCACCGCCACATGGCAAAGACGTTGTGTCACAACCGCCGTCGCCCCCGCCACCACCACCACATGATGGCACCCATCAAGATGATGATGAATTGGTCAACGTTGACGACTTCATCAACACCGGCGCCGCCAAAGGATTGTATATGCCTTCTGTGGATGAAGAACCCTTCGTAGCTCGCAACGACCATCAAGCTGGTCGGCCCAATACATGCACGCAACACCTGGTCTTCCATGGTCTTTCTCAAGAGACGCCTCCGGCCGCCGATCCACCACAAGAGAAACCGGGATTGGTTTTCAGCCCCAACACACTCCGAAAGGCGACTGGTGAGCAGATGGCAGTGGCTGACACTGTTGTGAAGAAGAAGCACTATAGGAAGAGAGGTAATAATAATAAGAAGGGTGCGAGCCAGCCTCTTCCGAAGAGGATCCGGGGTCAGGACGCCGTCATCGTACCATCCACACAATTTGGCTTGCCCCGAGTGCATGTAGCTGGTGATCCGATATTGACTCCAGATATGATCCACATTGCTGTTGGAGCCATGTTAACTTTGCACGAGGGTGTCAAGACACTAGAGGCCCTCCTTCTTAAAGACGAAGATCCAAATTACCCGGATTTCATGGCCAAGGTGCCATTGGATGTGGGCTTCGTCGATGAACCCCCCGCGGATATATTCTTCATAGCGTTCGAGGACATATTCAAGTTGTTTCTCACGAAACGGCTGGACTATAACTTGGTTTGCCTATACACGCTCAATCTGTCGCTCACGATCAAGAGAGAAAGTACCCCGGAAATCGCGATAGTGGATCCCTACTACATGCGGGACAGCTAGTTGGTCGAAGGATCAGAGACACGGACCAAGGCGACGGCGTACCTCGAGAAGTTCATGGTGGACAACAAGAGGAAGGGCACACTTCTTTTGCCTTTCTTTCCCGAGTAAGTACACACACTCGCTCATCGCCACCGTAACTTATGCATTTCTTATAGATTTCTTCCTTTGCTCTTTTTCCAACATTCCGTTCCAATTGTGTTGCGCAGAGACAAATACTGCACCCTCATCGTCCTTTCCCCGAGGTATTCGCTAGCCATGTATTTCAACTCGGGGAGTTTGACGAAGAAGAAAGACTACACCAGAATAAGGGGTGTTCTCAATGAGGCTCGAGGGCTACACCAAGAAGGGATGCACCTTCGTAGATAAGGGGGAATGTATCAAGGATGGAAAACACGTGTTCAAGCACGTGCTCGACTTCCCCTGCGTCAAGCAGTCGACTACTGGTGCCAAGGAGGCCTTCTACGTCCTCCATCACCTTAAAGGCTATGTTCGATTGCCATAACCTCACGCTGCCATCTAGTCTCCGAGGATGGGCCGAAACTTTGGCGAAAATCGACGATGTTGATCTTAGAGAAGACTTCCATCGCATTCAGATGAAGTTGTCGCAAATCATCATTGAAGATGTCAACACAAGGGGCGGTGCCCTACAACAAGCCAGAGGGTTGAGTAAGAGGGAGATCGAAGAACGCCTCCGTAAGCAGGGTGACACAAGGACGTGGATGACGAAAGAGGGCTATCTACCATTCCCGAAGCCGAGCGAGAAGAGGAAGTCTTCATCATGATTGATGTGCCTCTATCATGATCCAGTGTGTGTATATTCTTGATGGACGCCTGCTGTATTAGTGTGTGTGTGTCATAAACTTTACTATCTCGTGGTCGAAATGGTCATTGTTGTTAGACTTAAACTACCTTGTGGTCGTGTTGTCGTTGAACTTGTTGCTTCTATGATGATCTAACTTTTAGGTTTATGGATCCTTTATTTTATATTCTATGAACATATATATATATATATATATATATGGATGTGAACCCTTTATTTATTCTTTTCGTTGTATTTTTACTAATATGCCTTGTCATCTATAGAGACGGCGACGAGGTGGTATGTGGTGTACATGGGTAGGGTTCCAGGAGTCTACGAGGAGTGGGAGGATTGCCACACACAAGTGAACTAGTTCAGCGGCAACATCTACAAAGGATACGCGACTAGAGAGGAGACGATAGCCAAGTGGAGGAACCACTTAGAACCAGATGAAGATATTGGTCGGGCTAATGCTCTTGCTCACCATTATCATAGCTGTATTCTATTTGATCCTAGGGTAGGCGGCGGTGGCCACTTCATATTTGTAATGTGAGATGATATGAACTTTGTATTCGGCGCTTGTGTAAAAATTTGGCACTTGACACTATATATGTATCTCGTTCGGGCTCTAAGTGTTTGTATTATATATATGTCAGTTTTCATGCATCTACTACTTGTGCAATGTATTTTATACTCATCTAGATAAATACTGTATAAATCCTGTATAAATACCTGATTATACACCAGGAAAGTATTTTACTTTGAATATGTGTTACGCAATCAGTGGCGCATATAATTATATAGTCTGTGGCGCATGGCATTTCTGTGGCGCATATAGGTAAATGCGCCACAGAAGTTCTTCCTATGGCGCATATGAAGAAATGCGCCACAGAAGTCTGGAACTTCTGTGGCGCATATCCATATGCACCACATGAAGAAGATATCAATGGCGAGATAATAGTGGCGACTAGGATATGCGCCATAGAATATGTATTTTCATGCGCCACAGAAGAGTTGTTTCCTAGTAGTGTATATATGATATACATGTTATTGATGTATTCTTGACTAGTACTCGTAGTAGCACCTGGGTATTTGATACGGGATCGGTTGCTAATATATGTAACTCGATTCAGGGGCTGTGGAACAAGCGACAACTAGCAATGGATGAGGTCACAATGCGGGTCGGCAATGAATCAAGAGTTGATGTGATCGCCGTCGGGACGCTACCTCTTCATATGCCATCAGGATTAGTTATAAACTTGAATAATTGTTATTTGGTGCCTGCACTTAGCATGAACATTGTATTCGGATCATGTTTGATGCAAAGTGGTTATTCGTTTAAATCTGAATACAATGGTTGTTCGATTTATATGGATAATACTTTTATGGTCATGCACCTGTGGTGAATGGTTTATTTCTGATGGATCTCGATAGTAATATTACGCACATTCATAATGTTAATGCTAAAAAGATTAAACTTGATGATGATATATCTGCATATATGTGGCACTGCCGTCTAGGTCATATTGGCGTTAAACGCATGAAGAAACTCCATTCTGATGGACTTTTGGAATCACTTGATTTTGAATCATTTGATACATGTGAGCCATGCCTTATGGGCAAGATGACTAGAACGTTGTTTTCCGGTTTAATGGAACGGGCGACAGATTTATTGGAAATCATACATACTGATGTGTGTGGACCAATGAGTGTGTCGGCGCGAGGTGGATATCGTTATTTTGTTACTTTCACGGATGATTTGAGTAGATACGGGTATATCTATTTGATGAAACACAAATCTGAAACTTTTGAAAAGTTCAAGGAATTTCAGAACGAAGTGGAAAATCATCGTAATAGAAAGATCAAATTTCTACAGTCTGACCGTGGAGGAGAGTATCTAAGTTACGAGTTTAGCACACACATGAGAGAGTGTGGAATAGTTTCACAATTCACGCCTGCCGGAACACCACAACGTAATGGTGTGTCGGAACGTCGTAATTGTACCTTATTGGATATGGTTCGATCTATGATGTCTCTAACTGACTTGCCACTGTCATTTTGGGGTTATGCACTGGAAACAACTGCATTCACTTTAAATCGGGCACCATCTAAATCCGTTGAAGCGACACCGTATGAATTATGGTTTGGAAACAAACCTAAGCTGTCATTTCTTAAAGTTTGGGGATGCGATGTTTATGTGAAGAAACTTCAGCCGGATAAACTCGAACCCAAAGCGAAAAATGCGTCTTCATAGGATACCCTAAGGAAACGATTGGGTAGACCTTCTATCACAGATCCGAGGGCAAGGTTTTTGTTGCCAAGAATGGATCCTTTCTTGAGAAGGAGTTTCTCGCGAAAGGTGTGAGTAGTCGGAAGGTAGAACTCGAAGAGGTTATTGAACCTTGTCTTCATGAAATGGCGAGTAGCACAACACCAGAAGTTGTTTCGAAGTTGACTTCACCCAATGAAGAGAGAGCTAATGATATTGATCATGAAACTCCGAAAGAGGACACTACCGAACCTCGCAGGTCAAGTAGGACACGTGCAACTCCTGAACTGTACGGTAATCCTGTTGTGAATTTCATGGTTGGTGAAATAGATGACCTTGCGACATATGAAGAAGCGATGATGAGCCTGGATTCCAACAAATGGCTAGAAGCCATGAAATCCGAGATGAATCCATGTACGAAAACCACGTTTGGACCTTGGTGGACTTACATCACGATCAAAAGGCCATTGAGAATAAATGGATTTTCAAAAGAAAAACTGATGCTGATGGTAATGTGACCATCTATAAGGCTCGACTTGTCACAAAGGGGTTTCGAAAAATTCAAGGAGTTGACTACGATGAGACATTCTCTCCCGTAGCGATGCTTAAATCGGTTAGGATTATGTTAGCAATTGCTGCATATTTCGATTATGAAATATGGCAGATGGATGTCAAAACTACGTTCCTCAATGGTAATATTGAAGAAGAGTTGTATATGATACAACCTAAGGGTTTTGTCGATCCTAAGGATGCTAATAAGGTATGCAAACTTTAGCGATCCATCTATGGACTGAAGCAAGCATCCCGGAGTTGGAATCTCCGCTTTGATGAGGTGATCAAAGAGTTTGGATTTGTCCAAACTTATGGAGAGGCTTGTATTTACAAGAAAGTGAGTGGGAGCAATGTGGCATTTCTGATATTATATGTGGATGACATATTATTGATTGGAAATGATATAGCTCTTTTAAACAGTGTTAAAAGTTATCTAAACAGCATATTTTTGATGAAAGACCTTGGTGAAGCGTCATATATATTAGGCATTAAAATCTATAGAGATAGATCAAGGCGCCTAATTGGGCTATCGCAGAGTACATACCTTGATAACATATTAAAGAAGTTTAATATGGACGGAAGTAAGAACGGGTTCTTACCTATGTTGCAAGGCAAGACATTGAGTAAGACTCAAAGTCCGACTACGGCGGAAGAAAGAGAGATGATGGATAAGATCCCCTATGCCTCGGCCATAGGCTCTATTATGTATGCCATGGTATGTACAAGACCGGATGTGGCACATGCTATTAGTTTGACTAGTAGGTACCAATCTGATCCAGGTTCGGAACACTGGATAGCGGTTAAGAACATCCTCAAGTACTTGAGAAGAACTAGGGATATGTTTCTTATATACGGAGGTGAAGAAGAGCTAGTCGCTAAGTGTTATGTCGATGCTAGCTTTGACACCGATCCGGATGACTCTAAGTCTCAACCTGGATACGTATTTCTCTTGAACGGAGCAGCAATTAGTTGGAGGAGTTCCAAACAACCTGTGGTGGCTGGATCAACGACGGAGGCGGAATATGTTGCTGCTTCAGAAGCGGCGCAGGAAGCGGTTTGGATGAAAGAGTTCATTACGGAACTAGGTATGGTTCCTAGTGCATTGGACCCAATGGTGATCTATTGTGACAACAATGGAGCCATAGCCAACACAAAGGAACCGAGGTCTCACAAGAATTCCAAACATATTAAGCGCCGGTTTCACTCCATCCGCGAGCATGTCAAGGATGGAGATATAAAGATTTGTAAAGTACACACGGACCTAAATGTAGTAGATCCATTGACTAAAGCTCTCCCTTGGGAAAATCATGATCAACACCAGAACTCCATGGGTGTTAGATTTATCACTATGTGAACTAGATTATTGTCTCTAGTGCAAGTGGGAGACTGAAGGAAATATGCCCTGAGAGGCAATAATAATGTTGTTATTATGTATTCCTTATATATGATAGATGTTTATTTTGCATGCTAGAATTGTATTGATAGGAAACATCAATACATGTGCGTTTAATAAACAAAAAGGGTTCCTAGTTATGCCCCTCTTATAGACTAGCTTGTTGATTAACAAGATGATCAAGGTTTCCTGATCATGGACATTGGATGTTGTTAATAACAAGGTCACAACATTGGTGGAATGATGTGATGAACATTCATCCAAAGTATAGCATTACGATCGAGTCATTATGTTTATATTTCTATAACATCATACGAAGTAATCTTTATCCTTAGACCATGAAATCATGTTAATTGCTAACACCTAAAGAGTATCTTGATAACATCAAACGTCACACCGTAACCGGGTGACTATAAAGATGGGTTCAGTAATACGAAGGTGTTATGTTGAGGCTCATGGATCAAGAGTGGAATTTTTCAATCCCGATGACGGATAGATATACTCTGGGCCCTCTCGGTGATATCACATTGAGATAGCTTGCAAGCAAGTGATGTGATCACTAGAATGTTATATCACGGGAACGAGAAAAGAGTGCATGTCGATAACGAGATCAAACTAGGTATTTGGATACCGATGATCGAATCTTGGACCTGTATTATATCATGAGACAAAGGGATTAAATTACAAGCGTTAAAGGTTCTCACGATCACAGAAGTCATCGTTGAATATGCAGGAGTCAATATGGATCTCCAGGTCCCGCTTCTGACTATTGATCTGAGAGGAGTCCCAATCATGTCTGCATTATTCACGAACCGTAGGGTGACACACTTAAGAGTTACCGGACACCATTTTGGAGCACGTATGTTTCAGACGAAAGAATTGCAAAGCGCAGGAATTGTTTCGATAGAAACCAGAAATTGTTTCAGGTGAAATTGCAGAAAGTGGTTCTGCATGTGATATTGAAATATTGCAAGGGGTTATATGTGAATGTTTGTTAATTAAAGTAATTAACAAAATTATGAATAAATTTAATAAAAGAGTTTTATTAAATGAAAGAGCATTAAACTTGGAGAATTTTGATGCATTTAAAGTGGGGACTTTAAAAGAGAATGTGAAGAGGCATTTTAATGTGGAGGGGTTACCACCACATGAATGGAGGAGGTGAAGGGGCACCCCCATGCGCCAGCCATGGTGGAGGGGCACCCCCTCCTCCTATAAAAGGCCCCCTCCTCCTCCTTCTTCCACACACCTCCTTGTGAAGGATCTCTCTCCCCTTCTAGAATTATTCCCCCATGGTCTCGGATTAGCGAGATACATGTTCCCGGTGGCATTTCGTCTGGAAGGAGTTGCTGCTTCCGCTGGATCGCTGGAGCGAGGAGGTGGTGGTTGTCCGGTGGCTTTAACGTGTGTGCGAGTATGGATGCGCTGCTAAGTTGCGGCTCTCGGACTTCCTCACGATCTTGAGATCGGCAAGTGTACGACTACATCAACCACGAGTTCCTACTCGTTAACAAAACTCGTTGTCTTCGAGGGTAAGTTCTCGTTGGATGTATGTCCACCTGTTGCTTTGTACCTAGTAGACAGATCTTGGCGTGTAGTTCTCATCGTAGGAAATTTTTTGTTTTCTATGCTGCGGACCCAACAGATCCAACTGAGCCTAGTGTAAACAGTAGCCCGGAAGTCCTCACGCTCATCATGCTAAACAAAAGTCAGTATTCTACCCTGACCCAGATGGTGCTCAGGCTATGCAACAAGCAGATCTCTAACTGCACTATCAGCCATGCGGAAAACCCCCAAACCAATAGCACTTTCAGCAAAATTCTGAACTTGTAACTATAGAGTCTGCTCAATGTGACCGTGTACCTAATTGAGCACATTGTCAATGTCCTCGGCATCCGGGCGTGGATTAACTTGCGCAATGGCCCAAGATTCATGTCGACGCAGCGGAGCAACCGCCGCCGTGACGTACATGCGTGGAGGACGTTCATCCCCTCCACAAGGCTCCAGAATCTTGAAGCCCGCCGGAGTGAAATGGTGCGGGTCAACCGCAAAGTTGGCAATGGCGGAGGGCAGAAGGGAGGAGGGCGGAGAATCGAAGGAGGCAGAGGATGGCAACTGTTCTTGGACAGGAGGAAGGAAAGCAGAGGAAGCGGTAGCAGTCAGGCAAATTTCCTTAGAGGCACGCAGAACGAGGGTGTCGGGGCAGGGAATCTTTTTTACCACCCATCGCATTGAAGACGCACGCTTCGCTTTAAGGCAATCCGATTTTTCGTGACCATAATGGAAGCAAAATTTGCACTGAAACGTGTCCGTGTAGACATTTGTTCGGTGTGACATACTTAGGCAACGATCGCAGAGCCATACACGATCGGCCATATCCTCAATCATGGCAACAAACTCGGGATCGTCCCCAGGATAATTAATTTGGCCCGAGGGAACCGGGCGAGATTGATGGGCCGAAACTGCAGCCTTTGAATTTGAAATTGGCGTTGGATCGCCTTCGACCTGTACCTGCCCGAGACCAACACCTGACGTCGGTAGGTTCAGTTTACCAACCTGAAGCTTGACTGAATTAGCAGGTAAAGCCTGATGGAAAACCACCCCCACTTTTTTTGCGAATTTGAGGGCAATCATAACCAGCTTCAAGGGCAATGGTGGCCTCTTCAAAAGTAGCAGGATATTCATAAGCAGAGCAAGCATCATAAGATTGAAAGGTAGCAAACGAAAGCTTTCTTTTGGCAGGAAAGGAAGAGTTGTTAACCTTGATAACTGGCTTAGAAGGTTTAAACCTAAGAGCACAGAGGGCTTTGTCAGTCCTCCTTTTGTTGGGACTGACCAGGATCCATTCTTCCTTGCAATCAGACTGCCAATTCTGAAATTTCTTCATCCAAAGAGGGCTACCATTATGCCAGAGATGGAAATAACATTTAAATGCATCACAAGGGACTGATCTGATTCTGTAAACCATGAAGCCCACATCCCTAGACGACACAGAGAACCTGAAAACTCTGTCAGATAGTTGTAGGACATGGAGATCATCACAGAACCCTCCAATGCAGGATTCAAGAGCCAAGCTGACTGAATCAGGATTAATTTTAAAATTGGAACGCCCAAAAGAAACCACCATAAGAAAATGGTTAGCCTTTCCCAGAGGATGAACCGTGGATCTAAAGGCACGCTTGACCTCAGCCTTGAAGGATTTACCCAATGAGAAATCCAAACCCATAGCCAAAGATTCAAAAATAGCCATGTGGTGATCATCCACCGAGGTAGGGACAATAGGAGGGAGGGGTACCTGAGGAGGTTTGAGCATGTAGGAAGAGATCCAGACCAAGTGACAGGGGAACGTCACCAAAGATACATCCGAGAACTGATCCCCATTTTGAACATGTCGACCAGCAATCACGGTACCCCTAGCATTGATCAACACAAGCCAATCCCTACGATCCCAAAGATGCACTTCACCATCATACCTTTTCTGGCGGCCAAGATTTTGATCCTTGGCAGTAGAATAAGAAACCTTCCAACGCCCAATCGGAGGGAGCATTCTTGATCAGAAGAGGGTGCCGGAGAGGATGGCTGGAGTGAAAAAATTGATCCATCAAAGGTTAGATAGATCGCCGGTGGTGGAGCCTAGTCGGCGGTGGGAGGGTTGGTGGGGGAGAGCCATCCTTTTCAAAATCGAACAAAATTATTTTTGGGCATATTGGATACTAAGATGCCCTTTGTCCTCACTTTATTGTCAAAGGTTGGATTTAGGTGCCACCGCAGACATTTGCGTGAGGGAACTAGACTTGCGTCAATGTCTCCACTAACAACTGTGCTAACTGGTTACTCTCAAATATAGCCTTGTACTTACCTCATAACTGCCATGCTAGTTACTTTCTCACCATAGAAGAATCGATAGTTTTACCTTGCTATAAACTCTACATATACCTTTCCATGTTGTCTTCATACCAATAGAACTGTATTAATCTTGACTAGTAAGTTGATCATCTCCGCCGGCTTGGTTAAGTCACTTAGTGCCACTTACTAGACACACTCATCTGCCATCGTCGTTCATTTGGGAGGACCTTAGCTATGTAACCTATTTTAGCATCTCTTGATGCCACCCATGTGGCAAGATTAGTCGGTCACTTCTTTGTGCGATCGAGGTTATATCTCGTGAAGGTTCCGGAGTTTGGCATGCTTTACATGGAACAGCATGTGCCGGATTCACTTTACCGTAGTTCTATATCCCTAGGAAGAGTCGGTGGCTAGAGAGAGTGCCTCGGTAGCGTGAACGATCATGATAATATATCTTGCTTTGGTACGACATTAGAGTGAGATGGGGGAGTGGAGAGTATTTTTGATGGATGGTTTTAGCAGCTACTGCAGTTGGTCAAATTTAGTCTAGCCTTGTTCCTTAGGTCATGGAATATGTTTGGATCGAGTCACACTTTGAGTTCTATGTAGCTATGTTCTTTGATTTGTTCTATCTAGCTCGTATCCGTGATGCATTCATCCTGGACGACAACGCGTTGTTGTGTGACGACATATCCTCATTTGCGGAGGCTGAAGGCAGCGAAGTTAGCGTTGTCGTTGAAGTTGTGAGGTCATAAAAAAACCACGCGATCAAGCAAATCATGCGATATATACATGGACCCAATAAATTGACAGTTTTACATATTCTTGTCCTACAAATAATGAAGAAACGAAATTAAGGAAAAGAAACTATACACCTGGTCTCTCCTCCTAAATCTGGTACTCCATCCGATCGATATTACTTGTCGCTAAAATGGATGTATCTAGCACTAAAACATGTCTAGAATCTAAATACATCTAATTCTGCGATAGTTAATATGGATTAGAGGAGTACTGACGAAAAATTGAAAAACACACCAATGCAAGGAAATAAAAAACACTGCAGCTGATATAAAATATTAAGATCACTAATGAGGTCTCCGATGGATCGATTGATCCAAGAAGCAATGCACCAAGCTAGATCTGAGCAGCGATGATCATCAGTACTCCGACAGCAGTGGATCCTCTAGCTCTAGGCCGCCGTCGTCGTTCAGGAGACTAGACCAGGACCCATAATATGTCGTGTCCAGGGGCAGTAGGTCTGGAAGGTCGAATAGGGCGTCGTCCACATGTGGGTCTGGCTCTGTGTGCGGAACCCAAAGCGGCAAGCCGGTGCAGGCGTCGTCGGGGCTGTTGGCATTGGCGGGCCGGCGGCCGCCTGGACGTCCTCGGGTGTGGCCCATGCGAGAGCAGACCAAGACTCATCATATGTTATGTCCAGGTTCAGATCCGGGAGTTCCAACAGGTTGCCACTGCCGTGCGGGATGTCGGCGAGTATGGTGGTCACGTCCAGGTTCACATCCTCGGGCGCGGCGCCTGTGAGCAGAGCAGACCAAGACTCATCATCCAGGTTCAGGTTCAGGTCCGGAAGATCCAACAGGTCGCCGTACGAGGTGTCGCTGGCATTGGCGCCGCCGTGGCCGTGGGGGATGTGGGCGGACGCCGTGGCCAGTATGGGGGTCGCCAGGCCGTCCTCGGGCGGGGCGCTTGTTGCGAGAACAGCAGACCAAGATTCATATTGCAAGTCCGGGAGATCCGACGAGGAGATGGCGCCATCCACGTCCATGGGCGCCGCGCTGGCGAGACCAGACCAAGACACGTAGTTCATGTCCAGGAGCAGATCCGCGCTGGCATCCGGGGGGATGTTGCCATTATTGGCGCCGTTGCGGGTGAGGAAGTCGGCGGACGCGGCGAGTTTGGCGGCCGCCAGGAAGCCCTCGGGAGCAGGTGCGCCTGGTCCGGGAAGTTGAGGCGCCCGGTGATGCCCTTCATGGCGACCGTGGCCATGTCATGCGCGCGCGCGGCCATCTCGGCGGTGTCGGGCTTGGTGCCGGGCTTTCTGATCTCGGTAACCCACTTGCCGGAACGCCGCCTGCGCACGCCGTGGTAGGCCGAGTGCATGGTGGCGGCGAGGGAGTAGTCCATGGCTGGCTGCGGCTGCGGGCGGTGGTGGATATGATGACGGAGGTCGATCGATCGTCTTCCTCGTATACATATATGTATGGTCGCGCTCAAGCCAGCCGCGTGAGTAAATTACGGGGCATAATATAATAATCATGGCGATGACACCGCCACGTCGATCAGAACCAGCTGTAAATCTCCCATTTATATTCTTTTTCTGCACATCAATCTATACCTATACCTATACCTATATATATATATTTATTGTTATATATATATATTTATTGTTTCTTCCGGTCCAACACTTTTTAGCCCTTTTACCCTTATATAAATCCATATATTACCCACAACTGCCACCACCAAGTAAAACCATGGGATTCCTTTTTTTTTAGTACGAGGGAGGCGCGCGTATGTGGTTGCCGCAACAGCCTGGAGGACGAAGAGGACCGTCTTCGTGTCGTATACGTCTAGGGCTCACGCGACCTTCTTTTTTTTACCTAGCTATTTGATCGTGTGTCCTACTCCAATAGCACATGGTACTTACGATGGATCATGGTGTTTATATTTCCGGCTAGATTAGTTCTCGCTGATCACGCGGAGCCGGCAGTCTTGAGTTGGGTTTTGGCTCTCCACTACCTAGATCATCGCTGCTGCCAACAGTCGCTGCTACTACTACTACGTGGAGATCGACAAGTTTAGGATGGCTTCTCGGCTATGGCTCAGCTCCTCGATTGGTCAATGGGATAATTTTTGGCTGGAAATTAGGTTCGGTCAGGTCTAGCCCCAGTTCGGTCCATGCTTAGATTGGCCATAACCATCTCATTTGCATCATATGGATATATATTTTTTTAAATTATTCCGTATCTTTTTGCAGTGCCGTCAGCTCCTCTGTCGCTGCCACTGGACGACCATGAGGTGACAGCCATAGCGATCCAAAAGTTATTTGGGAAAGCGGCTGCCGACAACGCGAAGAGTAGCTATGTGAGTACTCACTCACTATCCCGGTGGCGGCCCTAACACCCAAAAAACTACCCAGCACGTGAGCCGCACCATGAAGCCGTTGTTGATCGCCACCATGCCAAGACCCTATTCTTTTCCCATGAAAAGTGCATGCGCGTCGCCGCCGAGCGCCGCTATCGCTGACCAGCGCCGCCCCTCGACTCGGTTAGCTGAAGATCGGCTAAAAAGGATGGTGCATAAACTAGAGGCGATCACGGAGTAGTATCTAGGGTCACGGACAAGGTCCTCCTCCTCCACGGTCGCGGATGTCGCATCGATCGCTGCAAGCACAAGATGTCGGCTAGGCGGACCGGCATGGCATCTACAAGGTCGAGCAAAAGAAGTTGGTTGAGAGGACAACAGGCTTGGGGCGAACTACTCCACGCCATCAACATCATTGACCCCGGGTACAGTACGCCGACACGGAACAGATGTCCTTGGTGATGCTCAGCTTCTAGGGCACGGTGTCATCGGCGTCGCACAGACGGGCTCTGGCAAGACGGCTGCCTTCGTGCTCCCCATGCTGTCCTACATCACCCTCGTATCACCGATCATGGAGGAGGCAGATGCGGCCGTGGTCTGTGAGTTCTGTTGTTGATCGATCTGTGTGGTAGCTGCCAAGTCGTGTTTCCTCCGTTTGGTGTCTACGTGAAAAAGAAAAGTGCACATCCCATCAGCGCACATTCGAGTTCCTCCTTGGGCATGCCTGGAATAAGGTCACGGTAGCACCGGACGTCCAGACCTGCCCCGGGAGGATTTCACGCAGTTGTGATTTGGCAATGGTGCTGCACGGGAACCAACACATGAGACAATGGAGCATGCAGTTGTGTACGGCGGCAGGGAGCACGAGGCTAGGAGATGGCCAGGGAGCCTAGGAAGGCCCCTGATCGATTTCGCATGGAGTTTTTTCCGCATCATGAGCATGATTTGATATCACCATGAGCACAGTGTGGAGAATAGAGCATGCTATTGACCGTCCGGGAAAATACTGGTGACAAGAAATTGAGCACCGGCTTCAAAATTTAGAGAGATGGCCCTGGCGGCAGAGTAGGTAGTGACTGGGGCACCACCTGCTTCCGATCTGTTTCGACTACGCGGCTGAAGAAATTCAGACTATTTTTTATGGTGTTACATGGTACCGGTAACTTCCCTCTGTTGCAAGAGAATTCCCTCCTCCTCCCAAAGACATTTCTTGAGGGATACCATGCCTACAAAATCAAACAAGTTATATGTTAGTCTTTTTTTTATGAATGCTAATTGATGTTCATTGACTTCTCGCAGTTAGCTGTGGGTTTTGGTAACATTATTAAGAAGTTCTGCCTTGCTTTTCTCGCCTCTACATAAAGAAATTTTAAATATTGTTTCAAATCAATAAAGTGCGCAAGGTAGCTTTGTTGGAGATATGCCCAAGAGGCAATAATAAAAGTGGTTATTATTATTATCTTTGTGTTTATGATGAATGTTTACATCCCATGCTATAATTGTATTATTAGGAAACACTAATACTTGTGTGTTTTGTAAACATAAGAGAGTCCCTAGTAAGCCTCTTGTTGAACTAGCTTGTTGATTAATTGATGATCATGGTTTCCTGATCATGGACATTAGGATGTGATTAATAACAAGGTTATATCATTAGGAGAATGATGTGATGGACACACACCCATAGTAAGCGTAGCATAAGATCAAGTCATTAACTTCGTATTGCTGTAAGCTTTCAAATACATAGTAACCTAATCCTTCGACCATGAGGTTATGTTAATCACCATCACCGGATGGATACTTTGATGACATCAAACGCCGCTTCGTAACTAGGTGGTTATAAAGGTGTCATTGGGTATTCTGAAAGTATGTATTGAAGCGCATGAACCAAGATTGGAATTTGTCCATCCATATGACGGATAGATATACTCTGGGCCCTCTCGGTGGAATGTCATCTAGTTAGCTTGCAAGCATGTGACTAGGTCACAAGGAATGACATATCACGGAACGAGTAAAGAGTACTTATCAGTAACGAGGTAGAACTAGGTATGGAGATGCCAACGATCAAACCTCGGATAAGTATAGTATCGCGAGACAAAGGGAATTAGTTTCGTATGTAAGTGGTTCAATCGGTCGCGAAGTCATCGTTGAGTATGTGGGAGCCATTATGGATCTCCAGGTCCCGCTGATGGTTATTGATAGGAGATGTGTCTCTATCATGTCTACATATTCACGAACCGTAGGGTGACACACTTAAGGTTCGGAGTTGTTTTAAGTAGATATGGAATGTGCGTTGGAGACCGAATGTTGTTCGGAGTCTCGGAATGGATCCGGGACATCACGAGGAGATCCGGAATTGTTCGGAGAATAAGATTCATATATTGGGGATCATTTTCTAAGTTAGGAAATGTTCCGGAGTGTTTGTATGGAGATTCTAGAAGGTTTCGGAATGTTCTGGAAGGTTCTAGAGGATTTCTTGGAGTTTGCTTGAAACCAAGAAAGGGTCAAAGGAAACCTAGTGGGGAAAGACACGTATTCCTGGGGGAGGAGGACTCCTCCCCCCTTCCCACCGCCGGCCATAGGAGAGGAGTCCTACTAGGACTCCCCCTTCCCAGGCGCGCCTCCCTCCTTTAAATAGAAGGGAGGGGGCGCCCCCTCCTAGCCCGCTCCCATAACTCCAATCTCTGCCGCCTTTCTCCTCCTCCTTTCTTCTGCACAGGCATAGGCGAAGCCCTGCAGAATTCTCTACTCCACCACCACCACGCCGTCGTGCTGCTGGGATTCCGTGGAGAAGATCTACTACCTCCACTGCTCGCTGGAACGAGGAGAGGAAGGTCTGCTTCGACTCCGCACGTGTGACTGACTGCGGAAGCGCCGCCGAAACGTGGCGCCGGAAGGATCGTCCACTTGACCGACTGCGGAAGCGCTGCTGGAACGCAACGCCGAAAGGATCGTCCATACGATCTTGAGATCGACAAGTGATCGACTACATCAACCACGAGATCTAATCTCGTTAACGCTTTCGGATCTACGAGGGTTAGTTCCTATCTATCTCGTTGCACATGTCTAATAGATTAGATCTTGGCTTTTATCTAGATTAGATCTGGGTTTTGTTCGTTCTTGCGGTAGAATTTTTTTGTTTTCCATGCTACGAACCCTTCAGTGGTATCAGAGCCGTATCTATGCATAGATCTGTTGCACGAGAAGAACACAATGTTTTTGTGGGTGTTGATGCTTTTGTTGTCGGTGTCTTAGCGTGTACTTTGCATCTTGCGGCATGGTGGGATGAAGCGGCTCGGGCTAACATTACATGTCATCGCACATGAGACTTGCTCCACGCTTGACGTGCAACTTGCTTTGCACAAGTGGCTTTGCGGGTGTCTGTCTCTCCCACCATAGTTAAGATTCAATTTATAATGAGCATCTTGACAACACTTGTATCAACGTTGTGGTCCTTGTTCGTAGGTAAGATCGATCTTATGAGAAAGCCCCAAATCACGTAAAATTTGCAAAGAAAATTAGAGGCGTCTAACTTGTTTTTGCAGGGGTTTTGTGATGTGATATGGCCATCATGTGATTGTGATTGTATTTGATGTATGCAATGATCCTTGTTGTAATATGGCAACCGGCAGGAGCCTAATGGTTGTCTTTAATTCAGTTAAGACCTGCGTGTCTATTCATCTTGTAATAGCTTTATTCCAAGTAGTTGTAATAGTTGCTGGTGATGATGGACAACCATGAAGCGGTGCCACTGACCTTGACGCAATGCTGGTGATGATGGAGATCATGTTCGTGCTTTGGAGATGGAGATCAAAGGCGCAAGAAGAAAATGCCATATCATATCACACTAATTATGAATTGCGTGTGATGTTAATCCTTTTTGCATCTTGTATTGCTTAGATCGCGACGGTAGCATTATAAGATGATCCCTCTCACTAAATATCAAGTAATAAAGTGTTCACCCTTAGTTGGCACCGTTGCTAAGACTCGTCGTTTCGAAGCATCTCGTGATGATCGGATGTGATAGATTCTACGTGTGCATACAACGGGTGCAAGCCAGATTTGCACATGCGGAAACTAAGGTTATCTTGACGAGCCTAGCATGTACAGACATGGTCTCAGAACACGGAATACCGAAAGGTAGAGCATGAGTCATATAAATGATATGATGAACATGAAGATTGTTCGCCGATGAAACTACATCTTCTCTCGTGAAGATCAGACTTGGTGTAGTGGACTTGGTTCGTGTAATCACTAAGACAATGTGAGGGATGTTGTTTTGAGTGGGAGTTCACCTAGTTAGTTTAAAAATTAAATTTGAACTCAATTTGTCATAAACTTAGTCTAAACTACTTGCAAATTGTTGTAGATTATGGCGACCCCCTCCATCAATTTCAATGCGTTCCTAGAGAAAGAAAAGCTTAAGAACAATGGAAGCAATTTCATGGACTGGTTCCGTGGACTGAAGATCGTCCTCAGGGCTGGTCAGTTGACCTATGTGCTCGATGCACCGCTAGATGACCCACCTGCAGATAATGCCACCGATGACGAAAAGAATGTTTTCGCCACTCGGAAAAATCATTACTCCACAGTTCAGTGTGCCATCCTGTACGGTTTAGAATCGGAGCTCCTGAAGCGTTTTGAGCACCACGACCCGTTCGAGATCATTAAGGAGCTCAGGCTAATTTTTGAGACTCGCGCGGCCATGGAGAGCTATGAGGCCTCCAAAAAGTTCTTTAACTGTAAGATGGAAGAAGGAAGCTCCGTTAGCGAGCACGTGCTCACCATGTCTGGGTACGCAAAGAAGCTCCAAGAGTTGGGAATATCGATTCCTAATGAATTGGGGATTCACCGTCTCCTTCAATCACTTCCACCAAGTTACAAGAACTTTGTGATGAACTACAACGTGCACTACATTAACAAGACGTTGCTTGAACTGTCGTCCATGCTGAAAACTGCTGAAGTGGAGATCAAGAAGGAGCACCAAGTGTTGATGGTCAATAAGACCACCAATTTCAAGAGACGGGGCAAGCCTAAGAACAAGGCCAACTTCAAGAAGGACGGCAAGAAAGTTGCCGCACCTGCAAAGAAGCCCAAGGCTGGTCCCAACCCTGAAACTGAATGCTTTTACTGCAAGGGTGCTGGTCACTGGAAGCGTAACTGCCCCAAGTACCTGGCGGATCTGAAGAATGGCAACATCAAGAAGAAAGGTATATTTGATATATGTGTTATAGATGTGTATCTTACTAGTAATCGTAGTAGTGCCTGGGTATTTGATACTGGTTCGGTTGCTCATATTTGTAACTCGAAACAGGAGCTGCGGAATAAACGAAGACTGGCAAGAGACGAGGTGACGATGCGTGTTGGAAATGGCTCCAAGGTTGATGTGATCGCCGTTGGCACGCTCCCTCTACATCTACCTTCGGGATTAGTTTTAAATTTAAATAATTGTTATTTGGTGCCTGCGTTAAGCATGAACATTATATCTGGATCCTGTTTATTGCGAGACGGTTACTCTTTTAAGTCCGAGAATAAAGGTTGTTCGATTTATATGAGTAATATCTTTTATGGTAATGCACCTAAGATAAATGGTTTATTCTTACTAAATCTCGATAGTAGTGATACACATGTTCACAACATAGATGCTAAACGAATAAAATTAAATGATAATTCTACATACATGTGGCACTGTCGTCTTGGTCACATTGGAGTGAAGCGTATGAAGAAACTCCATTCAGATGGACTTCTTGAATCACTTGATTTTGAATCACTTGAAAGATGCGAAGCATGTCTAATGGAAAAATGACTAAGACTCCATTCTCTGGAATAATGGAGCGAGCTACAGACTTATTGGAAATAATACATACCGATGTGTGCGGTCCAATGAGTGTAGCATCGCGTGGTGGATATCGTTATGTTCACACTTTCACGGATGACTTGAGTAGATATGGGTATGTCTACTTTATGAAACATAAGTCCGAAACTTTCGAGAAGTTTAAGGAATTTCAAAGTGAAGTGGAAAATCATCGTAACAAGAAGATTAAGTTTCTGCGTTCGAACCGCGGAGGTGAATATCTGAGTTATGAGTTTGGCATGCATTTAAAGAAATGTGGAATACTTTCGCAGTTGACACCGCCGAGAACACCACAGCGTAATGGTGTGTCCGAACGTCGTAATCGAACTCTCTTAGATATGGTTCGGTCTATGATGTCTCTTACAGATTTACCGTTATCATTTTGGGGCTATGCATTAGAGACAGCCGCATTCACTTTAAATAGGGCACCATCTAAATCCGTTGAAACGACACCGTACGAATTGTGGTTTGGTAAGAAACCTAAGTTGTCGTTCCTTAAAGTTTGGGGTTGCGAGGCATATGTAAAGAAGTTACAACCTGATAAGCTAGAACCCAAAGCGGAGAAATGCGTCTTCATAGGATACCCTAAAGAAACAATTGGGTATACCTTCTATCATAGATCCGAAGGCAAAGTTTTCGTTGCAAAGAATGGATCCTTTCTTGAGAAGGAGTTTCTCTCGAAGGAGGTGACTTGAAACTTCTCTCGGATTTGAGAGTAGCGCAGCACCGGAAGATGTTTTTGTGCCGCCTGCACCAATTGAAGAGGAAGCTAATGATAATGATCATGAAACTTCAAACGAAGTTACTGCTGAACCTCGCAGGTCAACGAGGGTTCGTACCACTCCTGATTGGTATGACTCTTCCTTGAACGTCATGTTGGTAGACAACGCTGATGACCCTGCGACATATGAAGAAGCTATGGTGAGCCCAGATTCCGACAAATGGCTAGAAGCCATGAAATCCGAAATGGGATCCATGTACGAAAACCAAGTGTGGACTTTGGTGGACTTACCGGATCGCCGTAAGGCTGTCGAGAACAAATGGATTTTCAAGAGAAAAACAGATGCTGATGGTAATGTTACCGTCTATAAAGCTCGACTTGTCGCGAAAGGGTTCCGACAAATTCAAGCAGTTGACTATGATGAGACTTTCTCACCAGTAGCGAAGCTAAAGTCTGTGAGGATTTAGTTAGCAATTGCCGCACATTTCGATTATGAGATTTGGCAGATGGATGTCAAAACGGCGTTCCTTAATGGTGACATTGAGGAAGAGTTGTATATGGTACAACCCAAGGGTTTTGTCGATCCTAAAGATGCTGACAAGGTATGCAAGCTTCAGCGATCCATTTATGGACTAAAGCAAGCATCCCGGAGTTGGAATCAACGTTTTGATAAAGTAATCAAAAACTTTGGATTTATACAGACTTATGGAGAAGCTTGTATTTACAAGAAAGTGAGTGGGACCTCTGTAGCATTCCTAGTACTATATGTAGATGACATATTGTTGATTGGGAATGATATAGAACTTCTTAGTAGCGTCAAAACCATTTTAATAATAGTTTTTCAATGGAGGATCTTGGCGTAGAGATAGATCAAGACGCCTAATAGCGCTTTCACAAAGTACATACTTAGACAAAGTTCTAAATAAGTTTAGAATGGAAAATAGCAAGAAAGGGTTCGTGCCCATGTTGTCAGGTAAGACCTTGAGTAAGACTCAAAGTCCAGCTACGGCAGAAGATAGAGTGAAAATGAATAATATTCCCTATGCCTCGGCCATAGGTTCTATCATGTATGCCATGCTGTGTACAAGACCGGATATAGCACATGCTGTTAGTTTGACTAGCAGATATCAAAGTGATCCTGGAATGGAGCACTGGACAGCGGTCAAGAATATCCTAAAGTACCTAAATAGGACTAAGGATATGGTTCTTTCTTATGGAGGTGATGAACAGCTTGTTGTAAACGGTTACACCGATGCTAGTTGGAACACCGATCCGGATGACTCGAAGTCACAATCGGGATACATATTTATTTTGAATGGTGCTGCAGTGAGCTGGAGGAGTGCGAAGCAAAGCGTTGTGGTGAAATCTTCAACTGAATCGGAATACATAGCTGCTTCGGAGGCTGCACAAGAAGCCGTTTCGATGAAGGAATTCATTACTGAACTTGGCGTGGTTCCCAGTGCGTTGGACCCGATGGCCATCTACTGTGACAACACAGGTGCCATAGCTAATGCACAGGAGCCAAGGTCACATAGCAAGCTGAAGCACATCAAGCTACGTTTCCACGCTATTCGCGAGTATGTCCGAGATGGTGACATAAATATTTGCAAAGTACACACTGATCTGAATGTGGCAGATCCGTTGACTAAACCTCTCCCTAGGGCAAAGCATGACCAACACCAGAACGCCATGGGTGTTCGGTATATTACCATGTAATCTTGATTATTGACTCTAGTGCAAGTGGGAGACTGTTGGAGATATGCCCAAGAGGCAATAATAAAAGTGGTTATTATTATTATCTTTGTGTTTATGATGAATGTTTACATCCCATGCTATAATTGTATTATTAGGAAACACTAATACTTGTGTGTTTTGTAAACATAAGAGAGTCCCTAGTAAGCCTCTTGTTGAACTAGCTTGTTGATTAATTGATGATCATGGTTTCCTGATCATGGACCTTAGGATGTGATTAATAACAAGGTTATATCATTATGAGAATGATGTGATGGACACACACCCATAGTAAGCGTAGCATAAGATCAAGTCATTAAGTTTGTATTGCTGTAAGCTTTCAAATACATAGTAACCTAATCCTTCGACCATGAGGTTATGTTAATCACCATCACCGGATGGATACTTTGATGACATCAAACGCCGCTTCGTAACTGGGTGGTTATAAAGGTGTCATTGGGTATTCTGAACGTATGTGTTGAAGCGCATGAACCAAGATTGGGATTTGTCCATCCATATGACAGATAGATATACTCTGGGCCCTCTCGGTGGAATGTCATCTAGTTAGCTTGCAAGCATCTGACTAGGTCACAAGGGATGACATATCACGGAACGAGTAAAGAGTACTTATCAGTAACGAGGTAGAACTAGGTATGGAGATGCCGACGATCAAACCCCGGATAAGTATAGTATCGCGAGACAAAGGGAATTAGTTTCGTATGTAAGTGGTTCAATCGATCGCGAAGTCATCGTTGAGTATGTGGGAGCCATTATGGATCTCGAGGTCCCGCTGATGGTTATTGATAGGAGATGTGTCTCTATCATGTCTACATATTCACGAACCGTAGGGTGACACACTTAAGGTTCAAAGTTGTTTTAAGTAGATATGGAATGTGCGTTGGAGACCGAATGTTGTTCGGAGTCTCGGAATGGATCCGGGACATCACGAGGAGATCCGGAATTGTTCGGAGAATAAGATTCATATATTGGGGATCATTTTCTAAGTTAGGAAATGTTCCGGAGTGTTTGTATGGAGATTCTAGAAGGTTTCGGAATGTTCTGGAAGGTTCTAGAGGATTTCTTGGAGTTTGCTTGAAAACCAAGAAAGGGTCAAAGGAAACCTAGTGGGGCAAGACACGGATTCGTGGGGGAGGAGGACTCCTCCCCCCTTCCCACCGCTGGCCATAGGAGGGGAGTCCTACTAGGACTCCCCCTCCCCAGGCGCGCCTCCCTCCTTTAAATAGAAGGGAGGGGGCGTCCCCTCCTAGCCCGCTCCCATAACTCCAATCTCTGCCGCCTCTCTCCTCCTCCTTTCTTCTGCACAGGCATAGGCGAAGCCCTGCAGAATTCTCTACTCCACCACCACCACCACGCCGTCGTGCTGCTGGGATTCCGTGGAGAAGATCTACTACCTCCGCTGCTCGCTGTAACGAGGAGAGGAAGGTCTGCTTCGACTCCGCACGTGTGACCGACTGCGGAAGCGCTGCCGAAACGCGGCGCCGGAAGGATCGTCCACTTGACCGACTGCGGAAGCGCTGCTGGAACGCGACGCCAGAAGGATCGTCCACACGATCTTGAGATCGGCAAGTGATCGACTACATCAACCACGAGATCTAGTCTCGTTAACGCTTTCGGATCTACGAGGGTTAGTTCCTATCTATCTCGTTGCACATGTCTAATAGATTAGATCTTGGCTTTTATCTAGATTAGATCTGGGTTTTGTTCGTTCTTGCGGTAGAAATTTTTTGTTTTCCATGCTACGAACCCTTCAAGCTTTCCTTCAGAAAAACGGCTATCATGAATGTTTTTTATAGTTTATATGTTAAGGAGCAGTTTCCGGGTATGAAAAACAGGAATATAAGATTTGTTGTATACACTTGGATGGCATAGGAGAATAAGTTATCAGGTAGTGATTTACATTTATTTATGCTGTATATTTATATTTGAAAAAAAATATTCACAAACTATCATAACAATTTAAAGGAATGATGTTTTTTAGGCGGAACCGAAGGCAAGATGTTGTATTGGATTATCGTTGACAGATTATCATTTATGCAAATTAGATATATTCGTAACTTGGCCAAGAGTGTTTTTGAGAGATCTTTATGTACATGTATTAACGCTTCTGCACAGAAGCATCATCAATTGCAAATTGAGCTATTTTATGGCAATCTTGTTTAGTTGCATGCTATCTTTCTATTAGCCATCATGCTCGCGTGGGTGTAATAGAGACTCGCACAAATAAATTTTGTTGAATTTACATATTCAATGCTACCGACTCATGTTGTAGTTGGAGTAAGAACTCGCATTTATTTCCGGTGCAACGCACAGGCTTTTATGCTAGTATATATATAATACACTCTCGATCGAGTATATACTACGGTCACTAATACGTAGACGCATGTCCTATATATCTAGGGTCATATATTTATTACGTGATGGACCGTAATATATTAGGCCTGATGCAAATCGGCGTTCGACAAGAAATTTCCCCATTCCATTCTCTACAGCTCGTACCCCACTCTGCCCATGCCATCAGAGTTCGTATGCTTCGCCGGAGTTAGGGTTGCTTCGCCAGTGTTTGCTCAGCGCCGCCGCCGAGGTCCTTTCATCCCACTAATCCACAGCCCCGAATATGTCCACTCCTTAACCAAGAAGCGCGACATGTAGGTGCAATAACCACAGGGTGAGCTAAATCGGTTTTGCTTGTTGAGAATTTTTTATCTGAATTTTCTCACTGTTCTTCGTCGTGGTCAATGTTTAATCTTATTTTGATGTGCATTGTATAGCATATGGTTGAAATTTCACACAGTAGAGGCTGGAATATGTTTGTTATTATTGGATTGACAACCAATACTAGAAGAAACTTTGCTTTCTACAACGATTTTATTTTTTCTAATGGTAGATGGAAACACTTTTTTTCTGTTTTCGTGGTTATCTTCTACCGTTGGTTCTGGATCAGAAGATTGAAGAGATCTTTTCATCTGTGGGAGCCATGTGTGGGAACAGAATCCGACAGGACAAACTGAAAAGCGTCTGCATATGCAATTGACACGTCGTGTCAGGAATATCATCATCATCATCAATGCCCATGGTTATGGACTTAGGCTTTTGTGAATAAGAGAACTCTGGGGATTTCGTCGGCTGACCAGACAAACAAAGGAGTCCAAGTCGTCTGATTGCTATGGACAATATGATTAAAGATTGCTCAAAGCTTCGGTACCTCTCCATTGGCTCCTCCCAGCCTTTATAAAATAGGCTAGATCCTGAAGCCGTATACGAATAGGTTACAAATTATAATTACAACACTAATAGAATGTCGGTTTCTACTTCCTCCTTGAGTGCCAAGACACCATTCTTTCCTTTACTTTTATGGTCTTCATGGGACGTTGGCCTTTGTATGTCTAGGATAACCAAGAAGGCACCGGAAGTGGATCTTGTTGAAGTGGAGGTAGCCATGTGTTGCAGCGATGGTGAAGAAAGGCGGAAGCGATCTAGGGTGAAGAAAATTGGCATAAGATGCCCCATAAATAAACACATCCCGTCCACAGATCACACGGATCCCCGTTCCCGGAATCTCTACCCTGAAGGATCGTTGCCAACATCATCTGTCTCTTCCACCCAGTATCCATCTTGCGGGTACACCTGTTCATCTGAATCAAACAATTTATCGCGTGAGACCCTAGGGGTACTCAGCAAGTCTTTATGCCACTAAAGGGGACACAACCTGGGGTGACGCAATTGCAGCAAAAGATAATACCTAACAATTCTATAGAAACTCGCTAACCTTCCGCCTAACCAATGATAGACGGAAGTCCGAGAATTAAGAACAACGGTTATAACAGTATAATTAACAGATCCATCCTCCTCCTCGCTTACCAACGAGGAAGCGGACGAACATTCCCCATCATCCGTTGGCAGTTTTATTAACCATTTCATGAGTGTTGCACTATTTACTAGTCAAGTGCTTAGTCAATTTAGAAGCGGTACTTTAGTTATACTTGTCTATGATCGAGAAACTGTGCTCCAAGTCGTCCATAACCGTGGACACGGCTTTTAGAAAGATTTACCCTGCAGGGGTGCACGAATAGAAACACACACTCGATCAACCTCGGAAAAACCAAATCAAAACCCAACGAGGCATTCACGACAAAGCAATCACAGGATTCAGAAATATTTCAGGGGGCCACCCCATTAAGCTACCCGCAACGAAGTTGGCCGGCTCCGAGACGGACCCAAGGTTTGTGTGGACGGTGGTAAACGACTGGGAACCCGAAAATGTGACTGGGCTTGTCGATACAGCGAAAACGTGTCACGATCCAAAACAGTACAGGTGCTCCTCGCACAATCTTAAATAACGCAGTAACATGGCATAAGTACAGAATAGTAATAAAGCCCCAAACTAATTGTGGCCCTAGGAAATAAGAATGAATCAAGCTCTGGCTCAGGGGGGTCCATAAGGCCTCCCGGATGTGGATAGTGCGAATAAACAAGGAACAGGAATCAAGTACTCGGGGTCCTACGGGACACAAGTGAGCATGAAAAACCAAATAGCAGATATTGCTCACCGGTGCCTCTTTCATTAGTTATCCCATTACTACTCAGGTTAAGTTGTTTAGGTACCTCGTTATTCCTCAGACACTCACATACCCTACTCATGCTTTTCTACGACTCGCATGGCTCAAACAACTCTTGTAGTAATGGCTCATGGGACCGGAACAAGCTTGGTGTGGTTTAAAAGTAAAGGCTATGCAGTACTTGGGATACAATTTAATGCAATCGCGACTCAATGATGCAAGAAAAAGATAGAGGCAATAGGTACTGTATGTATGCAAGCATGTGGTAGTGCTTGCCTGACAGCTCAGTTGAAGCGAGAGATGGATCTGGGTAATACTCCTGTGATTCCTGGTAATTCTCCTGCTGGGCGTCTATTCGAAGAAGAACCAAACAAACAAGGGCCAACATAAATAAAGTGCACAAGCATAGGAATTAAAATGCAACAAGCAACCAAGCATGCCATGATGAATGATGCACAAATTTACATGGCATTAAAGTAGCATGGCAAAGGTGAGGTGTGGATACAAGAAATAAAGCACTTTATTATTTATTTGACCAAGTTTTATTGTCATAAACAGTTCAAATTTTGAATGATGACATGATGCATGCTTCCAATCAGAACAAGGACTGCATAAATAGAACGGGCTCGTCGCGCTGATCGATTTAGACATATTATTTTCCTAATTCGAAATTATAAAACAAAAGTTATTAATTAAATAAGGAAAATGGCATTTTATTGTAATTTTAATCATCTCGAAATTTAAAGTGTCCAAAATATATTTTAAAGGGCATATTTGAATTCCTCACATTTTTCTGATTCCAAAACATATATTACATGTGTTATTTGGGTTTGTATTTTAAAAATTATTTGAATCTGAAAAGAATTTGAATTTAAATTAATTTGAAAAAGATTTGATTTAAACAGACAAAAGGAAATACTTTTCACACGCAGGCAATTCTAGCCGCAGACACTGATGGGTGGGCCTGCGCGAACTGGGCCACGCGCGCGCGAAAACGCTTGGACACGCGGCTCTGACTAGCCCACTGAGGCTGACAGGCGGGCCAGCGGCGGGAGGCCCACGTGCCAGTGGAAAAGCTCCCAGCGGCTGACTGGTGGGCGCCAGCTGGACCGCGGGTTGCGTATGAGAAAAACGGAGGGGTTTTCTGCAAGAGTTCTAGCGCGGCTGACTGGTGGGCCAGGCGGTACCGCGGGTTGAGGGAATCAAAAAGGTGGGGGGCTTTTTGAAAATGACCACGGGCCCGGTACTGTTTATCGTTTTCCTTCGTCTGGCGACGAAACGCGCGGCGCGAGCGAGGACTCGAACCCGGGTCGTGGGAGTGCGCGCGGAGGGGCTAGCCGGTGCGGTAGGGTGAGGGAAGTTGACAGGGAAGGGGCGGGGGATTAGGTAAGCTTGCTACGGCGCGGAAGAGCTGCAGATGCCGGCGAGCTCTGGCGCGCGGTGGGTGTTCGGTGAAACGCACGGCGGGGCTAGAGCGGTACGGCGAGGCGGACCGTGTCAGAGGGGAAGAGATGCTCACCGCGGGCTCGACGGTGGGCTCGGATCGGATGGGGACGTGGCGGATCGTCGGGGATGCAGGCGCTCCGGCGGCTAGGGTTTGGCGTCGGCGGCGATGGTACTGGCGGTGCAGGGCTTCCTCCTTCGCGTCAGCGGCTGCGGGGCGACGTAGGGGATCGTCCACGATCTTCTCAGCCACCTCCAGGTCGACTACACGGCTGGAACGGCGGGGACGAGGTGGTGCTGGCGGCGAACGGCGGCAGGTGGTTGTCGTCGGGGAGGAAGAAGGAGGAGAGGAGGGGCGACTCGCCCAGATCTGGGGAGGACAGAGAGGCGTGGGGAGGAAGGGAAAAGAAGGGAGAGAGGGAGGAGAGCAGCTGGGGCACGGCAGAGATAAGGTGGCCTCGTGCCACCTTTTCTCTCCTCCTCCTTTTCGAGCACATGGGCTAGCTGGCTGGGGCTGGTCCTGTGGGTGCAGGTGGGGCTTGGTCGAGAGGGAGGGACAGCCAGGTGGGGCTAGCTCAGCCGGGAGAGAAGAGAGAGAGAAGAGGGAGTAGATCGGGATAGGGTTAGGTGGAGCTCGGGTTAGGCATGGGCTAGGGTTTGGGTTAGCTAAGGTGGCTGAGTTGTGGGCCAGGCAGAGAGGGGCTTGACATGTGGGCCATGCTAGAGAGAGAGGGATGTGTGAGAGAGAGGTAAGTGGAGTTAGGGTTTAAGTAATTTAGAGAGAGAGACAGAAAGAACCTAGGTTACTTTTAGATATTTTGAATTTAATTTGGTTTAAGAGATCATATCAAGAAGAACCTTAGTGCTTGAACTTGCATAAGCTAAAGTGGAGGAGAAACAAGAAAGAAAGAGGAAGAAAGGAATTAGGTGGGAAAAGGCTCATATGGCTGCATGGAGGATTGAAAATAATAGGAAAAAGAGATGGTGAAAAGAAGAGGATGGTGTAATGGTAGGAGAAGTTTTCCACAAAGATAGGAACCAATAAAACCAAAGAAAAACCCAAGGAGAGGAAGGTAGTGAAGACTAGTGCATGGTCCATGCAAAAATTACTAATGCCATTATTTATTTGTGAAGACAATATTAATATGATGGCATTAATCTTATGCATTTCCAAGAAGTGGAGATAAAGCCAAGCAAGGAATTTAATGGACTAGATCCACCCTATTGAACATGAGCTAGAGAAATCCAAAATAAAGACAAACAAGCTCATGGTCTAGTAGGATGGTGGAATTATAAAGTGGTGGAAAGAAAGGTGGGGGAATAGAAATAAAAGATATGCCCCCAACTCAACTTGGGCATTGAACAATATATTAATAACCAAATACAATATCAAGAGGCAGATACAATAAATAATGCATGTGAGAGAAGAGCCAAAAGAAAAAGGGTTTTATATGATGCTCAAATGCAAGGTGGCATGATGACATGAGCATGATATAATTATGATGCAATAATAATATATATGAAGTAGTCAATATCTTACTAGGACAAGTAGCATTCCAATTGTTAGAAAATTGGGGTGCTACAACTCTCCCCCACTAAACAGGAATCTCGCCCCGAGATTCTAGGAAGAAGAAGACTCAAAGAGGGTAGGATACTTGGCACGGAGCTCATCTTCACGTTCCCAGGTGGCGTCATCAACGGAATGGTGCGACCACTGCACCTTACAGAACTTGATGGACTTGTTGCGAGTCCTTCTTTCTGCGACCTCAAGAATTTTTGTGGGGTGTTCTTGATAAGAAAGGTCTTCTTGGAGATTGATGAGTTCCTGGTCCACGGTCCTGCCGGGATCCTTGAAGCACTTCTTGAGTTGAGAGATGTGAAAAACATCATGGACTTTGAGTTGTTCAGGGAGCTCAAGAGCATAAGCAACTTCTCCTCTTCTTCCACGAATTTTGAAAGGACCGATGTATCTAGGAGCCAGCTTTCCTTTGATACCAAAGCGGTGCGTGCCTCTCATGGGAGTGACACGAAGATAAACGAGATCACCAGGAACATACTCCATGTACGTGTGCTTTCTGTCATAATTACTCTTCTGGCGACTTTGAGCAATCTTCAGATTTTCAAGAATGATGTGAGCTTTCTCCTCCGCTTGAGTTACAATGTCGGGGCCAAACAATATTCTTTCACCTGCGCCCGACCAACCAATCGGAGTTCTGCATTTGCGACCATAGAGAGCCTCAAATGGTGCCATCTTTAGACTTTTCTAGAAACTGTTGTTGTAAGAGAATTCAGCATAAGGAAGACATTCTTCCCACTTCATGCCGAAAGAGATAACGCAAGCACGGAGCATATCTTCCAGAATCTGATTGATCCTTTCAACTTGTCCTTGCGACTGAGGGTGGTAAGCTGTGCTGAAGTTTAGTTTTGTTCCCAAAGCATTTTGGAAACTTCCCCAGAACTTGGAAGTGAAGATGCTTCCACGGTCTGAACTGATCTCAAGAGGAACTCCATACAGAGAGACAATTCTGTTGATATAGAGCTCAGCCAACTGAATTGCAGAAATTGTTTCCTTGACTGGAAAGAAGTGAGCTACTTTAGAAAGCCTATTAATGACAACAAAGATTGCATTGTTGCCCTTCTGCGACCTTGGAAAACCAGTGATGAAGTCCATCTCTACTTTCTCCCATTTCCATTCCGGAGGCTTCAATGGCTGTAGAAGACCGGAAGGTTTCTGATGGACAGCTTTAACTCTGCGACAAACATCGCACTCTGAGACATACTTGGCACAATATCGTTTCAAACCAGGCCACCAATATTGTGTTTTTAAGTCCATGTACATCTTAGTGCTTCCAGGGTGGATAGAAAGAACAGAATCATGCGCCTCCTTGAGAACTTGCTCTCTTAAACCCGGGTAGTTCGGAACAAACATCCGGTGTTCAAATAAAAGAGTGCCTTGGTCATCTACGTGGAAAGACTCATACTTCGGAAGTTGAATGTTGGAGATGATGTTTTTAGTGTAAGGATCCCCAAGCTGAATGGAACGAACTTTTTCTTCCAAGAGAGGTGTTGCTAGAAGGTTCAGAAGATACCCTTGATCCACAATTTCAAGGTTTAGCTTGCGGAATTCCTCGCACAAGAGAGGCTGTTTTTCTTCCACCATGAGGTTGTTGACATAAGCTTTTCGGCTAAGAGCATCTGCCATGACATTAGCTTTGCCCGGGGTGTAGTTGATGGTCAAATCGAAATCATTGATTGTTTCAATCCACCTCCTCTGACGAAGGTTGAGATCAGGCTGTGTGAAGATATACTTCAGACTCTTGTGATCAGAAAAGATCTCACAATGGTTGCCCAGCAAGTAATGCCTCCATACTTTCAAAGCAAAGACAACTGCTGCGAGTTCGAGGTCATGTGTAGGATAATTGATCTCATGCGTCTTCAACTGACAAGAGGCATAAGCAAAAACTTGTTTTTCTTGCATAAGGACCGCACCCAATCCTTGCAATGAAGCATCACATAATATTTGGAAAGGCTTTGATGTATCTGGAGGAACTAAGACTGGTGTGGAAGTGAGCTTCTCTTTGAGTGTTTCAAAGCTTGCTTGACATGCAGGAGTCCAAAGGTATTTCTTGCCTTTCTTGAGGAGATCGGTAAGAGGCTTCGCAATCTTTGAGAAGTTTTGAACGAAGCGACGACAGTAACTGGCCAAACCAAGGAAACTCCGGACTTCTTTGACATTTATGGGTGGAAGCCAGTCCATAATTGTCTTAATAGTTTCTGGGTTGACGGCAATGCCCCTGGCAGAGATGACGTGACCAAGGTAGGTGACTTGAGGCAGCCAAAACTCACACTTGGAGAACTTTGCATACAGGCGGTTCTCACGAAGCTTGTTTAGGACACACCGAAGGTGTTCTTCATGTTCTTCTTTCGACTTAGAATAGACTAGAATGTCATCCAGATAGACCACAACGAACTTATCAAGATATTCCATGAAAACCGAGTTCATAAGCCTCGAGAAGGTGGCAGGTGCATTGGTGAGACCGAAAGACATGACCGTGTACTCATACAGGCCATAGCGGGTGGTGAAAGCTGTTTTGGGAACATCTTCCTTGCGGATCTTGATTTGATGGTAACCACTTCTCAAACCAAGCTTAGAGAATACCACAGCTCCAGCTAGCTGATCGAAGAGATCATTAATCTGCGGAAGGGGATATTTATTCTTGATGGTTTTAGCATTGAGTGCCCGATAGTCAACACAAAGTCTATCAGTCTTGTCTCGCTTCTTCACAAAGATGGTTGGACTACCCCAAGAAGAAGTACTGTGCTGAATGAAACCCAACTTCTCTTGTTCATCCAACTGACGCTTAAGTTCAGCCAACTCAGCAGGACCCATTTTATAAGGCCGCTTGGAGATAGGAGCGGTACCAGGTTCAAGTTCAATGACAAACTCAACCTCACGATCCGGAGGCATACCTGGTAACTCTTCAGGAAAGACATCTGGAAACTCACAAACTACAGGAACACTCTGAATACCTTCCATAGCATCATCATTCAGAGCCGCCAAAGAATAAAGCTGAATTGCAGGAGTCAGACTTGGAGAATAGACTATATGGCCTTCAGGAATTTTTAGAGAAACCGAACGTTCAGCACAATCAATCACAGCTGCATATGCTGCCAAGCAATCCATGCCCAACATAACATCAATATCAGAATTGCCCAGAATAATTAAGGAAGCCGGAAACGAAGAGCCACCAATCTCAATTTGATTGCCATGGCTGATATGAGTAGCCCTCATGTTTGACCCAGGAGATTGTACCACAAGACGGTGTAATAAAGGAACCATAGCCAGATCTTGTTCATGAGCAAACTTGTGAGAGACAAAAGAATGTGAAGCACCCGAATCAAACAAAACTCGTGCAGGAACTGAGTTAACAGGAAGCATACCCATGACAACTCCAGGTGCATGCTCAGCTTGAGCGGCATTGACACAGTTGGCACGAGCAACCGTAGACCCCGGCTTAGTGTTGATGTTGAGAGCCCGAGGTGGAGGTGCACGAATCATAGGAGCACTTGCCGCAGGTCTTGGAGGTGGTGGTGGAAGAGCTTTGTTGTTCATTGGACAATTCCAGTGCTGATGCCCAGTGTTTCCACAAGTATAGCAAGCACCAGGTGGACGTGGAGCAATGTAGCCAGGGACTCCGCCAGGCGCTCCAGGGTAGTTGTGGTTGTAGCCCCTGGGAGCCGCAGTGAAGGAGTTTGGTGGCCTTGGTGCGTAGCTTGAAGGTCTTGGTGGAGCAGGGAGCGACGGTGGGGTGTGAGGAACCCAGACACGATGCTTAGAAGGAACTGACTTAGCAGAAGAGCTTGCTGTATCACGGCTGTGTTTCTTTGACTCCTCAAACACTTGCCTACTTGCTTCTTCCTGCAGAGCTGTGTGCTGAAGTTCCAGGAAAGATGCTGGCCTTGCATGAGTGATTGCATATTTGATGGAAGCATTGAGGCCTCGCCGAAACCTCTTTTGCTTCTTCTTGTCATCAGAGATCTCATCGCCACCATAACGAGAAAGGTTCATGAAGTTTCTGATGTAGGTGTTGACATTGTCAGTGCCCTGCTTGAGGTTGAGAAACACTTCCTTCATCCTTTCCATGACAATTTCTGACAGATATTGCTCTTTGAAAGCAGCAGTGAACCGCTCCCAAGTAGGCTGAAAACCAGAAAGATCTGCCTTGAGGTAATTTTCGCACCAGAGAGCTGCATCTCCCTTCAGAAGGTGGGTAGCACACTTGACCCATTCTTGCTCGGGAACATCCGCAGTCATCAGCAACCTTGACACTTCACGAAGCCAATCATCCGCATCAAGTGGTTGATCAGACACTTTGAATTGACGTGGGTTGAACTCGAGAAAACTCTTGATGTCTCCTCGCTTGGGAGGTGGAGGTAGCGGAGCAAACTCATTCCTCCTCACGCTTTCCTCGAAGCGCTGCTGGTTCTGCTGCATAGTGCCCAAAGCATTTGCAATACTTGCCAAAGCGGCCCCGAGTTCAGGTGGTATATCCTCCTCAGAACGGCGTGGTGGTGCCATCCCGTGATTGATATAAAACACAAGTCAGTACTATAATGCAGAATCATAATAATCCAAAATAGTACCAAAATGGAATTAATCAAGATTAAAGAATGCAATACAGTAAGGTGATATGAAAATATCAACAAAGTTCAAGGCAACTAGAAGATATTAAGCATAACACACACGACTGAACAAGGAGTGTGGTATACAAACTATCAAAGAAAAAATTTCCGCAAATTTCGGCATTAAAATACCACTATATGCGCAAAACCACTAAACGAATCAAGATTAGTAACTCTACTAGTTCAATATACAAAAGCAAATGACAACAGTAGTGGTATGGTCGCGACTCCATCCCGCACTCAAATCATTACTCCGCACATGAATCAGTAAAACACATATCCCAACAACTTCTTCTTAAGAGGAACCTAAAGATTGGTAACTACGGAAACGAACACCCCAACAAGATAACGTCGGATACAAAGAGTAAGATAGATCGCATCGGTGTACAACGAATCAGAATAGATCGCGTCGGTTTACAAAGGCCTGTCGGTATGGAATGTACCAACAGTTGATAACCAAAGGCAGATAGTGATAACATTTGGATGCAATAGATCGACAAGGAATCCACACACACACACACACACAAACACAACCTATGGTACTACGGAACCCAGAACACGTGAATCCTAGTTTGAATTTTAGAAGAGGATTGAAAACGTTACACTTCCTTACCAGAAAAGGGTGGGTGGGTGGGTAAGAAGAAAAATGGAAGCAGTCCTACTCTCACGTTTGTTTTTCCCTAGTATACATAACTACCAAAATGTTTGCTAGACAGACAACGACCATTTTGGCTGAGACCCTGAAGGGCGGGATGGTTCTGATACCAATTGTAACTACCTCGGTGAATTACGCTCTTAGTTAATGCATGGATGAACGAAAGTGGTTAAAATAGTACGGCGGGGCCCAGGGCCACACACGGTAGACCTTTCGGCCGTCCTAACCACTTTCAGACAACGGGACAAGAACGAGCGGCGTAATCGGCAGGCGAAGGGATCAACTGCATACACAAGTGAGTATGTATGCAAGCCACATACAACAGTCCTCAGAGCCATTCCATCTAAAAGAAATAGAAATATTGCAACGCCATACGGCAAGATCCAAATGTTCTAGGTAGAGATAATAATTTAGGATAGCTCCTCATACATCACACATCAGAGTATCAGGCGGAAGCGGAAAACAAGATCCGAGTACGGATAAGAAGAAAATTGGCATAAGATGCCCCATAAATAAACACATCCCGTCCACAGATCACACGGATCCCCGTTCCCGGAATCTCTACCCTGAAGGATCGTTGCCAACATCATCTGTCTCTTCCACCCAGTATCCATCTTGCGGGTACACCTGTTCATCTGAATCAAACAATTTATCGCGTGAGACCTAGGGGTACTCAGCAAGTCTTTATGCCACTAAAGGGGACACAACCTGGGGTGACGCAATTGCAGCAAAAGATAATACCTAAAAATTCTATAGAGACTCGCTAACCTTCCGCCTAACCAATGATAGATGGAAGTCCGAGAATTAAGAACAACGGTTATAACAGTATAATTAACAGATCCATCCTCCTCCTCGCTTACCAACGAGGAAGCGGACGAACATTCCCCATCATCCGTTGGCAGTTTTATTAACCATTCCATGAGTGTTGCACTATTTACTAGTCAAGTGCTTAGTCAATTTAGAAGCGGTACTTTAGTTATACTTGTCTATGATCGAGAAACTGTGCTCCAAGTCATCCATAACCGCGGACACGGCTTTTAGAAAGATTTACCCTGCAGGGGTGCACGAATAGCAACACACACTCGATCAACCTCGGAAAAACCAAATCAAAACCCAACGAGGCATTCACGACAAAGCAATCACAGGATTCATAAATATTTCAGGGGGCCACCCCATTAAGCTACCCGCAACGAAGTTGGCCGGCTCCGAGACGGACCCAAGGTTTGTGTGGACGGCGGTAAACGACTGGGAACCCGAAAATGTGACCGGGCTTGTCGATACAGCGAAAACGTGTCACGATCCAAAACAGTACAGGTGCTCCTCAAACAATCTTAAATAACGCAGTAACATGGCATAAGTACAGAATAGTAATAAAGCCCCAAACTAATTGTGGCCCTAGGAAATAAGAATGAATCGAGCTCTGGCTCAGGGGGGTCCATAAGGCCTCCCGGATGTGGATAGTGCGAATAAACAAGGAACAGGAATCAAGTACTTGGGGTCCTACGGCACACAAGTGAGCATGAAAAACCAAATAGCAGATATTGCTCACCGGTGCCTCTTTCATTAGTTATCCCATTACTACTCAGGTTAAGTTGTTTAGGTACCTCGTTATTCCTCAGACACTCACATACCCTACTCATGCTTTTCTACGACTCGCATGGCTCAAACAACTCCTGTAGTAATGGCTCATGGGACCGGAACAAGCTTGGTGTGGTTTAAAAGTAAAGGCTATGCAGTACTTGGGATTCAATTTAATGCAATCGCGACTCAATGATGCAAGAATAAGATAGAGGCACTAGGTACTGTATGTATGCAAGCATGTGGTAGTGCTTGCCTGGCAGCTCAGTTGAAGCGAGAGATGGATCTGGGTAATACTCCTGTGATTCCTGGTAATTCTCCTGCTGGGCGTCTATTCGAAGAAGAACCAAACAAACAAGGGCGAACATAAATAAAGTGCACAAGCATAGGAATTAAAATGCAACAAGCAACCAAGCATTCCATGATGAATGATGCACAAATTTACATGGCATTAAAGTAGCATGGCAAAGGTGAGGTGTGGATACAAGAAATAAAGCACTTTATTATTTATTTGACCAAGTTTTATTGTCATAAACAGTTCAGATTTTGAATGATGACATGATGCATGCTTCCAATCAGAACAAGGACTGCATAAATAGAACGGGCTCGTCGCGCTGATCGATTTAGACATATTATTTTCCTAATTCGGAATTATAAAACAAAAGTTATTAATTAAATAAGGAAAATGGCATTTTATTGTAATTTTAATCATCTCGAAATTTAAAGTGTCCAAAATATATTTTGAAGGGCATATTTGAATTCCTCACATTTTTCTGATTCCAAAACATATATTACATGTGTTATTTGGGTTTGTATTTTAAAAATTATTTGAATCTGAAAAGAATTTGAATTTAAATTAATTTGAAAAAGATTTGATTTAAACAGACAAAAGGAAATACTTTTCACACGCAGGCAATTCTAGCCGCAGAAACTGATGGGTGGGCCTGCGCGAACTGGGCCACGCGCGCGCGAAAACGCTTGGACACGCGGCTCTGACTAGCCCACTAAGGCTGACAGGCGGGCCAGCGGCGGGAGGCCCACGTGCCAGTGGAAAAGCTCCTAGCGGCTGACTGGTGGGCGCCAGCTGGACCGCGGGTTGCGTCTGAGAAAAACGAAGGGGTTTTCTGCAAGAGTTCTAGCGTGGCTGACTGGTGGGCCAGGCGGTACCGCGGGTTGAGGGAATCAAAAAGGTGAGGGGCTTTTTGAAAATGACCACGAGCCCGGTACTGTTTATCGTTTTCCTTCGTCTGGCGAGGAAACGCGGCGCGCGGCGCGAGCGAGGACTCGAACCCGGGTCGCGGGAGTGCGCTCGGAGGGGCTAGCCGGTGCGGTAGGGTGAGAGAAGTTGACAGGGAAGGGGCGGGGGCTTAGGTAAGCTTGCTACGGCGCGGAAGAGCTGCAGATGCCGGCGAGCTCTGGCGCGCGGTGGGTGTTCGGCGAAACGCACGGCGGGGCTAGAGCGGTACCGCGAGGTGGACCGTGTCAGAGGGGAAGAGATGCTCACCGCGGGCTCGACGGTGGGCTCGGATCGGACGGGGACACGGCGGATCGTCGGGGATGCAGGCGCTCCGGCGGCTAGGGTTTGGCGTCGGCGGCGATGGTACTGGCGGTGCAGGGCTTCCTACTTCGCGTCAGCGGCCGCGTGGCGACGCAGGGGATCGTCCACGATCTTCTCAGCCACCTCCAGGTCGACTACACGGCTGGAACGGCGGGGACGAGGTGGTGCTAGTGACGAACGGCGGCAGGTGGTTGTCGTCGGGGAGGATGAAGGAGGAGAGGAGGGGCGACTCGGCCAGATCTGGGGAGGCCAGAGAGGCGTGGGGAGGAAGGGAAAAGAAGGGAGAGAGGGAGGAGATTAGCTGGGGCACGGCAGAGATAAGGTGGCCTCATGCCACCTTTTCTCTCCTCCTCCTTTTCGAGCACATGGGCTAGCTGGCTGGGGCTAGTCCTGTGGCAGGTGGGGCTTGGTCGAGAGGGAGGGACAACCAGGTGGGGCTAGCTTAGCCGGGAGAGAAGAGAGAGAGAAGAGGGAGTAGATCGGGCTAGGGTTAGGTGGAGCTCGGGTTAGGCATGGGCTAGGGTTTGGGTTAGCTAAGGTGGCTGAGTTGTGGGCTAGGCAGAGAGGGGCTTGACATGTGGGCCATGCTAGAGAGAGAGGGATGTGAGAGAGAGAGGTAAGTGGAGTTAGGGTTTAAGGAATTTAGAGAGAGAGAGAGAAAGAACCTAGGTTAGTTTTAGATATTTTTAATTTAATTTGGTTTAAGAGATCATATCAAGAAGAACCTTAGTGCTTGAACTTGCATAAGCTAAAGTGGAGGAGAAACAAGAAAGAAAGAGGAAGAAAGGAATTAGGTGGGAAAAGGCTCATATGGCTCATGCATGGAGGATTGAAAATAATAGGAAAAAGAGATGGTGAGAAGAAGAGGATGGTGTAATGGTAGGAGAAGTTTTCCACAAAGATAGGAACCAATAAAACCAAAGAAAAACCCAAGGAGAGGAAGGTAGTGAAGACTAGTGCATGGTCCATGCAAAAATTACTAATGCCATTATTTATTTGTGAAGACAATATTAATATGATGGCATTAATCTTATGCATTTCCAAGAAGTGGAGATAAAGCCAAGCAAGGAATTTAATGGACTAGATCCACCCTATTGAACATGAGCTAGAGAAATCCAAAATAAAGACAAACAAGCTCATGGTCTAGTAGGATGGTGGAATTATAAAGTGGTGGAAAGAAAGGTGGGGGAATAGAAATAAAAGATATGCCCCCAACTCAACTTGGGCATTGAACAATATATTAATAACCAAATATAATATCAAGAGGCAGATACAATTAATAATGCATGTGAGAGAATAGCCAAAAGAAAAAGGGTTTTATATGATGCTCAAATGCAAGGTGGCATGATGACATGAGCATGATATAATTATGATGCAATAATAATATATATGAAGTAGTCAATATCTTACTAGGACAAGTAGCATTCCAATTGTTAGAAAATTGGGGTGCTACACTCTTACACCACCGATGGCTATATATCGTAATACATTCCCCTAAAGGTTACATGCCATTTACACCCAAGCCATAGCCTCTAGTCTCTAGTCATAAACTGTAGGTTTATATACTCTCACTGGGTACTTGTATAAATCTGTTGAGACCCATCTTGTAAATATTTGTATGATCTCTTGATCGTCTCATGAATGAAGTCAGAGAGAACTCCTTTATCATCAGTGGCCAGGAGTTTATTTTCTTTGTGTTCACGATCCAAACCTGCTGACCCAACCTGATTTCCGTACAAATAAAATCTTTTTTGATCTTTGAAAGTGGGACTTCCGTGGGATCTTGAAAACAACCCCTCGTCACTTGGGTACCCATATGTTGTATAAGAATAATTAACCACGAAAAAGGGACCTTCTAACATTAAAAAAGATCGTGGTAGATGCCCATTTCTGTAGTGCACATTCTTTGAAGTAGACACTGTTGTGGAGGTAATAAGGTGGGCCGAGGAAATAAGGGAAGAATTGTAGCTAAGGCAGAAAAAATGCAGGAACTTCCCTAGATAGGAGGAGATGATGAAGAAGAAGTTGAGCTCACTGATTGTGCTACTAAAAGTTGCAGTTATGTTGTTGGAGATTATATTAAGCTGGTAGGATTGCTTTTTGTTCGGGTGACCATGAATAAAATATACCTTTTTCTAGTGTTTTTTCCTGGTATGGTTGGTTCTAAGTGAGGTTATGATCAATGTTTTGTTATTTTCCAGTGATGCAATAAAAAATGGGATTGATCTTTTGTAAGTGTTAGTTTCTAAGCTATCACTTATGAATGCAACTATCTTATCTTATTTATTTTATATTGGTTATGACATATGGTCTAAATAATTATTATCAATGCAACTATCTTATCTTATGTATGATACATTGCAATCATGTAAGAAAGGCAACAAGATAGTAGAAGATAGCATAGCAACACGATAGATATTGGCATTTGACAAGACAAGATAGTAAGATAGTACTAGAAAATGCATTGCACGGGACAAGATAGAAGATAATAAAATTTCACAAGAAATATATAGTAATATAGCACTAGAATATGCATTTCACACAAGTTGGCATAACACTGATTTTCCATCTCCTTCAATCTTATCTTTTCCTTTGTTGTTGATATTTCTACCCCTCCTCAACTTCTCCTCATCCTCATCTGCATTGTATGCATAAAGGTCATCATAATTTCCAATGTCATAGTTAGAATCAACTAAATCTAAGTCTAAATATTCAGTAGCTTCTGCATCTTTGGTTCATGTTCAAGTTCATCTAAATTAGTGTTATAGCTGGAAGCTGAAATAGATTGATATCTAGGGGTAGAAACAAAATTAGACACACCTTGATAAGAGAGTAGAATTGTGTTTGTGTAAAACATAATAATATTTATGAAAAGAGACTAGTTATCTAAGAATTTCTATTTATTGAAAGAACAAACAATTAAGAGGAAATTACATGGGTACATGAGAAATACGAATCCCATGATCATTTAAGACGCATCATCAGTCTTTATTCTAAGCAATGTAGCTCCTACTATATTTTTGTAAAAAAAACACATCATCAGTCTAGCAATGGAGCTCCTACATTTTTTGTAATCTTCATCACCATTTTACCACTATGGACAACCTACTCGTACTGATATTTTGGCCACCAATCCTATTATACATGATGAATTAGGATGATGCATACACACTGTAACACCCTCGAATCTGCTCTGTGCAGGTTTCGGCGATTTCCGCCAAATCCCCATACAAACGATTTAAGGATGTCCACCGGCCACTTGCGTGCGGGTGGAAAACAAAGTTATATCATTACACGATAATTCACGATGAAACCCATAGAACATATATATACAACAACGACTCAATGAGTGAAGAATACAGATATAGTACAAAGATCCAAATCACCTTGAAAATGATATAACATTCGAGTACGGATAAGAAGCAAATTGAGCCAAGAGCCCTAAAAAATAACCAATAGCATCCATATCGCTGCCCAGGCTATGTCGGAAGGGTAACCCTGCTAACGACGTCAAACTTATACATGTTAAAACAAAAGGGGTGCCGACAAAGGGAAAAGGAAAAAGGGAGCAGTTAGTACTGAGTCCAGTACACGACAAATCTAGAATTTAGCGGCTCTCTCCTACATAGGTATGGTGAACTGCAGAGACAGCGAAGCATGCACTAGATAACTTATAACTGTCGGCTATTAGAGAAGGATAAGAAAGACCTATTCGGAACCAACCAGTTACTAACACCAAACATACCCATCCTGGTATTTACCCCTCGAGACCAAACGAGGAAGTCTTACCGAGGAAACTCACATAGTAGGCAGTTTAATTCATTCCATGGTGGTTGTCCAACTTACTAATCATATCAGATTCACGTCATATTATAACAGTAATTCTTTAGTTATAGTTGTCTATGATCGAGAAATTGTGATCCAAGTCATCCCTAACTGCGGACACGGCTTTTCGAAAAGATTTAGTCCTCCAGGGGTGCACCAAAGTATCCACACACACTTTAACCATTGTTGTCAGATCTGGTATGTGCATGATCATGAAACATACACCCAATGGTATGTTGACGGGTCTTTGGATATGACGTTTCTTAGACCCAAAGCAAGTACATGGGGGCCACCCCACTAAGCTACCTGCAACGAATTCGGCCGACTCCGAGATGGACACAGGGTTTGTGCCAATGGTTGTAAACGACTGGGAACCCAAAAGTGTGACTCGGCTTGTCGATACCGCGAAAACATGCCACATTTATTCCTAAACAGTACATGCGCTCCACGCGCAATAGTAAATAAAGCAGTAAACCATGGTATAAGTACAAGATAGCCCCAAACTAGTTTGTGGCCCCAACACAGTACTTTGAAATCATGTAGTAAGCCGATGGGGGTGCCCACACACCCTACATGTAGTTAGCACGCTCGATCTTGGAACATGTGTCAAGAACTTGGGACCTAGGTGGACACAAGTGGGTGGATAAAAACCAAATAACATATATTACCCACCGGTGTCTTTGCATTATATCTATTTCCAACATTTTAATTGACAAGTTATAATGAAAGCCATGATCATCTCCACCATTAAGCATGTGCCAACCCCCAACAAAGGTGGAACATCGACGATGTGAAGCAACACCTAAACATCAACTACGACTCACAAGGACAATTGTCTACCAAACATTAGGCATTAGGAGGTGTCCAAGGCAATGTAAAGGCTACAAGGGATATATACATGGCACAAAAACTAAAGTATCACAACACGAATAGCAATAGATCAACAAGAGGAAGTAAAGACTATAACTACAAAATAGGTAGAAAGGGGGAGAATGCTTGCCTGGAAAACACTGCTGAAGATACACCATAGAACTTGTTTATACTCGTATCCACTGAACGGCCTAATCCGTGAAGAAGCAAACACTAAAAGAAACATCTTTCCCGTGATGGTTCTTCATGTAGGTGTACCTAGAATAGACTTAGACATTGGGTTAAGACCATTATAAAATAAGTGTAATATAAGCCATTCTTCTATCCCATGACTAAGACAGTTCATTACGGCTTCTTTCATCATTTCTCAAGAAAGCGCTAGTGGGTCGCGTTCTTCTTGTCCAAACCTTATAATGTTGGACCTTAGCTGCATAGTCTTAGCTGGGGGATAAAATTTTGTCATAAAGAGATTAGTGCATTCCTCCCAATATTTAATAGTGCATTTAGGCAAAGCTAGCAACCAGTCCTTAGCCTTTCCTCTTAGAGAGAAAGGAAATAAACGTAATTTAAATATGTTTGGATCAACATATTTTATGCGCATCATGTCGCAAATCTTAGTGAAAGTATTTAGGTGCAAAACTGAATCCTCAGTAGACGAGCCTCCAAATTGATTCTGTTGAACCAAACTCAAAAGGTTAGGCTTAATTTCATAAATTTCCGTATCAACAACGGGCTGAGTAATAGGTGCACAAATAAATTAATCAGTGGGAGTAACATACTTCCCAAGTTTCTTTTGAGCCATGGCTATTTTCTTTTTGGTGTTTTTTAATAAGAGAAACAAATAAACAAGTAACTACACAAGAGTGCGAAGCTCGTGAACCGTCTAACCCACGAGGGTTCCAGCTCAAGATACTCATTGATCCCGGTGGTATTCCTCGAGGGAAGCCGCCGATCTCTCTTTGCTAGAGTTTGTGGTACTCTTGCCTATCCCTTTATTGGATCTCTTCTTCTCCCTGGGGGACACATAGCCTGGTGGTAGCGAAGACACCCTATCCTCATGCACAGCCAAGGTGCCACCCCTTACTTTTGCCGTTAGAGCCAATCATAACAGCATATTTAGCCATCCCAAAGTTCAGAGTTCTATTCACATTGCCATTGTTGCGTGCACCATCCGGGTCACTCTCCTCAGCCATCTATTCCGTTCTAACGTTCTTCTTGAGTGGGCTAGAGGCTGTGTCCTTCAGATCATCTTCCTCAGACATCTCAGCCGAGTGCCTCTTCCGGGGCCAAACAGTCTCCATTCTACGTCCCCTCGCACGTCCACCAAATCTGCCACCGTAGGAGCCAAAGAGCCTTGTCATACCTACTAGATTAGCCTTCCTTTTTTCTATCATCTAATTACCATAGTCAATATTTTCAGGCTCATGAACCCCATCTCCATATTCCTCCATATCATGCCCATGATTCCACAAAGATTGCAGAAAAACCCAACCTTTTCATACTTGACATGCAACATCTTCCTGCCTACTCCACTGATATTCAGCGGTGCAAAACGAATCAGAGGTTTATCGACTTCGATTCTCGCCCTGACTCTCACATAATAGACTTCAAACCAACAAGGGTGGTTCATCTCTATGCTCTTGACCTTGTCAATTCTCCTAGCCAATTGATCCACAACTGTTAGCTCCCTATACAACTCTAGAATCGAATGAATTTGTGCTCAAACCTTAGTTCGATCAAGAACAACATATTTTGGATCAACAATCCCATCATACTCAGCAACGAACACCATTAGTTTACGAAACATCCATGGAACCTGATTCATCACCTTATTCCACTCACCGAGACAAAAGAATCTGAACGTGAATAGGTTATCATCCACCCCCAGTAGCTTTGGATCCGCAGCTAAACTCTAGACATACCTCAGCATTTGAAAAAAATGCTTCTGAGCTAAAGCCCTTACGCGTATGAACCCTAGCCACCGCCATCCATCTTGCCTTTTTCCTTCATCGCATTTAGATCCTTCTCTCTAATAAACACATCATCTAATTCGCCTTCCCGAAGCTCTAGATTCTTCAGTGCTCTCGCAATCACTGCCTCATCATCTTCTTTCTCCCCCCACCCGAGCTCACCAAGAGCGTCGCCATTATCCGTCGATCGTAAGACTCCCGTTCTCGAAACCCTAACTCCACAAGGCACCAAGGCCGAGAAAGTAGACCGGCCGCCCCCTTGATCATCCCGAGCCCTAGTAGGAGATCACATCGGAGTAGGATTATTGCAAGAAAAAAACTCACGCCATCGACGGGTCGCCAGCGGAGTAGGAAACCCTAGTCGCCTAGGGTAGGAAACCCTAGTACAACCAAGCATTCCCTTAACTAATCGGTAAAATTCCTGCTAGTAAGTCCCACTCGATGCCATGTCAACCAACACATCGCGCCGTATGGCCCAGTGACCGACCCTGATGCTCTCACTCGTATTGAATTACTGTAAATTTGTAATTCTCTGAGTACAATGATTGAATTGCTTTTGAACCAAGTTTAGTCACTCCTCGTGGATTTAACTCGGGTGCAAACCCTATACCTATACCAAATTTTCGAATCACTAAGGCAGACTAGTTCTTTGCCTCATCATCTTATTTCTTCCCCCCACCCGAGCTCACCACGAGCGTCGCCGTTATCCGCCGATCGTAAGACTCCCGTTCTCCAAACCCTAACTCCACAAGGCACCAAGGCCGGGAAAGCAGACCGGCCGCCCCCTTGATCATCCTGAGCCCTAGTAGGAGATCGCATCGGAGTGGTCTTTGCCGTGTACCCTCTAACACCACACACGACAAAGAAGTGCGACAGGAGGGCCACGGTCCCACCTCTTTGCCGTGTACCACTCTTGCTTCGGTACCCCCCCCCCCCCCCCCCCCCAGGAATCATTCACAGAATAACCGATTTTTCGGTGGTTACGTGCTTGTTCCAGATCCGGTCAGTTTGTTTTAATCCATAGGCGCGACCTCATATGCGTACTTTGCTGAGTAAAATATGGAGACCGAACGGTCGGTCCACATGAAGGAACCGTTGGCTCCGTCGCCTCCGTTCCCATCCTCTTTCTCGCCCAAATCTTCTCCGATCTACTGCGGCTACACGAGAGGAGGCCACCTCTTGTTCTCCTTCCGTCTGCGTCTTACGGTTTGTCCAGGAGATGCGGTTCGATCAAGATCGAAGGCGCACGATGCAGGTGGTATCAGCGACGATCGAGATGCAACGTGGAACGGCATTTGCTTTAGAACCGGACGTGGGAGCGGCAAATCTTTTTTCACTACCCACGACATGTACATAACACCTTAGAATACCGGTAAAAAAAATAACAGCCTAGACTGGTAAGCCGGTTTTCCAATCAAAATTTTCCTTTGGGGGTACCGAAGCAAGCCTCACGGGATTCTTTGCCATGTTCCACCCGTTGCTCTTTGCCGTATTGTTTTCTTTACCGTATTCCTTTCCAAAACTTTGCCGTGATGCTCGGTGTGCGTTCTGGCCTGTCTGCACGGCAAAGACATTTTTTCCCTCAGTGAATTGGAAGTATCATACGTACTGAAAACTATCTGTATTGGTACGACATATGGGTGTGTGGATCGACAAAATATGGGCCGGCCGGCCGTATCAGGAAATGATTCTCCTTTCCATGTTTGATTGAAGCCACAAATCGTCGTTCACCTCCCATATATAAGCCGCCGTGAAGCTAGCGATCGCATCGGCGCGCGGCATGGAGGAATCTAGCAAGCGCCGCCGCATCCAGGCCGCCGACCGGCTGGACGACATCCCGGACTACCTCCTGCAGGACATCATGTCCCACCTCGGGTCCCGGCAGGTCGTGCAGACGAGCGCCCTGTCGCGGCGGTGGACGCACCTCTGGCACGATGTGCTCCACGCCAATGTCACCCTCGACGAGCGGGAGTTCGCCGCCGACGAGTGGGAGTGCTTCGAGGACTTTGCAGACCACGTGCTGTCCATGATTCCACCGCAGAAGAAGCTCGACGTCTTCCGCCTTAACTTGATCAGCACCAGGGGCTTCCAAGGTGGCTCCGGGTTCGCCGCCACAAACAGGTGGATCCGCCGTGGCCTCAGGCGCTGCCCGGCCGCCGTCGACATCCGCACCGCGCAGGAGGGCACCGTCTGGTGGCATCCGCACTTCTCCTACATTACAGGCACCCGGCAGCAGTCGGATCTATCATCGGCCACTAGGCGGCTGAGGAAGATCTGCCTCGTCGGGGTCGGGCTGGGGCCGGGATCCATGGAGGATCTCGGCACCTACTTCCCGGCGCTGGAGGACCTCCGCGTCGAGAGATGCCGGCTGGAGAGTTTCCGGCCCATCATCGTCTCCACGGCGCTCACGTCCTTGGTCCTCGTCGAGTCGGAGGGTTTCCGCGCCTGCAGGCACCTCTGGATCGCGGCTCCCCGGCTTGCCCACCTGCGAATCCACATCGCCTACGACGGCCGTCACTGCAACTGCGCCACCGCCAGCGGCCTTAAACCCTGGCCGGACGTGCCGTCTCCCATGGCTTCGCTCGCCGAGGCATCCATCCGGCTCACGGACACGAGCTTCCACGGGCAGCCATACCAGCGAGCGGGCAACAAGGGCAAGCTCGAGGTCTTCAAGATCATGCGCCGCTTCCTCGCGCTCCTCCCCAACGTCATCAAGCTACATCTCCATGGATTCAATACCACGGTACGTACCCATTAATTGTTCTCCATTATTATTTGCTTTCTCGAATCTAGAGACAATTCTATACTATATGTGATAAACTAGTACCGCGTGGCATCTAAACATTCATGTATTTAATACAACTACTTTGACCTCTGTTATTTATATGAATACATGATGATCACGTGGCTAAGAAATAAGAAAAACTAAAGATATCAATTCATCATGTTCGCTCTATAATATGTAAATGTATATTCATAGAGGTATTAACACCCTAGGTACAACGACTTGTCATGCAGGAACAAATTCATACAACAACTTGCAAAAGTGAATGGTATGGTACATATACTTGCACTAAAGGAGCAAATAGGTACAAAAGCAATCCGTAGGTGACATGTGGCGTTGAAATTTTTGCAAAAACGGTCCCTGTAATTTTTTCTTTCAAGTTTTTGACCATGGCATCTAAACATTCATGCATTTAATACAAGTTATTTCACCAATTGTATAGAAAGCATAACATGATCATAGTAAAATTTCGATTTCCTTTTTATATGACCTAGAAATGGATATATACATTGCATTTTATTAGGGCTGATGTGTATGTGATGAGTACTAACATGAAATCATGCATAACATGTGTTTATCATTTATAGTCCAACTAATAATCAAGATGTTGTCATCACGATATAGTTACGGCGATCTACCTGTTATGGTCTGGTCAAGTACCAATATGACCAACTAATGGATGCAGTTTACAATTATGTAAACCTAACTGTACTATTGTCCAGGGGTACGGTTATTAGCTTAAAGGGCTGTGATATTCCTTTATCTTTTGTTTCTTTTGGTTTCCCTTTCTCTTCTCTTCTTTCCTTTTATTATATTTTGGAATATTCCTGCTCTACATAATGTAACACAATGACCACGTGCAACAGTTGAACTACTAAGGTAATAGATCCTCTACCTTTTCCCATTCAATAAAAAAGGTATTAATAAATATTTGGTCCACTTGTTTTTTTGAAGCATCACACGTACTGAAGTAATAATATTCTCTCAAAAATGACTGAATTAATAAGGTTGAGAAATTTTCTACCTTCCCCCATCTTAGTATGTGCATATAAAAATCGATAGATAGTTAGAACTAAAAATCGATAGGTTGACAGATTTTCTACCTTCCCACAAATTGATAGATAGAACTAATATCTATGATATAAAAACCATGTGAACATAATATACTTTTCGAAACTAAAGTTTTGGGTCAGAATAGCCTGACATCTTAGTATGTGCATATAGTCCTCTAAGCTCAATCATACGTCGTGATATTAATAAATTTAATAATATCCATGTATATAGCCATGAACGATATTTATAAATGTATTTTTTACCTTGCAATATTCTTCACCCTTTTTACTAAAGTCCTACCATTTTGTCTTAGCTAAACAAATACTACATAATGCAATGAGTAAGATTGCATGCAGTTATTTTTATTAGTAAATAATCAGCTTGTTCTTCGTGCATGAACATGCACACGCTTCGCCTTTCTAGTTCCAACACTAAATTTTTAGTTTGACACCCTGACAAGTTTAAGTTTGTTAGTTGTAGCCTTGCACGTGTCTATACAATTTCTTTTATCTTCAACCATATATGGACAGAATATCTTACACATGTATGAGAGAGATCTAGGACGTGGGAGAGGATGAATGTGTGCATATGAAACATGTTTATTCTTTTGGCTAAATATTAACCATACTATTTTGATCCGACTACATAAATAATTTGGATAATGTTGCTAAAAATAATTAGATTATGTGGCTTAACTTGGGGCCTCTGTTATTAGAATACTAATGTCGTTCTTGTAGGATACAAAATAGAACAGATCATCATGTATACTTGTTCTCAGGCATTGCTAGAGGAGGAATCCCAAGAATTCCCACTGTTCCATAGCTTGAAAACCTTGACCTTACAATCATGCGATCTTGGAGCCGAGTTACAGGCCGTCGCATGCATCCTCTGCAATACACCTCGCTTAGAGAAGCTGGCGTTGCACCACTGCACGGTACTACAGTTTATGCCAATTTGCTTTTTGTTAATTTGCCAGTAACTAATCTGACATGAACTGAGTTTATACACAGTTTTTAGATCCTCCGCCCAAGAAAAGGAAGAAGATGGACCAAAAACATTCAAAAAGCCATAGCTCTACGACAGCGTCTGGTTTATGGTGCCAGAAGCTGAAATCGATTGAATTCAAGGGGCGGCAACAAGATGAGACACACTTTGATAATGTTTTGTCAAAAGTCTCCGAGAGATTGCAGACCGAACAGAACTTATCGAGTACAATTGTGTTTGTGTAAAACAGAATGATATTTATGGAAAGAGACTAGGGGTCTAAGACCTTGATATTTATTGAAAGAACAAACAATTAAGAGAAAATTACTTGCCTACATGAGCAATCGATCCAAATCCCTGGTCATTTAAGCCACATCATCAGTCTTTATTATTCTCAGCAATGTACTCCTATTTCTGTTAAAAAAAACCACACCATCAGTCTTTATTCCCAGCAATGGAGCTCCTAACGTTTTTTTTGTGATCTTCATCACCACCGTCGTCCGCCTGCTCGTACTGCCTAGACATTTTGACCACCAATCCTATTAGACAGGATGAATTATGATGATGTGTCCACAGCAAGCTCACTGACACGATGCCTTCATGGGTAAGTGTAAGTCCCCTACTCATATCTTTCTTTTGATGGTTCCAACGTCATCGGCCATGAGCTATTAATTAATCTCTCTATTGTTAACCTCCGATTATTTCTCTTACTTAAACTCCACTAAATTATCAACATGCATGTATTTTCCCCGATCATGCATGTAAGTTACCAATTTCTTCAAAAATATTAAGGAGTTGGCTTCTACGGTAACACCCTTGCTGCAGTGTCGCGGCGGGGCTTCACGAGTCCATTTGGGCTCGGTCAGGCTAGAGAGGGCCGGGTTTGCCCCTGCTGCTGCATCTGGTCGGCTATCGCTCTCCGGTGGTGGAGGTAGTTCCCTCCCGTGTGCTACTGTATCACCAATTCCTGCTGAAGTGTCTTATTTTCGGTCTTACTAGCCTCGCAACGTGGGTCATGGTGAGACGGCGGTGATGACTGCAAGATCGTGGTGGCGTGTTCAGGTGGGCGGTGAGCTGGGTGGAGCCATTCGAATTGTCCGGGAATGTGGTTTTTTGAGGGATCAGGAGAAATTCTTGTCATCCAGACACCGACGTGGTGACACCTGCGGGTGCCGCCGGCCTTCTTGAAGGGTGTTGGGTGTATCTATTTCCCACCTCCCGTAGCATATCAGGGGAAACCCTAGGACCAGTCCGTGCAGCAACGTCGTTGTCGTCACTTTCCTTCTTGGGGGTGTTGCTTGATATGCGACGCTTCGGAGCGCTAGGAGCATGGTGGAATTCTTCAGAGGGCGTAGCGGTTGCGGGTCATCCTCGTTTTCATCGAGCCACTGTTGTCGGCTTTATTCTCTTATTTTTTTATTTTTCTTTTCGTTTTGTCGGTTGTTTCCTTTGGGCGTTGTGCTATCTGGCGCAGCAGCGGTCTCAATCGTGGTTGCTATATTAATATAGCTGGGCGCATGCCTGTTTTAAGGAAAGTACAGATTTTGTGAATAAGATGGATCCCGTATGGTAGCTGAAATTGAAAACCAGCCAGAACATGCTTAGTGAATCTCCAGTTTCACATTCTAGTATGTACCATCACAGCAACAAAAGGATAGCTTCGTTTACAAGAAAATAAGCTCAAACACACACACGGGAGTAGCAACGAACAAGCTAGCGAAAGCAAAGACAAAAAGAATAACTACAACAATACTATAGATCACCCAATGCTACTCCACGGACATGACATCATCTGCAGTTAAATCCATACAGACCTGAAATTTGATATATCTGAACAAAGAGTGCGGCGTCCTAGTCGAACTGTCCTCCTCGAAACAGCCTCGCGCGCAGCTTTATAAATAAAGCAACAATCATACAAGATCCAAGACAACCACACGACACACTGCCAGCATACAACACACACATAAGTCCAAGTCCACGCACGCAAAGGACAACATCGGCAAAAGATACAACTCCATCCAGGAGTACCACTCAGCGACTAGACGATGTAGCTAATTGGCGAGCCGCCACTATCAAGTGCTCCATCATGACGTACAGCCGCTCACTGTCCCGCTGTCTACACAACGGGTACCACTGCTGCAAAAAAGTCAGGAATTTGAAGATCGAGTCAGAGGCACGGCGCAGGAAGACACACTCGATGACCATTTTATTGCGAATGTTCCATAGGGTCCAGGTCATTGCCGCGAACACTGGCTAGAAGAGGCGCCTCCTCTTACCGGTCTGGTTCACATTGGCTTCCAGGAATTCCCCAAGGTCTAAGGCCCGCCAGGCAGGCCCCAATGCCTCATGGGTAAAGTTTCACAGGAAGCGAGCCGCGGGACAGGAGAACAAAATGTGGGTGCCCGAATCCGAGACGGCACACAGGGGACACAGGCCATCGCCAGGGCCATGGCGCTTGGCCACCTCCACACCTGAGGGAAGCCTGTCACGTAGTAGCTGCCACACGAAGATCTTAATCTTTAGTGGTAAGGGGGCCTTCCATAGGGGGAGGTCTAGGTAAGGAAGGGCCCGCCGAACATGGCCATGTACGACGACCTAACAGTAAAGGCCCCCGAGGGGGCCAAGCGACAAGACAAGCTATCTATCGATAGGGATAGGGACAACGGGAGGCTGTCCCGAAGCCCCTCCCAAGCAGCTGTCTCAGCCTGGCTAAGATATCGTCTGAACTCGATCGCTCAAGACCCGTTCTGGAAAGCGTCCGCCACCAGGGTCATAGGGTCCAAGAAGATTGCGAACAGCCCGGGCTTTTACACTAGGAGATCACTAGTAGAAAACAGGCTTTTAGTCCCAGTTAATAAGGCCTTTAGTGCTAGTTACCCAACTAGGACTACGGAATCGGGACTAAAGGCCCCCCTTTCGTCGTCGTGCCACAAATCAGGACTAGGCCCTCACAGGGCTGCCGTCGAGCGCGGGACCTTTAGTCCCGGTTGGTAAGAATTTTTTTTCAAATTTTCTTTCGATTTTTTTTATTTTTTTTCAACTTTTGAATTATTTGACTCGTTTATCTCTCACTTGGAACATTTATAATACACTTAATATTAGGTTAAATTACACTCTTGGTCAAACTTTCCGGTCAGTCAGCCATTGTAACACTACTATACCACCAGCACGCTTAACTTCTCTGTTCCATCACGATGTTGTCAACACTACCATATCAAACGTATTAACTCTTATAAATATGTCATACGGCTTTATTTTTTGAAATTACAAAAAAAAATTAAATAAATAACTATAAATAAGTAATAATAATAGTTAATGAAAAATTAAAATTAAAATATTATTTTATTCATTTAATATGGCATAACTAATATCTTTAAATCTGTAAATCGAAATTCGCCAAAAAATATATCCATTATTCAGGAATCCATATATGACATAAAAAATTACTAAAAAATTTAAATATCTTTTTTCCTTTTTGAATTTTAAAAATCTAAAAGAATCAAAAACGGCCGGGGCCGTTGAATCGAGCTAGAAATTTTATTACGACATTTTGATAGGTTGTACATTTTTTCCGACAGCGTACGCAAAAGTTGTGGCCATTTGAAGTTTTCATGATATTTGTTTGCAAATTATGTGGAAATTCATGTTTGTTAATTTTCGTAACAACTAAATAACTTAATATAACTACAGTTCGTAGGATTTTATTTTTGGAATTTTTATAGTTTGTTGGCATGCTTTTAAAATTAGAAAAGGCGATCTCGTGCCCGGGGTGGTGGACAACCGTTCTCCTGCCGCGGTAGAACCCGCGAAATTGTTGCTGCTCATTTTCTTTAATCCTGATTGGTGTCTCAAACCGAGATTAAAGAAGACCTTTAGTCCTGGTTGGGGACACCAACTGGGACTAAACAGGCTTTGTCTCCAATCGGGACTAAATGTCTTGTTTGAACCGGAACTAAAGCTTGCCGACGTCCTAGACGTTGGAACCGGGTCCAATGCTCAAGTTAGTTCCGGATCCAACCACAACCGGGACTAATGCTCCGAACAGCTATGGACGAAAGGCTCTTTTTTGTATTAGTGAACATAGAACATGTACTTGAGATGTACCAGTTCTTACTGACCCCGTCATGACCTACCAGTTCAACACAATAAAATTGATATTGTCATATACGCAAGAAACATTAACTTTTTTATGGATTTCCAAATTCAACGAGACGCTTGTAACATGCCTCATTAGATGGTAGACAGCGACACTAGCGCAGTGTTAGTTGCACATTACAACATGCATAGGAAGATAGGAATTACGATTATACGTTGGCTCGAACTCCTTCACCTCGGTAAGATCCTTGCCCAACACTTCACACTGGGAGTACATATGTCGTCTGCTCTGCGGCGCAGTTGGCGTTCTTGCGGTTGCTCTTTGATGGTGGAGCCACCACCACCGTTGCCGCCAGGGCTTCTGGTCGTCGCCCTTCTCCGAAGTCTCCACCTCGATCTTCTGATCGGATGAGGATACTTTGTTAACGCAGAAAAAAGACTAATAAAATATGTTCTGGAAGTAAGAGTATAGATAGACCGGGTATAGCCCCAAACTATCGATTGCACAATTTAAGTTTTTATACTCAGGTTGAAAACATATGCACACGGACAACTTTGTTAAAGGTTGGGATGCTGGCCTTTAGAGTCTAGAAAGAGTGCTGATCCCAATATACATAACTTGATGACAATATTTTGAAGAAGTCAAATTTAAATTTTCGTAATAAATAAACCACATTACAAAAGTCAAGTCCACCATTTAAATATACACCACACCAGTAAAGAAAATTTTACTCTCCACCAAGACATGTACCAGTTGAAACTAATCCCGTCATCACCTACAAGATCAACAACATTTAAAAAAAAACAGTATATATTAATATCACCGAGATACCAATTACACCTAACCTCTGCAACAACGCAAGCCCTGACGGCCTTACGGATGCACACAACCTAGAAAAAGGAAGAAGAATTACAAAGAGAAGAAAAGTCCCGCTATAGTGGTCTACTCCTTATTGCAGCAGACCAACCACCACAAAGACAACACCAGAAATCTAACTTCTTCAAAAGCAATGTCTGCAAGAAGGAAACAGTGCACAAGCTCCGCCATCGCCTTGATCATCGATCATAGGTTTTCACCCAGGAGAATGTCCGAACTCACAAAAACAATGCCTCCGACAAGGTCATTGCAGGCACAACCAACTCAGGCTAGACCTTGGGATTTCGCACTGTAAGATTAGACCCTGAATTCCTCGTGTGTTATCACCCCCACTTGCCGTTGTCACTGCTCCAAGTCACAAATAACCTAGCCAAAACCTCGTCATCACCAGGACTCGAACCACCCTTATTCGTCCTCAGATCTTTGGCTTCCATGCCCATCTCCACTACTGACTTCACCGTGAGACTAAAGACATGTCCCACGATGGTAACAGACTGCAGAGTTTTGCAACACTTCCAATGAAACCAAACGGTCAGAAAAAACATGGATGCACACGACCGAAATCCGTCTGATCCGGCAAACTCCAGGCATGTCGTCCATTAGGAGTTCATCAGCGGAGCACTACGGAACTCGGTACTCCGGCCAGATCACTGACGACAGGCAACAAGCAGAACATCATCATGACTTGAGAGGGATCTTAGGACCACCAACCTTTATTAAGCAGATTGGCAGCCCCCACGCCCCCGCCCGCCGGCACCCAACGGGACCGGTTGCCTGATTCACAACCGGCATGCCTGGCAGAGGAGTAGGTAGATCGGGCCGGCAATACCACAACCTGGCGCATGGACAATGACCTGTGGAGATCAATGGGAGGAGTGGACACATCTAGCCACAAGGGCCAGGACCGACCGTGCACCCGCTGAAATCCGACCGACGGAGATCTTGTAGGGGCAGACGTCGATGATCGTGCCACCACCGAGAACACCATGTCGGTCATCTCCCCAGCACCACCGTCCGCCATGACACCCACCACCAACCCCACCTACGGCTGCTGCTCCGGCGACTGCCCGCAGTCCTGACGGCCACAGTCCTGCTCCGCACCGCCAGCAATGGGAGGAAGGTCGCCGCCACCTTCCTTGGGGCTACCGGCTTTGCTTTTGGCCCCTCCGGCGGCAGCGGCTAGGTTAGGGTCGCGTGCGTGGGGGTCGCGTCATCACATCCTCTTATTTTCGTTTGACCTTGCCCGTGAGAGTGTCTTGGTACATATTTGCCAGATCAACATGTATAAAATTGATCTGGTCATACACGCAAGAAACATTAAATTTATTCTCCATCAATATCACGCATATAGAAGTGCAGTACAGCTCAACGATATCTCTCAAACTGCTGGGGATGTACGACCTTTAGATGGGTAAGTAAATAGTACTCCTTCTCTCAAGTTGTATCTCAAGAAGCTGATTTCTTGGAAGAACAAAACATTGTCGGACGTCATTCAAGGGGCCAAATAGATTTAGAAAAGGAACGTCTAGCATTGGGGAATGGTTCTCTCGTATGTCAACCCTCTACTGCACAACACCATGATTTAATATAAAGGAGGATCAGGTCCGGTATGAAGATTTAGCTTACTAAACTGCAGCATGGAAAACATTTGCCTAGTTAATTGAAATGGAACAACATAGACGTCACAAGAAAATAATTTACGTCGGCGACTAGGCTAAAACTATTCATCATCCAACGTTGCAGCTAGTTCATGGAGCTCTAGAGGTAGAGGAAGATGGGAATGATTATACTATACCTTGGCTTGGTAATATCCTTGCCCAGCGAATCAACCCACTTCACATTGCCTTTGGGCCATTTCGAAAAAAAATATTGCCTTTGGGGGCACACATGCTGTCTTGGCCTTCTTACGGTTGCTCTTGGATGGGGGAGCCACCATCCAAGATTTTGGTTGCCGAATGGAAAAAAAATCTCGTGGGAGCTCGAGATTCCCGGTTACCGCGCAAGTGGTTACAGAACGAATTCAAAAATCAAAATTCGAATTCAAATTTGAACAGAAGGAGTCAATTCGTGCTTAAGCTGCGATATTGCACAACAGGGCATGTAACTTATTGGCGTTGGGTTAGTTCACTTGTCTTGATGCATGACCTCGCTAGTTTGATCCACACAGCCGCCACATTTTTTGCATATTAGATCTAAAACAAAATTAATCCGCAAAACCAAAATTAATAACACGGGAATATAGACTCGAACTGGAACGTCCATAAAAGAACACGCATGTAGTGTGCTACCACTGTGCCATGACATCTTTAAAAGGTGAACTGGAAATACGTTCTATTTATTCATTTCTGGGAATTCAAATTCTCGTAATTCTCGGTTACCGGTCGGTAACCGAATCCTTGCCACCATCACCGCTGTCGTCATGGTCTCGTGGCCGTTGCCATCTCCCTTCTCAGGAGGCTCCACCTCGATCTTCTAACCGGACCAGGCTACTTTGTTAACGCAGAAAAAAGGACTAATAAAATAAGGTCTGAAAGTAAGAGTATAAATAGACCGGGTAATCAATTACACGATTTAAGGTATTGTACTCAGGTTGAGAACATATGCGCACATACTATGCTGGCCTTTAGAGTCTAAAGATTACTGATCCAAATATACATAACTTGATGCCAATATTTTCAAGAAGTGAAATTTAAATATTTGTAATAAATAAACCTCATTACAAAACTGAAGTCCACCACTTAAGTATAGAACTGACCACATCATCTACTACAAATAAAAAAAATACTCTCCACCAAGACATGTACCAGTTCAAACTGATCCCGTCATTACCTACCAGATCAACAACATGTATAAAATTGACCTGGTCATACACGCAAGAAACATTAAATTTATTCTCTGTCAAGATCATGCATATAGAAGTGCAGTACAGCCCAACGGTATCTCTCAAACTGCTGGGGCTGTACGACCTTTAGAGGGTTAAGTAAATAGTACTGATTCTCTCGAGTTGTATCTCAAGAAGCTGATTTATTGGAAGAACAAAACATTCTCGGACAACACTCAAAGGGCCAAATAGATTAAAAAGGGAACCTCTGGCATGGTTGAACATTCAGGAGGATCAGGTCCCCTATAAAGATTTAGCTTACAAAACAGAAGGCATGCAAAACATTCAACTAGTTAATTGAAATGGAACAACATAGACGTCACAAGACAATAATTCACATCGGCGACTAGGCCGAAACAATTCATCATGCAATGTTACAGCAAGTTAATGGAGCTATAGAGGCACAGGAAGATGGGAATGATTATATTATACCTTGGTTCGAACTCCTTGACCTCGGTAGGATCCTTGCCCAGCAAATCGAGCCACTTCACATTGTCCTTGGGAGCACACATGTCGTTGGGCGGTGCAGTTGGCCTTCTTGAGGTTGCTCTTGGGTGGGGCCGTCACCATCATCGCTACTGCCAGGGTCTTCTCATCGTCCTTCTCCGGAGGCTCCACCTCGATCTAATAAACCAGAGGTTGCATGTCCTCGGCAGCGACGACTAGACACGGAGCCACGAAGGAGAGAGCATCGCCGACCGGAGCATGCTTGGTTTTGGGGAGGCAGTGGATGTAGCAGAGGGGGGAGGCGCATTAGCTCTCTGAGCGCGACTATTTTCTCCGGCTTCCACTATCGCCAGAACTTTTCTTTCTCAACTTCAGTGTATTATCGGGTTGTAGGTAAAGGTGGAGGAGCCTGACCCCAGGATGCATGCTCCGATGCAACAGGTATCACATTGCTCCAGTTTCGCGCCTATCTACGCATTTGGGTTGAAGACCCGGTTTCTGAATGTCCTTCTCGGGGATCGGCACGGTGAGCCGGACACCGTTCATCCCGAGGGCATGCTTCTCCATCCAACATGTCCACATCTATGCGACAACGGTTAGATTTTGACTCAAGCTTGCCGCTAAAGGATGTGACAATCTCTTGTTGCTCCAACGCTTTTTGCCAACTGGATGATGGACTGCTTGATCAGCGATGGAGTCGGGTTATTTTTCAGTATTTCCTTGGCCTCTATAAATTTTTCACTGATGTATTGTAGACAAGGCCGGCCCTTGGGGGGGGGGGGGGGGGGGGGGGGGGGGGACCTGCGGGGAAGCCGCCCCGGGCCAAAAAAAGTAGGGGCCCTCCTAGAAATATGCTATATAGCCAGATCTAGTATACATCGTAAAAAATATTTTTTTTGGCTGGTGGATTAATTGGGCCTTTTTTTGCTGGCGTAGACTCTGAGCCGAGGAAATTGATACGGGTACAACGCAAGGCCGAGGCGGAGGCCAGCCGCTCGACTCCGAGTCCTAGACGGCGTTGGTCGCTTCGCTTCCTCCCAGACAAACGGAACCAACAATTGATCATACGCCTCCTACCTGAGTCCTGTCGCCTCCACATGATCGGAATATCGGATCGGGATACGGAAGCGGGGACCCTCGAGGCCCTCGACGATCGATACCAGGCGCAAAGGCCAGACCATCGACGAGATGATCGATACCTGGCTGCTGGTCTAGTGGTCCGCTCCCGCCCATGTCTCTACTGGTTACGCCCTAATTCTTAGTTCTTAAATCTTAATTAGAATTAGAATTCTTAGCACAGATTTGAAGAACTCCATTCATTCAAAATTATATTTGGGTTTTTAATAAGTTCTACATCCTTGAAGGCATTGGATGGTTCTCAACTGAAAGAATATTGCACTACATTTGCAAAAACTTTTACTCGGCCGGGTATAAATGGTAAACCTGATATATGTGATGTTGAGTTAAATGCACTTATTTCTGAGTTAAGTGTTATGAAGTTCACTTTGCCAAATACATCAATGCCTATTATGGAGCTTTTTGAGTTTGTCAAGGAAGCGGATTGTTATCCTAATATTTGTATCGCTTATCGGATCTCATTTACTATGCCCGTGTCTATTGCATCAGCTGAAAGAAGCTTTTCAAAGTTGAAATTATTAAATAACTATTTGAGATCTATAATGTCTCGGGAGAGGTGAAATGGTATGGTGACTCTATGCATCGATAAGAAGTTAGTGGACGAGATTGATATTCATTCCATCGTCGCGGACTTTGCTTCTAGGAATTTTTGGAGAAAATTTTAAGGTATCATATAAACATTGTTATTTTTATATGAATATTATAGTTGGAAGTATACTTAAACTATTTATTTTTCATCATCTCATATATCTATAAAAAAATTATAATAAGGGGCCCAAAATTTTAGTTTCGCCCCGGACCCCCAAAATCTTAGGACCGGCCCTGATTGTAGATCATGTTTCCTTTGTTGTCTAGCCGAAGTTCTCCTATTTGTATGTCGGTGACATATGATACTCTGGTTTCTTTGAGCCGTTGAACAGATTCTTGTGCACTTTTGGAATTTTTCTCGCGCGCATCTTCCAGTCCCTCGTAGAGGGAGGTGAGCCTTTGATACTCGGATCTCAGTTCCTTAATATGGTTGATTTCCGAGTTTATGCTCCATTGAATCTCAACTATATTCTCTGCTTGCTCCAACAGAGATATGCAGTTTGCTCTGTCGCCGTGTTGATTGGAGTCGTCAATACTTCTCTATAGTACTCCTTCATCGTTGGCTTGATGGTGTTGTCGTCGATCAATGGTATACTTGGCACGGGATCAGTCGGAGGTTCGTTATCCGTGGGGAAAGATCCAATCCAGAATATTTTGCTCGTCCACGGCACTAGGCTCTCCCAGGCTTCAGTGATGGTGACGAGGATGGACATTTGACCCTGTGCCAGAGAGAGGCTGCCCTCGCTGCCCTCAGGTTGAGTAAACTCAGATCCTTGAACACTTCTGGGTAGAGCGGAGCCATCTCGCAGGTTCCCTTGAACCATGTTATCATAGGGAGATGGTTTTGTTCCATCAGTCTCCCCACATGTGTTTTCGGTAGGTGCGGATTGATATTTGTTTTCCAGGTTGTCCATGAACAACTTTAACTTAGTTGACGAGTACAATAGTGTATCAGCTTCAATTGCATCAAGGACATAGTTATTTTTACTCTAGCAACGGCAGAACCGGATCTAGAGTTGACATAACCGAAAAAGTGGTGAGAGTCCCCCGCACGTAGTAGGGCACGTTCCTCTGCCTCGCCATCGGAGAAACCTTCTACAATTTCAATCACCTCGTCGAAGTTTAGTTGTAACCCCTTGTACATCCACCTTAGTTTCTGCCGTAGAAGTGGTACTTTAATCTGGTAATGAAGTAGGGCAGCACTGCCATGATCAAAATTCCTTCCCTTGAATTTTTGGTCCCGAGGAATCTGGTAATGAACTCTTTCGAGGTTCCCTACGACCCTTGAACGTAGTGTGCCTGGTCATAGATATCATAGTAGCCGGTGTAGCGAGATCTGTAGGATCGAGTCTCAGCTGCGATATCTTCCTCTGACACTTCTTCTATCGTGATCTCTGGCTTTGGGGTATGTTGACTGGTTGTCTTGGAGATCTAGAAATCTGCAGAATCCTCGGACAAATGAGATCAAGATTTTTCTTCCACCTTGTTCTCTGCTTATGGAGTAGGCTTGGTGGGTTCTTCAGATACTCAGAATTCTGCCTCCTCCCAAATAGAGTAGATCCGGATCTTGCTTCCGCCTTTTCCATCACTACTAGGATGGGTTGGGTGGGCTCCGTTGTTTGTCTGAATAACGAAGGATTGGTAGAGACGATGAAGATGTGGATGTGTCCAAACGGCATGCTGGTGTAGCTGGTGACGTACCTGTTAGCCGGAGTCTAGGTCTTGTCGTTGGGGACGATAAGAAGCCACTAGCAAACATAATGCAAAGATGGTGATGCTTTCTCCGATTCCCACTGACGAGGGTTTAACTCATCAATGCCCATTGTTATGGACTTGGGTTTTGGAGAAGGAGGGAGCGTTGGAGACATCTATCATCTAGCAAACAAGCACACATGGGACTCGAAGATTTACCCAGGTGCAAGCCTCGTAGAGGTCCCTACTCTTGCTTGTCTGCTCGTGGAATTATCAAAGGAATCGAAGATTACAATGGTGCGCAGATGCAATCTGGCGAGGGTTGTGGAAACTAGGGTTGCGTGTGTCCTCCTCGCCGCCCCCTCCTAGCCTTTATATAGATAGGCTAGGTCTCAGGTAGCAGGTCGAGTCGGTTACAGGTTAGGGTTTTCCTCTTTGAACTTTCTATCTTTAGCTTCTTCTTGTTCTTCAAGCAATCGAGAGTCCACAGGTTACTCGAGTTCTTCATTTGGGCCTTGGCGACACCGTGGGTTTCTATGTATTCAGGCCGTATATACCAAGCTCGAGTACCTGTAGGGTATACCCATGTCAGTAGCCCCCGAGTGTCCAGTGGAATCACATATTCGATTGGGGACTTTATGAAGCCTTTCGAGTGCATGAAAGAGTATATTTTCGACTGTTCCGTTTGGGTCATAGGGATTGTTGATGTGCATGCCTGATTTAACCGATGTATCGGTATCAGTTAACTACCTTAGGGTAAAACAACGCAATCTACTCGAACTCGAGTCCCGGGACTCGAATCCGGAAAAGTGCTGGTGTAATTCGACTCAAGTCGCGGAGGTCTTACAGGAGTCGAATTCCAGTATATGGGTGTGAGCACTTGACGCGTCCGCCAAGGCATATTCATCGTACCTGCAGTCACGGATACATTTTCTGGTAGTGTGTAGCTTAATGCGTTGCTAGGCCTTATTCAGGTCTTACCTTCACGCTGCAAGCGCGGCATCCAAAATTTATCATTGCGGAGACGATTCGGGTAACCCAGGAGACGCGGTCTCTTTGTAGGGAAAAATTATGAGGCGGTGTCGCCATAAACTTCGAGTGTGGATGTTATCAACACACAGTACTTTGTACAAATAATCATAGGGTACGCGACCAGCGCTCCCTATGGGAGTAGCCCCCAAGTGTCTGGTTGAGTTGAAGACTCATGCGGGGACTAAAGAACTTTTGCAACTGCTGTCGTCTTTTATTTGCTTGTTTCAGTCAAATTTGTTTCCGGCGCTCTCTATTGGAGTAACCCATGTCCATAGTCGAACCGTGCTTCGCGTGATTGGGTTGTGCTTTGATTGTTCATGTCCCTGTAAAAGAAGAAGAAAAATCGTAGGGTGCACGACTAGCGCTCCCTATGGGAGTAGCCCCCGAGTGCTTGGTGGAGTCGAAGACTCGAGCAAAGGACTAAAGTAATCGAAGTCTTCTGCTGCATGGTTGTTGATGACGTCAGTGCTGACGATTTCATGACCTCAGTTGCCCGCGTGAGCGAGTTTGACGGGACGTGACGAGCGGTGGGTCCTACTCCCTGACTCTGATTTGACTGGGCATGCATAATCTTTATTTTAACAACGCCTCCTCGATTTCCGCGCGTAATGGGAGTGGTGGGGGGACGGTTCGCATTTTAGCTCCTCCACGTGTCAAGCACGATGAACGCCACGCGTCCAGTAGGGTTTTTGCCGAGCCGTTGGATTGCATCTTCCTGGGGTTAACTAGTGACGTTGCGACGGTAATTTTCTCATATGCTTTCATTCATCCTTTGCCTTCATCGCCATTGTCGCCGCTCCTCTGCTTTCTCAGCGCTCTTTTTCTTCCACGGCGCTGGACCAGCTCCGCACGTTTCCCAGCTACTTCCTCCGGTCGTATCGCCGCCGCACAATGGGGAAGAAGAATGGAGGTGTTGCGGCCGATTCCGCGGCTACCGCTGCTGCGGCGAAGAAGAAGGGCGGCTCCGCCGCTGCGGGCACAAGCACCACCGCCGGCGGGAAGAAGAAGGGCACGGGCACCCGCGTCACGAATGGCGCGTGGCATCCATTCGTCATCAATTTCTCTGATCTTCGTCTTCTTCGCCAAGACAGAGTGTTTTCCGCCGCAATCGGTGACGCCGCGTCCCTGGCGGCGAGGTAATCCCCTCTCCTCCTGCCGGTTTTCGAGTGATGTTCCTAGCGTTCATCATTCGCGGCCTCTCTTTGCCACTGCATCCTTTCTTCATGGGCCTTCTTTGTTTTTACGGGCTCCAGCTCCATCAGCTGTCCCCCAATTCCATCCTCCATGTAGCTTGCTACATCACCCTCTGCGAGTGCTGGCTCGGGATCGAGCCGCATTTCGGTCTCTTCAAACGCCTCTTCAAATTGAAACGCCAATCGGCATGTGGTTCTGTAGTCTACGATGTAGGCGGATGCAGAATCCATGTCGATCCATCTGCCACATACTTCGACATCAAGCTGATGATGTTCGTCCAAGGGTGGAGGGACAAGTGGTTCTACGTTCGTGACCAGAAGGCCAACGAAGACCACTTCGGACTCGCGCCCTTCGACCCCTCGACGCCATGCAAGAGGAGGCGCTCCTGGAAGAATGTGGTTATGCCTGGCGAGTCCGCGAAGACAGATGTGTTGTACAAGCGCGTCTGCGACCTCGAGAGTCGCATAGGCAAAGAGGAAGGAGGCTGCGCACTCATTCGCACGTGGATGCGCCGTCGCGTCTAGCCCCTGCAGGACAGAGTCCACCCTATGTTTTAGTGGGCTGGCGCTGACGATGCCACTCACGTGTCTGTCGATGGCATGTCCGCGAGTGAGGTAGATAAAAGGGTTCGACTGGTGACCAAGTACACCGTCAAGGATGTGCTCCCCAGTGAACCAATCGTTCCTCCGTTCGATGCTTCTAACCCTCCTACTGAGGTACAGTTGTGCTACGTAGTAGCTTAGTTTGTTGATTGCTTCTTTGCTGTTTCTTTGCCTTGTGCTGAATTGTGGTCTGTATGCAGGATTGGGCTGTGTCACCCTGTATGCCCCCTCTTCCTGAGGGGGTTATTCCTCGCGAAGCCTTGGAAGAGGACGAGTCAGAGTCGACCGTCCTATCCGATGTGGAGGAGGAAGCCCCCGAGTCGGGTAGTCCGGATACTCGCAAGCGTTCACGCAGCAAGGATTCCGATGCGTGGTCTCCTTCGACTCCGGAAGGCACATGCGTTGGTGCAGAGTTGCCAATCCATGCCATTCCTATGAGCGCCGTGACGCCATCTTCTCGCAAGAAGATGCGACTGCCAAAGGAGTCTTCGTCAGAGTTGGGGGAGCCAACCTTTGACTTTGATAAGTTTGATTAGTAAGTATTCGATTTGTCCTTTTTGATTTTGCACTGGCTTTGCCTTGTCCTTGATGTTGGTTTTGTCTTGTAGTCAAGAAGCGTCGTCATCTTCTGGCGACGTCCAATTTTTGAAAGAATCAGGAGTCGCAACTTCAAGGGCCAACAAAGAGGTCGAGCGTGCTCCTTCCCCTCCATTGGCGGCCCACTCCGAGCACAACTCTTCTAGCTCTCCGCATGAAGGGGAGCATCGAATGGTTGCCCGGATGACTGCACACCAGACGACTTCGGAGTCATTGGAGGATCATGTAAGTGTAGGATTTCTTCTTTTAATGTTGCAGTCGATGTTATCTATGGCTTCTGCTGATCCTTTGTTGTGCGATAGCTCCTTGTGAAGGAAGCCGCTCACTTGGCGGAGCAAGTACTTGCGATGGGCCGCCAGCATGCAATGCTGGAGACGCGTCATCGCGTGGTCGAAAGTAAGTGTTCTTCACTTCTTCTTCTCCTTTTTATGTAGTCGACTGATAGTCAATCCCTTTTGTTTTGTAGCTAAACATAATGCCCTTCTGCGCAACGCTGCCACCATGGAGAAAACACTTGCCGCGGCTGTGAAGGGTCGCGATGAGGCAATCACGGCGCGTGACGACGTGTAGAGGCGTGAAGAGGATCTGCGTGCCTCCATCGCGTCCAGGGAGAAGTTGATCGAAGAACAAATTTTCTCGATTGCCAAGGCCCTCTCAGGTACCTTGCTTGGATATCATTATCGTTCTCTGTTCGATTTTTGCTGTTGGCGCTGATGTTTGTGTCCATGTGTGGGTTTATGTACAGATGCTGGCGATTTGAGCTTCGACCCTCAGGCCCTTCGCCGTGACGACGCTTTGGCGGGTGCGCTTTCAGCAGTCGAGGACCATAGCGCCGCCGTTTAGGATATGCTCTCCAAGGCCAAGGGCGTGCTCAGTCGCCTCCGGGAGGAGTTGATGCCCAAGGCTGAGCTAATCGAGAACATGGACAAGCTGGTGGAGTCTCTCGCTGGGGGTGTTCCTGCAAGCTTCAAGAACTCACTCCGTGCGGCTGGCGCGTCAATGTCACTCGCCATGGTGTAGCCCCACGGAGTCGAGGTTGATCCTGCAGCGGTTTCGAAGGCGATTCCCATTAGCACAGAAGGCCAGCAGGTAGTCTTTGCTCCCTTCGCGACTGCCTGTGGCAAATATGGGTCGCAGCTGATTAACACAGTTGCGAAGTACTCTGAGGAGCTACAGCGAGCCAAGAAGGCGGCAAAGGCTATGGCATCAGGGGCTGGCGGAAGGTCAGTGGCATCTGATACCGCCATGGACTCGATGAAACCCCCGAAGCCGTCTAAGTCGAAGAAGCCAATCGCTCCTCGGTAGCTTTGTAATAGTTGATTAGTTTATGCCTTTTGTCTAGAATATGCCTTTGGCGGGTGTATCTGTTGATGCTTTTGCCAATCTTGAATGCACTCGAATCTTTTGTCTGTGTGTCAATTTGATCTTCTTATTTGCTTCTTGCTTGGCTTGTGGTAGGGTACATTAAGTGATCCTTTGAGGGAACCTCAGGACTCGCCGCCCCTTGATGATACTTTGGCACCACCATGCTCCAGGGTGGATGAGTTGTTGCTGCTTTCGCGACTGCGTGACCGTGTGAAGCAGTTGGAGCATGAATTGCCCGTGCTCCGCGGTAACGCGGATGTATGGAAGTCAAAGCCGGAGAAAGCCACCGCCCGAGAGCAGTATCTGCTAGGAGAGATGACGCAGTTGGGCGACCAATTTAAGTGTTAGTTTGCTTACTCTTATCTTTTCCTTGTAGTCACTCACAGTGATGTGCTGTCCTTATGCTTCCGTTGTTGCTTTGTATAGTTGTCAGTGCGCGCCATCCGCAGGATGAGAAGGATAGGATTGCCATTCGCATGCATGATCTGACCCAAGAGCAACTTCAGGAGAGTGGATATTTCTGGGTAGATCATGATCGTGCGATTGTGCTGGCGACCCTGCAGGATCGTGCGTCGCGAGTGCTGCACTTTTTGAAGAAGTCGCAGTCATGCTTGAAGAACATTTATCGGACGATGTTTCCACTAGATGTTGCTCCATCAAGCCTACTGGCCCTTCTTGCCAAATTCCAAGACCTGGCCGTGGTTCGTGAGTGTGTAAGGCAACAGTTGGTGGCTGGTGCGACTGCATAGGCCTGACGCAGATGTTGCGGCAATTGCGGCTGGGCTACCTGCGCCACCAGTAGGTTCTGCTTGGAATATGGTGGTGCATTATCAGGCAGTGGGTCGGCTAGCAGAGGAAATCGTCGATTTCTTCGAGGAGCAGACCAACGTTCTTTTGTTGCAGTAGTAGCTTAATTTTTATCCTGCGCAGAAGTGTACCAATGTTGTAAAGTTCGTATATACGTTGTGTATAATTGACTGTCGATTATGTATAAAGTGCTTGTTAGCGTGTGAGTGCGTTGCACTATGCGACTCCTTTTCGTTAGCCTGGCCATGCGCTTATCTCAGTCCCTTGTCAACCTGTCAGGTGCGTTGCAACTAGGTTGATGTTCTGTCAAGGGTTTCGATTGATGTGCCAGCTACTCAGGATATTGCGTTTTAGTTCGTAGAACTGATGTGTATAGGGTGGCGCAGCCCCCGAGTGGATAAGTTGTGGAAAAATAAAGGAGAGCACGGAGTTTTGGGGCACTTAGCTTTATTTAATCGTGAGACCGTACGAAGTACAATGTGTGGCTAAGTAGCCTTGGCTGAATGCCTTATTTCTGATGTAAAAGTAAAAAACGACTAAGGGTAGAAGCGTCGCAGCTGCGCAACGTTCCAGGGGTTGGAGTATGCGACTCCTGTCTCTAGATCTTGAAGGCGATAGGCGCCACCTGGGATTACTTCTGTAATCACATATGGTCCTTCCCAGGGGGACTCGAGCTTGAGATGTCCTTGCTGCTTTAGTCGCAGGACCAGGTCGCCTTCGACGAAGGATCTGGGGCGCAGCCTCCTACTGTGGTAGTTGTGCAGGTCCTGCTGGTAGATCGTTGATCTTTCCGCGGCAATTTCCCTTGCCTCGTTAAGGAGATCGACGGAGTCTTCGAGTGCAAGGGATGACTCCTACTCGCTGTAAGCGACCACGCGTGACGCCTTGTACCGTACCTCGGCGGGCAACACCGCTTCGGCCCCATGCACCATAAAGAACGGGGTGTAGTCCGTGGCACTATTTGGAGTTGTGCGTAGGCTCTAGAGTACTGATTGCAGTTCATCTGGCCAGCAACCCGCGGCTTGTTCGAGTGGCCGGAGGAGTCACTTCTTGATGCCGCCGCAGACGAGCCCGTTCGCCTTTTCAACCTGACCGTTGGTATGTGGATGTGCTACCGAGGCGTAGCTGATATTGATTCTCATATTCTCACAGAATTCTTGGAACTCCTTGGATGTGAAGTTTGTTCCATTGTCTGTGATGATGCTGTGTGGCACTCCGAAGCGGAAGATGATGGACTCGAAGAACTTGACCGCACTGTGCCCTGATTAATTGGTCGCTGGCATGGCCTCTATCCACTTGGTGAACTTGTCGACTGCCACCAGGAGGTAGACGTAACCTCCTCGTGAGGATTTGAGGAGTTTGTCGACCATGTCGAGTCCCCATTGCGCGAAGGGCCAGGCCAATGGGATTGGCCGGAGCTCTGCACCAGGTGCGTGCGGTTTGCCCGTGAATCGTTGACATGCGTTGCATTTCTGGACGATGTCCTTGGCGTCGCGCATGGCCGTAGGCCAGTAGAACCCAACTCGCAGATCTTTGGCCACGAGGGGGCGACTATCAGCGTGGTGTCCACAGGTTCCCTCATGGATGTCGAGGAGGACAGCTCTTCCATCAGCCGTGGAGACGCATTGCTGGAGTACTCTTGTGATGCTGCGCTTGTATAGTTCGCCGTTGATAACAGCGAATGCCTTGGATCGCCGCTTGATGTGTCGTGCATCAGTCGGGTCGTTCGGTAGCCTTTTGCTGAGGAGGTACGGATGTACGGCTGAGTCCAGGATGATTCGATCATCATGACACTCAATGGTACTTCGAGGCCTGTGTCCAGCTCCAGGTCGTCGAGTCCCATTGGCTCATTGGGTGGCGTAGCCCCCGAGTCCGTTGTTGTGCTTGTTTTCTTCTCTGCTGCCTTTGGCTTGATGGAGCGTTCGCAGATGCGCTCGAGAAATACCCCAGGTGGTATGGGGGCGCAGGTAGAGCCTATGTTGGCGAGTGCGTCCGCCTCTTCATTGCTTTCACGGCCTACGTGTCGCAGCTCGCAGCCGTCGAAGTCCCCTTCAAATGTGTCGTAGAGGTCGCGGTAGGCGATCGTGTTGTCGTTCAGTGCATCGCACTCATGCATTCTTTGGTTGGCGACCAACTTGGAGTCGCCGTAAATAATGAGCCTTTTGGCGCTGCAGGCTTTTGCCATCCTCATCCCGTGTAGCAGGGCCTCGTATTCAGCTTCGTTGTTGGAGGCGGTGAACTGCATTCGCAGTATGTACTTCAGCTTGTCCCCTTGAGGTGATGTCAGTATGACACCTGCACCTGCTCCGTCCTTCCGCTTGGACCCATCGAAGTGCATTGTCCAGAGGTAGGAAATATCTGGTTTGTTAGGGAGCTGGTTCTCCATCCAGTGCACGAGGAAGTCAGGGAGAACTTGTGACTTGATTGCGTCGCGCTTTTCGTATGTAATGTCTCGTGGATACAATTCTATTCCCCAAAGCGCGACTCGTCCCGTGCCGTCGGGGTTATTGAGGATATGCCCCAACGGGGCGTCGTTGACTACCACGATTGGGTGTTCCTGGAAGTAATGGCGTAGTCGCCGGGCGGTCATGAAGACGCTGTACGCCAGCTTCTGGTAGTGCGGGTACCGCTGTTTTGTTGGCGTGAGGACATCGTTGAGGTAGTATACTGGGCGTTGTACCCTGTGGACCTTGTTTTCGTCGTCTCGCTCGACGACAAGCACTGTGCTGACCACCTGGTTGGTGGCGGAGATATATAGCAACAGTGGTTCCCTTTCCCGTGGGGTTTCTAGTACTGGCGAGGTGGATAGCAGGTGATACATTGCAAATGTATCTATAATTTTTGATGTTCCATGCTTAGTTTTATCCACTTTCTTGTGTTTTGTTCCAACTTTGGAGTACTTTTCATATGATTTCTTAGACTAACCTATTAACAAGAGCCACAGTGCCAGCTGCCTGTTTTTTGCTGTTTTTGGTTCCATGAAAGTCAAAAAATGAATATTCTCGGAATTGGACGGGACAAAAGCCAAAGTGCCTATTTTTCCGGAAGGTATCAAGTGCCAGAATACGCGACGGAGAGGAGCCAGGGGTCGGCCACACCACCTGGCCACGCGGCCAGGCTTGGCCCACGCCAGGGGGTGGTCTGGCCGACCCCAGCACCCCCTCGGCCTCTCCTTCCGCCTATAAGTTGCCCTCGGGACGAAAACCCTAAGTACCCGATCAAAAATCCACGGAAGAGTATGTAGCCGCCGTCGTCTCTGTCCCTAGATCGGGGGGATCTGAAGCTCTTCCCGGCACCCTGCTAGAGAGGGGAATTCAGCCTGGAGGCTTTCTTCATCACCATGCAAGCCTCTGGTGTGATGCGTGAGTAGTTCATCCTTGGACTACGGATGCATGTAGTAGCTAGATGGCTGGTTTCTCCTCCTTTGTGCTTTCATGTTTAGATCTTGTGATCTCCGTTCATGATCAAGATCATCTATTTGTAATTTATACATGTTGTGTTTGCGGGGATCCGATGGATATTGAGATGCTATTTCAGATTGATTATTGATTCTATCATGTCTTTGTTATTTGAGATCTTGCATGCTTTCCGTTGTTAGTAGCTATCTTGGCGAAGTAGATGCTAGCAACTCCAAGAGTTAGTATTTATGCTCGATAGTGGGTTCATGCCTCTGGTAATCTGGGGAAGTGACAGAAATCTCTAAGGTACTAGATGTGTTGTTGCTACTAGGGAGAAAACAACGATCCTTTGTTCATAGAACAATTGTATTGTTTACTTTTGTTGGGGTTATACTTTCCGGGTATCCTCACAGTTCCTCACTAACCAGGGTGGCCCACTTCGGGTTAGAGCTTTGCTTCACGGGTGGCCTAGTCGGGAGAGAAGACGGAGTCCAATCCGGCTACGGGAAGGCCCAGAAGACTTACCGACTTAGGCCCATAATGTTACTTGTAGTTCAAGATGTACTCTGTAACCAACTCTTAGTCATAGCCGGATTGATCTCTCCTATAAACTCTAGGCCGGATATCTATATAAGCCGTCCTAGGGAGAGCCTTTAGGACACACCCAATACTTTAGACCCTCAACTCGCACAGGCGATACCATTGTAACCCATATTCCGGCTCTGCCGTATTACTGGATTGCTAGCAGGAGTAGGATCCGTCCAAAGCCGGCGGATTCGAACCTGGGTAAACTTGTGTGCTCATCGTCCCGGAATACCATACGTCTCACCCCCCCTCTCTTCCGCATGCCTCGAGGACCCCCTCATGGCGTACTTGTCATCAATCCGACGACAGTTGGTGCCCACCGTGGGGCAAGTGAGCTTCGGATCTGCGTTCCGAGCGGAATCTGCAAGAATCAGAATCGGCGAGACCATCAGCGTCGGTCGAATCCTCTACGCCAGCGACGTCCCTCTCATCGTTCTCGACGAGACTTGGATTCTGGCTAGGGAAGCCGTGACTGCCTATACAATCATGTCTTTTTGCGAGATCAGTGTTTACATCGGTTTCGCTGAAACTGCCCAACCCACCCCAGTGGTGACGATAGAGGCAGAAGAAACTTCTGGGTCCCCTTTGTCCGCGGAGGCTGTAGAGTTCCGGATCTCAGAAAACCCTAATACCACCCAGCCCGCACCAGTTGTGGAGATAGTGGAGAAATCCGAGCCTGAAGAAGACCTCACGGTCCAAGTCAAATCTGGAGTGGATCTCCCTGGAGAAGCCGGATCCCAGATCGACCCACCCGTGGAAGTCGAAATCCAGGAGGAGCATATCAACGACACTGATTCCGGCTCTGATGATGCCAGGACAGACAGGCCTTTCCTCAGGTACACACTAAGACGTATGATACTGCAAGGTGCTAGCGCAGATGCAATCCTCGAAACCATTAAAAGTTTCGATATGGCTGATCATGAAAGCCTCAGGTACCTCAGGAAGCACGCATCACACTTCGTCGGATATGTTGGATCCAGATCCGGCTCTGTCGATGCTAGAGAAAACACTGACTCGGTGCTGGAGGCAATTGGAACAAACGCCGACGTTCCCGCATCCTCGGATGAATCTATGACATCGGCAGATTTCCGAAAGTTCTCCGTGGAATATGAAGAGGAGTACAACTCCAAAGCTGCAGAAGAAGGAGAAGCCATGGATGAAGGATCCAGGGAACACTCTCCCAAAGCACAGGATGACATGGACGTCAGAGATAATCCCGAGGTCCAGATGTCCGAAAGTACCGATCAGAGCTTGACTCCGGGAAACGGACCCAACGCCGTCTTTGCTACCGGCGCTGCCAAGAAGGCAAAGAAGAAGAACAAGAAGAACAAGACCCTGGCAAAAGACCCTCTGACAGAGGAGGTGATTGCCGAGGAATACGAGGAAGACTCGGATGGAGCACTTATCCCAGACGAGCCAAAAAAAGAAGCATCGGTGGATGGACACGTGATCACTGAAGGTGCGCGTAAACTCATCGATGCCGCCTTAACCACACCTATCCCTACAGCTGCAGAACTTATTGCAGATGAGCTAGACGAAAGGGCCCAGGCCCTAGAAGCGCGTCGTCAACAACTCCTTGATGAAGCCAAAAACATCGAGGTGGAGAAGAAGCGCATGTCAACCAAGGAGTACATGTCCCGTGTACATCAGAAGACATGGTAGCGTCACATAGATGACAACCAATTCCCACGTGTCCGTGCCGTCCTTTTCGGAGATGAGATGGGGAAGCCACGGAAGGATAGCAACGGAGATTGGGTATACCCAACACCAGTGCAAAATACCGTGGCAGCTCGTGAAATTCTATCAGCCAATCCAGGGCCAGAGAAGATACGCTTGGGTATCAAGCTACTCAACAAGGGACTGGAGCAGCAGAAGGTCGCCCTGTCCGGAAGTCAAAAACTGGTCTTGGATTCTGACCAATGTCGCAGAGATCCGGCATGGGCTGACGTAAGATCCCATTACGTTCGGGCGCAGTACCATCACCCCGAACGCAAGGAAGACAATTATTCAAGAACCGGATCGTCAGGACAGCATCGCAGAGCTACACATAACTGGAGCAATGTCGCTCCAGCAGCCGAGAAAGACGCGATCGCTGCACTGAATCCGAGGAATCCTCCCCGACGAGAATTTAACGATCGAAAGGGAGAAGATAAGGAGAAACGTCGGGAGGAGGATTGTCAGAGAATGCCACCTCCTAGACATGAGAGCCGTTCGGCTGAGCCTCACCGTGGTGGGAACGAAGGACGAAGGAACGACGGAAACCACGCTGGAACAAGCCGGCAGGGGGCTCGTCATAGTCAAGAACCTCCTTGGAACCAAAATAATGACGCTCCGGACGGAGGCCGGCGATCAGCTGGAAACTATCCAGCTGCACCACCCTCTCCACCACACAGTTATCACAACCGCCCCCAAGGAGGTCAAGGAGGACGACATGGCGGAGGAGGTGGTGGCAGAAGCCGAAGTCCGGCTCCAAGGCACCGCAGCCACAGCCAACATTCGGGACGATCTCTATCCCCGAACGACGCAAGGCATAGGATCAACTCCAACATAGAGGCTCGGCGCTATGAAAACGATGACGTGTACGTGGGCCCAAAGTGCTTTGGACCACGCATCAGAGCTACAAAATTCCCGGAAGGATTTGCTATCTCAAGACATATCCAAGCCTACGACGGTTTTGCTCGACCAGACACCTGGTTATAGGATTTCTTCCAAGCTTGCTGCATCGCTAAAGGTGGAAACAGCCTGGTCGCAACCCGATATCTCCCACTTATGTTGCGGAAGACGGCACGATCATGGCTCAATGAACTTCTGGCAAACACCATCCACAACTGGTATGATTTGCAAAGTGCGTTCTTTCGGAATTTCGAAGGCACATATCGGAGGCCCTGTACGGTTGGAGACCTACAGCGTTGCACCCAGAAAGCCAGAGAAACTTGCCGGGATTATCTCGGACGATGGATCGACACAAAAAACTTCTACGAAGGAGTAAACGATCAAACTGCGATTGAAGCTTTCATCGTAGGTCTCCCAATTGGTTTACTACGCGATCGCTTGAAGTGTGACAAGGTTACTGATCTGGGAGAGATGATAGAAACAACGAGCAAGTATGCAGATGCTGACGACGATGCAGAGGGATTACTCAATGCCCTGGTTGTGCCTCATTCGGCAAAAAAACCAAAGCAACAAGCTCAGAAGCGCAAAAATACCTCGGAATAAAAACCCAACGCGGAGACAGCAGTGGTCACTACTATTTTCGGGTCTAGAGGACGAGGAGGACGTGGCGGAGGCCGCGGGCGTAGCCGTGGGACGTCAAGGGTCCAAGGCAGAGGAGAGCAACAACCAGGCAAAACCTACACTTGGGCCGACATTGCCAATAACCCATGTGTACATCATTTAGACACCAATGGGGGCTCGTCCCACACCAACGCTGAATGTCATTTTAATGAAGACATCAAGAGAGATGATACCGCGGGCTACAAAGCTAAGCGGAAGAAGGGAAAGAAAAATCCCGAAAAAGACAAGGAGACCAAGGAAGATTCTGACGTGGAGGAAGCTGATGCTTCAAATCCCAAGTCGGAAGGGAAGAAGACTTTTCCCAGCAAGAAGGACACTTACGTCACCTTCCTCGGATCTCAACCAGCAAAGGTTAAGAAAGCAGTTCTCCACGAGCTCAATGCAACAGCTCCAGCTGTCCCTCGGTATCTGGACTGGTCGAAAGTGGCAATCACGTTTGATAGCGCTGATCATCCGCCTAAACTACACAGGCGAGGAAAATACGCCTTAATTGTCAATCCACTTATTGACGGTTATGGTTTCTCCAAGACCCTCATGGACGGTGGTAGCAGCATCAATATTCTCTATGTCGAAACGCTACGTCGGATGAAGATCTCGGAAACACAGCTGAACCATAGCTCTATGATCTTTCACGGACTTGTCCCAGGAAGACAAGCTAATTCCCTGGGAGAGATCACTTTGGATGTTACTTTTGGAACTCCAAAGAATTATTGGACGGAGGCACTTTCCTGTGAAGTGGTCCCGTTCAAGAGCGCATACCACGCTATATTCGGACATCCGGCTTACTGGGCTTTTATGGCTTGTCCATGTTACATTTACAATATGATGAATATTCCAGGTCCCAACGGCATGATAACCATCAGGGGAGACCCGAAGAAGGCGCGAGAGTGCGAAGATGGAAATGCCGCCTTTGCTGAAGCCGTGCTGCGCGCCCAGGAGTACCAGGAGATCAAGAAGAGCATAGATCCGTCCGAGATGCCCGCAACGAAGAAGGAGGTCACAAAGCCAAATCCGGAGTTCAAGGCATCAGAAGAGACGAAGACGACGCCGTTGAAGGATGATGACCCCTCCAAGGTGACCCAGATAGGCATAGGCCTAAGTAGTGCATAGGAAAGCGCGCTCGTCAAGTTCCTCCAAGCAAATCAAGATATCTTCGCATGGCAGCCATCTGACATGACCGGAGTACCTAGGGAACTTGTCGAGCACTCTCTAAATGTAAACCCGGATGCTAAACCCGTCAAACAGTCCTTACAACGGTTTGGCGATGAAAAGCGTAAGGCAATAGCTAAGGAACTAGCACGGCTCGAGTTAGCCGGATTCATAGAAGAGGTCATCCATACTGATTGGTCGGCCAACCCTGTAATGGTCCCTAAAAAGGACACCACTGATTTAAGGATGTGTGTTGATTATACTGCCTTGAACAAGGCTTGTGCAAAAGATCCGTTCGCTCTGCCTAGAATTGATCAAGTTATCGATTCTACGACAGGCTCGGAACTCCTCTGTTTTCTCGACGCATATTCCGGTTATCACCAAATCCAGATGAAGGAATCTGACAAAGTCAAAACTTCATTCATAACCCCCTTCGGAACCTTCTGTTTTGTTACGATGTCCTTTGGGCTGAAGAACGCAGGAGCTACATACCAGCGCACGATGCAGCGTTGCCTCCATGATCAACTTGGACGCAATGTACATGCATACGTGGATGATATCGCGGTCATGTCCAAAAAGAAGGAAACGTTGATTTCCGACTTGGAGGAAACATTCGCCAATCTACGAAAATACAACATCATGCTTAACCCGAAGAAATGCTTTTTTGGAATACCAGCCGGAAAATTGTTAGGTTTCATCGTGTCTCAAAGAGGCATAGAGGTGAACCGCGACAAGATCAAGGCTATTCTCAATATTTCCAGGCCAACTCGCCTGAAGGACATACAAAGATTAACTGGTTGCATTGCTGCGGTCAGTCGATTTGTAAGCCGGCTTGGTGAAAGAGCCGCACCATTATACAAACTCCTGAAGAAGACCAAGGATTTTGTCTGGACTGACGAAGCTGAACCTGCACTACAAGACCTGAAGAAAGTACTCTCATCTGCTCCTATCCTTGCAGCACCGGAACCTCAGGAACCGATGTTGCTCTACATTGCTGAGAAAAATAAGGTTGTCAGTATCGTTATGGTAGTGGAGAGACCAGAAGAAAATCAGGAACACCTGGTGCAGCGTCCGACGTACTTTGGCAGCGAGGTCCTGACAGAATCAAAACAGCGGTATCCGCACTATCAAAAGTTGGCTTACGATGTTTTTCTAGCATCTCGTAAGTTACGACACTAGTTTTAGGAGCATCCAATTACCGTGGTGAGCAAAGCTCCCATGAGAGATATAATCAACAATAGCGATGCCACAGGAGGCGTCGCCAAATGGGGCATAGAGCTTGCAGCTTTCGATATTGAGTACAAACCCCGGACAGCAATCAAATCCCAGATCCTTGCTGACTTTGTCGCTGATTGGACAGAGACCAAGGAGAACATGGTCCGTCCTGAGTCGGAATATTGGACCCTCTTTTTGGATGGGTCTAAGGCTCGAGGGGGCTCGAGGGCTGGCGTGGTGCTCAAATCACCCCAAGGAGATAAACTTTTATACGTGTTGCAGATCCACTTCACAGCGACAAACAACATTGCCGAGTATGAAGCACTGCTGCATGGAATCCGGATTGCTAAGGATATTGGCATCCGACGTTTGATGTGTTACGGAGATTCGGATCTTGTTGCTCAGCAAGTCTCGGATATTTGGAAGCAAATAAGCACATGGCAGCATATAAAGCTATCGTGGATGATCTATCTAAATCGCTCAAGGGGTTTGAAGTTCAACACATCCCTCGAGCAGAAAATGAGGAAGCAGATGCACTATCTCGAATAGGCTCTGCGTGGAAAGAGGTCCCGGATGGCGCATTTTTACAGCACCTCAAAGTTCCCTCGATAAAGGAAGTAGATGAGGAATATCCGACCAAATCTGACTCACCTTTGATAGCAGTTCTGGCTGTAATCCCCAGCTGGACTCAACCCTACCTCGATTATTTGGTAGATGGCAAATTACCCGAAGACGAGGTACTGAGCCGATGGATTATCCGACGAGCAAAAGCCTATACTATTGTTAAAGGTGAGCTCCATAAACAGAGTGTTTCTGGGGTTTTTCAGCGTTGTGTATCTCCGGAAGAAGGAGTGGAAATCTTAAGGGAAATCCACGAAGGAGAGTGTGGTCACCACGCTGCAGCCAAATCTTTAGTGGCAAAAGCTTTTCAACATGGATTTTTCTGGCTTACAGCTCAGGCAGATGCCGAACGATTAGTCAAGACATGCAAAGGCTGCTAAAAGTACGCCAAGCAAGCTCATGTTCCGGCTGATCAGCTGCGAACAATACCTATAATATGGCCCTTTGCGGTCTGGGGGCTTGATATGGTAGGACCTTTTAAACGAGCCCCAAGTGGATTCACTCACCTCTTAGTGATGGCGGACAAATTCACAAAGTGGATCGAGGCTAAACCTGTCACTAGTTGTGATGGAGCAACAGCCAAAAGATTTGCCGAGGGTGTTATAATCCGGTATGGTTATCTGCATAGTATTATCACGGACAATGGGAGTAACTTTTCCATGGGAGAGTTGGCTGAATTCTGCGATGAGCAAAATATTCGGCTTGACATTGCGTTAGTCGCACATCCACAGGCTAACGGACAAGTTGAAAGAGAAAATGGTTTAATTCTACAAGGCTTGAAACCAAGACTCGAAGCACCACTACGACATGCTGTCGGGGCTTGGGTAGAGGAATTACCCTCTGTAATTTGGAGTTTACGAACAACTCCGAATAGGTCAACAGGATATACACCTTTCTTCTTGGTCTATGGTGCAGAAGCAGTTCTTCCTAGCGATTTAATTCATACTTCTCCTAGAGTGGCTGCGTATATCGAAGAGGATGCCAAGATTTCTCGATAAAATGATCTCGACTTAGTCGAAGAAGTTCGTGTCGTTGCTGAAATGAGATCTACAGCCTATCAGCAGAAGTTATGCAAGTATCATAGCCAGAGAGTCCGAACTAGATCTTTCAATAAAGGTGATTTGGTTCTCCGGCTTGTGCAACAAAGAAAGCACAAACTTTCCCTAGTATGGGAAGGGCCCTTTTTTCTGTGAGAAATAGAAGTTTTGGTTACCTCAAAGTTTTTCTGAGAAGTTTTTACCATCTTATTTCCTAAATGATCATGTCATAGTCGAAAATCCCAGAATGCTTGAAAGTACTTTATGCTCATGTCCGTTCTGGTTTAGATTTCCGATTCTAAAACTCTACCTTCGGGTATAACTCTAAAAAATTCTAGTCTTTACTTGGGTTATTTGTCTGATTGCTGGATGCAGGTATCTTCCGAGTAGTGAATTGTTGGTACTAGAAGCCGGCTTTGTTTCCGAGTTTAAACTAGTTTAGCAATTGAGCACCGTTGCTCGGCAAAGTTTCCAGCTGAAGGTTTAGCCGGCTCACGAAAGGAACGAGGCGGAAAGCCAGATAAACGATAAGTAGAGACGGAAAATTTCAAGTGCTTATGTGAATATTTCAGGCACACAAAAATTTCAAAAGCCAAAAGTGTTGAATAGATAAAAAGCTTAGCACTAGCAAAAGTCAATAGTACTTAATATTTACAAAACGCACCATGTCTTTCAAAAATAATACATAGTTTTCTAATCTATGATGCAGGAGGAGATGAAGTAGCTGCCGGCTCGCTGGTTACTCCACCTTGATATCGTTCCGAGATGTCCGGATCCGAGGTGGTCCGTTCATCGTCCGAAACTTCTTCGGTTTCTTCTCGAGGAGGCGGTGGAGTATCTACGCGGGTGAAGAAGGGGATCTCGTAGCTGGTCAGATCAGCTATGTGGCACCCATATCCGGTGCAGGAATGCATGATGGCCTGAAGGTCTTGCTCCTGGCCGTCTTCATCTACCTTGCAGTACCCTCTGGTCACTTGCCATATCTCCATGTTTCCATGGTGGCTCATGACCATGGTGAGAGTGTTCTGCGCAGCAGTCCGCGCGTAGGACATGTTCCAGTCCCGAACAAGCTGCGACATCTCCTTGGCCTTGTCCCGCACCTGAAAATCCGACATGCTTGGCATGTCCGGAATCCTGAGAGACTCGCCAATGTCTTCAATAGACAGGCGGAAGTCATGCAGAAGATCACCGACTTGGGTAAGCCGGTGGGTGTGGGGCTCGGAGGAGGAAGAGTCCGTCAAGTTCAGAGGACCTATACACAAAACAAGTCAAGAAAAATATGACATTTATTAAAGTCGAAGAAATGATAAGTCAGACAGATGGAACGTACCAAGAATGACGTCGTCAATCTTGGTCTTCTCCTCCCAAAGACTCTGGAGTTCATCCCGGAGCGCCTCGGAGATATCCTTCTCTCTGCCAAGCTCATTCTTGAGGTCCGAGATAATTTTATCTCGAGCAGCGATCTTGCGATCACGCTCTTCGGTGGCCATGGAGGAGGATTCCAGGACTTGAGCTATGCTCCTTTCATGATCCGCCTTAAGCTTATCCAGCTCTTGGAAGAGTCCCTTGTTTTCCACCACCAAGGTCTTGAGGTTCTCGGCCTCTTCAATCATAGCGATAGATTGTTTCACCAACGCTGTAAGTCAAAAAGAACAATAGTTCAGAAAAATTCGACAGTAAAAAAGCAAAAGACAAGGTTTGAATCTCGAAATGATTTACCTTCGGCTTCATCCTTAGCTACCTTGAGCTCAGCATTTTTAAGCCGGAGAGCTTTGATCCCTCTCCGCTTATCGTTGACATTGGATAATAATTCCTGGTTATAGGAACATACTTTCTGTAAGTCAGAATACCCAAAGTCAGAAAGCTACTTAAGACTCGGGCTAATATTTTTTGCTAAATATCAGCACGAGCCTTGGGGGCTACACTAGTTCATTCTTTGGCATCCTAATGAAGCACAAACTCAGATTCTATATCCTAATTCATGCTTGGGGGCTAGAGGATATGATATAACATAATGTAAAAGCAAGAGTTGGAATTCCGACTTACATATTGCTCGTGGGTGAGTTTGTCTAAACCCGCGTTCACTTCAGCTGCCACTTTCTTGGCAAGGGTAAGAGGGATTACTAGGGCTGTTGGAAGCTCACCAGTCCTGATCCTCTCGTCGCGAAGGCGGACTTGAGCGAGAAGGTCAGAGAACTTGACGTCCTCTACTTCTTGCGCTTCCTCCTCGGGGGATAGATGGCTTTTGTCTAGGACTTGCCTGGGCAGCCGCTGGATTTCCTCTGCAGATTTTCGGGATAGGCCAAACTTGGCAAGTCCCGGATTGTTGAGGAGGTTTTCGGCGAAGACTTCAGCCGAGGGATCATTACCCGAAGAGGGTTCACCCTTATCTTTAGCTGACGCACCCACGGTGACGTCAGTCTGCGACCCAAGGATCGCGGGCTCCGTTGGAGGAGCCGGATCTTCTGCGACCACCGGAGAAGGAATGATCACCGGAGTTGCAGAAGGTTGAGGGGCAGGAGTTGGAGGAGCCACAGCAGGAGAAGCTATGGTGAGCTTCGTCTGTCGCAGGGGCTGAATCCCTTTCCCCTTACCCTTGATGAGAGGCTTTGCTCTGAGAATGTAGTAAAGTCAGAAACATTACATCTTAGAAAGAAATTCGAGAAAGGTACAAAGGCGGAAATTGTGAATGAAAGTTACCTCTTCACAACAGGCACTTCCTTTGTGCCAACAGCCACTGTCGGAGCTTTGCGCTTCTTGAGCGCAAGGTCCGGCAATGGGACCACTTCAGTCTCCTGAGAAAACTCAGGAGGATATCCTTCGAGTGGAGCAAGCTCCGACTCGGGGAGATCAGCAAGCTGAAGACAAGAAAACATATCAACATTGCAGTATATAACTTAGAGATTGAAACACATAAAAGGTGTATTGATGGAAGCTTACCGGCACCACAGGGTTTTCTGCTATGTACATATCTAGAGAAATCTCCAGAATCCTCCTCTCGATCCACTCCTTGATCAGCCACTTGATCTGGCTGATGTGGCCTTGAGTGGTGTAGGATCTGGGGCTGATACGGAGGGAGTCTTTTTTGGAAGACGTGATGGAATGCATCAGTCTATCCCTGTGGTACTGAAGTGGCTGGATCCGACGTGAGACCCAGCACTGGACCAAGTTGGATCCCTTCAGACCCATGTGCTTGATCAGATATTCGATCTGCCTCTTAGCAAGGATCAGATGGTCGGTGAGAGCCGGAGCAGCCTTGTCCCAGGAAGGCTAGGCCGTGGCAGCTCCGTCGACAAAAACAGGCAAAGCAGTAGCTTTGTTGGGAGCCAGAATATCCCTATGATAGAAGAAAGTGGCTAGCCATTGTTTGACCAAGTCACTGGCAGAAATTTTGGGATATGACCGGTCTCGTCTAACAGAAAAGCTACTGGTGCCGGTGATGTAAGGAACACCGGCAGTGATGGAATTTCTCCGGACATGAAAATAGTACCGAAAGAGAAGCAAACTCGTCCTAATGCCGAGAAAGCCCTCGCAAAGCGCAGCATATGTGCTCATTTCTAGAAGAGAATTGGGAGGAAGATTGTGGAGTTGAACTCCATAGTGATCTATCACCTCGGAGAAGAACTCCGAGGGAGGAAAAGACAGACCTCGGTCCAGATGGGTGCCGAAGTGGACACGCTCGCCCTCGCGCGGGTTGGGGATGGTTTCGCCGGAGCCGCTCCGCTAGTCGCCTGCGGCAAGGAGCCCCTCCTTCTCCACATTCTTGAGGCCGTCCTCGTCAAGGGCGCAGGGGATCCAGATTCCCCGGAAGCTCTCCTTCTCCGCAGCTGCTTCCGTCGATGCTGCCGCCGCCAAACCAGAAGAAGAAGATGAAGAAGCCATTTTTCTCCGGTGAGAAAGTGACCTAAAAGCGGCGGCGCTGGGAGTCTTCTATGGGGGGAGGAAGAGAGAGATCTGAGCGCGCAAGAGGATTGGGAGGAAAGGAAACGGCAAAGACTGGTGGAAAGGAGAAGGAGAAATCCAAACCCCTTATATCCACCTAACTGCGCCAAGATTCGTGCAAATGCTATAGTGTAACCGCCACGCGTCGTGAAAAGAACTAGGAAGGACCCACGCAATGATTGCGTCTCCTCGATCTCCACGCTCGCATTGAAACGGCGCCTCGGTTCCGCGAACCACGGACCCACCAACGGTCGTGCTGATGGCACACCTGTCAAATGACGTGACTTGACCATGCTTGTGTCAGGTGGCGTGGAAACCAAGTTCCTGCTTAGTTTAAAATTGAGCTGGAAAATCTGAGTAACTAATTGATAGGTCCGACTTATTTTTAAGACCCGGATCGTATTTTTGTAAAGTTTCAGGAACCCTTCAAGATTCTGCAAGCCGAAGATCAAGTTAGACGATAATAAAATCTGACTTTGGATCTTGGAGGCCTCCGGGGGCTGCTGTTGGGGATATACTTTCCGAGTATCCTCACAGTTCCTCACTGACCAAGGTGGCCCACTTCGGGTTAGAGCTTTGCTTCACGGGCAACCCAGTCGGGAGAGAAGACGGAGTCCAATCCAGCTACGGGAAGGCCCAGAAGACTTACCGACTTAGGCCCATAATGTTACTTGTAGTTCAAGATGTACTCTATAACCAACTTTTAGTCGTAGCCGGATTGATCTCTCTTGTAAACCCTAGGCCGGATATCTATATAATCCATCCTAGGGACAGCCTTTAGGACACACCCAATACTTTAGACCCTCAACTCGCACAGGCGATACCACTGTAACCCATATTCTGGCTATGCCGTATTACTGGATTGCTAGCAGGAGTAGGATCCGTCCAAAGCCGGCGGATTCGAACCTGGGTAAACTTGTGTGCTCACCGTCCCGGAATACCGTACATCTCACCCCCCTCTCTTCCGCACGCCTCGAGGACCCCCTCATGGCGTACTTGTCATCAATCTGACGACAACTTTACACGAAGTTCGTAAAGCAATAATCTGTTGCTTGCAACTTAGTACTGGAGGGGGTTCGGATGATAACCTGAAGGTGGATTATTAGTCATAGATGCAGTTGGATGGAGGTCTATGTATTATGTTGTAATGCCCAATCAAGTCTCAGAGGAGTCAAGATGATTAGTATATGCATGTATTGCTTTCTCGGTGTTTGTCAATTGCCCCGCTGTAATTTGTTCACCCAGCATGTTATCTATCTTAAGGAGAGCCACCTCTAGTGAACTATGGATCCCGGTACTTTTTCTTTACATACAATCTACAATCTTTTACTGCTTTGTGTTTACTTTCTACAAACTTTTACTTCTTTCCATTCGATACGTTTAATCCTTTGTTTTCCGCAAAACACGGTGAGATTGACAACCTCATCGCAAGTTGGGGACAAAGTTCTGTGGTTGTGTTGTGCAGGTCTCCACGTTGCTACTAGCACCGGTAGTGCGCTCTGCCAAAGCTCAGCTAGTAACACCTTTGGGGTGTTTCCTTGCTTCTACTGGTTCGATTAAACCTTGGTTTCATAATTGAGGGAAAACTTTCTGCTGTGCTCATCATACCTTCCTCTTGGGGTTCCCAACGAGCTCTACATCGATCGTCGAGTGCATCAGCAGGCGCTTGAGGTCTTCGAATGCTTCCTGCGCTTCGTTGGTCCACTCGAACTTTTCAGCTTTGCGGAGGAGTTGGTAGAAGGGCAGTGCCTTTTCACCCATCCGACTGATGAATCGACTGAGGGCCGCGATTCGCCTAGCCAGTTGTTGAACGCCCCTTATGTTTTTCGGCTTCCCCATGGCTAGTATGGCTTTTATTTTCTTCGGTTTTTCCTCGATTCCTCTCACGGAGATTAGGTACCTGAGTAGTTGCCCAGATGGCACGCCAAAGGCACATTTATCCGGATTGAGCTTTGATCCGGTAGCAGTCAAGGTTGGTAAAGGTTTCGCGCAAATCGTCGATTAGGGAGGCTTCCTCTTTGGTCTTGATTACTATGTCGTCGACATAGACTTGAATGTTGCGACCAAGTTGTTCCTTGAGGTAAGCCTGCATGCACTGCTGGTAGGTGGCTCCCGCGTTCTTTAGCCCGAAGGGCATTGTGTTGTAGCAGAACACACCAAAGGGCGTTGTAAACGCTGTTTTCTCTTGATCTTCCTCCTTCATTCGAATCTGATTATAGCCTGAGTAGGCGTCGAGGAAGCAGAGGCGCTCGCATCCCGCGCTGGAGTCGATGATCTGGTCGATGCGCGGCAACAGGAAGTGATCCTTTGGGCAGTGCTTATTCAGAGAGGTGAAGTCTTCGCACATCCGCAGGATATCCATGTTCTTTTTTGGTACCAGAACCGTGTTGGTGAGCCAAGTGCTTTCCTTGATCTCGCGTATGAATTTGGCGTCGAGGAGTCTGTTGATCTCCATTCCAACTGCCTTCGCCCGTGGCTCAGATAACCGTCGGATTGTTTGCTTGACTGGCCTTGCGTCTGGGTTAATGTTAAATGCGTGCTCGGCGAATTCCCTGGGAACTCCTGGCATGTCCGCAGGACACCAGGCGAAAATTTCCCAGTGCTCACAGAGGAATTCGACGAGCACGAGTTCCTATGCGGGACTCAAGTTGTTGGCGATGAGCGCCGTTTTGGCGGGATCTGATGGGTGGACCTGCACTTTCTTTCTATGCACTGATGAGTCGAAAGATAGATCAGGCGAGCTTGGCCGGCTTAGGGGAGGTAGAATGTTGTCTGTCGACTCCTTTAGTCTCGCGAGTTCTTCCTACATGCCGAAGGACTGGGAAATTCTGTTGAATTCCCTGTCGCAACTGTCGGACCTCTCGAAGATTCCGTTGATTGTGATGACGACATTGGGACCTGGCATTTTCATCTACAAGTAGGCGTAGTATGGCACTGCCATGAACCTTGCGAACTCGACACGTCCGAGGATGTAGTGGTACTGTGAGGGCCAGTCGACGACCTCAAAGTCGATGCGCTCGCGCTGAAAGTTTTTTGGCGTGCCAAAGATAACGTCGAGGTTGATTTTGCCCAGGGGATATACGCCTTTTCCTGGGACGATGCCGTGGAATGTTGTGTCCGAGGCCTCTAGGCAAGTCAGAGGGATCCCCATTGCTCGCAAGGTACTCGCGAATATAAGGTTGATGCCGCTTCCGCCATCCATGAAGACGCGGCTCATGTCGAAGCCTCCAATTTGTGCCTCGAGTACGAGGGGACAATGGCTTGGGCGAGGTACTTGAGGCAGATGGTCGCTTTTGTCAAAGGTGATGCAGGACTCGCTTCCACTGAGGTACTCAGTGGTAGATGGTGGCGAGTGTGTGGCCAAGTTGACTTGGCGAGTGATGGCCTTCTGCACTCAATTGGAGGGGCGTCCTTTTTGGATCATCATAGTACCCATGGCCCGTGGGTAGGCTTCACCTCCCTGGTGCTGGTCCGGCGCAGCTGCGTTTGGGGGCATTCTAGGTGGCGGTGGCGGAGCACCATGTGCCACAGCGCCTGGAGCTTCTCCGTAGCCTCTTTCGACTGTGTTGCGATTCATCCGAACCAATCCCTCATGTAGTTTGAGGAACTCGCGGCAGTCCTTAAGGAGGTGGCTGGACTTCTTCTTTCCATCATGCTTGTCGATGTAGAAGTGCACCGTGCATGGCCCGAACAGTTTTTCTTCAATGGATGTCGCGGGTGCCTCATCATGGTTGCGGCGTTGCCACACTTGCGTGGTTTTCCCGGAGTCACGGTATCCACCGCTACGGTATCCGTTGTGGCGGTTATCGTCGCGTCTGTCGGCATAGCCAGTTGCGACCATGTTGATGTCGTCGCGGTCATCGTAGATGCGCATACGGCATTTGCCTCGGCGGTCGCGTCTGCGCTCGAGTTCTGCCTCCTCGTCGTAGTGAACGCGATTTTTCACCGAATCTTCTCCATCGGCCCACCGATTCGTGATTTCCATCAAGTGGTCAATGGGCTTGGTCTTTGAGCGGCCCAGCTCCTCCCTGAGCTCTATGCGGTGGACGCCGTCGTTGAATGCGTCAATCGTGCGATCCTCCGAGATGTTCTCTGCGGAGTTCTTGATGATAGACCACCTTTGGATGTAGGAGCGTAGCGATTCGCCCGATCTTTGCTGTCAGCATCTCAGCTCTTCGATTGATGCGGGCCGCTTGTATGTGCCCTTAAAGTTGTGCACGAAGCTGTAAACCAGCTCATCCCAACTACGAATCGATCCACGTGGGAGGTTGTTGAGCCATGCTCCAGCGGCGCCCTGCAGCTATAGCTGTAAGCATTGCATGGCCGTGCTTCGACTGCCTCTGTGGAGCCTGACGGAGGAGATGTGGTCCTCTAGCCAAATCTTTGGGTCCTGTAGGCCGTCAAACTTCGAGTTCTCCCACGGGAGTTTGAACCCCTTGGGCATTCACTTCTGCCTGATGCACCTGCTGAAGCATCTGGCACCACAGAGCTCCACATCTTCCTCTTCTGAGTCAGTCGACCAAGCACGTCGCGCCCTTGATTTGTCGATCTTGCGCTGCGTGATGTCATCACGCGTGTCGTATTCATGGTCGTGTCGCCGTGAGCGGCGACGTCGAGACAGGTCGTGACTGTCATCACTGGATGAGGGCGAGGAGTAGCGCTTTGCCTTTCTTTGGCTCCGGTGTTGGCTCCTTGTCGAGGGCGGCCTCGATTAATCCCAAGCCTGCAATCGTAGATCGGTGCATGGCGGCTCGGGGATCTCCAGCTGGTGGCTAGTTATTGAGGAGGTACATGGTGGTCGCTGTAACTGCAGCTTGTGGCGTCTTTGGAACCACATTGCCCCGTGTGTCGACCGTCATGGAGCTGAAGTGGAGGACCTTTGCAACCTCTATGCGTTCTTGCTCAGTGAGATGGGCCATCCGAGATAACCTCTTGTTTGCGAGGTACTCGTTGCCCTTTGAGGAGGATCCTTCGTGGGAGGAGAGCCTAGCACGTCGAAGACTTGATTCATCTGCCGCCCTTTTGCGTGCTTCGAGTTGCGTGATCGTTTGCGCTTGGCGCTTAAATTCCTCCTTAAGGAGCCAATGGTAGCCCATCAGAAGTTCCTGCGAGGAACCTGGGGGTAATGGGTTGCCCCTAGGGCCTCGCGGCAGCGAGCCCATTCAAGCTCATTGAGCCTGACCACAACGCGTTCGCCGGTCTGCTCGTTGGTTATGGTTGGAGGTTCGATTGCTCCTCCATTGTTGATGGGGGTGCGATTGCTACCATTGCCGCTGTTGCCACCGTTGCCGCCATTGCCACCGAGAGGTGGGTCGGTTCCGTTACCGTGATTGCCCGTGTTGTCGCGGTTGGCGGAGGTATCGCCTGCGTTGATGACGGCGCACATGAAGTGATTGGGGAAGGCGCTGCTTCCGCAGCTCTCAGATCTGGAGCCATAGGCTCCATCCTCAGTAGCCAGGTCGCTCAGATCAGATTCGCGACTGTTGTCGCTAACCGTGTTCTCGACTGTTGTCGGGGCGTTGAGCTCACTGAGGGTGCCGATCGATGGAGGGAACCATGATGCTGGGGCAATCGACGGCACCATCGGCTGGTCAGGCATGCGAAGTGTGCCCATCTGACCAACTTGGAAGCGGAAGCTCCCTATTGCCAGGCTGATCCCGTCGCCCACAGACTCGAAAGCCGGGCGAATGGCCGGCGTGTGGACGGTGAAGTCGAACGCGCCGAAGAGCTGGCGAATCTTCGCTGTTGCAGAGTTGTAGATCGCGGTTGATGGGGCCAAAGAAGCCGCAACATTAGCACTCCCAATTCCCACAAACGGCGCCAATTGACGAGGGTTTAACTCATCAATGACCATTGTTATGGACTTGGATTTTGGAGAAGGAGGGAGCGCTGGAGACATCTATCGGCTAGCAAACAAGCACATAGGGGACTCGAAGATTTACCCAGGTTCATGTCTCGTAGAGGTCCCTACTCCTGCTTGTCTGCTCGTGGAATTATCAAAGGAATCGAAGATTACAATGGTGCGCAAATGCAATCTGGCGAGGGTTGTGGAAACTAGGGTTGCGTGTGTCCTCCTCGCTGCCCCCTCCTAGCCTTTATATAGATAGGCTAGGTGTCGGGTAGCAGGTCGAGTCGGTTACAGGTTAGGGTTTTCCCCTTTGAACTTTCTATCTTTAGCTTCTTCTTGTTCTTCAAGCAATCGAGAGTCCGCGGGTTACTCGAGTTCTTCATTTGGGCCTTGGCAACACCGTGGGCTTCTATGTATTCAGGCTATATATACCAAGCTCGAGTACCTGTAGGGTATACCCATGTCACCCACAAAGTCGGATCTCGCATGGATCCGATGTCCTGAGGTCGGCTGCCCCATGGTGGGTGCCAACTATCGTCGTATCGATGATTGGTACACCATGGGGGAGGGTCCTCCAGGCATGGAAAGAGAGGGGGTGTGAGATATGAGGATGTCCGGGACGGGGAGAACACAAGTTACCCAGGTTCATAATCAACGGCGGCGGTCAGATCCTACTCCTATAATCAATCCACTACAATTGTTAATATACGGAGGATATAGAAGGTTTGACTAGGATTCGCCTATGAGAGGTGAGATTTCTTATTCTCTAAAGGCTTCCCATATGCAGCCTTATAAATTAATCCGGCATAGGTATTAAAGGGAGAAATCCTATCCGGCTACGGTACATAATACAACATAGTCGGTAACTACTACATCTTGTACTTCGAGTCTTCTGGTATTGGCCCAAATCGGTAATCCTTCTAGGCCTTCTCATAGCCTGATGGGTCTCCGCATGTCTCGTTGCATGAGCCGCCCGTGGATCCATAGGCTCTAACCCTGGTGGGTCACCCTAGTCTCCGAGTACAATTGATTTTTATAGCAAAAACGTATGATTCTGACGCTAAGGCTGCTGCAGCGCTAATACTTTCTTCAGTATTGTTGAGCCATCTCGCTCTTCCATGTGTGCGGAGGTGGGGCACCTAGGGATTCCAAGCATAGGGGGGTCGGTGGCGCAAGGGGAGGGTGATTGTCATATGAGTTGTCAATACTTCTCTGTAGTACTCCTTCATCGTTGGCTTGATGGTGTTGTCGTCGATCAATGGTTTACTTGGCACGGGATCGGTCGGAGGTTCCCGTGGGAAAGATCTAGAATGTTTTGCTCGTCCGCGGCACTAGGCTCTCCCAGGCTTGGTGATGGTGACGAGGATGGACTTTTGACCCTGTGTCGCAGAGAGGCTTCCCTCACTACCCTTAGGTTGAGTAAACTCATATCCGTGAACACTTCTGGGTAGAGCGGAGCCATCTCGTAGGTTCCCTTGATCCATGTTGTCATAGGGAGATGGTTTTGTTCCATCAGTCTCCCTACATGTGTTTTCGGTAGGTGCGGATTGGTATTTGTTTTCCAGGTTGTCCATGAACGACTGTAACTTAGCCGACGAGTACCATCTTGCATCAGCTTCAATTGCATCAAGGACATAATTATTTTTACTCCAGCAACGGCACAACCGGATCCAGAGTTGACATAACCGAAAAAGTGGTGAGAGTCTCCCGCACGTAGTAGGGCCCGATCCTCTGCCTCGCCATCGGAGAAACGTTCTACAATTTCAATCACATCGTCGAGGTTTAGTTGTAACCCCTTGTACATCCACCTTTGTTTATGTCGTAGAATCGATACTTTAATCAGCCCATTAATGAAGTAGGGCACCACTACCACGATCGAAATTCCTTCGCTTGAATTTTTGGTCCTGAGGAATCTGGTAATGAACTCTTTCGAAGTTTCCTACGACCCTTGAACATAGTGTGCCTGGTCATAGATATCATAGTAGCCGGTGTAGCGAGATCCGTAGGGTCGAGTCTCAGCTGCGATATCTTCCTTTGACACTTCTTCTGTCGTGATCTCTGCCTTTGGGGTATGTTGACTGGTTTTCTTGGAGATCTAGAAATCTGCAAAATCTTTGGAAAAATGAGATCATGAATTTTCTTCCACCTTGTTCTCTGCTTATGGAGTAGGCTTGGTGGGTTCTTCAGATACTCAGAATTATTGGAAAAATGAGATCATGAATTTTCTTCCACCTTGTTCTCTGCTTATGGAGTAGGCTTGGTGGGTTCTTCAGATACTCAGAATTAGGCCTCCTCCCCAGATAGAGTAGATCCGGATCTTGCTTCCGCCATTTCCATCACTGCTGGGATGGGTTGGGTGGGCTCCGTTGTTTGTCCGAATAACGAAGGATCGGTAGAGGCGATGAAGACGTGAATGCGTCCGAACGGCATGATGGTGTAGTTGGTGACGTACTTGTTAGCCGGAGTCTAGGTCTTGTTGTTGGGGACTATAGGAAGTCGCCAGCAAACATAATGCAACGATGGTGATGTTTTCTCCGATTCCCACAAAGTCGGATCTCGCTAGGATCCGATGTCCTGAGGCCACCTGCCCCACGGTGGGCGCCAACTATCGTTGTATCGATGATTGGTACGCCATGGGGGAGGGTCCTCGAGGCGTGGAAAGAGAGGGAGTGTGAGATATGAGGATGTCCTGGACGGGGAGAACACAAGTTACCCAGGTTCATAATCAACTCCGGCGGTCGGATCCTACTCCTACAATCAATCCACTACAATCATTAATATACGGAGGATATAGAAGGTTTGACTAGGATTCGCCTGTGAGAGGTGAGATTTCTTATTCTCTAACTAAAGGCTTCCCATATGCGGCCTTATAAACTAATCCAGCATAGGCCTTAAAGGGAGCAATCATATCCGGCTACGGTACATAATACAAAATAGTTGGTAACTACTACATCTTGTACTCCGAGTCTTCTGGTGTTGGCCCAAATCGGTAATCCTTCTAGGCCTTCTCATAGCCGGATGGGTCTCCGCCTGTCTTGTTGCATGAGCCGCCCGTGGAGCCATAGGCTCTAACCCTGGTGGGTCAGCCTAGTCTCCGAGTATAATTGATTTTTATAGCCAAAAAGTATGACTCTGAAGCTAAGGCTGCTGCAGCGCTAATATTTTCTTCAGTATTGTTGAGCCGCCTCGCCCTTCCATGTGCGCAAGGGGAGGGTGATTGTCATATGAGACCTCCGTGTCTAGATTCATGTAATGTGTTTAGTAGTTCAACTGTAGAGATATTAAATATCTTAATAATTATGCAATGTGATGAAGATTATATATGATAATGAGTTGTAGGATTCAAATGTCGTTGTAACACCGGAGAATGAGTTAATCCTTTTTCTTAATACACCCAGTTGTAGTGCGCACGGGAATAAAGTGACAGTTTCAACTTTAAAGGTACGCACGTCCACGTATGTTGGCCGACAAGATTTTTCAAGGAATGAAGTCCCAAGAGTAGAGGATCCGGACAATATACTGACGATAGTTTCTCTTTGAATTATTTTCATTGGTTCAACACAGGATATATAGATGTGGACGGACACTTTGATGACACATTTGCAACTTTGTCTAGATATGAATGTATCTAGACATGTTTTAGTGTGTAAATACATACAAATGTAAAAAAAAATTGAGACACTTATTTTAGAACGGAGGTAGTAGTCACTACGGAAAAGAAGTTCTTTGCCGTGTGGTCAAACACACACGGCAAAGAGAACGTGGAACACGGCAACGGCTTTGCCGTGTGTATACACACGGCAGAAGCCACACGGCAACGTTTGCCACGGCAAAGGGCCTGTTTTCTAAATAATACACGGCAAAGCCTTTGCCGTGTGTCTTACGCGTAGACACGGCACAGTAAAGCAACTTGACGCCTTCTTCCGTTTAACGGAGCCAGCGAGCCTTTGCCGTGTTCCTTCTTTGTTGTGTGCTTTTTTACGCTTTGCCGTGTGTCCTTTTGTTACCGTGTAGTGAGGCTTTGCCATGTGCCTCAAAGGATACACACACGGCACAGTCTCCTTCTTTGCCGTGTGCCCGTGGGATACGCATCACGGCAACGCAGCCACCTTTGCCGTGTGTCTTTCCTAGAAGGCACACGGCAAAGGCCCTTCGAGCCAACCAAGGAGCGCACAGGCTGCTGCCACCTGTCGCCTTTGCCGTGTGTATACACACGGCACAGTTACCATTTGGCACTTTGCCGTGTGTAGGCCCTTTTATTTTCCTTTTTTATTTGTTTTTTCTACATCCCTGCATTTAAAACAACAGTTGATATATATGACATCAAATTATATGATCCAAACAAGCAACTATGCTCCAAGCAAACATACACATGATCCAAACACTCATACACATCACAAACATATGATCCAAGCACTCATACACATCACAAACATATGATCCAAGCACTCATACACATCACATGATCCAAACATATGATCCAAGCACTCATACACATCACATGATCCAAACATATGATCCAAGAAAATATATGATCCAAACCACATATCCACTCGATGGCCACCACATACACATCACATGTCCTTGATGCACTCGATGGCCACCACATATCCATATCCTACACGGTCGAAAGCAAAATAGTGAGATTCGCATGACAAATTGTATGGCTAAATTTTTACAAGTGTAGTAGTGGAAGCAACATAGAAATATACAACTTAGCAATAGCATACAAAACTAGTATTGATCAACTTTTAAGGCAAGTTGATGGAAATGACAATTACATGTGATTTTGACAAGTCTCATGGAAAGTTGATGAAAATGACAAGTAAATTTTGACAACTAGGCTAAATTTTCTACAAGTATCATGGCATGGCTAAATTTTCTACAAGTGTGATGGCATGGATAAATTTGACAAGTGTAGGAGAACTAACCGTGATGCACACATGATAGCCACAACCTCAAAGCCCTCCTACAAGATCAAAAGCACAATCATGAGACTCTCCAAGTGTATCGAGTACCGATATCGAGTGATGCACAAGGTCAAGTGTAGGAGAACTAACCAGAAGGACTTTGATCCAGCATGCGGACGACCGGCGGATTGTTGATGGTGAAAGGCGACTGGTTGTTGGATCCACCGTCTGACCCACCAGGCAGCGCCTGGTTATTCGACCCACCAGGCGGCATCAAATTGGCCAACTACACGATGGGAAATTGTGAGCATTAGTACGAAAATATTGAAAATTACGAGTATTAGACAATAAAGACATGTGATCACTTACCCACGGGAAGGCGAAAGGAGGAGTAGGAAAAGACCCTAGTGGAGCAGTCATGAGCATTTGGTTTGCCATCCACTGCGTCATCTGTTGTTGCTGCTCCAGCATCGCCTGCTGCTGCCTAAGCTGCTGCTCCAGCTATAGCTGCCGCTGCTCGGCTGCCTCTCTGCTTGCCCTCTCAGCGGCCATCTCCTCCTACATCATGTAGCCGCGATATCATGAACATTGCAATGTAAAACATGTAGTAAACCAAAGATGACTGAGGAAGAAGAACATACCCGTAACTGGTCGACAACTATAACCGAAGGCCATGGACGAGTCTCTACGGCAGGCATGGAGCTCGTCCTGCCACGCCGGATCTGGCGCATAGACGGAACGGCCCTAGGGTCGACGGACCCGTCAGCAATCCATAGGCGGCCATTCCTCCGGCCCTGTCCCGCCAGCACGGCAACCTCAGGATCGAAGGGGGCGGTGTCAAGGTTGGAATCTTCGCCGTGCACCTTCTTGTACTTCTCGGGGTACTTCGTACCCCGGATCTTGGCTCCCTCATTGATCCACGGGGAGCCGTTCATAGGCTCATCTAAGGTGCGCATCTTCTTCCAAATGGCAAACATGGACGGCTCCACACCTGTCTTTACTTTCTGCAAATGAGAGGACAAAGATAAGTGAAGAGGGGCTCCCTTGTGGAGTAAAGAATAACATGAGAAGCAAAAATAAAGAAAGCATTTGCTCACCTCTTTTTGCCTGACAAGGGCGAGGGGGATGCTGCCTTGGCGGTGTGATCCACCCTTCATCTCCTCTCGCCGCTTCTTTGCGGCCTCGTGTCTCTTGAGGTACTCGGCGTGTGTCCACCACGCTACCATCGCCGTGTAGCACCTCGCGTCATTACCGACAAACTGAGGAGGGTTCTACATCCACAAGGTACAGGTATTAGTACAACATGAAATAGATGAAGGTCAAGAAATCAGTAAAACAGAAACACAACTACCTGCAGGTACTGCCATGGCTCGAAGAGCATGTCCCGGGCTTGACTCTTGTTCATCCAGATCTTACGATCGCCAAACCAGTTGCGGACAGAGTTCACGTGTGCCTCGTAGTGCATGTCTTGCACCTTCCTCTTGGCAAGATCGTTCACGATCGCCATGCACTCCATTGAGTTCTCCCTATGCATGTCGAAGTAATTCTACAAGTATGCACACATGAAAAAAAGGAGTCAAAGCCACGAGTCAAAGCCATGGTGATTTAATTATGAAAAGTGAAACAAACTTACCCAGAACAGAACTTGAATCTTCTCCGCCATGTGGTTGTACTTTTTAGTCGGATCCGGGGCGTAGTGGTAATGCTTCCAAGTCCAAGCTACATCCTCCTGACCATTTGGGAGAGTGACAATCCCAGGAAAATACGCTCGAACTAGGGCCCCAAGGATGCTCGAGTAGCCACGATACGGCTTCATTCCATCCTCATATAGAAAGGAACTGCAAAATGAAAAATCATAATCTGTATGTGATAAAAATTCCAATATATGGTTAGCGGGTCAAATAATGTACCTCTTCCCAACGGGTACGAGAACCTTATCCGCATAGGCATAAGGTAGATCAGGGAGTCTCGCAACCCCACGCCGATACGGAGCCTTGCTCTATGGCGTAAGCCGCGGGTCCATGGCCACGTATGCCTCAAGGTACGACGTCTCATCCTCCGGAGGATCCCACCTCAAGGTCATGTCAAGCTCGTAGGGTAAAGAGCCCAACCCCTCGTCCTGCGACTGCGCCTCCTCCTCATCATCATCCTGGTCCTCCTCCTCCTGGTCCTGGTCCTCCTCCTCCTCCTCCTGGTCCTCCTCCTCCTGGTCCTCCTCTTACCTGTCCTGGTCCACCACGGCCGGGGGGACTAGGATTCCTCCCACGCCTCCCACGCCCTCGGCGCTGTGAAGTGCGCGGTGGAGGACTAGCACGCTCTCTCGAAGCCGATGTTGAACCTTCCGAACCAGCCTTTTTCGAACCACCCTTTTTTGAACCACCACTCACAAGGTCAACCAAGCTTTTCAGCTTTTTTGTAACGCCCTTTCCCCCCGGCATCTTTGAATCACCTGCAAAACAGAATGAAAAGAGTAGTTTATTAGTACACATCAAAAGCAACAATGAACAAAATTAGATGAATAATAGTAAAAGCAACACCGATGAAAATAGATGAATATTAGTAAAAGCAACAACGATGAAAATCGACGGATATTAGTAAAAGCAACAAAATTTATTACATAGCATAGAGTTCTTACAAATACAATAGCCCGACAAACAGTACTACACAGATTAGTCTCATATTATTACTACTACATACATCAGAAGCCTGTGTCGGGATTACGAATTGGAACACAGGTTTCATCATCGCTATCATTCTCGGGCCACCAATAATCATCCACGGAACCTGGAGGTGGTCCCTGTGGAGCGTTGACGTCATGGCCTACACGGAACGCCTCGAACAAACTCACATCTTGTTGGTTGTGAACCTCCTCAACTTCATCTTGCACAGTGTTTTCCTCCTCGGCTTCTTGGTCATCGTCTACGACCATGTCACTATCGGCGGACAAGTTGATAGTGAATTGCCCGGGGAGCCCTTCTTCCTGATAAAACTCGCCATCATTTGTTGAAGGGTCTAGGCGGCGGTAATCATCCTTGTTTGGCAAGGGCGGCCTGTTGCGTGTCGGTACCGTCATCACAACATCCTAGTCCTTTAGACGTTTTGTAGGGTTTTGGCATGGGTACGGAAGATAGAATACTTGGAAGGCCTGAGTAGCCAAAATATAGACATCATCTCCCGCATAAACATAACTTCTCTTAACTTCGACCAGTCCAATTTCAGGATCCTGTTTCACCTGATGTGGGTCAAACCAATGGCATTTGAATACAACGGGATTTAGCCCTTTGCCAAAACCTTAATTCAACTCATATATACCCTCGACTCTTTCATAATACTGGAGGCCATTTGAGCCTTCACAAAAGACCCCGCTATTTGTTTTCTTCCGGTTGGGCCGGAGAGTTGTGTATTCATGGGTATGGAAGCGATACCCATTCACGTCATAAGCATTGAACATGTCGACTGAATGGTTAAAGCCCCTGGCAATATTTCTTAGCTCGGGTTGCATATCTTTGTCAGTATTTGCCTACAAGTTAGAACGAGAAGTTTAGCACGAGAAGTTTAGCACAAGAAGTTGGATGGAATAGTACCAAACCACATAACCAGCTGATGAAACCGAAACCACCACCCTTATCGAATAGATCCTGCTCCTCTTTTGGGTTAGGATCCCTAACTGGATTCTTCCGATATGCACGCTTGAACCGTCTATACCAATTTAAAAAGAAGAGTTAGGCACGAACATAGGAGCAACTGTTTGCGAAAATCTAAAGGGTGAGCACTTACTCGATGTACGGCTTCACTTCAACCAAGTCTAAAACAAGTGAGTCCTACACCGGGTTACCCCTGTCAGAAGAAAGTCTAGGGGGGTAGACGACCCGAGGCCCGCGGATCAGGGTTCCGCAGGAAGAAGCGCTTCGGGGCATCGGAACACCTCCAAACCATGCATGTGACCCTAGCATATGTAATGAAGTGTGGTGGCATGCTCAAAACTCCTAAACCTGGTTCCCAGGTGTGACCCCCTTCGTGACAAAGACAAATGTTTGTGCCGAATTGGTAGGAAATGGGTTAGATATAAACTGCAGGTACATGATCTGATGCTCATGTTTTTTTGTAAAAATTATTTTTAGGGTGACAATTTGATGTTTTATTTAGAGTTTGAATATGCAAGTATAGGCAGGCTCAGCGCCGAACTAAGAATCTTCGTACTAGTCATTTTGACCGTAGTTGGGGGGTAAGAGAAATTTAAAAAAAACATGATTTGCCGTGTATGTTGCATAAAGCACACGGCAAAGGCTTATCTTTGCCGTGTGTCTAACTGCAGCGGCACACGGCAAAGAACCACCGTCAGCCGCCGTTAGGGTGGCTCGCCTAGGGGGCCGTGGGACCCACCTCTTTGCCGTGCGGTCGTCTTTGCCGTGTGCCTCGATTGGACTTTGTCGTGCATGTTTCTTTGCCGTGTGCCTCGATAGGTCTTTGCCGTGCATCCTTTCTTTGCCATGTGTCTCTTTTCATCTTTGCCGTGTACCCTTTGTTTGCCGTGTGTTTTTTTTTTGAATCTACCGTGTGTGTGCTCTTTGTCGTGTACTTCTGGACCAGCTCACGGCACAGAACATCTTTGCCGTGTTCCCGCCCTTTTGGCACACGGCAAAGGACGGGGGCGACGGCGGCGGGAGTTTTTCCCGTAGTGAGTTCTAAAGTTAAGTGGCCTAGAGTTCAATTTAACTAAATCTCACTCAGCTGAAGTTATCGTAAACCATTTGAAGAAATAAAAAAAATCCGTATGTGAAGAATTAACTGTAGCGTGTGAACAAAAGTTTTGTGATTTGTAAACCATTTTCTTAGTTACAATCAAATAGAATCAAATAGTGAGAGAGGTGGCCGAGATTTGTAAAATTCTCGGACGCATGAGAACTAGAGAACGAAAACTCGTTTCTACCGGCGCCGGTACGTGCCTGCGTCCTCCCAGCCACTCATTCTCGTCTGGCCCCACCCAGCGTAGTCCGTATTGCAGCCCTGCCCCTTCGTATCTCTGTGGTATTGCTTCCGTATTCTTGATAGGACCCAACCACGTGTTGATTCTCTCTCCCCCGATGGACAGGACTGTATCTGTCCCAAGCTTATACTACATATAGGAGACCTGCAGGATTGTATCTGTCCCAACCTAGAACCAAATCATGGAGTTCACTAATGCCTACTCCACGGCCGTGCTTGCCCTCGCCGTCCTCCTTCTGCTCCGCTTCCTCGTCGTCGCCGGCCAGAAGAAGAATATAAGGCTCCCTCCGAGCCCGACGGGCATCCCCTTCTTCGGCCACCTCCACCTCCTGGACAAGCCCTTCCACGCCACGCTGTCCCGCCTCGCCGCGCGCCACGGGCCCATCTTCTCGCTGCGCCTCGGCTCGCGCAGCGCCATCGTGGTGTCCTCGCCGGCCTGCGCCAGAGAGTGCTTCACGGAGCACGACGTGACCTTCGCCGGCCGCCCAGACCTCCCATCCATGACGCTCATCTCCAAGGATTATGGCGGGGCCGTACTCAGCACCCTCAGCTATGGCCCGCAATGGCGGACCCTCCGCCTCGTCGCCGCGGTGCACCTTCTCTCGGCGCACCGCGTGAGTTGCATGGCGGGCGTCATCTCCGCGGAGGTCCGCGCCATGGTGGTGCGGCTGAGCCGCTCTGCCATGGCCTCCCCGCGCGTGCAGCTCAGACGGAGGATCTTCGAGCTCTCCCTCAGCGTGCTCATGGAGACCATCGCCGACACCAAGACAAGTCTTGGCAGTTCTTCCTCCAACGTCGACTACAGCGACGCTGGAACGGACATGTCCATGGAAGCCCGGGAGTTCAAGAAGGAAGCAGACGCAATCAACGAGTACCTTGGCACCACCAACCTATGGGACTACCTCCCATTTTTGGAGTGGTTCGACATGTCCGGCGCCAAGAGGAAAGTCCTAGCCGCGATGAGTAGACAGGACGCCTTCATGCAGCGGCTCATCGACTCGGAGCGCCGGCGGAAGGTGGACCATGCCGATGCCGATGCCGACGGCAACGGCGAGAAGAAAAGCATGATTTCCGTCTTGCTATCACTGCAGAAGGAAGAGCCAGAGGTCTACACCGATAAAATGATCATTGGTCTCTGCCTCGTAAGTTCCTTCATTCTCTTCACCTTCAGTTGCATTTTTGTAACTTTGTGACCCAACTTAATTTGGTATAACGGCAAACACCGTTGCCTGTTGTGCTTGGCAGAACTTATTCACAGCAGGAACGGGGACCTCTTCAATCACTGTAGAATGGACCCTGTCCCTCCTACTGAACCACCCTGTGGTGCTCAAAAAGGTGCAGGCCGAGATTGAGGCATCGGTCGGAACATCCCGTCTTGTCACCGCCGAGGACGTACCGCACCTCACCTACCTCCGGTGCATCATCAACGAGACCCTCCGCCTCTACCCCCCGGTGCCGCTGCTGCTGCCACACCAGTCCACTGCAGACTGCAAGGTTGGAGGCTACCATGTCCCGAAAGATACGATGATCATGGTTAATGCGTACGCCGTCCACAGGGACCCGACCATGTGGGAGAACCCCGATGAATTCAGGCCAGAGAGGTTTGAAGACTGTAAGGCCGAAGGGCTTCTCTTGATGCCATTCGGAATGGGGAGGCGTAAGTGCCCCGGGGAGGCAATGGCTTTGAGGGTGGTAGGGCTTGTACTTGCGGCGCTCATACAGTGCTTTGACTGGGACCGGGTGGATGGCGTGCAGGTGGACATGACGGAAGGAGCAGGAATATCGTTTAGTGCCCCCAAGGCTGTGCCATTTGAGGCCATCTGCAAGCCGCGTACAGCTATGGGTGATGTGCTTTAGTAGATTCGATGAACTTGTTGATATTGCTTATGTTGCGTTAATAAAAGGGGAGACATTAGTAAGCGTTTAGTAGTACACATATAGATGACAAAGGTATTGCTGATGTGTTCATTATTGTAATAAGAATGTTTTTGAGTGTACATTCATACTATGGATAGGTATGTTTCTGTTTGATCGTCATGTACTATCCTAATAATGAAAATAATCTAGACTAGCTAATGTATTGTACTTAATGTTTATATATCATCATATTAGTTTCCTCAAAATAAATTAGTGTTGAAAATAATCCAGAAAAGCTAGCTAGCTTTGTCGTTTACAAAAGCCACACGGCAAAGTTGCAAAAGTACACGGCAAAGCCTTTGCCATGTCCAAACACGTGGCAAAATCTACACGGCAAACATCGGCATGGCAAAGATACTTTGTCGTGTGTTTTTGACAAGTCAGGGGCAAAGTCTTTGCCGTGTGTTTTTCGTAGATCACGACAAAGTAAAGACATTTGATGACGGCTGAGAAGTTGATAACGGTCAGTTTGCCGTGATGTTGTATTTGCCGTGTGTCCTCGCGGGAAGTTTGCCGTGTGTTGTCCTGAAAAACGCAAGACAAACCATCCGTTAGTTGGCCGTGTGCCTATCTTTGTCGTATGCCTACGCGGTTCTTTGTTCCTGCGCGGATCTTTGTCATGTGTAATTTCCCAGCGCATGGCAAACAAATTGTGTTCAAAGGCCACGATCGACGTCACCTCCGCCGGTGGAACTTCACTTTGATGGTACGAAGAAGCAGGGCCAGCTGTTGCCATGTCATCAATCCATGTGCATCTCTATCTCAGTCGTCATTCATATTAGGACGATCTAATGCCCGCATTAATCCTAATCTTTGACGTGTGTCTGGGAAAATAACACACGCACTCCCCCGGCCGCAAATAAGTATACTTTGAGCATTTGCCTAAGTCAAACTTTATCAAATTTGACCAACTTTATAGAAAGATATAGCAACACATACTGTTGAGTATATATTACGTGTATAGTACATTAGCGTTTAGGCCTCTCCTCTATGTTTATATCTGAGGGTATGGAAGCCTCCCATTGTACCTATATATGTGTGGGCATTGCCCCAGAGTAATACAACGACTATTGCTCATATTCTACATGGTATCAGATTTCCCCACGATCCTAACCTAGCCGCCGCCGCTGCCACGCCGCCTCCCCTGCGCGCCGCCGCCGCCGCTGCCCCTCCACGCCGCCGCCAGCTCCCCGCCGCGCCCTTCCCTCTAAACCCTAGCCGCCGCGCCGCCTTCCTCTCGCGTCGCCGCCGCTCTCCTCTTGCGCCATGTCGTCATCCTCCTCGACCAACCCCTTCGGATCCTCCTCCAACGACGGATCCACTCCACCGACCCCCGAGGTCATCCGCGGCGTCCACCTCACCGACCACGTCCCCATCAAGCTCTCCGTCGCCGAGAAGAACCATCACGCCTGGAAGACGTACTTCTACCTCCTCTTCCGCGAGTACAACCTGCGCGATCATGTTGACGACTCCGTCGACCTCCTCGATCACCGCGACCCCGACTGGCTCGCCATCGACGCCACCATCATCCGCTGGTTGTTCCTCACCGTCTCGCCGGACATCTTCAAGACCGTTGTTCGTGAGGGCGACGACGCTCGTACGGTGTGGAAAAAGATCAACGGGCACTTCACCGACAACAAGCTCCAGCGGATCGTCTTCCTGCAGCAGGAATTCTTCGGTAAACCGCAGCGTGATCAACCCCTCGACGCCTACTGCCATGCGCCTCAAGGCGATCTCCGACGAGCTCCACGACCTCGGCTTCACGATCGGCGACGAGATCCTCCTCTCCACCCTCACCACCGGCCTCAACGAGGACCTCGGGAACGCCGCCTCCAACCTCACCCTCATGGCCGAGCCTACCTTCGAGCGCGCCGTCGCCTATCTTCGCCTCGAGGAGCGTCGCTTTAAGAACCTCCGCACCCGCGCCGTTCACACCGCCTTCGCTGCTGGGTACCGCGCCCCTACCCCTCCGGCCCCTGTGCCCTTCCAGCCACCGCCGTGCCCCCTGGCGCCCGTGGCACCCTACGCCGCACCTCCCCAACCGCAGCCACAGCAGCAGCGCAACGGCCGTGGTGGTCGCCGTCGTGGCGGTGGCCGTAACACCGGCGATGGCAACGGTGGTGGCAACGTCAACGGTGGTGGCGGCGGTAATGGCGGAGGCAACCAACAGCCCACGCCACCATGGGCCGGCGGCTACAACCCCTGGACGGGGGTCGTACACGCCTACACCATGCCCGTGCCTCGCCCGCTCGCCCCTGGACTCCTCGGCTCGCGCCCACCGACCCACCAGGCCCTCTTCGCCGCGGCTCCGCCGTACGCCCCTGCCTACACCGCCACTGCACCGACCTTCGGTCCGGCCTACGGCGCTCCACCGACCTACGCGCCTCCGCAGCCCGCCTGGGACCCAGCGCTCTACGTCGCTCTTCATCAGGCGCCCGCTCCTGGCTCCTACGCCGGAGGCGGCGATTGGTTCATGGACACGGGGGCGTCGACCCACATTGCAGCTCATCCGGGTAACCTCTCACATTCCTCTCCTACTTCCACCGAGTCTTGCATCATTGTCGGTAACGGCGCTGGTCTTCCTATCTCTCATATTGGTTCTGCTAGTTTTCCTTCCACTTCTAAACCACTGTCTCTCAATAATGTCATTGTCTCCCTCCATCTTATTCAGAATTTAGTCTCTGTCAAAACTCTTTCTCGTGATAATTCTGTAACTGTGGAATTTGACTCTTCTGGTTTTTCTGTTAAGGACGCCCGTACCCGGATGGTGCTCCACCGATGTGAGAGCCCGACGACCTGTATTCTGTCCAGGCGTCTCCCACCCCCGGCGCCGGACCCCGCGCTTTCTCCGCCAGCGTCGATCTTTGGCATGCTCGTCTTGGACATCCCCGTGCCAACACGCTCAATCAAATAATGAGGGGTTTTTCGTTTTCTTGTAATAACAAGGCTACACATAGCTGTGAAGCCTGTCGTGTCGGCAAACATGTTCGTCTCCCTTTTAGTAGTTCTTCCACAATTGCGTCTTTTCCATTCGAGTTAATTCATAGTGATGTGTGGACCTCTCCCATTCCTAGTAATTCTAGGTTCACGTATTACTTAGTTATTCTTGATGATTTTTCTCATTTTGTGTGGACGTTCCCTCTCCGTAAAAAGTCCGATGTCGCCCCCACTCTCATCGCTTTCTACGCCTATGTGTCTACTCAATTCGGTCGTTCCATCCATGCTCTCCAAACCGATAACGGCAAGGAGTTCGATAATGTTGCCATCTGCACACTCCTTTCATCTCACGGTACTATCTTCCGCCTCACTTGCCCATACACCTCGCAGCAAAACGGCCGTGCCGAGCGCGTCCTCCGCACCCTCAATGACTGTGTCCGTACTCTTCTCTTTCACGGTCATGTCCCACCTTCCTTCTGGCCTGACGCTCTAGCCACCGCCACTCTCCTTGTCAACCTCCGTCCGTGTCGTACTCGCTGGAACTACGCGCCACACCACCTCCTTTTTGGTTCCCCTCCCTCTTATGATGGTCTTCGGATCTTCGGTTGTCGTTGTTACCCCAACGTCGCTGCCACTGCACCTCCCAAACTCGCTCCCCGCTCCATCCCGTGTGTCTTTCTTGGTTACCCGGCTAACACCAAGGGCTTTCGCTGCTATGATCCCGTGTCCCATCGGGTCATCACGTCACGGCACGTGTACTTTGATGAGAATTGCTTTCCGTTTGCACAGGAACAGGCGGCGTCTTCCCCTACACCCGCGGGTGGTACCCCGCGACGTCGCGCCTCCACGTTGGCCGCGTCGACCGCCCCCTTGAGCTCTAGCTCAGGCGCCTCTTCGTCGACCCCACCGTCGTCGCCCTCGAGCCCATGCTCGGGCGCCGACCCGCCGACTTCGCCCGCGTCGCCCTCGAGCTCCAGCTCGGGTGTCGTCCCGTCGCCTTCCTCCGCTGCACCCTCGAGCTCCGGCCCGGGTGTTGCCCCGCCGACACCGCCTGCGTCGCCCTCGAGTTCCGGCTCTGGCGCCGCCTCGTCGACCACATCACCCTCGAGTGGCCACTCAGGTGATGCCGCGCCTGCCCCCACGGGTCCAGTCACCCGTGCACGCGCCGGCATCTTCCGCCCGTCGACGTGGTACCCCGCGGACGCATCCGTCTGCCACGCCGCGACAGCCCAGTCGCCGCCCCCGGCGCCCTCCGCCTTCTGGGCCAGCGGCAACACCGTTCTCCCTCATGACGGTGGGGCATCTCCATCACACGGAGTTGAGGCGCCCTCTCCGCTGCCCGCCTTTGGCTCGGGCAGCCCTCCGTGACCCGCTGTGGCTAGCGGCCATGCAGGACGAGTTCGACGCCCTACAGCGCAACCAGACATGGCAGCTTGTGCCTCGCCCACGCCATGCCAACGTCATCACCGGGAAGTGGGTCTTCAAGTACAAGTTCCATCCAGATGGTACTCTTGATCGGCATAAAGCGCGATGGGTCGTTCGCGGCTTTCGTCAGCGCGCCGGCGTCGATTTCGCTGAAACCTTCACCCCGGTTGTCAAGCCCGGAACCATCCGCACTGTGCTCCAGCTCGCCGTGTCTCGCTGCTGGCATGTTCACCACATGGACGTCTCCAACGCCTTTCTCCATGGTCATCTTGAGGAGCAAGTGTTCTGCCAGCAGCCCACCGGTTTCGTCGACTCCGCTCATCCGGATTATGTGTGCTTGCTCTCGCGCTCTTTATATGAGCTCAAGCAGGCGCCACGGGCGTGGTACCAGCGCATCGCACCGTTCCTTCACCAACTCGGCTTTCGCTCTACACGCTCCGATGCATCGCTGTTTGTCTACCATATGGGAGACACCACGGCTTACCTGCTGCTCTACGTCGACGACATCATCCTCACGGCTAGCACATCTGTGCTCCTGCAGCAGCTCACCGACCGCCTTCGCACCGAGTTCACGCTCAAGGACTTGGGACCCATGCACTACTTCCTCGGCATTGAGGTTGTGCGCCGACCGGATGGCTTCCTTCTTCACCAGAAGAAGTATGCCCACGAGCTCCTTGATCGTGCCGGGATGCTTAACTGCACCCCTGTCTCTACACCTGTTCACACAAAGGCCAAGCTCTCCGCCACGGATGGTTCTCCGGCTCCCGACGCCTCGCTCTACCGGTCTATTGTTGGTGCTCTCCAGTATCTCACTCTCACAAGACCGGAGCTGCAGTACGCTGTTCAGCAGGTGTGCCTTCACATGCACGCTCCCCGTGATGCTCATTGGACGGCGGTCAAGCGGATTCTACGCTATGTCCGCGGCACTCTGGACCTGGGACTCTCGCTTCATGCCTCCACCGACATGAAAATCATCGCCTACTCGAACGCTGACTGGGCCGGCTGCCCCGACACGCGCCGCTCCACCTCAGGGTACTGCGTTTACCTTGGACCCTCGCTTATTTCGTGGTCGTCCAAGCGGCAGCCTACGGTCTCTCGCTCCAGCGCAGAGGCGGAGTATCGGGCTGTTGCTAATGCCGTTGCCGAGTGCTCCTGGCTACGACAGCTTCTTCAGGAGCTCTCTTGTCCTGTCGACAAGGCCACCGTGGTCTACTGTGACAATGTCTCCGTTGTATATCTCTCTGCCAACCCCGTCCATCACCGCCGGACGAAGCACATCGAGCTCGACATTCACTTTGTTCGCGAACAGGTGGCTCTTGGTCGCATACGTGTTCTACACGTACCCACCTCCCAGCAGTTTTGCGGATATCATGACCAAGGGATTGCCTACGGCGTCTTTTGAGGAGTTTCGATCCAGTCTTTGCGTCTGTCCCGCCGACGCTTCGACTACAGGGGGTGTTGAGTATATATTACGTGTATAGTATATTAGCGTTTAGGCCCCTCCTCTATGTTTATATCTGAGGGTATGGAGACCTCCCATTGTACCTATATATGTGTGGGCATTGCCCCAGAGTAATACAACGATTATTGCTCCTATTCTACACATACTACATAAAATTGACATATTATAAAACTAAATTTGAAATTAGATCTAATACTACCAATTTAGTGTCATAAATATTGCTACGTCTCCCTAAAAACTTAGTCAAACTTTACTAATGTTTGACTTAGGACAAAGCTAGAAGTACACTTATTTGCGGACGGAAGAGGGGAGTACCTATCATTACTTTATTAATACAAGAATAAATGTTAGTTTCCAGTTTCTTACTTATTTCAATTTTCAATACCTAGCAAGAAAAAAGAAAAAAGTTGGTCAGTACTCCTACAGAAAAAGCTAGAGGGACTAGTGTTTCACCCAAAAAAAACCATCGGGACAAAGGAATCCTAAAAAACTTGCATATGCTCTGTTTCAGTACCACCAGCATCTTCCATCGACGAATCTTTGCCGCTAATATGTTTTCCAACATATGGCATCATGATGGCCAAACTGTGTGTTTCTAGAGCACAAGTGGTATGTAATTTTTTTTCTTTTATTAAAATATTTTTCATATTTGTACCGGCTTTCATCATGATTTACTATTCATAGCAGCCTAAAATAGATCAGAATGAATTGGTGATGGCCAAGCTAAAAATGATCCGCGCGGAGCTTGCAAAATTTCCAGCTAAATAAGTGCTGAACAGAGAGTTACACGCTATATAGATATGAGTGTAAGTATGTCAAACAATGTATATTGATCGATTAATGTGTGTAATTTAAACTGCAGTCGTGGTTCTTAAAACTCTACCATTTGCCATGCTTGATAGCTATTAGCTCTTGGCAAAGGGAGAGAGAGAGGGTGGATGCCAGATGGGGAAGAAATAAGGCAGGCGCGCCGCGTGTGATGCTTATCTATCGTTCAGAGCATCTTGGACCTGTATTCCCATGCATCAGGGTGGCGTTATTGGGCTCAGCCCGTTTGCCCGTCAGGGTGGTTTTCGTCTTGTTGTAATAGGCCTCGGAAATTAGAGAGGTTGGCTTCACAGGTTCTACTCCAGGCGAACAGGTCGGAGGGCCTGCGAGCTGGGCCGCGCCCTATTTACGTGATTTTGTTTTCTGGTTTTCACTTTTCTGGGTTGTTTTTCCGGTTTCTTGATTCGTTTTCTTTACAGTTTTCTATTTCTCGTTTGTTTTATTTGAACAATTTTTCGTTCAAGCATCTTTCAAACACTAACATTTTTATTTTTCAGATCGGAACAACTCTAAAATTGGAACATTTTTTTAATCTGAACATCTTCTGAATTTGAATTATTTCTAAATTTTAACAAATCTCGTATTTGTACAATTTTTTATTCTGAATTTTTTTCAAAAACACAGAACGCTACTTAGCTGCGGCCAATAAATGGGCCCCTTTAGGCGGGAGGGAATCCCACCTGTTAAATGATGCAACTAGGGGCTCCACTCGGTTCTCATATGTCGCTACTCTAGGCAACTTTAGGCCAGTCCAAGTCCTATTGATGGGCTCCTGCTGAACTCGAAAATTTGGGCCCCCTAAATTTTTGGGCCCTGTGAGGCTACACGGGCCACACTTCTGTGGATTCGGGCCTCTTGCCTACCCTAAGGAGTGTAGGTGTCAAGCAACATGGGTCGGGCAATTGTCTTTATCGGCTAGGTGAGACCCCGGAAAATGGACACACATAATGTCCGTCTGCCCTGTTGTCTAGTTCCTAGAGAGCTTTGTCCGAGAGGCGTTAGGGCATGCCTAGCAGTCACATGACCTCGGTCAGTTTCTGGAGAACTGGGCAAACTAGTTAGTGTTTTCCATGATAACCTGGTCTTATTCCAGAAGATATAATAAAGCAATCTTGGATGGATCGGAGAGACCAGGAGTCCATGTTGAGCACCTGATGTGTTCTAAACCACGGAGGTGCTGCCAGCTACCTAGATTGTCTTGCGAGGAGCAATGCGACTTTGAGGTCGGCTACTTTGTTCCACTACATCATCCATGTTCATCGTGAACATTAATGCTTTCGGTATAAAAGGATATTTCACCAAAACCTTCCATGTTACAACATTACTCCTATATAGATACTCACATTGGTGTTGTGCTAGTTAAGAAAAAATATTATTTTCTGCTACGAACCCCTTTTAGTGGTATTAGAGCCGATCTATGTGTAGTATTTCTTGTACAGTTAGAACACATGTTAAATGTGGGAATTGATCCTAATAGGAGTGATTTCTACACACTTGTATTCTTGTAGACAGTTGTTGCGTCTCCAAGTACAGAGGTTTGTAGAACAACAGCAAGTTTCCCTTAAGTGGATTACTGATACATTGCAAATGTATCTATAATTTTTGATGTTCCATGCTTGGTTTTATCCACTTTCTTGTGTTTTGTTCCAACTTTGGAGTACTTTTATTATGATTTCTTGGACTAACCTATTAACAAGAGCCATAGTGCCAGCTGCCTGTTTTCTGTTGTTCTTGGTTCCAGAGAAGTCAGAAAAAGAATATTCTCGGAATTGGACAGGACAAAAGCCAAAGTGCCTATTTTTCCGGAAGGGATCAAGTGCCATAATACGAGACGGAGAAGGGCTAGGGGCCGGCCACACCACCTGGCCGCGTGGCCAGGCCTGGCCAGCGCCAGGGGGTGGTCTGGCCGACCCCAGCACCCCCTTGGCCTCTCCTTCCGCCTATAAGTTTCCCTCGGGACAAAAACCCTAGGTGCCCGATCAAAAATCCACGAAAGAGTCTGTAGCCGCCATCGTCTCTGTCCCTAGATCGGGGGGATCTGAAGCTATTCCCGGCACCCTGCCAGAGAGGGGAATTCACCCTGGAGGCCTTCTTCATCACCATGCAAGCCTCCGGTGTGATGCGTGAGTAGTTCATCCTTGGACTACGGATCCATGTAGTTGCTAGATGGCTGGTTTCTCCTCCTTTGTGCTTTCATGTTTAGATCTTGTGAGCTCCGTTCATGATCAAGATCATCTTTTTGTAATTCATACATGTTGTGTTTGCGGGGATCCGATGGATATTGAGATGTTATTTCAGATTGATTATTGATTCTATCATGTCTTTGCTATTTGAGATCTTGCATGCTTTCCGTTGTTAGTAGCTATCTTGGCCAAGTAGATGCTAGCAACTCCAAGAGTTAGTATTTATGATCGATAGTGGGTTCATGCCTCTGGTAATCTAGGGAAGTGACAGAAATCTCTAAGGTACTAGATGTGCTGTTGCTACTAGGGAGAAAACAACGATCCTTTGTTCATAGAACAATTGTATTGTTTACGTTACATGCAGTTCGTAAAGCAATAATTTGTTGCTTGCAACTTAATACCGGAGGGGGTTCGGATGATAACCTGAAGGTGGATTATTAGTCATAGATGCAGTTGGATGGCGGTCTATGTATTATGCTGTAATGCCCAATCAAGTCTCAAAGGAGTCAAGATGATTAGTATATGCATGTATTTCTTTCTCGGTGTTTGTCAATTGCCCCGCTGTAATTTGTTCACCCAGCATGTTATCTATCTTAAGGAGAGCCACCTCTAGTGAACTATGGATCCCGGTACTTTTTCTTTACATACAATCTACAATCTTTTACTGCTTTGTGTTTACTTTCTACAAACTTTTACTTCTTTCCATTCGATACGTTTAATCCTTTGTTTTCCGCAAAAGACGGTGAGATTGACAACCTCATCGCAAGTTGGGGACAAAGTTCAGTGGTTGTGTTGTGCAGGTCTCCACGTTGCTACTAGCACCGGTAGTGCGCCCTGCCAAAGCTCAGCTAGTAACACCTTTGAGGTGTTTCCTTGCTCCTACTGGTTCGATTAAACCTTGCTTTCATAACTGAGGGAAACTTGCTGATGTGCTCATCATACCTTCCTCTTGGGGTTCCCAACGAACTCTACATCAACACCGCCATCAAGCATTTTTCTGGGCGCCGTGCATTGAGCCATCAAGCATTTTTCTGGCGCCGTTGCCGGGGAGTCAAGGACATCTCCATAAGGGGAGTCCCTCATAACTAATCTATTTACTTTGTTGTTGTTTTTTGCTTAGTTTCTTTTTTCTTTGTTTGCTTGTTTTGTTCTTCAAAAAACACAAAAAAATTAGTTTTACTTGTTTGCTTTCTTATTTGAAAACACACAAAAAATTAGTTCATATCTTGAGTTGCCACTATGTCTAGCCTTGCTCCAATCACTATGTCACCCGAGGAAATGATTCTCACTTTTAAACAAGGAATTGAGGAAAGTTTTAAGGAAGCTTGGTCTAGAATCTCTGATCTACATGAAAAGACTGAGCCTAAAATGATTCAAGGATTGTTCCTTAGCAATTTTTACCTTGGAATTGCTCTTTACTATAGATATGCTTTAGATGCTATTGCGGGAGGAGATTTCCTCCAAAGTAATGTTGATGATGCCATTAATGCTATAAATAAATTGATCCTCACTTACAACTTGCCTAGCCAAACTGATACTTCTTTCGCAAAAATATTTGCTAGGTTGGACACTCTTGAGGCTAGCACTACTAGATTAGAAGGGTGCTATAATACGCTTAGGGAGCAGCATGATTATGTTCCAATAAACTCTGAACCATCAAAGTGGTTTCCTACAGTAAAGATTGAGATAAACACTGAAACTTTTCAAGCTCGCTGTGATATCATGTCTGAATTTTGTCTTATGCCCAAAGCTATTTATGAATCTCTGGATCTTTGGGGGCTCGTTGAAGGAGGAAAATAAATATCTTTCACCAATAATACTACCATATTACCTCTTGGAATAGCTGAAGGAGGGTTTACAAAGATCCTTGGGAAAATGATTTATATTGATTATCTTGTTATTGAATGTGCAGGAAAAGGACAAATTACACTTGGAAGGTCCCTATTAGGACTCCTAGGAGCAATAATAGATGTGGGAAAGGGGACCATGCACCTTTATTCTCCACCAAACAATCATATTTTACCCAAGGTTAAGAATAAAATTAAGAGAGGTAAGGGCAAGAAAGTTGGTCTTAATGCTTCTTCATTTGAGAACACTTGATTCTTTCTTTGGTTCTTATGCCTAACTTAAAAGCATTAAAGAAAATTACTTGTTGGGAGATAACCCAAGAGTTTTAGTTGAGTCTTGGAAGTTATTACCTCTGTAATAACCTATTCTTATCCTTTTTATTTGCTTTTTGTGCCAAGAGTAACCTCTAATGAGAGTGAAGTAATGATTGGGAAAGTTGTTGTCCTGAAACAGATTTCTGTGCTTCACCGTAAAAATTCCTGAGAGAGCTCTATACGTCGGATTGAGCTGTAATTTTTTGTACTTCTGCCCCACGTTGTTATATAACTTTAGTTTGTTCAACACTTTTTGATTTGAGTAACATAAGGTCTTCGAAAAAATTCGTCTTTACCTGCTGGTCTGTTTTGACAGATTTCTGCCATTTTCTGCATTTGCTTCTTGTTAGTTCCTTCTTGAGTTCCTTTGGGGAATTGAGCTTTTTGAGGGAAGTGATACAGTAGATAGTGTTCTAATGGAAGTTTATTTGGTGTTAGAACTGAACCGAAAGACTTATTTATCTAAAGTGCACTAATGTTGTTAATGAGATTGTGTGAAGTTTTTGTATGAAGGAAAATTTTTAGGTGTATGGAAGGAATGAGTAATGAGATAAAGGGTGGATTAAAGCTCAAGCTTGGGGATGCCACGCGTGTCACCCCAAGAAATATCCAAGAAGTACAAGCGTCAAAGCTTGGGGATGCCCAAGGCATCCCCTTCTTCATCAATAAAAATTCCAGGTTTCTTCCAAACGCTTCATTTTTATTGTTTCATGCACAGTTGTGTTTCTCTTGGAGCGTCTTCTTTTTCGTTTTTGTTTTGGTTTTTAGTTTTCTTGATTTTCTTAGTTTTCTGAATAAGTTGGTTGGACCCCCTCTTTCACACTTTGGTTTGCAAATAGTTTGGTTTGGTTTGGAAAAGAGTAGGAAAGTTCATGCTTATGTGGTAAAAAAGAGCTTGTTTTTGACTGTGGCCTATGCTTTGTCATGCCATGCTCGATATTGTTTTGGCTTTATGCTTAGTATTCTTTGCTGTAGCATGACTTGTTATAAACAATTGAGATTGCTTAATGTGCCTTGGATGAATCATGCGTTGTTTTAGCATATTAAAGCATAGTATAGTGGTATTCTCCTTTGATGCTTTATTTGGGTTGACTTGGCGCATGCTCACACCATGTTATGACTATCTGAAGTCACCATAGCCTTTATTATCATTTAGTTTTCAACTTGTAGTATCACTTTATGCTTTGATCAATGATGTTTTGTCGCTCTTCATGATTATGGCCATTATTGCTCTCTTAGTTTGCCGCTTCCAGTCTTTTGCTAGCCTCCACAACCAAGTATGAGTTCCACTCATGCATCCAACTCCCTAAACCAAGTTTTTCCAAAGAGTCCACCATACCAACCTACTATCTTATGCTATTCCAAGTATATTCATGTTTTTGTTTACCTTCCACTTGTTATGAGAAAACTAGTGATTAAAGCTCTCACGAACTTGATGGCACACTTTACTTTTTGCCTTTAATAAACTTGAATCATTGGGTCCTTCTTTGTTACATATATGCTTGCGCTTTATAAGTTGAAATTAGCAGAACCATGTTTCATGGGGAACGCTTTCAACATTGCACTTGAACTTTGTACCCCGTTGATATCATGTTCTTTTGCTTACGGATCCCGGCGGTGTGAAATAAATGTCGAACTTGTAAGATCATGGAGTTTGTATATGTGTTACAGAAACGCCTGGGCCGCTAGCCTAAGCCATGCCTAATCATGGTGGAAACTTGCAGCATCACCATAGTGAGCACTTTATGAAGCATCCTCAATAAAAACCTATGCAAATAGCAAATAAAAAGATCGCTGAGATGCTCATTGTCTGCTTGCCTTGTCATTTTGATTATGGGAAAGCTCCCGTATCATGTGCAAGGGGTACCCCGTTGGCGGTTCTTAATGATACACATATACTTACAATGACAAGAGCTTACTCGTGACTGAAGTTGACTAGCATGAGGATCGGTCTTCGTAAGTAAGGGGCATGATATTTTGGCTTATAACTTGTCAAGCATATCCTCTTAGTTGTGTCACTTTAACCTTAATCACCTTCAAGATGCTTATGATAGGGGCAATGAGAGCTAAAAGCTATAAGTACCATAATTTTTGGAAGCTCTTTATGAGACTTGAATCCCTACTTCCTTTTACATAGGATTTTCTTCCACCATTATATTGAGTCTCCACCTTCTATCTTTATGCACTACTTTGAGAGCATAGTGGCCATTCTTAGTTCTATGTGTATTGTCCCAAGACTAGTTGATTGATGCATAACTTGTTATTGCTTGTTTGAAACTATTGTATCTAGTCACTCTTATGAACTTTGAAGGTGTCCTATGCATTTATATTTGCTCCTCTATTGAGGGACAAGCTGAATACTTTTATGCTATGTTTTCTTTATGTGAAACAAACAAACGTCTTGCAAAGCATGTTATTCATGAATCTTTTGTTTGTGCCTTTTCATGTTGTATCATAGTTTCTTTGCTTATTGCTAGAACTTTGTCTTTCATGTTATGATTGAAGTACTATGATCCCAGCTTTGAGTTTTGCAAATACTTTGATCAAGTTTTGATGCTGCATGTCACCTCCAAAAATTATTTATTTTTATCACTTACCTACTCGAGGACGAGCAGGAGTTAAGCTTGGGGATGTTGATACATTGCAAATGTATCTATAATTTTTGATGTTCCATGCTTGGTTTTATCCACTTTCTTGTGTTTTGTTCCACCTTTGGAGTACTTTTATTATGATTTCTTGGACTAACCTATTAAAAGGAGCCACAGTGCCAGCTGCCTGTTTTCTGTTGTTCTTGGTTCCAGAAAAGTCAGAAAATGAATATTCTCGGAATTGGACGGGACAAAAGGCAAAGTGCCTATTTTTCCGGAAGGGATCAAGTGCCAGAATACGAGACGGAGAAGGGCTGGGGGCCGGCCACACCACCTGGCCGCGCGGCCAGGCCTGGCCCGTGCCAGGGGGTGGTCTGGCCGACCCCAGCACTCCCTCGGCCTCTCCTTCCGCCTATAAGTTGCCCTCGGGACAAAAACCCTAGGTACCCGATCAAAACTCCACGAAAGAGTCTGTAGCCGCCGTCGTCTCTGTCCCTAGATCGGGGGGATCTGAAGCTCTTCCTGGCACCCTGCCAGAGAGGGGAATTCACCCTGGAGGCCTTCTTCATCACCATGCAAGCCTCCGGTGTGATGCGTGAGTAGTTCATCCTTGGACTACGGATCCATGTAGTTGCTAGATAGCTCGTTTCTCCTCCTTTGTGCTTTCATGTTTAGATCTTGTGAGCTCCGTTCATGATCAAGATCATCTTTTTGTAATTCATACATGTTGTGTTTGCGGGGATCCGATGGATATTGAGATGCTATTTTAGATTGATTATTGATTCTATCATGTCTTTGTTATTTGAGATCTTGCATGCTTTCCGTTGTTAGTAGCTATCTTGGCCAAGTAGATGCTAGCAACTCCAAGAGTTAGTATTTATGCTCGATAGTGGGTTCATGCCTCTGGTAATCTAGGGAAGTGACAGAAATCTCTAAGGTACTAGATGTGCTGTTGCTACTAGGGAGAAAACAACGATCCTTTGTTCATAGAACAATTGTATTGTTTACTTTACATGCAGTTCGTAAAGCAATAATTTGTTGCTTGCAACTTAATACCGGAGGGGGTTCGGATGATAACCTGAAGGTGGATTATTAGTCATAGATGCAGTTGGATGGCGGTCTATGTATTATGCTGTAATGCCCAATCAAGTCTCAAAGGAGTCAAGATGATTAGTATATGCATGTATTTCTTTCTCGGTGTTTGTCAATTGCCCCGCTATAATTTGTTCACCCAGCATGTTATCTATCTTAAGGAGAGCCACCTCTAGTGAACTATGGATCACGGTCCTTTACTTTACACACAATCTATAAACTGTTTCTTCTTTGTGTTTTCTTTCTGCAAACTTTTACTTCTTTCCATTCGATACGTTTAATCCTTTATTTTCCACAAAAGACGATGAGATTGACAACCTCATCGCAAGTTGGGGACAAAGTTTAGTGGTTGTGTTGTGCAGGTCTCCACGTTGCTACTAGCACAGGTAGTGCGCCCTGCCAAAGCTCAGCTAGTAACACCTTTGAGGTGTTTCCTTGCTCCTACTGGTTCGATTAAACCTTGGTTTCATAACTGAGGGAAACTTGTTGTTGTGCTCATCATACCTTCCTCTTGGGGTTTCCAACGAGCTCTACATCAACACCGCCATCAAGCATTTTTCTGGGCGCCGTGTATTGAGCCATCAATTACCCAATGTTTATCGAACTCAGAGAGGAAGTGGTCAAAGGTATCCCTCTCAAGCAACCCTACAACCAAGATACAAGAAGTCTCTTGTGTCCTCAACACACCCAATACACTTGTCAGGTGTATAGGTGCACTAGTTCGGCGAAGAGATAGTGAAATACAAGTGGTATAGATATAAGACAACGGTGCCAGAAAATAGCTTGATGGCGTGGAAGAGACGAAAGGCAAACTAAAATAAAGATGGAAGCAAGCAAACATGTAGCATATCTAGTTGTAAACGGTGTTTCGATGCTTAGAACAAGGCCTAGGGATCATACTTTCACTAGTGGACACTCTCATATAAATATCTTCTCTTCATGATACTACTCTGAACTACTCTCCGGTTGGACACTCTAATCCATGGTAGGGCTATAACAGCACACCTCAAAGTAAGCCTTTCCCATCTAGATAACCCCACACTGTCACCTTGAGCACTAGATGGTTCAAACAAACACCACAATTTCATAAAGATATCCAACTCCAAATATAACTCATAACAAGTATTTGTAATCTCTAGCCTAACTGCCACCATGGTGTGCACACTGTCACTTTCACACACATGAGGAGAGCAGAGATCTATTAAAGCACTTGAGTAGCAAGGTAGATCTATAGATTACAAGCTCATGATCTCAATAAGATCATGCATAGAGAGAGATGAATACATAGCTACCGGTAGAACCCTTAGCCTCGAGAGAGAACTATTCCCTCCTCATCATGAGAATCAGCAATGGTGATGGAGATGGTGGTGGAGATCCATGGAGATGACTCCGGGGGCACTTCTCCGTCCCGGCAGGGTGCCGGAACAGGGACTTTCTATCCCCCGAATCTCCCCTTCGGTGGCGGCGGCGGTGCGGAACTTTTCGTGGCTGGAGGCTTGATGATTTAGGGTTTTCGCATCGGGAGGCATCTTATAGGCGAGAGGGGAGACCGAGGGGGTGCCGGAGGGGCCCACACCACCCCCTGGCGCGGCCTGGCCTGGTCCGCGCCACCAGGTGGTGTGGCCACCCTCTGGCCCTTCTCCGTCTCATATTCTAGCTCCAAGTGTCCCCTAGTAAAATAATAACTTTGTCTTTTGTCCCGTCCAATTCCGAGAATATTCATTTTCTGACTTTCTGGAACCAAAAACAGTAGAAAATAGGCAACTGGCACTGTGGCATCTTGTTAATAGGTTAGTCCAAGAAATTATATGAAAAGTACTCCAAAGTTGGAACAAAACACAAGAAAGTAGATAAAACCAAGCATGTAACATCAAAAATTATAGATACATTTGCAATGTATCAACATCCCCAAGCTTAACTCCTGCTCGTCCTCGAGTAGGTAAGTGATAAAAAGAAAGAATAATTTTTTAGGTGACATGCACCATCATAAACTTGATCGAAGTATTTGTAAAACATTCAAAGCTGGGATCATTGTACTTCAATCATAACATGAAAGACAAAGTTCTAGCAATAAGGCAAAGAAACTATGTTGCAACATGAAAAAGGCATAAACAAAAGATTCATGAATAACAATGCTTTGCAAGACGTTTGTTTGTTTCACATAAAGAAAACCTAGCATAGTGGCATTCAGCTTGTCCCTCATAGAGTAGCAAACATAAATGCATAGGACACCTTCAAAGTTCATAAGAGTGACTAGATACAAATAGTTTAAACCAAGCAATATCAAGGTATGCATCAATCAACAAGTCTTGGGACAATGCATATAGAACTAAGAATGGCCACTATGCTCTCAAAGTAGGTGCATAAAGGTAGAAGGTGGAGTCTCAACATAAAAGTAAAAGAAAAGCCTTCATAGAAGGAAGCAAAGATTCAAGTTTCATAAAGAACTTCCAAAAATTATGGTACTTATTAGCTTTCAGCTCTCATTGCCCCTATCATAAGCATCTTGAAGTGATTAAGGTTAAAGTGAACAAACTATGGTGTACATGCTTGACGAAGTATAAGTTAGAAATCTCATGTCCCTTGAATACGAGGGCCACTCCTCATGTTATTCAAGTTTAGTCACCGGTAAGTTCTTGTCATCGTAAGTACATGTGTATCATAGAGAACCCCCAACGGGGTACCCCTTGCCTGATGATACGGAAGAATCACCATTTCAAAATGACAAGCAAGCAGACAACGAGCATCTCAGGAATCTTCTTATTTACCATGAGAATATGCTGCTTTTTTCTCTCTTTCCTCTTTTCATAATCTCTTTTTTTTCTCCTTTTCTCTTTTTTTCTCAATATAGGACTCTTTTTTTATAAGAAGGATGCTTCATAGACAGCTCATTATGGTTACGCTGCAGGTTTCTACCATGATATCATGGATTAGACCAGCGACCCAGGCGTTTTTCTAACACATATACATAGCTCCATGGACTTACAAGCTCCCCTTTCATTTCACAAAGACGACATCCATAGACAAAAGAGCATGATATCAACTAGGTACAAAGTACCAGTGCAATGTTGAAAGCGTTCCCCATGACAACATGGTTCTGCTAATCCCCAACAAAGAAGTGCAAACATATACAACATAGACGATACAATGGTGCAAGTTTATTAAGGGCAAGAAAAGTAAAGTGTGCCATCAAGTTCGTGAGAGCTTTAAGCACTAGTTTTCTCATAACAAGTTTAATTTGGAAGGTAAACAAAAACATGAATATACTTGGAATAGCAAATGCTAATAGGTAGGTATGGTGGCCTCTTTGGAATAACTTGTTTTTTGGAGGGTGATGCATGAGTGGAACTCATACTTGGTTGTGGAGGCTAGCAAAAGACTGGGAGCGACAAACTAAGAGAGCAATAATGGCCATAATCATGTAGAGCGACAAAACATCATTGATCAAAGCATAAAGTGATACTACAAGTTGAAAACTAAAGGATCATAAAGGCTATGGTGCCTTGGGATAGTCATAACATGGTGTGAGCATGCGCCAAGTCAACCCAAATAAAACATCAAAGGAGAATACCACAATACTATGCTTTAATATGCTAAAACAACGCATGATTCATCCAAGGCACATTAAGCAATCTCAATTGTTTATAACAAGTCATGCTACAGCAAAGAATACTAAGCATAAATCCAAAACAATATCAAGCATGGCAAGACAAAGCATAGGTCACAGTCAAAAACAAGCTCTCTTTACCACTTAAGCATCAACTTTCCTACTCTTTTCCACTCCAAACCAAACTATTTGAAAACCAATGTATGAAAGAGGGGGTCCAACCAATTTATTCAGCAAACTAAGCAAACGAAAAACCAAAACAAAAACGAAAAAGAAGACGCTCCAAGAACAACACAACTATGCATGAAACAATAAAAATGAAGCATTTCGAAGAAATCTAGGAGTTTTATTGATGAAGAAGGGGATGCCTTGGGCATCCCCAAGCTTTGACGCTTGTACTTTTTGAATATTTCTTGGTGTGACACGCGTGGCATCCCCAAGCTTGAGCTTTAGTCCATCCTTCATCCCATTACTCATTTCTTCCATACACCTGAAATTTTTCCATCATACAAAACTTCACACAATCTTTATTACTAATATTAGTGCACTCAAGATAATAAGTATTTAGGTTCAGTTTCAACACCAACAAAACTTCCACTAAAACACAATGTACTGTAGCACTTCCCTCAAAAAGCTCAATTCCCCAAAAGAACTCAAAAAGGAACCAACAAGAAGCAAATGCAAATAATGACAGAAATGCGTCAAAACAGACCGGAAGGTAAAAACCAATTTTTTGGAAGACCTTCTGTTGCTCAAATCAAAAAGTGTTGAACGAACCAAAGTTAGATCACAACATGGGACAGAAGCACAAAAATTCACGCCACAAAACGACGTAGAGAGATTGTACACGAATTTTTACAGTGAAGCACAAAAATCTGTTTCGGGACAGCAACTTTCCCAAGCATTACTCCTCTCTCATTAGAGGTTACTCTTGGCACAAAAAGCAAATAAAAAGGATAAGGAGCGGTTATTACAGAAGTAATAACTTCCAAGACTCATCTAAAACTTTTGGGTTATCTCCCAATAAGTACTTTTCTTTAATGCCTTTAAGTTAGGCATGATAGTTTGAGAAGATGCTCACATAAGAAATATGAATTGAAGTAAAAGAGAGCATCAAGAAGCAAATTAAAAGCATATTTAAGTCTAACCCACTTTCTATGCATAGGAATCTTGTAAAGAAACAAGTCATGAAAGCACAAAGCAACAAGTATAGTAAAGCAAAACAAGTGCAACTTCAAGACTTTCAACATAAAGAGGGGAAACTTAATATTATTGAGATGTATAAAACTATGTTTCCCTCTCTCATAATAACTTTCAGTAGCATCATGAATAAAATTAACAATATAACTATCACATAAAACATTCTTATCATGAGCCACATGCATATAATAATTATTACTCTCCACATAAGCATAGTCATTCTTATTAATTGTGGTGGGAGCAAAATCAACAAAATAGCTATCATTATTATTCTCATCACCATAATCATCAAATATAGGAGGCATATTATAATCATAATTAATTTTCTCCTCAATAGTAGGTGGACTGAAAATATCATACTCATCATTGTAATCATCATATATTGGAGGCATAGTATCATCAAAGTAAATTTTCTCCTCCGTGCTCGGGGGACTAAAAAGATCATTTTCATAAAAACTAGCTTCCCCAAGCTTAGCCTTTTACATAGCATTAGCAATAATGGTGTCCAAAAAATTCATACTAACAACATTGCTATTAGCATGCAAATAAAGTTCCATAGGTTTTTTAATTTTCTCTTCAAACACTTCGTGTCCTAACTCAAGGTAAATACTATAAAGCTCTCTATTTTTGTTGTTGTTTTCCATTAAGCCTAACTAGTGAAAATAAAAATAAGAAACAAAAAGACAAAATTGCAGAATCTAAAGGATATTAACTTCGAGCACTCACACTGGAGGATGTGAGTACCTTTTACCTTACCTCCCCAGTAACGGCGCCAGAAAATACTTGCTGGCGCGTGGTTGACGTGGGAGCTTCTTGTTGTTCTTTAGTCCCTGGCAACGACGCTACAAAATAGCTTGATGTCTACGCACTTCTATTCTTGTAGACAGTTGTTGGGCCTCCAAGTGCAGAGGTTTGTAGAACGGCAGCAAGTTTCCCTTAAGTGGATTACCCAAAGTTTATCGAACTCAGAGAGAAAGTGGTCAAAGGTATCCCTCTCAAGTTACCCTGCAACCAAGATACAAGAAGTCTCTTGTGTCCCCAACACACCCAATACACTTGTCAGGTGTATAGGTGCACTAGTTCAGGAAAGAGATAGTGAAATACAAGTGGTATATATATAAGACAACGGTGCCAGAAAATAGCTTGATGGCATGGAAGAGACTAAAGGCAAACTAAAATAAAGATGGAAGCAAGCAAACATGTAACAGATATAGTTGCAAACGGTGTTTCGATGCTTAGAAACAAGGCCTAGGGATCATACTTTCACTAGTGGACACTCTCATATAAATATCTTCTCTTCATGATACTACTCTGAACTACTCTCCGGTTGGACACTCTAATCCATGGTAGGGCTATAATAGCACACCTCAAAGTAAGCCTTTCCCATCTAGATAACCCCACACTGTCACCTTGAGCACTAGATGGTTCAAACAAACACCACAATTTTACAAAGATATCCAACTCCAAATATAACTCATAACAAGTATTTGTAATCTCTAGCCTAAGTGCCACCATGGTGTGCACACTGTCACTTTCACACACATGGGGAGAGCAGAGATCTATTAAAGCACATGAGTATCAAGGTAGATCTATAGATTACAAGCTCATGATCTCAATAAGATCATGCATAGAGACAGATATGAACACATAGCTACCGGTAGAACCCTTAGCCTCGAGATATAACTACTCCCTCCTCATCATGAGAATCAGCAATGGTGATGGAGATAGTCGTGGAGATCGATGGAGATGACTCCGGGGGCACTTCCCCGTCCCGGCAGGGTGCCGGAACAGAGACTTTCTGTCCCCTGAATCTCCCCTTCGGTGGCGGTAGCGCTGCGAAACTTTTCATGGCTGGAGGCTTGATGATTTAGGGTTTTCGCATTGGGAGGCATCTTATAGGCAAGAAGGGAGACCGATGGGGTGCCGGAGGGGCCAACACCACCCCCTGGTGCGGCCTGGCCTGGCCCGCGCCACCAGGTGGTGTGGCCACCCTTTGGCCCTTCTCCATCTCATATTCTGGCTCCAAGTGTCCCCCGGTAAAATAATAACTTTGGCTTTTGTCCCATCCAATTCCGAGAATATTCATTTTCTGACTTTCTAGAACCAAAAGCAGCAGAAAACAAGAAACTGGCACTATGGCATCTTGTTAATAGGTTAGTCCAACAAATCATATGAAAAGTACTCTAAAGTTGGAACAAAACACAAGAAAGTAGATAAAACCAAGCATAGAATATCAAAAATTATAGATACATTTGCAATGTATCAAGGAGCGCTGGCAGCGCACCCGATAAACTTTATAGATTTTCAAAGCATTATGATAATGTATTTCCTCTCAAAACCCTTTACTCGAATCAAAAAATCGACTGGGGATTCAGGGTTACTCCCATAGGGAGAGCTGAAGACATATTTGACTGAACAAACAAAAGACGACAGCAGTCAAAAACACTTATAGTCCCCACTCGAGTCTACGACTCGAATAGGCACTCGGGGTCTACTCCCATAGGGAGCGCTGGTCGTGCACCCTATAATTTTTTCCTTGTACATAACTGTGCGTTGACTGCATCCACACTCGAAAGCATCGGTGACTCCACCTCATATTTTCCCTACAAAGAGACTACATCTCCTGGGCCACCCAAATCATCTCAGTGATGACGGCATTCAGATGCCACGCTTGCACGTGAATATAAGACCTGAAGAAGGCCTAGCAACGCACCTGCTGTGCTCTGCCAGAAATAATCAATGCCTGCAGGTACGATGAAATAAGCCTTGACGGACGCGTCGAGTGCTCACACTTATACACTAGGATTCGATTGTATAAGACCTCCGAGGCATGAGTCGAATTACGCCAGCACTTTTTCGAATCTGAGTTTGGGGACTCGAGTTTGAGTAGATTGCATTGTTATATCCTAAGGCAACTAACTGATCCCAATCCATTGGATGAATCAGGCATGTATATCAATAATCCCTATGCCATAAATTGAAGCATTCGAAAACATGCTTAACTCTCCACTTGAGAACTTCAGAAGTCTCTACTCGAATCTGCGATTCAACCAAACACTCGGTGGCTACTGACATGGGCATACCGCATAGGTACTTGAGCTTGGTATATACGATCCAGCTTAGAGGAAGCCCACAACGTTGATCAGGCCTCAGTCAAGACCCGGATGGCCCAGGAGACTTCGACTGCTTGTAGCACACGGCAAACTTAAGATAGAAGTTTAAAGGGAAAACCCTAATATGTAACTGACTCGTCCTGCTATCCCGATACCTAGCCTATATATATATATAAAGACTAGGAGGGGGCGGCGAGGAGAACAACGCACAACCCTAGTTTCCACACCATCGCCAGATTGCATCTGCGTACCCCCTGTAACTTTCGACTCCTCGATAATTCCAAGAGAAGACAAGCAGGAGTAGGGTCCTCTACGAGGCCTGAACCTAGGTAAACCTTGTGTCCCTTTGTTCTTGTTTGCTAGCCAATCGATGCCTCCTGCGCTCCGCACTTCCTCAAACCTAAGTCCATCTGCGATGGGCATTGACGAGTTAACCCCACGTCAGTACCGGTGAGAAAGATGGAGATCATGTTGGAGGGCACTTGATGGACATAAAGGCACACAAAGAAACTTGTTAGGAGACAAATTGTATGGGGGCGCTTGGAGTGGATGAGTACCTCAAGAAAGAAGGTTGAGACCGGTACGGAGACGTCGCGGTCGAGGTGGGATTTGAGGTACACCTTTTCCCTCACTTCAAGCTAGGGAATCACCTCATCCTCTGGTGCAGGTCGCCACCGGAACTTCTCCATCGACGACAACAATCACTCGATGATGAGGTCGTTGAGTTCAGATTGTTTGACGCTGGAACCTGTCCACCATCCCTGCATCGCTTTCTGCCTCCGCGCTACCGCAAGTGACCTCTAGCTCTTCCATTTTTTGACCGCAAGTGACCTCTAGCTCTTCCATTTTTTGGTTACCGTGAAAAAAGCCAAGAGACTTGAATTTTTTACTTCAATAATCAGAATTATACGAATTCTACAAACGAATTCGAATTAGCCAATAAATTGGCTATCGTCTTTTTGGTGCGTTCTTCCGCCGTGATAGTGACTAGTGGCACCTCAGGCCCCGATGGTGGAAAAACCACCGAAGTGGGAGCTTTGGAGATCCCGGACGACGCCACGTCCGACCGTGCACTTGGACTGGCCATTGGGAGTTGTTAGAGGTGGTGATGAGCTCGAAGTCTAGGGTTCTTCCCTCAGGAGCTTGAAACAACCGTTGGCCCAACGAGGAAGAAGAAGTAGAGAAGGAGGGTGAGTGGGAAAAAATTACTACCTCAATTATTTATACTCCAGGCATTAAGATTTGTGCACATGTGAATCCGGCAGAGCAGCGGGTAACACGTACTGAAGAACGTGCGCAGTAATTTTGTCACGTCTACATGATTACCGTCAATGGTTCGAATAACATGCGCGGGAAAATTGCCATCATAATCTATCTACATGTCTAAGAGTTTCGAGGCAAAGGTACGCTAAAACTGACGTCATCCTCCTGACAGGAGCAGATGAGCCGTCACGTCTTAAAATTCTCTTAAAATTCTTTTAATATAGTTGGAGAATTGTCCGACTAAATGAGAAGATAATTGAAGACTTGGTATTCCTACGACTTGCGTATCAAATATGGGGACGAAGTTTGTAGTAATTTTTGGGAGGACTTGAAGATGATGCTTGCGAGATTGCCGACATTATCTAGACAGAGCATTCACACCCAATGACGCATATCTTAAAATTCTCCGCAGGCTATTGTTGGGGATATGCATTATGGTTATCACCATAGCATACCCTCGTTCCGCCTAACCCTGGAGAACCACAGATGGTAGCATGGCCTACGGATTGCTGGGCGGTCCAGTTATAGGAATCAAGAAGGGATGCCCATGCCGGATAAATAGGAAGGCTACGGTACCAACATAGACAAAGTCGGAGTTTTCGAATACAAGACACGAAGACTAGTTATAAATGGTGTAGGACTTTGTAATCTATCTAGTATGGAGTTTACCCTATAACCCTAGGTTCTGACATCTTTATTAGCCGCACCTACGGGAGTCTTTAGTGCACAACTCGACCTCGCATAACGAACCGCACAACCTCTGTAACATCTCTGTAACCTGGTGTATTCCAATTATAGTGATTGGAAGCGGGAGTGGGATTTGAGGTACACCTTTTCCTTGACTTCAAGCTGGGGAATCACCTCGTCCTCTCGTGCAGGCCCCCACCGGAACTCCTCCGTCGATGGCAACAATCACTCGATGATGAGGTCGTTGAGTTCAGATTGTTTGACGCTGGAACCTCTCCACCATCCCCGTACCGTTTCCACATCTGCTTCCGCCTCTACGCTACCACAAGTGACCTATAGCTCCTCCAATTTTTGGTGGCCGTCGGTGTGTTCTTCTGTCGCGATAGTGACTAGTGGCACCTTAGGCCCCGATGGTGGAACAACCACCGAAGTGGGAACTTTGGAGATCCCGGACGACGCCACGTCCGACTATGCACTTGGACTGGCCAATGGGAGTTGTTAGAGGTGGTGATGAGCTCGAAGTCTAGGGTTCTTCCCTCAGGAGCTCGAAACAACTGTTGGCCAAAGGAGGAAGAAGAAGTAGAGAAGAAGGAGGGTGAGTGGGAAAAAAGTACTACCACGGTTATTTATACTCTAGGCATTAAGATTTGTGAGCATGTGAATCTGGCGGAGCAGCGGGTAACGCGTATTGAAGAACGTGCTCAGTGATTTTGTCACGTCTCGATGGTTACCAACAATGGATAACATGCGCGGGAAAATCGTCATCATGATCTATCTACATGTCTGAGAGTTTCGAGGCAAAGGTACGCTAAAACTGACGTCATCCTCGTGACATGAGCAGATGAGCCGTCACATCTTAAGATTCTTTTAATATAGTCGGAGAATTGTCCGACTAAATGAGAAGATAATTGAAGACTTGGTATTCCTACAACTTGCGTATCAAATATGGGGACGAAATTTGCAGTAATTTTCGGGAGGACTTGAAGATGATGCTTGCCAGATTACCGACATTATCTAAACAGAGCATTCACACCCAATGATAAGACGACACAGGTCATAAAATTCTCTGCAGGCTATTGTAGGGGATATGCATTGTGGTTATCATCATAGCATACCCTCGTTCCGCCTAACCTGGGAGAACCACGGATGGTATCATGGCCTACGGATTGCTAGGTGGTCCAGTTATAGGAATGAAGAAGGGAGGCCCATGCCGATAAACAGAAAGGCTACAGTACCGACATAGACGAAGCCGAAGCTTTGGAATACAAGACACGAAGACTATTTATAAATAGAATAGGACTTTGTAATCTGTCTAGTATAACTAGTGAATTACAACTCTGTTGTACTGCAATTGGTGCATTGATTTTTGCTTTTTGCTGGTTGGTTCCATTATCACAAAGCCGCTCCAAAATTAGCCTGGTTCCAAGATGTAGAATCCATGTTGAATCACCACTCAACAGGATTATTAGGACTTGGGTCTCTTTCTTGGGCGGGACACCAAGTCCATGTATCTTTACCAATTAACCAATTTCTTGACGCTGGGGTGGATCCTAAAAAGATACCACTTCCCCATGAATTTATCTTGAATCGTGACCTTTTGGCTGAATTTTATCCTAGTTTTGCCGAAGGAGCAACCCCCTTTTGAACCTTAAATTGGTCCAAATACGCAAAATTTCTGACTTTTCATGGAGGACTCGATCCAGTAACCGGTGGTCTATGGCTGGCCGATATTGCGCACTATCATTTAGCTATTGATATTCTTTTCCTAATCGCGGCTCATATGTATAGGACACTTTACCCTATAACACTAGGTTCTGACGTCTTTATTAGCCGCACCTACGGGAGTGTTTAGTGCACAACTCGGCCTCGCATAGCGAACCGTACAACCTCTGTAACACCTCTTTAACCTGGTGTATTCCAATTATAGTGATTGGAAGCACGAGTGGGATAATGTCACCGTCGTTGGATCTGAACCTGGGTAAGCTGTGCTACCTCGTACCCGCCAACTCGTCGTTTTTCCCGCACGTCCCTCTAAACACGTTGTGAGGATCCCCTATGAAGTAATCATCGATAATGCCACGACATCGACCATCCATTTCTATGTCTTCTTCTGAGAGATGAAAGATAAGAAATAAATCAACTGTGTGTCTATTCCTAGAGTGGCAACGAATTACTAAGTTCTCGAAAAATAAAAAATTCTTGTGATGAGGACTCATTTTACTAATCTAGTGGTACACGTTTATTTTTCTCGACTTGATTCACATCGTGATTGACCGTGCCTAGAAAAGCCAGCTAGCTGGTCAATATTATTTTCAGCACCAGTATATTTTGAAGAAACAAATATGATATGAAGATGTTAAGAACAATGCATTCTCGATAAAGGACATTTTTTATTATAAGGACGATACATGATGATCAAACAAATACATATTATTGATACTCAAAACATTCTTATTACATTGAACACATCAGCAGTACCTTTGTCATCTATATATATGTACTACTAAATGCGTACTATAATGTCTCCCTTTTTATGAACGGAACGAGTAAAGAATGTGATGAAGTTCAAAGCAGATCACTCATAGCTGTACGTGGCTTGCAAATAGCCTCAAATGGCACAGCCTTGGGAGCACTAAATGATATTCCTTCTCCTTCCGTCATATCCACCTGCACGCCATCCACCCGTTCCCAGTCAAAGCACTGTATCAAAGCCGCTAGTACAAGCCCTACCAACCTCAAAGCCATTGCCTCCCCAGGGCACTTACGCCTCCCCATCCCGAATGGCATCAAGACGAGCCCTTCGGCCTTGTCGTCTTCAAACCTCTCTGGCCTGAATTCGTTGGGGTTCTCCCATATGGTCGGGTCCCTATGGATGGCGTACGCGTTAACCATCAGCATCGTATCTTTCGGGACATGGTAGCCTCCAACCTTGCTGTCTGCAGTCGACTGGTGCGGCAGCAGCATCGGCACCGGGGGGTAGAGGCGGAGGGTCTCGTTGATGATGCACCGGAGGTAGGTGAGGTGCGGTACGTCCTCGGCGGTGACAAGACGGGATGTTCCGACCGATGCCTCGATCTCGGCCTGCGCCTTTTTGAGCACTGCAGGGTGGTTCAGTAGGAGGGACATCGCCCATTCTACAGTGATTGAAGAGGTCCCCGTTCCTGCCGTGAATAAATTCTGCACAAATAAGTAATGAAGAGAATATTAGTGAGACAGTGGGGTTGCTTGTGAATTTCAACTCAGGAGAAACAAAAACATATGGTTATTAGGCATTGACAAAATAGGTTTGCACAACAGGCAATAATATTCGTCGAGAAGTTATAGAGAAGGAACTTACGAGGCAGAGGCCAATGATCATTTTATCGGTGTACACCTCTGGCTCTTCCTTCTGCAGTGATAGCAAGACGGAAATCATGCTCTTCTTCTCGCCGCCATCGGCATGGTCCATCTTCCGGCGCTCCGAGTCGATGAGCCGCTGCATGAAGGCGTCCTGTCTACCCATCGCGGCTAGGACTTTCTTCTTGGCGCCGGACATGTCGAACCACTCCAAAAATGGGAGGTAGTCCCACAGGTTGGTGGTGCCAAGGTACTCGTTGATGGCGTCTGCTTCCTTCTTGAACTCCCTGGCTTCCATGGACATGTCCGTCCCGGCGTCGCTGTAGTCGACGTTGGAGGAAGAACTGGCAAGAGTTGTCTTGGTGTCGGCGATGGTCTCCATGAGCACGCTCAGGGAGAGCTCGAAGATCCTCCGCCTGAGCTGCACGCGCGGGGAGGCCACGGCAGAGCGGCGCAGGCGCACCATCATGGCGCGGACCTCGGCGGAGATGACGCCCGCCATGCAACTCACGCGGTGCGCCGAGAGCAGGTGCACTGCGGCGACTAAGCGGAGGGCCCGCCATTGCGGGCCATGGCTGAGCACGCTGAGCACGCTGCCGTAGTCCTTGGAGATGAGCGTCAGTGATGGGAGGTTGGGGCGGCCGGCGAAGGTCACGTCGTGCTCCGTGAAGCACTCCCTGGCGCAGGCCGGCGAAGACACAACGACGGCACTGCGCGAGCCAAGGCGCAGCGAGAAGACGGGCCCGTGACGCGCGGCGAGACGGGACAGCGTGGCATGGAAGGGCTTGTCCAAGAGGTGGAGGTGGCCGAAGAAGGGGATGCCCGTCGGGCTCGGCGGGAGCCTAGTCTTCTTCTTGCCGCCGACGAGGAAGCGGAGGAGGAGGAGGACGACGACGAGGGCAAGCACGGCCGTGGAGTAGGCATTAGTGAACTCCATGGTTTGATTCTAGCTAGGGTGGGAGGTCAGAGGTAAGCGATGCCACAGCTATCCTGCAGGTCTCCTATATATATGCATCGGACGGATACAATCCTGGTTGTGGTTGGTGGGGTGTTTAGCCCAGCTTAAAGTTTGATGGACTTTGCTAGTTCTCCTGCGTCATCTTGCAAACTGACATTTTCTAACTCAGAAAAATATTCATGCAACTTAAAGTTTTTGTTCACACATCAGTACAGATTTTCACCAAATTGATGTTCACCTACAATTTTTTTGTTCACGAGGTTAAGAAGATAATCAGGACAGGTACAATGGTCTTATCTTAATCTTATCTTAGCAATGCCATGTAAGATGATTACTGAGTTGGAGGAGAGATAAACAAAAAAAAGGTATATGTCTTCTCTTAGCTAAGAGATTATCTTTTAGCACGATATACTCACCACATATCTAGAGATATTTGTCGCTGGAGATAAGACCAAAAAAAGGTCTATTGTACATCAAGTTTTATCATAATATAAAAAATTTATAAGATAAGACTGGCTTATCAACCATTGTACATGCATAGGTACCTGAAAAAAAAGAGATAATGATAGGAGCATCTCTAATAGCCCCCTTAAGACGGTCCAACCTTAAATGTTCAGCACGTTTAGGGTTTCACATTTTTTCAGTCCTGTCCACTAGCCCGTAAATTTTTTATGGGCCACCTAAAATCTAAGCGTGATTTTCCAAACCTTGCGCCATTTCGTCGGTCTTTATCCGCGTTATAAGGGGCGAATGGATTAGAGATATACTATAGACGCTCTAAAGATTTCTATAGATGACTCACTTGAATCTAACGACACTTGGTATTCAAGAAACTGATCTCGCTCCAGGGCTGCTCGCGCGAGGGCGGCTCCGGAGCGCCCCACCCAAATCTTACAGGCGTCGCCACTGATCTTCTTCGCCGACGGCTGTCGCTGCCCAACCTACGTGCTTATCGGTGCTGAAGGTCGGCACGCTCGATCCGTTCACCGGGAACTAGCTAGCGGTGTAGGGATCGCTGCGTCGGTATTAATAAAGGAGGTGGTCCTAGGGTTTCTTTCGCGCGATGTCAGAGATCTGCTTGATGTCTGCCCTCGTTGATCTGGACTGGAGAGGCGAGTTCCGGAAGGCTCTGCCGGTGAACTCCCATGGGCGTATCATGCCTAGGGAGCGATACGAAGCTCTGTTGTAAGTTACCAACATGTGTCATGTCATCGACCATGGTGAAATCAGATGCGGAGAATGTCATGAAAGCAGGAACATCATGAGGGCTAGCGATGGTGATTGAAGTCTTTGTGGCGATGGAAGCTGGCTGAGTGGTCTGTGACTCACGGCAACGACTGTTTGTGGGGCGACAACACAGGAGGAGCTCACACTCCGACCTTGCAGGGTGAAGATCCAAGGTCTGACCTTAATTGGTTGGCATATCAATGGCCTTGTTGAAGGCATTGTTTTGTGCGCGAGTACTTTCTCCAGGGTGAAAACGTATGATCTTTGATCGGGTGACGACGGCGCTTGTGCACTATTTCCTTCTTGAAAGCGTCTCTATTGGAGTGGTTGGACTTCTGGTGTTGTTTTGGTGATGTTAGTGTCGTTGCTGCAAGGAATAGTTGCACTATAGCGGGGCTTTTCTTTTTGTAATTTTTTTTTCTTTTTTCTGGGTGGTGTGCATCCGTAAGGCCGATAGGGCATGCGTTGTTGCAGAGGCTGGGTGTAATTGGTATCTCCGCGATATTAATATATGCTCTTTTCCAAAAAAAAAATTTGACTCACTACGATTTAAAAGTTGTGCATGGGTTTTAACCAAGAAAAAGGTATAAGCATCGCAAAACTTTTGTTCACACGACACTTCACCTGTACCAAATTTTTGTTTACATACAATTTCTTTTTCACGAGGTTAAAAACTGTTCATGTGTCATAAATAGTAGCTAGGATGATTTCAGCCAACCCAGAGTCCCTTAAATATCACGTGACGACTGAGCTCTATGCACGTTCAAAGTTAAGAATTTGGTGCCACTTAGCTTTATACAAACTATGTTCCATACATGAAAATGTCATCAAAGTGCCCTGATGCCCTGATGGCGATGGTTTCGGTAGCCAAGTTTGTTCGGCTCTCTTCCTCCCAACACAACACGTCATGAGTCACTTTGCATGGCCAAGACTTGAACCACGTGACACAAGCTGGGTCATGCATGTACAAAATAGTATTCCAGGATCAATGTCGTCGGACAATCCTGACTGATGCCACGACCACGAGTAGGTACGTTTTTCGTGTTAAAGAAAGAAAGGTTAAACGGCGAGAGCTGTCTGTATCGGTGCATGCATATATACAAACTTATTATTTTCTAAAGCTGATGCCACTACTGGTCAAAAGGTCAATTTATGTCATCAGCAAGAAGAGTATATTATCACAAAACCATTTTACACCATGCCGCTACATACTGGTCAGTGCACTTTTTTTTTGTTGAGTATGGTCAGTACACGTTCTATTGACCCATTTAAGATTCTATTTTAGAGCTAGGCAAATTTTCCATTTCATCCATGCTCGATCGTAGTTACCGACTCTAGATACATATATCTGATTTTCCACCACGAAATGAAGGAAGTTTCTTCAAAGCCAGGGAACCTGCTAGCTAGGTCGTTTCCAGTGTTATTATCACAAAACTGTCTCTTCGTCGCTGGTCATGGGCACAAAATAGTCTCTTAAGTTCCTCGCAGTCACTATCAAAGACGGAGCAACAGTGCACGTGGTCTCAAATACGGTATAAGTCGGTCCCTTCCAAAAAGGTCCAAATCTACTGAGATTAAAACAATGCAAATAATTCAATGAGAATCTCACACCTCAATTGTTTCTAGCCTAATAGCTTGTCCAGATCGTATTTGTAGGTCGCATTTGGTGAGCTGAAGAGAGGGCTTCATTCCTGCAAGGGCAACGTTATCCTTGGAAGTTGGAACATGCCGCTAATAAGGACAACAACAGGTCGTCGTCCTCCTGCTCAATGCAGGGTCGGCCAAACTAAGAGCGTCTCTAGCAGATATAGGCATATATCTATTTATCCGCAAAGTAGACAGGTTCTAGACCCGATTGAGACTCATATACCAAATTGTATATATATATATATATATGTATTATGCTCGTAAGAAAAATTATATTATATATTCATCAACGTGTTCAAGTACTATGTAGTAGCGTCGTGTATGTACAGGAAAACTTATTTGAAATGAACACAGAATGAAAAATAATTGAATACAAAATAAAAAGGAAAACACAAAACCCTAAAACACCATCTCCTGCCGCAGCAGCCAATGGACCAAAATGCTGTCGTGGCAGGGAACCTTTAGTCCCAGTTCGTACCCACGAACCGGGACTAAATGACTTCCAGCCTAGCACACGATGCGGGGCCACGTGGTGGACCTCTAGTCCCGGTTCGTAACAGAACCGGGACTAATAGTCGGACCTCTAGTTCCGATTCTGCAGTCCCGGTTTGGCAACTCGGCCTAATTACCCTTACGAACCGGGACTAGAGGCATGTTTTCTACTAGTGCTTGTGCATGGGTTTTAACTACGAAAATGGTTTAAGCATCACAAAACTTTTGTTCACAGGATACTTCACCTGTACCAAATGTTTGTTTACATACAATATTTTTTTGCACGAGGTTAAAAACTGTCCATGTGTCATAGATAGTAGCTAGGATGATTTCAGCCGATCGACTGGGAGTTACTTAGATCTCACCTGACTGATCTGTATGCACGTTCAAAGTTATAAGAATTTGGTGCCACTTAGCTTTACAAAACAAAGTCCCATGCATATACAAATATGTCATCAACGTGAGACCTTAATTATGACGATTTCGTATAATCAAGTCATTGATGGTTTCTGCAGCCAAGTTTGTTTGGCTCTCTTCCGTGATACGTCGTCATGAGCGAGTCAGTTTCTGTTTCTTTCCGTGGACCAGACTTGCAGCACGTGACACAAGCAACCTAGATCGCTCATGCATGTACAGATACTAGTATTCCAGGGTCAATGTCGTCGGACAATCCTGACTGATGCTAACTCAAAGTGTGACGAGTAGTTTTTTCGTTTTAAAGAAAGGTTAAACGCCAAGAGCAGTCTGCATACACCATCAGTAATTGTCAGTACACGTTCTCTTGACCTATGAAGATTCTATTTTTGAGCGAGGCAGTTTTTCCATTTCATCCATGATCTTAGTCAGCAGCTCCAGATACGTGATGGAAATTTTTCCCCCACGATCGAAATGAAGGAAGATTGTTGAACTGTAAAACTAACTAATTCTGAAAGATGATGTTACACCTGTACATGTTTATTAGCAGCAAAACTCAAATATGGCAGTGCCGGCCAAGCCAGGGACGAACCTAGCTAAGTTTCCAATATTATTGTCGTCACTGGTCAAATATGGCGGTGCACAAAATTGTGTGATGGAGCGCAACAGTGCACGTGGTTTCAAATACAGTACTAGTACGTCGGTCCCTTCCGAATCTACCGATAAAACAAACAATGAAGATGACGATAATTATTCAAAGAAGCTTGTCAACCAGATCGACTCTATATATACGTAGCTTGCTTGTCTCATTTGATGAGCTCAAGAGAACGACGTTATCCTTGGAAGAAGTTGGAAGTTGCCGCTGAGAGAGGCAGCTGAGGCCAACAACGGGTCGTCGTCGTGCTCCTCCTCCTGCCCAACCTAGATAGCTACCTACCTTCAAAGTTGAAGCTGTCACTCTGTTCCCGTGCGCCGTTGGATTCCCTATCAGGGTGGTCTACTTTTATTACTACTTTCTAGAAAAACTACCTTGCTGACAGGAGGGCATCGTCTAAATTGTTTCGAAAAAATAAAAATGCGATAAATGTTTCAGTAATTATATATCACATGGAAAAGTAACCTTTTCAATTAGATATATAATTTTGACGACTTTGTCGTTAAGAAAGCGCCATATTGATACCTATGATGTTTGATAATATCATATTTTTAACAAACTAGAAAAATAAACCTTCTTAATGATCAAGTAAAATTAAATTAAATTTATTCAAACCATCTAAGTAACTTTGCATTAATCCGGCAAGCAACAACCAAGGAATACAAGTTTATTTTATTTGTTGTGGATCTTCCTCCATATTTAATATCATGTTCTCCTATGTTAAGAGATCCATGACTTCTCGAAATGGATACTAGTCCTTAAGACACAACATTAATATGTTACTACAAAATTCAGTGCAAACTTCAACATAAATATAATGCTATATTAGTATCATTTTTACCTATCAGCATATTTATTTACTTGTCTATAGTCAAAATTTGAGATCAACTTTTTCAATGCATGTTTTCTAGAACATCACTTACGACAGACAGATCAATTCATGTGTGCACATCGACTCAAAACATGTATGTATTTCATGTGATGTAACATTTACAAATCAGGTATAACATGTATATTTTTAAAGTCTAACTAATAGCAAGGATCATACATAAACTAGTCGCATAATATTTATACACAACTACTATCAGCTGCGATATGTTTGGGTGTAGCTATATAATTTATTAGGTGTCATCTATCTAGATTCAATTATGTATAACCACTCGCTGTGCTAAATTCAGATACAGTACCACGAAAATGCTTAACATAGATGGGCCAGGAATCAACTACAACGACGATAAAGACGTTTGTGACCGGTATACGTCATTGGTATGGTAACACCTTACCGCCGACGTCGGCAGGACTCATCGTCTGAACTGCTATCCCTGACGACCAAATTGATTTTCACCCGTCGATGCAGGTACTCCAACCGACGAGGCGCGGTTAACAAGCGACATTCTAGTGGCGTCCGCATAATCTATGCACGTCAAAGGTGCTCCAGTAAGTGACGATTAGAAACTACATGTGGCTGCCGTGACTATGTTATTGGTGACGTGTCTGCATAACATGCGGCTGCCTTTTGTATCGTGTTTTTTGATATGTGGCCGTCATTTCTAATGTTCCCATGACTAACTTTCTTCAAAACAAATAGTGATTTGTATCATACCGCTAATGTTCTACTCATGGCCGCCTGTCATTACATATTAACCGCTGACTAGCAGATGTTATGTCAAGTTTTCGTTAGTAGAGTAGTCCTTGCGGGTTCTGTTTTTCCATATTCATCTCTGATAGATTTAATGGTGACAAGCCATCGTCATATAGGGAAGAGCTACCGGCGTCGGCCATCTGTTGTTTTCCCCGCACGGTCGATGAGTGGGGAAGATCTAGTTGTGTGGCTCGGCAAACTCCAACTCTCTCCCACTCGCCTCAGTCTCTGACAGCTTCCTCTCCGACGATGACACCACCTTTGTTGACGGAGATAACGACGAGGAGGAGCGGCAAGGCGTAGTAGAACGGGCGGACTATTTCGACGATAACGATGACTCGGATCGGGCCGCCATGGACATCGTGGTCTGCACCTATGAGCTAACACACGTGTACGAGCTCCAGCGTGAAGCCAACGAGAAGGCAAGGCGATCATGGTGGTGGTGGCGTGCATTGCGGTCATGAAGGAGATGGTGATGCCCGTCATGAGTCAAGATATCATCGCCATGGACACTGACTAGGCTGCGCTCACCAGCCGCATCGCCTCCGCACTCGTAGGCTCCAGTGAATTCTGCTGGAGCCGGTGATTGAGAATTTAGGGTTAGGGCAGCATATGTCCTTTTGGAAGGAAATATGCCTTGAGAGGCAATAATAAAGTTGTTATTATATATTCCTTGTATATGATAGATGTTTAGTTTGTATGCTATAATTGTATTGATAGGAAACGTCAATACATGTGTGTTTAATAAACAAAAAGGGTTCCTAGTTATGCCTCTCTTATAGACTAGCTCGTTGATTAACAAGATGATCAAAGTTTCCTGATCATGGACATTGGATGTTGTTAATAACAAGGTCACAGCAATTGCGAAATGATGTGATGAAACATTCATCCGAAGTATAGCATTACGATCAAAGTCATTATGTTTATATTTCTATAACATCATACGAAGTAGTCTTTGTCCTTAGACCATGAGATCATGTTAATTGCTAACACCGGAAGAGTATCTGGATAACATCAAACGTCACACCGTAACAGGGTGACTATAAATGTGGGTTCAGTGCTACGAAGGTGTTATGTTGAGGCTCATGATCAAGAGTGGAATTTGTCAATCCCGGTGACAGATAGATGTACTCTGGGCCCTCTCGGTGATATCACATTAAGATAGCTTGCAAGCAAGTGATGTGATCACTAGAATGTTATATCACGGGAACGAGAAAAGAGTGCATATCGGTAACGAGATCAAACTAGGTATTTGGATGCCGATGATCGAATCTCGGACATGTATTATATCATGAGACAAGGGGATTAAGTTACTAGCGTTAAAGGTTCTCACGATCACAGAAGTCATCGTTGAATATGCAGGAGTCAGTAAGGATCTCCAGGTCCCGCTTCTGATTATTGATTTGAGAGGGTCTCAATCATGTCTGCATTATTCGTGAACCGTAGGGTGACACACTTAAGAGTTACCGAACACCATTTTGGAGCACATATGTTTCAGACGAAAGAACTGCAAAGCGCTGGAATTATTTCGATGGAAACCGGAATTGTTTTGGGTGAAATTGCAGAAAGTGGTTCTGCATGTGATATTGAAATGTTGCAAGGGGTTTTATGTGAATGTTTGTTAATTAAAGTAATTAACAAAATTCTGAATAAAATAAATAAAATAATTTTATTAAATGAGATTTGCATTAAATTTGGTGGAAATTTAATGCATGTGAGTGGAATTTTGGGTGGAGCTTGAATTGATGTGAGTGGAGCTTCCACCACATGAATGAGGAAGAGGTGGGGGCACCCCCCTTGGCCGCCGGCCATGGGAGGGGAGGAGTCCCCCCTCTCCTATAAAAATCCCCCCTCTCCTCCCTCACAAAGCACACCTCCTCGTGAAGGATCTCTCTCCCCCTCTAGATATTCCCCCATGGTTACGGATTCGCGAGATACATGTTTCCGGTGGCCTTGCGTCTGGAAGGAGTTGCTGCTTCCGCTGATTCGCTGGAGCGAGGAGGTGGAGGTTGTTCGGTGGCTTGAATGTGTGTGCGAGGACGGATGCGCTGCTGATTTGTGGCGCTAGGACTTCCACACGATCTTGAGATCGGCAAGCGTACGACTACATCATCCACGAGTTCCAACTCGTTAACAAAACTCTGTTGCCTTCAAGGGTAAGTTCTCTATGGATGTATATCCACCCGCTGCTCTGTATCTAGTAGATAGATCTTGGCGTATAGTTCTTATCGTAGGAATTTTTTTTGTTTTCTATAGTGCGAACCCAACACTTTTGATTTCACATGTTTCATGTTTTAATTTGCTCGAATCTGTGTATGATCACTAGTATATATATATATATATATATATATATATATATATATATTGAAATTGTGTTTGAAAATTTTCGCAAACGCATGTTCATCGGATTTTTAAAGTTACAGTTCGTGGATTGGTGTCTATTCAGCTTCGTGATTTTTCAAACCATATATCGGCATTTCCCTGTCCTTTATCCGCCTTATAAGGGGCGACGGTGTAAAGGATCTACTAGAGACACTAAAGCTTTCAAAATCTTAGCTATCTCTCTCACCATTAGATTTGACTTGTGAATCGTGCGGTCTGAGAGTTATACGTGGGTTGTATTTAAGAAAATGGTTTAAGCATCACAAATATTATGTTCACGCAGTACAGCTTGTCTCTTCCCTGATATGATGTGATATATGCTTCCAACACGTCATGAGTCACACACATGGGCAGTTTCTGGTTGTTTCCATGGACAACAAAGACTTCCAACACGTGACACAAAAGCTACACCTCATGTACAAAATAGCTAGTATTCCAGGATAATCAACTAACGTCACAACACAATCCTGACTGATGCTAACTCAAAGGTTAAACGCCGAGAGCTGTCGTCTGCATACAACCTTATTTTCTAAAGGTCAAAACGTCAACGTCATCAACAGGAAGATTGTATACACGCTACTGGGTCAGTACACGTTCTATTGACCTATTAAAGATTCTTTTTACGAGCGAGGCAACTTTTCCATTTCATCCATGCTTGTAGTAGTCGGCCACCACCAAATGAAGGAAGTTTCTTCTAGTAAAAACTAGAATTTTCTATGATAGGAAAATACTAAAGTTGATGTTAGACCTATACATGTTTGTGGCCCTTACTTTACCAGCAAAACATATTATGGAGAAAACTTAAATACCGTAAGATGTGTGTTGAAAAGACAAGTTAATTAAGTGGCAAATTTGTTGCTTGTTTAGAGCATCGAAATTCATCTACTTTTTATTGGAGGAACAGGCACGTTGACGTTTTAATAATTCTATAATTTAGGTTAAGTTCTAATATCCTCGATGGTTTCTAACATGCATGATCATGTAGATGGTTTGACTCGTGCATGCATTCTCTATACACTTAGCGTCGGTTAAAAAAAAATACAATTGGTTATTTAACACACGGCTGGAGCTGTCCAGCCTCTTTTGAAGTGAAAACAACTAACCGCTTCAATTGTTTGAGTCGTCTCTCTAGCCTAGCTTGTCCAGATCGTACACGTAAGTACATACGTAGGTGTAGGTCTTATTTGATCAATTGTCAAAAAAAAGGGTCTTATTTGATCAGCTGAAGAGAGTTGGAACTTGCCGCTCAGGCCAATAACGGGTCGTCCTCCTCTTGCCGTAATTTTTGGGCTGGCGAACCTACCTACGTACGCGCAGTTGGATTCCTGGACCGTTCAAATCATGGTGTACAGGTACCTTATGGTGCATGGTGGAAATTCATGTATAAAGTCAAATTCATGGCCACCAAAAGATGTTGATACTAGATGTTATGGGTTCTCTTGTGGATTTATCCTTGGGGTGGCCCGATCTTCATGGATTTGAGGCGAGAAGCGAGGGGAAACCCGATGAACATGATGGACTCAACTCTAATGCAAGGTAAAGATACAAACATACATAACCCACACACTATTCGATTTGCTCCCGTTGGTTCAAACAACCAATCCAACAGAATTCTCGGCGAGAGACCTTGCGATAGAATCACCAAAGGAGAGATCGACAAGCGGATGATAGAATCCAAACCAAGTAGAGAGTAGCAACCAAATACAATCTCTAAGGGGAGAGACCTAGCATTACTAGAATCTCGACAAGGAGAGACCAAACAGTTGAGGAGGGTCTCGATGACTTCATTTTCCGCACTCGCAAGATGAAGGACTTGGACAACTCATAGATAAACTGTAGAGAGGGAGTTCCCATCTAGGGTTAAGCACATGCCTCAATTCATCATCATCTCTAGGGTTTCAAGGAGGGGTGGGAGCATATATAGGCTAGCCACGAGCTAGGGGTATTTTACGCATAAATGGAGAGTTCAGGGGGGGGTACATAGGATAGGCCCAACTCAAGGCGTGCAAGCCTGCTGACTTACACCGGAGACTCTGGTGTCGAGGGTCGGAGACTCTGGGGTGGACTCCGAGGTGGCCGATGTAGCCTCTAGAAGCAGGGGCGGAGTCCTGGGCAGAGTTTCATGCCCTCTGGGGCAGTATTGGGGGGGGAGGGGGGTTACTGAGAGCTCCAGGCACTGGTCCAAATTCCTTGTAACGACGGGCCAGAGACTTCAGGGTCTAGGAGCGGAGACTCCGGTCCTGGTCCAGTAGCTTCTTGTGTCTTCTCTTACAGGATAGGCAGCGACACTAGAGAACCACCGTCTTGACTCCGCTCCTCCATCGTCTGTAGAAAATGACACAACACCGACCCGAGTGTCACTCATCTTCGTGGTAGCGGCACCTTCAATGGCCGGACTGTGGAGCACGAGCAATCCGGCTCCCTATCTGAGATGAAGAGCTACCTTGGCGAGCGGCCCCCGGCGTAGCGTGCTGCGGCACCGCCCCAAACCCTAAACCCTAAACTCTAAACCCTATACATCACATACACAACAAAGACACATCAAAGACACATCACATACCTTTCCGGCGATTGCCCGTCCTTCGACGACAGCGGACGACTTCTTTCCCAAAACCTCAATGCCGGAGTTAGGAACCCCATTTTCTCCTAGAACTCCTGCCGCAACTCGTCATCCGAGCATGACCTTTGGCGTTTGACATCCTTCCATCCCAGCTCTCCGGTTGCATCCTCTAGGGATTCCAACGCAACACGGTCTACTAAGTACGGATTATCTTCCTCATCTGATCTGTCATCGTCCGAGCCCAAGCACCAGAACCTTGATCCGCTCTGGGGCGCCTCTGGTGAAGGAGCCATCGGCAGCAAGAGAGCACCAGGTGCTAGGGTTAGCAGTCGTTGCACCATCCTCTTAGTGGGTAACTATGTGTTACGTTGCTATGGCTATGCAGAAATGATAAAATGTTTAGTGATAAAAAATCTTACCTTTTGCAGGTTATCTAGTGGTGTACAGGTACCTTATGTCTATGGTTGTCCCTATAACTTGCAGAGTTTCACGAGCTATTTACGAAAGTGTGTATATGCAGGAGCATACGACGTGGGTTTTATGCACTATGCATGGATGGTAACATAATCTTTGGATCAGCCATTCAGCACCACCTTAGGCTTTTTACAATTTTTCATTATCATGCTAATGATATGTAGTTCGTTTGTTTTATTTTCGTTATGCGAGTGTGGACAATCTATCGGTTGTGTGCATCTGAATTATGCAGAGGCTGGGTGTAATACTTAAAAATCTTTAAGTAATAGAAACACCTTCTATCGAGAAAGGAAAAAACTAAGGTTGATGTTAGACTTGTACATGTTTGTGGCCCTTAATTTACCAGCAAAACAAAGTATGGAGAAAATTAAAAAATCGTAAGATGTTTTAAAAAGACATGTTAAGTGCCAAATTTGTTGCTTGTTTAGAGCATGGAACTTCATCTATTTTTGTTGGATAAGCAGGCCCGTCTATATTTTAATAATTCTATAATTTAAGTTAAGTACTAATATCATGTGTAGTGCCAAACAACTGAAATCGAGCAACAACACGAGATGGTTCGACTCGTGCATGCATCCCCTATACACTAGTTAGGGTACAAGCTGGCCTTGATCCGTAAACTAGCCTGCGGTTGGATGTGGTTGGATGGCTACGATGGTGGTTGTACCACAGGTTTGACATAGTGTCTTTCCTAAAAGACGGAATATATTTTCAATGGGAGTCGAAGTTTCCGTCAGCATGGCACAAGTCTGTGGTGACTTCGTCAATCTCAAGAACTGATCCGTCGGCTCAGTCTGGAGATGCTCATAGTGGTCGGATGTGCGTGTGTGCGTTCAACGGGTGGGTGCATGTACGTGTTGCGAACATCTATGATTATACTATGTGCTTTTTTTAAAACCTCACCTGTATCCTGTGAAAAAATAAAATACAATTGGTTATTTAATACAAGGAACTGTGCAGCATCTTTTGAGGTGTCACGCGCCGAGCGTCGCCGGCGAAGCCAGGGAACCTAAATTTCCAATATTGTCGTCGCTGGTCATGGGCACAAAATTGTCTCTTCCTGGCAGGCACTTTCCAAGATGGAGCAACAGTGCACATGTTTTCAAATACAGTAGTCACTAGTCGGTCCCTTCCAAAAGGTCAAAATCTCACACGTAGGTCAATGGTTTGAGTCGTCTTTCTACCCTAGCTAGCTTGTCATCTGATCGTAGGTCTCATTTGATGAGCTCAAAGAGAGCGACTGCACCTGGCTTCACCTGGCAACGTTATCCTTGGAGATTGGAATTTGCCGCTAAGGCCAATAACGGGTCGTCCTCCTCCTGCCCATGCCAGGGCTGGCGAACCTACGTAGGTACCTTCGAAAGTTGAAATTATATCAGTTTATCCGACTACGCAGTTAGATTCTTGGACATTTCAAATCATGGTGTACTTCTATTTCTTTCTAGAAAAAAAAAGCTTTGATGAACTTCACAAATACAAGGGCATCGTCTTATTGTTTCCGAAAAAGAAGAATGAGATATTCATGCATACCCACAATAAATGTTTAGGTATAGCTATATAAATGTTTAGGTATAGTCAGGTAATAATATTTATACACAACTACTATCGGCCATGATATGTTTAGATATAGGCCTTTTGATAATATAACATGGTTTAGCTTTTGTGAAATAAATGTATTTAAACATGTTTTAGTGCGTATGTTCACTCCAAACCTACACCCTAAAAAGATGTCTAGTACTAACATAATTATAATTATGATCGTAATTAGTAGACATTACTTTACCAGCACTATCTATTTATGGTATACTAGAAAAATACCCCGCGCCTTGCAGCGAAAATCTCTTTTAAAACTACATTGTATAAATAAAAAGGTATAATACGTATAGAACTTGAAGTTTTCTAAAAGAATTTATAGAGAAAGTTTGAATTTGTTCAAATTAGTTGAAATCATAAATTAAATTGATGTAAAATTATCATATATTTGACGAACATAAATTGGTGACGTGAATAGTTGGATAGAAGAAAATAGATGACGTGGATTGTTTTGCATGTAAAATACCTATTATAAATGATCGTTAGTGGGATGACATGGATTTTTGAGTGGCTATTAAAGTAGGTGATGTGGATAGCTTGCATGTTGAGATAGAATAGTTAGTGGGGGTCTACTTTATAAGAAGATATAGATGTGTGGAAAATATTGAACCCCTAATTTTTTGGTGTATTGATTCAGTCGTAGCGGGAGTGAAGCGGACGCTTGCGACTGGACTTGAAGTCTTGCGCTTCCGTCGACTTCACCTCCTTGCAATCATCACCTGCGTGTACATGATCATGGCTGGCACCTAGGGGCGATGACTGTGTCCCCTTCTGGTGCCTCTCTTCCCTCCCGTAGTCACAGTGGGAGTGGCGTGGACGCTGGTGACTGGAGTTCTTGAGTTTCCTGTAGACGTTGTACTTGATGTCGATGTCGAGGTAGCCGATCTGATGTAGCCGTGGTCGAGGTGGGTGTGGTCGATGTCGTAGTCGTCGTATGTTGTGTGACCGCCATTGCCCGAGGCGCAAAAAGTTGCGGGTTTTTGTTGTTGTTGTTGTTGGTGGTGGTGGTGGTGGTGTTGTTGTTGATGGAGTTGCAGTTGTGGACGTTTTGCACCTTGTAGAGATACCGTCGGGCGTCTCGTGGACGCGGTCATAAGTGAGACCACCGGTTTTGCCAGGACCAGAGGAACCCACCAAGCACACACGGTTTTGCCAGAACCGTATGCGCGGTCGTAGGGGCATCACAATTGTGATGCCGGTTTGTTGATGCAGCCGTCGGGGTCGTGGACGCGGCCATGCCGTCATCGTGCCTTGTAGTTGTACTGTTAGAGGGCGTCGTAGTTGTATGTCCATCATGTGGATGGGGTATAGCGGCGGCGGCGGTGTGTCGACGAAGATATTGATGAATACCACGTTGATGTAGACCTTGGCGATGATGTGTCGGTGATGAAGGAGTAGGCATGTCGGTGATGATCGTCGCTCGAAGGGGTCCCTTATGGCGGCGATGATGTCGAAGCCTTGATGTCGGAGAAGTCGGCCAAGTAGTGTTCCACACCGGCCTGGCGTGTTTATGATGTTGATGTCGCTTCTCCATTGATGTGCTTGGCGATGAACTTGGCTTGTAGCCTGGTATTGTCGTACAGCTTGACGTAGATGTTCAGATCGATGTAGTCCGACTTGATGTAGTGCAGATCTTGGCGGCTCGATGTAGTTCCGGCTTGACGAAGTGTAGACATCGGTGCACGTTTTGCAGGCTCACATACAGATCAGATAATTAGCTTATGCAAATTGAGATTTTGGAAATGACCAAATGGAGACTTTCCTCTTTCCCCTCTGCTCTTGCTCCCCAGTCCTTGAGAGTCGCTCGTGCGCTCCCGGAGCCGCTCCTCTCCTTCGAAGCCGGCGGAGTGGAGCTAGGGGCGGCGGCCGGGCACCTCTGTATATAGTAGGCTTGCGGCATCTCGTTGTAGGTGTAGGGTTAGGGTTTGTAGTTGCCCATGTGGCGAATGGCAAGATGCCGATGGGATTTTGCCTTCTAGTGCTGCTGCTCCGTGCTGGAAGGTCGTCCTCGAGCTTCTCTGGCGAGCTCCTGTGGTGGGAGGTTAGCGTAGGAGATGTGGAGGTCGGGGCCCCCTCAAATAAGGGCGAGTTTGGCCATCTCCAGATCTCTGGGCGTGCTGCTCCGTGGTGTCTTCCGGTCGGCCGTGGAGGCGAGGGGAGGATCCAGGATGGTGCCGCGGTCTGCGGATCTGGAGGATGGTTCTGGTCGTACGTGTTGGTGCTCCAACGCGGCACTAGGCGGTCCTGGCTCTTCTTCGGTTCGAGCTGCCCATGGTGGGTGGCCGAAAGGAAGGAGTGCGAGGCGGGCATCTTCTTCAAGCGTCGCTCGTTTCTGTGGCTCAGTCTCATTGCACTGTTCTTCTCTCAGTCGGCCAGGATGGCGAGGGAGAGAAGCTGGGCGAAGCTGAGGCTGCGTCGATGAGAAGCTGGCGTTGGGTGCTATTGGAATCTGCAGCGCCTGCAGCAGCCACCAAGCGCCGGCACATGTTAGCGGGAGCTATCCTCGGCCATGAGCATGGCCCTGCTGTGCCTGAGCTGATGATCTCAGGCTCTGTCTCCCTCCTTGACTGGAGGGTCTTCTCCGACCTCACCACGGCGCCCGACACCGCCTCTCCACCAAGTGGTCTCGTCCCCGGTGGAGTTGCCGGCGGCTGCGGATGGAGGTCAAGATCTAGCGGCGACCAAGGACCTGATCGCGTTTCACTCTGGGGTGTTGGTTGTAATTTTACAGGACTGGACTGTTTTTTATTTCTTGATGGAGGTCCTTTTTGTGATTGTACCCCTGCCGCCGGTTTAATGCAGATTCCAGGCCCTTGGTGGCCTTTCTCGTTAATTTTTTTTTTATTTTAGATTTTGCATGTAGTACATGTCGCTCGTTTTGGTGTAGGCCAGCAGCCTGTGTGTAGGTGCTTCTGCCGGACGACGTGAGACGTGGTCACCGATTAGATCGGGAAGCCCGCTGGTGTGTCCTCGTGCCATCCTTGTAATGCCTGGCGTGCTGAAGCTGCTGGTCTTGTGGCCGTGCCTTTAGGAATCGGGAAGAGATTTAGGGAATTATTTTGATGTATTTGTCGCCTCCTGTTTACATGAACAATGGTTGGGGTCTTTGAAAAACTAGGTTCTTGCAGATTCACAAATGAGGGGTATGCCTTTCCCGAAATCTTTTTCGTAGAAATCGCGCCTTTCCGATCCGTATGATTTGTTCCTATATTGTAGCTTTAAGCTATCCATACATAGTACATAGATGGAGTAATTAACATATATAGGGGTCAAGCGATTTTCTCATAGAAAAAACCAGGAAACCCGCTCCTCTTAAGGGTTGGGTTCTTCTTCTTTGGGGCGGTGATGGTGCTAGTACCCGCTCCTCCAGTTTTCTTCGTCTTCACCATCTTCGAGGCGGCAAGATTCTTCTTTAAGGAACGGATGAAGGCGCTGAGGAATACCATGAGTACGTTCAGTGCAACGAAGAGGAATGGCAATGGCGGAGCGCACGGAAGAAGAAGACGCAAATTGCAAACTGTTGAGAAATTTACTGGGCTTCCTCCTTTACTTATACTGCCAACGGGTCAATCCTGGCCATGAGATAACAATCAACGGCACGCGGCATACATCTAGAAGGACACGTGGAGGACGAGATACAATCCATCGCCGCAGTAACTCTACTACGCACACAAATCAAGGAGCCGCTACTAAAACCCCCGTTTTCGCGCAGGGTGCGGTCAAGTCTGGGGCAACTCTAATACTAGGACCACACCATCGCGTCCCATCATCATCTCAGGCTGACGGTTGAGCTCACTGGTGTCATCCCTGATGTCAGCAATAATTCACAACACATCACATCCAACATGGGGGTGAGCAATATATTTGCCTACAAATCCAAGCAAAACATCCGAGTCGAGCACTTCCTCAGGTGCCATGGAGAGACTTGTTGTCGACAAGAACAAGATCCGAGTCCCTATTCGAGTCTTGTAAAAGCCGGGGGTTACTCCTATCTGGAGCGTTGGTCGCGTACCCGATGACTTTCCGGGTCTTGTAAAAGCCTACGAGACTATCGATTGCGACCGGGGACGACATATCATTGACCACCGGAATCGGCTCCGTAGTGATAAACATTCGGATGCTGCTTCTACGACGTAAAGGTAAAACCTACATATCTAATTTGATGTCCTAGTAGCCGCATCCGCTGCACTCTACCAAATAAATACTGAGCCTACAAGTGTGTTGAAAATCCCGAAGGAAGCGTTGGGTGCATATCTACTGAACTGGAATTCGGCTCAATAAGGCCTCCATAAAAAATGAGTCGAATTACACTAGCCTATACAGAATTCGAGTCTAGTGGCTCGAGTTTGAGTAGGTAGCGTTATTTTTCCCCAAAAGCAATTAACTAGTCCGATGTGTCGAGTGTACCAGGCACGTTTATCAAAATCCCTATGAACTACTGAGATACTTCTCACCATTTGACAAGATGAACTTTCGGGTCAGTATTGTGCACCACATATAACGAGCAATTTCTAAATTCTTCCTCTGAATCTATGATTCAAATGACACTCGGGGGCTAATGACATAGGTATGCCCATGGGGTTTTCACCCTTAGCCTATGTAGTCCTGCCAGCAAGAGGACCATGCGATGATTTGCTGATATCGGCAAAGCCCATGGCTTTTCGGGTGAAGCCAAGCCCATGAAGGATTTGACTCCTTGCCAGATACGACAAGGCTAGATAGGAAACCTTTACGGTTACACCCTCAAACTTGTAGCCGACTCGGACGTCTCTCGAGACCTAGCCTCCCCATATAAAGGCCAGGAAGAAACATCGGGGAGGATCATCGAGAGTCTCATACACACACAACAGATCTAATCTGCGCACCATAGCTATCTCGGCGCCCTTGTAACCTTCGGTTGCTCAATAAATCAAGAACAGACAAACATGAGTAGGGGTTTCCCTCCGGAGGCCTGAACCTTAGTAAACCTCGTGTTCCCGTTGTTTTTCTATTAGCCAATGAAGTCTCTAGCGCACCGCTCTTCCCGAAAAACCTAAGACCATCAAGTATGGATGTTGACGTGATCATCTCACGTGAGGGAGTGACCACTAACTGATCGAGGCGGATCGAGAAGGCGCTGATCTAGTTTGGAAGGTAAAAATATTGGTAGTGAGCGACATAAATCTAACGCTACTTGGTAAAATATACTAGTAGGATTCCCTAAATAGAGAACCCTACTAGTAAGTTGTACTGAGCCACCCAAGTGGGTCCCACTTAGTGGTGTGCAGCCCTTTAGGGAACGCTACTACTAGCAATACATAGTGGTGGCGTGTGGCTTTCTCGAACGCTTCTAATAATACGAGCAGCTTTTAAGGACGTGCCACTAACATGGCTGCAACAAACACTAAGCAGTTTATCTCAATCTCAAGAAACTTACCATCCAGCGACCTTTCTTCTCTTCTCTCGGCCTCTCTCGAACCTCCTGCGCCTGCTCTCCTCCACCAAATCGCCGAGCTGGACCGGAGCCTCTCCTGCCAGCGTTGCCGGTCGGAGTAGGCAAAGGGATGGTGTCGGATGTAGATTTAGGGTTAGTTTTCTTCTAGTTTCCTATATCACGTCTGGGGGTAGGAGGGTGGATTTTGGCAGCCAGATCCACCACGCCATGGTCTTCCTCTCCTCTGTTGTATCCTGCTGGTCGCAGGTGGCGGCACATGCGGGGTTGCGGAGCCCTTGCATCCCTCTAAATAAGGTCTGCCTCTAGAGTTTGATGCTGGGTTTTGAGGACCAAACCCAGCTCGATGTGTCTGTTCTTCTCGTTAAAGCGGAGCTCCCATAGAGGGAGCCGAAGGCCGCGATGGTGGGAACTCCTACAAACTCCGTCAATAAGGTCTGTATGGTTCCTCTGGTTCGTCACAACTGTTATCCTCTATGCTTGCCTCCCCGAGTCCGTGGTAGGTGCTCTGGGTTTGACGGCGAGTTGCTTTTCATGGTGTGGTGTTGGCATGCCTTTGCTACTCTGGTTCTGCTTTCTGCTCTGCCTTCCTTCTTCTCCCCGAGCTCCAAGGTGGTGATGGGGAAATAAGCAATCAGAGTAGAGGCTAAACCGGGGTGGATTTGGAGTTCAAGAACCTTTTCTTCCTGGAGCTTCTACTCGGTGTTGTTTGGGATGACACTGAAATCTTTGGCCAGGATGGCTCTTTTTATGTCAGTGAGCTCCGGCATGATTTCAACCTCCGTTGGGAGGCCCTGCTGGAGTTCATGCGTTGAGTGCTTCGCCGAGCCGGAGGCAAGTGGTTCCATCCCGTCTTTGTCCATGGTTGCAACGCCTTGAGCTCTCTGCTCCGCAATGGGGAAGAGGATAGACTAGATATTGTAGTTTCAAATCTTTAGTAAGGGATCTATGTGTAATTTTCTTATTTTATGGCGTCTTTTGTAATCAACTTGTACCTCCACCGAGATATGTAGTAATGAAAGGTTCTAGCCCCTTCTCGGGCGCTCCGTCTGTTAAAAAACAAACAAGAAATTTACAGAGGTCACGTGCCTGCACCTGGTGCCTCTCTCTCGGACAACGCTGCCCATACGGCGTACGTCTTGAACTAGAGCTACCCTGACGATGCACGGGAATACGTGTCCATGAACTGTTTTAGTAGTGCTGATTTTTTTATAACATGTGAAAGGGACGTGTGCATATATAGCAGCATATATATCCCCTTCCTTGTTTAGACTATCGACGATCAAAGTTGAAAAAAAAGAGGCGAATGAGCAGGAGACCCCAACGTGGCAGGTGGACCCATGAAAAATCAGATGCACAGACTGACCAGCGCATAGAGAGAAATAATCGGATGGGTATGCGCGCGGGACGTTTAGACATTGTGTGGTCAACATGGAGGATTAGCACGTGTGATTGGATGCATTGCTCTCGGACATGACGTTTGTAAAATGGGTTATCTGTACTTTTTGCCACTCTGGTACTACCTACGGTTGATTTATGCTTCCAAATTAAAAGAATTTCTGTTCAGACAACTTATCCAGAATACTTTCTTTAAAAGGTTAAGCGAATAACGATTTTCTCATACCATGTAGATAACTACCACTTTATCTTATAGATGGTAGGCCTTCTTGCTAGATCTATAACCTGCCTGATGCAATACATAAGGTGCTAAAATAGCATAAGATGGACGTTTCCGTCCCTAACAAATGATGCTAGCTATATGAGGCGCACGCAAGGAGATATGAGTAGAACACCGGCGGCAGCGATGTCTATCCTACCTTAGTTCCCTTTCTCTTCTCTCGTCGTCTTCCTCGCTGATGAATCGTCCGAAAATGCTTGTTGTCGACGCGTCGTCGGCTGTCACAAGGTGTAGTTGAGATACAAGGAAAAAACATTGTTTTGCAGGTTGCTAGAAGAAAACAAAAGACAAGTTGCCACAATTCAACGAGAGTCCGACATAAACCTTTGACTCACCTAGTGAGGAAAAGACGATTACTACAACACTCTTCACTTGGAGTCCTAACGAGCTGATACATACATAGTTGTTGCCATCGGTAGATCACCGGAAACTTACTTCAACTCTTGTGACATAACTTTTCTTCACGGAGATGGTGGAGAACGAAGCGATGGGATTGAAGGCTATCTAGAAAAAAAAAAACTTAAGGTTAGATTGAAGTACTCAATTTTTATGATAAGGTTTGAGGGCTAAACAGAGCGCGCTGGATGACATATTTTGTTCGTTCTTAGACACGTATGACTGTGTTGTCTTTCTGCTCCATTCACAATGTGATATACCATGAGCTTGTGTGGATTATTTTCAGTACAGTTTATTTTGATGATACAGATATAATATATAAACATTAAGAACAGTACATTCACGATAAATGACCTTTTTTATTAAAAGGAGGCTACATCATTAGCAAAAATAAAAACATATCTATCTATAGTATGAATATATACTCATATTACATCGAGCACAGCAAAATCTTTGTCATCTTTACGTCTACAACTAAACTCTTACTAATGTCTCCCCTTTTATTAACGGAAACATAAGCCATACCATCTCATCTACGCAAGCACATCCCTCATAGTTTACGCGGCTTGCAAATGGCCTCAAATGGCACAGCCTTGGGGGCACTAAACGATGTTCCTGGTCCTTCTGTCATGTCCACTGGTACATCATCCACCCGGTCCCAGTCAAAGGATTGTATTAGTGCCGCTAGTACAAGCCCTACCACCCTCAAAGCCATTGCCTCCCCGGGGCACTTACGCCTCCCCATACCGAATGGTATCAAGAGCAACCCTTCGGCCTTGCCATCTTCAAACCTCTCCGGCCTGAATTCATCGGGGTTCTCCCACATGGTCGGGTCCCTGTGGACGGCGTACGCATTAACCATGATCATCGTATCTTTTGGGATATGGTAGCCTCCGACCTTGCAGTCCGCGGATGACTGGTGCGGCAGCAACAATGGAACAGGGGGGTACATGCGGAGGGTCTCGTTGATTATGCACCGGATGTAGGTGAGGCGTGGTACGTCCTCAGCCGTGACAAGACGGGATGTTCCGACCCTTGCCTCGATCTCGGCCCGCGCCTTTTTGAGTACTGCTGGGTGGTTGAGTAGGAGGGACATCGCCCACTCTACAGCGATTGAAGTGGTCCCCGTTCCTGCCGTGAATAAATTCTGCACCAAAATAATGGAGATAATATTAGTGAGATATATAGTGTGTTTCTTGTGAATTTCTATGTGAAGCCCACGAGGAGAAACAAAAACATATGGTTGTGAGGTTGGTTTACAGCCTCGTTAAAACATGAGGCGCCGACAAAATTGGGTTGCAGATACTCATGGATCCAAAAAATATTCAGATTATTTTTCAAATTTTTAAATATTTGGTCAATTTCTAGAGAAAACTTAGCTCCTTAGACCGAAATGAAATCCGAAATCCCTGAATTTCAGTGATTCCGGTAGGGGCCAAAATGTTTTCGAAACCGAAATTTTTAACCATGAGCAGCATAACAGCCAACGATTTTCGCCGTTGTACCAAATTAAGTCAGTGACAATTTCGCAAAAGAAAAATTAAGCCGGTGAGAAAGAAATGCAAGATATAAAAATAGAACTGAAAAGTGCAGAGAATGAAGGAACTTACGACCAATAGACCCATGATGAGTTTATCAGTGTAGACCTCTGGCTCTTTCTGTTGCAGCGACAACAATATGGAAATCATGCTCTTCTTCTCGCCGGCATCGGCATGTTCCATCTTCCACCGCTGCGAGTCGATGAGCCGCTGCAGGAACGCGTCCCTTCTACTCGAGGCGGCTAGGATGGTCTTCTTGGTGCCGGACACGTCGAACCACTGCAAGAATGGGAGGTAGTCCCACAGGTTGGCCGTGCCAAGGTGCTCGTTGATGGCGTCCGCCTCCTTCTTGAACTCCCTGGCTTCCATGGACATGTCTGTTCCGGCGTCGCTGTAGTCGACGTTGGAGGAAGAACTGCCAAGAGTCGTCTTGGTGTCAGCGATGGTCTCCATGAGCACGCTGAGGGAGAGCTCGAAGATCCTCCGCCTGAGCTGCACGCGCGGGGAGGCCGCGGATGCGTGGCGCAGCCGCACCACCATGGCGCGGACCTCGTTGGAGATGACGTCCGACATGCAGCTCACGCGGTGCGCGGAGAGCAGGTGCACCGCAGCGACGAGGCGGAGGGTGCGCCACTGCGGGCCATGGCTGAGCGTGCTGAGCACGGCGCCGCCGTACTCCTTGGAGATAAGCTTCAGCGATGGGAGGTTGGGGCGGCCGGCGAAGGTCACGTCGTGCTCCGTGAAGCACGCCCTGGCATACTCCGGCGAGGAGACCACGACGGCGCTGCGCGAGCCGAGGCGCAGGGAGAAGATGGGCCCGTGGCGGTCGGCGAGGCGGCACAGAGTGGCGTGGAAGGGCTTGTCCAGGAGGTGGAGGTGGCCGAAGAAGGGGATAGCCTTCGGGCTCGGCGGGAGCCTTATATTCTTCTTCTTGCCGCCGACGACGAGGAAGCGGAGCAGGAGGAGGACGGCGAGGGCAAGCACGGCGGTGGAGTAGGCATTAGTGAACTCCATGGTTTGATTCAAGCTCAGCTAAGTGTGGTGCCACTGCCATCCTGCTTTGTCTCCTATATATATACAATCCTGCAGGTGAAGTTGCTGGTGGGTGGGTTGCTAGAGTTTGATGGTTTTGCTAGTTATTCTCAAGTTTCCAAAAACTTTCTAAATCTCAGCCACTCCTCTTACCATTAGATATAACTCGTGATTAGTTGCATGTTGGTTGTAACTAAGAAAATGGCATACGCGTCACAAAAACTTTTATTCACACAGTATATTAAAAAAAATTCACGTAGTACCAAACTTTTGTTCACATATGATTTTTTTTCCAGGATGTTAAACCCGATTGTCCATCGTACAAATTTCGGTGTGAACCTGGGCCACAGGCGTAATAAACCTTTAATTTTTTCACATGTTACAAAACTTTTGTTGACATACAAGTTTTTTGTTCAAGAAGTTAAAAATTGTTTATAGTATGATGACTTGAGATTTAGTTAAATCTTACACGACTGAACTCTTGGTACGTCCAAACTAAAGAATTATGTGGCGCACTTGAGACTTTAGAACTATATATGTCCCATACAAATGTCGTCAAAGTGCGCTTATGACCGTGTTTTAGAACCAATTCGCTCATTGTTGGTATCTGTAGCGAATTTTCTTTGGCTCTCTTGGAACACGTACGTCATCATGTACAAAATAGTACTATTCCAGGATCAATTAATGTCGGACGGACAAGCCTGACTTATGCGACTGCTAGTGCCGTATGCTGACCAGGGGAAACAGTCTCTAAGAGCATGTACAATGCAAGGTGCTAAGGGTGGTGCTTAGCAAAATAAACCAAGCACTCACATAAGCACCAGTGCTTATTTGTACAGGAGAGGTGTCTAGTTAGACATCTGTCTAGTATAGATAAGCACCGATGCTTAATCAAAACCGGTTATGCTAGGTGCTCTAATAGCTAGGCCACGCATGCAAATAGTTTTTTTCTTTTTTTGCTGAAAAGAAATGTTTAACGCCTAGAGCTGTCTGCATCCATGGATGCATACAAAATTATAAGGTCTGAGTCATCAAGAAGAAGAGTATATTATAGTAGAAGATAATGCCTCTGAGACAATTTTTCCATTTCATTCGATGCTTGTAGTAGTCATACACTCTAGATGCAAGGCTATGCTGTCCAACATCTTTTGATGTGTCATCACTCGCCGGCGAAGCCAGGGAACCTGCTAATATGTTTCCAATATATATCGCCGTCGTTGGTCGTGAGCACAAAATTGTCTGTTCCTCGCACACGCACTTTCCAAGATGGTGCCACTGTGCGCATGCTCCCTTCCAAAAAGGTCCAAATCTATCGATAAAACAATGAAAATACTAATTCAAAGAAAATCTCGCACGTCAATTGATGAGCTCAAGAGCGACGACTGCACCTCGAGGCCTGGCTTCTTCATTCCGTGGAAATTGGAACTTGCATTGCCGCTAAGGCCAATAACGGGTCCTCGTCATCCTCCTTATTTGAGAGTTGAAATCGTCAGAGTGTATCCTGCTACGCAGTTGGATTGAGATCTACCATCCCAATTACGGTGAACTACCTCCGACACAATGTTTTTATTTTATTTTTGGCATGTCCTCCAACCAAAATTAATGGATTCAGATTTGTCTAGATTAGGATATATCTAGCCATTAGTTTCTAGAAATAATAGCTTGGTTACCCTCACAAATACGAGGATATTCATGTTTACCCACAATAAATTTGCACACGGAGAACCTACACTTCAAAGTTGAAATTATTCACGGCGGGGTTTACTGTGTTGAGAAGCCTGTGAGATATGGTTTTCGCGGGGTGTGTGCTCTGGCTTTGTTTGGTGGTGTTGATCACGTCTTCGGTCTAGTCATGGCGGTCTTAATAGTTGCGGCGAGAACGGTTTGCAGTTGTACTGTTTGTTTTCTCCTTGTTTTGTGTTACTTTTATATGTACCATGTTTATATTGCTACCGTTGTTATTAATACAAGTAAGTATGGGAACATATTAAGAAAATATTATGAATAATAAAGTTGAAATTTTCATATATTTTTTCGCGGTACAATCGTGGATTCATGCACCGTTCCAATCGCCTTTATTGTTTCGCCGTTCCAATCGCCAATCGTGGATTCATGCATCGTGAAATTATCATATATTGTTCCAATCGTGAAATAATAATAACAAAGTAAGTATGGGATTCGTGCACCGTTCCAATCGTGGAGTAATTCAATTGCCTCTTACAAAAACTAGATTGGTGGCCCATCGCCTTTATTGTTTCGAAGACGAAAGATAAGATTTTCAAAGCATACCCAAAATAAATACTAGTATTTAAGTATTCCCAAAATAATATATTCAGAGTGCTCTTATGACGGTGTTTTATAATTCAACTCGGTCATGGTTTCTGGAGGGAAGTTTCTTCCCTCAGATGTGCGTCCAACACGTCATAAGTCACACGCATGGCATGGGCAGTTTCTGGTTCTTTCAATGGACAAGCAAGACTTCCAACACATTACTTCAAAATAATATTACAAAATAGCATTCCGTGTCGGACAACCGTAACACGAGACTGATGCGACTGCTAATAGGCCACTCGTGCTCACCAGTGGACTCAGTCTCTAAGTGCCACTAATAGGCCACTCCTGCAAATACAACTGGTAAGTAGCTCTAAGCAAATAAATACTTTTTTTTTCTCTCTTTTGGTTTTGAAAAAAAAGTCGGCGATGCATACAACCTTATTTTCTGATGCTGACGCAAGGTCAAAAGGTCAATGTCATCAACAAGAAGAGTATACAAGAAGACCATGCAAATTCTACACCTACCGCTACTGGTCAGTACACGTTCCATGGACCTAGCTATTGAACATTCTATTTTCGAGCGAAGCAATTTTTCTGTTTCGTCCATGATGCTTGTAGTGATCGACTCTAGGGCTTAATTAGCCGCGGCGTCGTCATCCTCGCTCCTCCAACACTAGAGCTTAATAATTGACCAAGCAAAACAAACTATGGAAAAAACTCTAATACTATAAACTTTTAAGAAGACAAGTGCCAATTTTTTTGCTTGTTTAGAGCACTGATCTTCATCCGTTTTTTATTGGAGAACCCTGCACGTTGGTGTTTTAATAACAATATAGTTTAAGTTCAGTATTAATGAATTTTGATCTTAACCGAGCCTAAACTAAACGTGTGGAGTAATATGAAACAGAGAGAGTAGTTAGAGTTGTCAAATAAGCATCTTGACCACAGGGCAGCGGTGTGGAATTAGCATGACAGCACCTAGGGGCTCGCAATATAATCTTTTGACGTGTCACCGCCAAGAGGCGCCGGGGAAGCCAGGGAACCTAACAGTGGTCGTCGTCGTCGTCATCGTCGTTGGTCATGAGCACAATATTGTCTCTTCCTCCTAGGCACTTTCCAAGATGGAGCCCATTCCCAGATGGTCACAATACAGTGGTCGACCCCTTCCAAAAAGGTCCAAATCTACCATGTGATGAAACGACAATGAAAATAATAGTAATTCAAAAAGAATAATTATTCCAGCCAGCCTAGATTGTCCGATCTTCCGCTTCTCACCAGGATCGATCGATCAGGTGAAGCAGATAGCGACTGCACATGCCTTCGTTCCAACGACGGGTCGTCATACGCTTGCTGCTAACGGGTCGTCGTCCTAATACTAATAGTACGGTCAGTTGGACTCCTGCACCGTCCCAATCATGGTATACTTTTATTACTTTTCTAGACAAGCATTTTGTTATGTGAGGATTAAACCTATTTAAAACGACCACCGCACTACAGCAATTCATAAAAAGTTGTGATAGGGTACCGCCGTCCTTCTTTATTTTTCAGCAAATCATGGTTATGCTATTGGATCTCAATTCATAAAGAGTAAATCCACTAATGATTTGAACTCGCAGGGGATCAAAGGAAAGAGTGAGTAGCAGTGTTACCCAGCAAGCTCATTATATGCACGGTATGTCATGTCTTGGTTTTCGACACTGGGGGTGTGAATCCCCTTTGTTGTTAGGCAAGGGACGCAGCGTACGGAGAGCTCGATCGGCGAACTAGACGAACACATTCACAGAGAGCGACGTAGTGTTTATTTACCTAGGTTCAGGTCCAGGAAGGTTACACTGGGTTCCTTCCCCGGGATGGTTTTTTGGTCTGAATCTCCCCCTCTTCTAAGTCCGGCCTAGGCCTCCTTTTATAAGGACAAGGGGTCACCACGGGGGTCAGCCTACATGTGGCGGTATCTCCCTAGCCACGCGGCGAGGTGCTGCATGCATGAAGGCCATGTAGTGTCTGAGTGCTGCCAGTGGGCGAGACGTGGCCTTTGTCCAACTATTGGCCTTGTGCGTAGTGACCCAGCAATGTACCCGGATACTAAGCAGGATCCGGGTATAGCGGCGGAGTAAAGGCAACTGGACCACGAGAATATCCATATTGTTGTTGGCCTAACATCTGCGGCAGTTGAGAAGGTTGCAATTGGTTCACGAACAGACCGTGTTGAAACTGGGGCTACGGTTGCGGCTGCTTCTTCTTCTTATTCCTCTTCGGAGCTACGGCTGCAGATACACCCGCACACACAGCAAACTGTTGCGCCCCGTTCGCAACACCCATCTTATGCACAACCGGCGCTGAATGTTGCTTCCCTCCTTGAAGCACCAAGCCAGGGGCGCCCCCTTCACCCTTCCCGCGAAACCAGTATGCGGCACCACGATGAAGGCGGGAGGCGTCGGCCCATGGTATGGTGGCTGCAGAGGGGAGAGTGGGGTGTTATGGACCGCGGCAAAGTAGGCCGCGAGGGGCCTAAACTGTACCCCCGGTGGAAACCCTGGAAGTACCACCATCGGTCCCCCATTTAGAGGTGGTGTAGAAGGCGGTATGGCATGAGTCGCTGGTGCGGGTGGCGGTGTGGCGTGAGGCGCTGGTGCGATTTGCGGTGCAGCGGTCCACGTGGGTGCGGCGCGACGTGTGGCCACCAATGATTGTCCCCGTGGTTATGCCCCGACATGGAACAAGTCGCCACCACCTCGGCGAAAGAGTGACCCGGCGATGCCGGTGGCTCAACCGGACCTGCTGCCAAAGGTGAAAGGGAGGTCAACGAGGAGCTTGGAGGCGATCGAGGCCAAGGCGCGACAGGAGGCGATGATGGTAGCGGTGTAGGTTGATTACCGAATGTTAGGGTATCCCTAGACCACGCGAACTGTAATCTTATAGCGATCCTGGTCCACGAGAAGGTCGAGTCCTTCTCCAACACAGTGGGACCACCCGTCCGATCCACATCAGCATTCATGTCAGACCTCCGTTCCACGTCAGCTCCCCCGTCCGCCCTCCGCGAGGTTTGCGGATTCCGAGCTGGCGTTGGCTGCGCCCGCTCGAGCGCTGCCACCACTAGCTTCTCCAACACCGGCGGCACGGAAACCCTCCTTGGAGATAGACGTCCCCTCCACGGCCAGATCTTCGGGCCCAGGTGCAGCAGAACACCTGTCGGCAATCCCACAACGCCTCGCTACATGGCCAAAGGGGATGCCGATCTCCTCCTCCTCGCAACGATCTCCTTGAATGGTGGAAGCTCACATGGCGGCGACGCGGAGCCCCGAGATGCCGACCCATCCGAACTTTTCTCCCAGAACCGGGAAGCTGGTGTGGGAAAACTCATTTCCTCCCAGAATTGTTGATGCAGCTCATGGTCGGACTTCCGACATCGACGAGACACGGTTGTCCAGCCGAGTTGCCCCTCGATATCCTCTAGGGGCCCGAGCGCCTCCCTAGACGGTAGTGCTTCCTCACCATCCGATCCAGAATCAGATCATAAGCAATGGAAGCGCGAGCCAGAGGATGCCACCGCCGGCGAGGAACAGGGCGGGGGAGCGAGTTCCCTGGGCGCCAGGGTCAATCGCCGTCCCTTCCTCTTATTTAAATTTTTTGGTCTAAACATTTGTACTCCCCATGTCTATAGATAAATAAAAGTCGGTTGTTTTTAGACAGAGGAAGTACTAAACTATGCAAATCGAACATGTATTTTTTCGTGTACCATGCATCATGTAGAGGGTTTGACTCGTGCATGCATCCTCTATACAGTATATATAGTTACGGCTTTTTTGTGAATAGAACTTTGGCATTAAAAGAAACAGTGAACAGTAAAAAACATCTCAAAAAATGAAAATTACATCGAAATCTTTGAGATGCCCTTCATCTTCAACTTCTAGAACATGTTGACAGCGCGCCGCAGCCGCTCGTCCCAAAGCCGGCTTGACATTGTTGGTTGCGGACAGGAAGTCGCCGAACGGACCCAGAAGGCCACATCCTCCCGGAGAGGACGAAGATAGATGAACCGCCGACCAAACTCCTTGACGATCCAAAGATCCCCAAAGTCCTAGAGGAACACATCACTCCCACAAGCTTCTCGACATCGCTGTCGAGATGGGGCTGAAACCAGAGAGACCTTATTAGAGAAGACGCCGCCGCCACCATCTGAGCGTTGCCTGCCAAACCTTGAACCTAAAAACAGGAAAACAGAACACTCCCACCGACGGGATGAGATCCACCCTGCCTCCTTGGCCCGAAGGCCACAGTAGAGAAGAACGCCCGGCGGCGCCACGACGGAAGGCACGGAAATGCCGCCTCAGGATCGCCTATGCGCTCTCCGCCTCGTACCGGTTCTTAGTACAACATAGTTCGTGTGACTTTTGTCTCTTACGGTTGTCACATAAGCATCCTGCACCACACGACAGCGGTGTGGAATTAGCATGACAGCACGTACGTACACGGTCGTAATATAATCTCTTGACGTGTGACGCGGCAAGACAGGAGAAAACTATGAGAATATGTGGAAGCTAGTATGTATCTCCAGATCTCTCTATTGATAATTGAGCGGATAGAGATCTCGATCACTTAAGATATACCGACACCAATTGGAGCATATATAACACCAGAGAAAAGTTTTGAAAGCGCTAGCACTATTTCGATAAGCACCGGAATTATTTCAGGTCAAATTGCTGAAATTGGTTTTAGATGTAATATGATAGTTATGCTAGGGGGTTTATGCAAATGTTGGTTAATTACATTAATTACTAAAATTCTGAATGAAAGAAATAAAAATGGTTTTTATTAATGAGAGATTGCATTTATTTATAAGGGAAATTAATACAAATTTGAGTGGAGTTGGAATTAATAAATAAATAAATATTGGGTCCCTATATACATAAATAAAAAGCAATCGGGTCCCTATATACATAAATAAAAATCAATCGGATCCCTACGCCGCGAGCTCCGACTAGGGAGCTCCGGTGGAGACATGGGGCTGGCCGTGGCGCACCTGGCGGGAGGCGCGAGGTCGCTGGGCGCCGGTGAGTAAAACTTCGGCTATGACCTTACATGGTGGCGCGTCGAGGGAGCGCAGCTAAGGGAGGTGACGTGAGGAGGCTGGGCGCCAGCGGAGCGCAGGTGATGCGGCGCGAGGAGGCTGGGCGAGGAGGCGACTGGTTGTGGCCCTGGTTGGCCTGGCGGCGAGGAGGAGGCTGCGCGAGGAGGTGGCTAGCCAGGGAGGGCCTGGCGATGGCGACGCTTGTCGAGGAGGTGGCAGCGGCCTTCATCGAGGAGCAGGCGGCGGCCGCCCTCGTCCAAGAGGCGCGGGGTTGGAGGTCGTCGCCTCGAGGATTTTTGGTCGAGGTGCGGGGCGCTAGGGTAGAAATGGGGGCAGGGCGATTTGACCTCTGTTGGATTCGGTCCAGGAGCGGGGCGCTGGGGGGATTTTTCGGGCGAGTTCAGCCTTGTCTACATGCGAAGCTCGTTTCTTCTTCACAATCGGGCAGGGCTGAGGGGGAGTTTTCGTGCGAGGTGGGCATGACCGAGGGAGCAAAACCTGGCTAACAAACACCTAAAACTAGGTTGAGATTGGATTTTCTGGGTTGGACCGAGCTAACAAACACACCCTAAATGTCCTCACAGCCTACCCCAAACACAAATGCGACAGGTTTAGGAAGCTTAGGAACGGACCACCTCAAAGTCAGATGCCAAGCCTTATCACTGTTACAATTGTAGGCACCAAATCGATCTACCAAAGACCATGCAATCAAATAGCATGATGACGACACCAAAATTTGTTAACACAGTTTGGCAAATTATCTATTCTACTGGGCATGACTACGGGCGGGCACTCCTCCCCATTGATACCGCTGTATCGGCCGTCTTGGTCGCTGGCACAAGCCGCCGGCTCCCCTTGCGTGCCCGCTACTATCAAATCATCGTCGTTTACATTGTATGGCACCCCTCACATTATATGGGAGGCGTAGGCTACAAGAGTCTGACTCTAGTACTTCTCGTATCCTGTCCACAGTACAACACAAGTCCAAACTTCACCTATCTCGTACATTAATATTTGATGACACAAACACAACAGTCACAAATGTGTAATAGTGCTGAATAGTGAGATATTTAGCTGCATGCGTATCCATTGCACACTTATAACAACGCACGTCTTCCTTGTTGTTACCTTGCGGCCACTGAAGTTTCACCACGTTCCAACAAAGTAGTACCCCTCGGTGTGGGCGGCATTGATCCTCCTCAAGCCCACACCGAGCGCCAGTTCCGGCCTTGAGGGGAATGTTGTTGCTCATCTGTCCCTTAGGGCATGGACATTGGTTCAGACGCATGTAGTAACCTGACTCCACAGCACTTGCGAGAAAACGTACAGACACGGTCTACAACAATTCATCCGTTTGGCCGTCGGTATCCAGCGCAAAATCTGGATATTTAGTTTTCTTGGACGAGTTTAGCCCCGTAAAACATTTAGATTCGGTTACCTTGGACTAGTACAAAATGAGCCCAGGATAAATGACGACGTACAACCGGGAAATAAGCTTTAAAGACCGAGTTTTGGGGTAATAACCCGCCAGTATTTATACATACGGCAATCTTCTCTCTCATCTATCTCTCTCCTCCAGCTCATACAGTTTTCCTACATATCTAGTTTTACAGACGGATGATTTGGACTACTATACATGCCCTTAGGCATCAACTGTTGAACTGGCGCTCGGGCCGGGGGCATGAACATATGAAAGAATTAACATCTGAAAACATAGATAGAGGAAAGAAAATAGCAAAATGATGTGAAAGCTAACGAATTACTATATGATAACTTTTCTATGTTTGAATGCTTGAGAAATAGTGATGATCTCCTCGTCCTTAACTTCCTTGAAGAATTAATCCAAGAAAAACTTTCAAACCAGTAACGTGACCATTCTTTCTTGCCATATCTCAGACCTACAAGTGCAAACTATGCTATCTGAAAATCCAAACAAAAACAACACTTATGTCTTCTGAATTTCAGATTAATTCGGTCGGAAATGGTGTTGTTCTACTATGTACTTCAATGTGATCGGAAATTGGAGAAGGGGAAGTGAGCCAGACCGAGGAGGAGAGCACGAGCGATATGCCTACATAGAGTTGGACTGCATCTAATTGTAGGAGCGATCGAGCCTAGAGGGATTTGGGCCTAATTGGGCTACTTTGAGGAGAGTGGAACGTGGGCTTTCGGGTTGAATTCTGTTTCTCCTCCTGGTCTCCATTACATTCATATACTCCCTCAGTCCAAAATATAAGGCGTCTAAGGATTAGTTAAAAGTCAATAATTTTTAAGTTTGATCATGATTATACACTAAAATATAACATTTATAATACTAAATTAATATCAATAGATTTACTATAAAGTATATTTTATTAATATATCCATTCAATATTGTAGATGTAAATATTTTTTTCTAAATATTTGGTCAAAGTTAGTAAGGTTTGACTTTTGACCAATTCTTAGGCACCTTATATTTTGGGACGGATGGAGTATATGCTCATTATATATACCGTATACACCTAGTCTTTTTTTGAGGAATTTTACACTACCCTCGTATGGATGGGAGTACCAGGGAAATCCAACCATTTATTTATATAGGGGTAATACAAACTTTTTGTGCCTGCTAACGAAGGTACTTATTATGATCGATAATCTCCCTAGATTTTTTTTCTTCAAAAAAGGGGATGTACATGTACCCCACGGATAATCTCCCTAGCTAGATAGAACTGTGCAGCCGCCGTCTCCGGACGGAGCCTGCAGATCGCTTCTCTCTCGTCCAGAGCGGATAAACAAACTGCCTCCTCTACCTGATTGAATAGCTGCCTTCTATCGCACGTGGCAAACTGCCTCCTCTACCCGATTGAATAGCCGTGTAATTTAATTTCCTCGATGGCACAACACGTGAATTCAATCGAAAGAATTGATGTACGGATCATGGAGAACGATCGAGGCAAATAAACAAACGATCATGACCAGTCCATTCCATGGAGTAGTTAGTACAAGGCAAATAAACACCTATGGTTGATGCGCGCGAAAGCTTAGGATGAAGAACCAAGGCATAATCCGCTGGAGCCGGCGGCATCACGCTAATTGCTCCTAGCCCGGACGGACGGATGACGGGGCTAGGAGCAATTAGCGCACCAGTACCCTGAGCTAGAACCATGCATGAGTGAACGAGGCGGCTGGACCGCTGGAGGCTAGCTAGTTACAGGTCACAGATAGTCACATCGGATATTGCTATTACTATATCCTTTACCATATTTTTTTGACGGATTCGGATCGGAGCGGATAATAGCCGGACGCGGATTCGAATACGGATTATATCGGATTGCGGATATGGAGCGGATCCGGAGCGGACTCGGATCGGAAGAGGATAATCAAACAAATACACGTAGAAAAATAAAAACTTATTTAGTTTATGCAAAAGAAATGACAAGAAAGTGTGCAACACTAGATAATAGTAGTATAAAAGTGCAAAATTGGTAATAACATAGTATAACATGCATATATAGCATGCAAAACTAGCCGATACACTAACTCGATTGTCCAGATATTGGGGTTGCATTACATTTATCGGATTATCCTATTTAATTACCTCGGATAATCCGCATAAAATGTCGGATTATCCTTATCCGTCGGATATCATCAATACCATATCCGTCGGATATCCGCTCGACAAATATCCGCATCCGTATCCATATCTGCAGGATATCTAAAAATGCATACCATATCCTCAAAAACGGACGCGAATGCGGATTCGGAGCGAAAATTATCCGTACCATTTACATCCCTAGTCACATACAGATATACCGCTGGTGCAACAATCATTATTTTGGGGATTTTTTATGCAGCTGGAAATCGTGATGTGTCATGCCGAGTCTACCTATCGATCTAGAGGTTTTTTTTTCTAACATATCCAGAAATTGCCCAGCGCGTTCCCAGATGCTCACTTTTCACCGGATTTTGCCCATTTTACATCGGGGTTCCTAGGACGAACTCGTGGCACCGGGAACCGTTTGGGAACGCCGGACAAAGTGGAATCAACGGGAAAGAAAAAATCGTGTGGTGGACCCACCCTATAAGCGTGTGAATCGAGTCATCCTCGTCCCGTCACTTCGACTACCGCGACGGACCGTCGGGCAACGACCACATGTACTCGGCTACCACTCGTCACCATAATAGCGCGCCACCGCCCGCTCATCTTTCCGTCATTTACACTTTTTCCGCCTATTCCCCCAACCCACAAAGCTTCGGCGACGAGAAGAGCTCAACGACAGCAATGGCGGAGCGATTCCCAGGCGACCCTGCAACGGCTAACGACTTCGGTTGGCGGTCCCTATAGCCGTGGGAGGCACAACGTATAGGTTCACTGAGGACCTAGATCCAGGATGTCATCGCCGGCATGGAGGACCCGAGCTCGTTGAGGACCTAGAGAACCTCGCGTACAAGGAGCAGTACTTCATTGACCGGTCGGAGCAACAACTTGCCGCCCATGATGGCGCAAGCCCGCCGCCGGCGGGCAGGTGGCTTTGGTGGAGCGTGCCCGGCCGCACTCTCGCCGCCGTTCTGGAGCACATCCACGCGGGGAACAACCCGCGTTTGGGATATCCCCCGCGCTCGCCGCCGACCATTATCTCCCGACACCGTGGGTCCAGCTAGATGCCGAGGAGGATGGTGAGCGGGTAATCTGGCTCGTCATCAGCTTCGGCGTCTCACTCGTCTGGTTCGGCACCAGCGAGCTTGCCGGCGCCACTCCGGGTGGTAAAGCGAGAGGCGGAGTCGCCACCGCGCTCGCATTCGCGCGGCATTGTCATAAACGAACACCGCGTGCATTCACCGCCAAGCGGGTGCCTTCGGCTGCATCGGCATTAGTATTAGTTTATCTCCATGTTTTTAAAGTTCTTCTTAGCCTATTGCAGCCAAATTCGAATATATGTCCGAATTTGACATAATATGTATGAACTCAACCTATATTTTAACGAAATTGCCTATATTCATTTAAATTTCGCTGTGTTTGTTTAAATTTTGGCCAAACGCAGAAACTCGGCATGTAAACGCGAGTGGAAAACTGGATGTTTCTAGACCGAATGTTAAATCCATCCGACGCTAAATTGCGCCGGAATTGATCCTAGCAACGTTGAACGAGTGGACATGCTCTAATCTTTCTCAACATTAGCGAGTACCGCGGTCAAACTTTGGCATCACAACAGAACCGCCGAGTAGTGTACAAGTTGGACGTGTACATCACGTTGACAGGCTAGAGTTGTTGGCTACTTGTTGCAGGTTAGTTAGCGTGCGTGTATGCAGAGCCCATGGATTACTTATTTTGCGTGTTTGTCACTTTTGTTCGACAACAATCGTAACAAAATAAAACAGGGAACAAGGCTGGCGCGAGACAGCAGGAAGCGGTGTGGCGGCGCCATCAAACCGCAAAACAAGTTAAACGGCTGGCGCCAAACCTGCTTAATTGACATGCGGCGGAAGCGGCTAATCCCGCATCATCCAGCGATCGAGCCACTCCATATCTTTAGCGATCAGGTTCGGCGAGACATGGTCGGCGCCAGCTATACCAGCGACGCGAGAAGAATCAGTGTTGTTGATTACTGTTTTACCCTTAACACTATCAGGGTACTCCATCGGTTTTTGAGGTGCTACTCCTTCAACCAGGTTTTGGAGTACCAGGTAATTAATACTAACAAAGATAGACACTAGATTAAGATAAATGAACGGTCTGTAATGTTTTCAGGGTATTGTAAATATTTGGGGTGATTATGCTAGACTGACAAAGCTTCGGGTTTTTCACGAGCCAGCCTCAGCCTCTGATTTCCTGGCTTATCATAATAAGGGGTAGCCGTTGGTTTGTCTGCCCTTGCTAGAGCCCATCCCATGATTGGCCCGATGCCTGGATTTTCGACAACGTACGTACCACGTACTACCTTCTGCTGAGCAAGTAGCTTCTTGTACTCGGTTACCATGGCTTGCGCCGCCTTTATGGAGTCCTTTGCCCTGGCGATATCTCTGTTGAGTCATGTGCTCTGCTCCGTGATGTACTTGGTCTCTACAAGGACCCGCTTTCACTTCTCGTCCAGCTCAGTGATGTTCCGGATATGATCCACGGTCAAAGGCTCCATGAGAGTTGGTCCGTAAATAACCTTGTCAGTTGGAGTAACAAATGTATTGCCCACCTTCGATGATGATGACGATGGGGGAAGGTTGTTTCTTGTTTGGTTGGTCCCATTGACGTTGGCTTCCATTTCATGCGCTTGCTGCTGAGGGTTAGCCGGGGGAGGTATCGCTTTTGCTGGATTAGAAGGACCAGCAGCGTCTGTGTCCATAGCTTTCCCGGCATTATCCACTGGAGGTAGAGCTGCACCAGCACCAAGGGTTGCTGATCTCCAGTTCTCATGTTCTCGATAGTAACCAGCACCTAATTAGATGCCGGAGGTTGATCGATCTCCTCCTCGAGATCGAGTTGTGCTTCCATCTCCTTCGTCCTTTTAAGAGTAAACGACAAGCCACCGGAATCTCTCGAAGGTGTTGTACGCATCCATGGCTACATATTTGAGGTGCTTCTCGGTCAGGGGCACTACCTCCCAGGAATAGTGATCTCTCCAAGTGAAACCTTCCTTCAGTTTTGTCAAATAGAAGATGTCAATGACGAACGGCTTCGTCACTGCAAGGCTGTATAGCCGTGGCAGCAGTAAAAGGTCGAAGACTTTTTTTTGTCCGTCGGCGAAACACGTTGCAACAATGGTTTTATTTTATTTTATGTGTTAGCGGTAAACCTTACGGGGATCAGTTCGTGACCTATAGGCGACGGTCTTTTGTCTGCTCGTCGAGGCTACACGTTACCATTGACGGACTTCCCCTTTTTCCGTCAGTAAGTCTACTGCGGGCGCTAAGCCTTTTTCCGAACATACCCAGAACTTTTGGAATTACCACAAGACAATCAAATTCCATAAGTCTTAGAGCATTTGACGGGAAAATAATTTATTTTCCATTTCTAACCATTCTAATGCCTACACTAGATAGTTTGGAAGATATAAATGGACTAGAAAACGAAAGAAAGGATTTTGTTGGGGGCGATGATATACCTCCGGAATCGAGATTTTTGTCGACCCCTTGCACCGCATCTCCTTTTGCATAGAATCCTAATCCCCCCATTGTCCAATGCATCGGTGATGAAGTCTGCCTCGATGTAGCAGCTACTCCCGACCAGGGCAACAAACGAAGGTGATGCGTCCCTTTTGGTCGGGGATGACTGAAGTGATGGAGATCCTAGATCTCCATCTGAGTGTCAAGCCCACTAAGGATCTCCATTTTGGAGCCCAGCAGCCCCTCCGTCAAGCAAGACCTCCAAGACAGAGTCATGACTCATGACGAGGACCCCTGTAGCATTCACCCCTGCCTGCACCTGAGAGGTAGCATTTCCCCAACTCCTCGTCCTCATTTATCACCTCCTTATGTCTCCAAAATCAGTTGTCTTGTTAGCTTTGCGATAATCAAATAACGAAGAACAAAAACGAAATCACAGCAAGGGGGACACAGATTTAACGTGGAAAACCCTCTCAAACAAAGAGAGGGAAAAACCATGGGCGCCAGCCAACGAATCTTCACTATAATGGGGAGTGTTTACACAACGCCGGGAATTTCGCAGATGCAACTTTTTCACAGCCGGCGGCTTACAAGAGGTTCTTATAACGGTGGACATCTAGGTCTTCGACGATCCGTACCGTCAGAAGTTGGCCTTTACTTTGTAGAATTTGGATTAACATATAACATGTCTCACCAAGAAAGTGGAGCTCATACCCATTCATCAGGTGAGAATGACCACCGTACCGCTCTGACAAATGGCCAAGAACCATCTCTATGCTGCTAGCTCAAAATAACTAGGATCCCTCATTTGCAACCAGAAAGCGAGCAACTCCATGTTGATGAAGAGGTAGGAAACGTCTGTTGTACATGATCGATCACCGCAAAAGGATGTGTTGATGTGTTCCCTCTCAACACCACGCGGAGTTTGCGGGTAGTTCCAAACAAAGAACCCACACGCCCATCAAGTGCCTCACGGTGTATGGAACCCCTTCAACATGGACTCAAATTATAAAATTATGTATATTCGTGCCACTCATGACACTCGTCGACCAATCCATGTCTCTAGTCTTCTTTTGAGAAATGGAACATAAGAAATAAATCAACCGTGTCTGTATTCCTAGAGTGACAATGAATTGCCAACTTCTCAAGAAATCAAGAATTTACGAAAGAACTCATTGTATTTGTCTTATGGTGGAATTTATTTCTCTCCGCTTGATTCACTTCACCATGCATGGAAAAGCCAGCTAGCTTATTTTCTTCGAGGATAAAAATATGACATAACATTAAGAATGGTTTAACAGAAACACACAGATCAATAGCATGAATATACACAAAACATGTTTCTTACATTTGACGCAGCAGCAATACCTTGGTCGTCTATATGTGTAGTACTAAATTAACACTTATTAATGTCTCCCCACTCTTTTATTAACTCAATGCAACATAAGCCATCACGCATGGAAGTTCATCGAAGCTACGGAAGCACATCACGCATGGCTGCACGCGGCTTGCAGATGGCCTCGAATGGCACAGCCTTGGGGACAGTAAACGCGGTTCCTGGTCCTTCCGTCATGTCCACCTTCACGCCATCCACCCGGTCCCAGTCAAAGCACTGTATCATCGCAGCTAGTACAAGACCTACCACCCTGAAAGCCATTGCCTCCCCGGGGCACTTACGCCTCCCCATCCCAAATGGTAACATAAACAGCCCTTCGGCCTTGCCATCTTCGAACCTCTCCGGCCTGAATTCTTCAGGGTTCTCCCACATGGTCGGGTCCCTATGGATGGCGTACGCATTAACAATCAACATTGTATCTTTTGGGACATGGTAGCCTCCGACCTTGCACTCTGAAGATGACTGGTGAGGCAGCAGCAGTGGCGCAGCGGGGTACAGGCGGAGGGTCTCATTGATGATGCACCGGAGGTAGGTGAGACGTGGAACGTCCTCGGCCGTGACAAGACGGGATGTTCCTACCAATGCCTCGATCTCGGCCCAAGCCTTTTTGAGCACTGCAGGGTGGTTCAGTAGGAGGGACATTGCCCATTCTACAGCGATCGAAGTGGTCCCCGTTCCTGCCGTGAATAAATTCTGCACCATATTAATGTAGAAAATATTAGTGAGATTGTGTGTCAGCTTGTGATTGTGACTTTTATATGAATTCCACGAGTTTTAATCTACTCAGGAGAAACAAAAACATATGGTTGTGGGCTTTGTTTACTGCCTGGGTGGCGCCCAGGTCTAAGTATTGTGGCAAATTCCAATCATATTCATATGAACACTAGTGTTGCAAAAGCAAGCACACTGCTATATATGTATAATAATTTTTTACGTTCTTAAAAAAAGCATCAATATATGAACAATTAAGCATAAATACAGAAATTAAGTCGGTGACAAAGAAAATGGAACTTACGACGCATAGACCCATGATCATTTTATCAGTATAGACCTCCGGCTCTTTCTTCTGCAGAGACAAGAAGACTGAAATCATGCTCCTGTTGTCGCCGCCATCGCCATTGTCGACCTTGCGGCGCTCCGAGTCGATGAGCCGCTGCAGGAACGCGTCCCTTCTGGTCGACGCGGCTATGATGGTCTTCTTGGCGCCGGACATGTCGAACCACCGCAGGAACGGGAGGTAGTCCCAGAGGTTGGCCGTGCCAAGGTGCTCGTTGATGGCGTCCGCCTCCGTCTTGAACTCCCTGGCTTCCACGGACATGTCCGTACCGGCGTCACCGTCGCCGTCGTCTACGTCGGAACTGCCAAGCGTCGTCTTGGTGTCCGCGATGGTCTCCATGAGCACGCTGAGGGAGAGCTCGAACAGCCTGCGTCTGAGCTGCACGCGCGGGGAGGCCGCGGCGGAGCGGCGCAGCCTTGCGACCATGGCGCGCACCTCGGAGGAGATGACGGCGGCCATGCAGCTGACGCGGTGCGCGGAGAGCAGGTGCACGGCGGCGACGAGGCGGTGGGTCCGCCATCCCGGGCCGTAGCTGGACATGCTGAGCACGGCGCCGTCGTAGTCCTTGGAGACGAGCGCCCACGAAGGGAGGTCCGGGCGGTCGGCGAAGGCCACGTCGTGCTCCGTGAAGCACTCCCTGGCGCAGGCCGGCGAGGACACGACGACGGCGTTGCGCGAGCCGAGGCGCAGCGAGAAGACGGGACCGTGGCGCGCGGCGAGGCGGGACAGAGTGGCGTGGAAGGGCTTGTCCAGGAGGTGGAGGTGGCCGAAGAAGGGGATGCCCGTCGGGCTCGGCGGGAGCCTTATTATGTTCTTCTTGCCGCCGGCGACGAGGAAGCGGAAGAGGAGAAGGAGGACGGCGAGGGCAAGCACGGCGGTGGAGTAGGCATTAGTGAACTCCATGATTTGCTGATTCGAGCTAGCTCAGCTTGGGAGGTGCCATGCCATCCTGCCGGTGTCCCGTATTTATATGTATCGGAGTGGTGATACCTCTGTACTAGTCAAATTTAAAATAATCCGTATAATGCATGTTCAACCGAATTACGTACGATGGAGCTAGGTTTTGTCAATGGAAGGTCCCTGCCGTTCTCTCTTCCAAACAACCACCAACTTACGGTCACTTCTTGCAACTCCATCTCTTGGCCACAAATATGTTTAAGAATTAATAATGTCAAATAAAATGACGTTTTCATTTTGACCCTTAAGTTCATAATATAGACTTTGTCCGTTTATCGCCGAAATTCCTTACCAATGCTAAATATCCAAATATTTATAACTGGTATGTGAAAAACACTATTTTATTAATTGATTATATCTAAGATGGGAGAAAACTTGACTGGATGGGCAGTGTCAGTGTGTCATCATCTATAAGGTTGGATTGCAATTGGTCTATCCCCACATAGAGACACTATGGAACAGGCGCAACGGCATATTTATGGTCGCCGCCGTGAGTTCACATCCATTGATGCATGCCACGCAATGGAGGAGATGAGATGAGGAAGGAGGGGAGGGGAGGGGGAATCTAAGAGGCGCACGGCAAACAATATCCTTGCCCTCTCGATCGAACAAGAGAAAAGTAAAGAGCTAGTATGGGACAAATTAAATATGTTCAATATGTCTGAGAGAATGACGTCTCGATTTTGACTGTTAAATTTGTACAAACTTTGTCCATTTATCTTGGAAAAGCTAATCAATCATACACATTCGAATGTTTTTTTGACATAAAAATTCGAATATATGTTAGTAGAATGGAGAACAACTTTTTAATAACTGGTTGTACAAGATAGGAAGAAACTTAACTAGACGGACCCTTTGTAACCAACCATCTACAAGGTTGAATTTTGACAGTTAAGTTTCCATAGACTTTTTCCATTTATCATGCATGGAAAATCTAACCTCTAGATGGACGTCTACAAGGTTGAATATAATCGCACAGGTCAATGTCCTATATGAGGCTGGCCGATGGCGAGTAGTCATGTCCATATATGTAGAGGCGCTTCACATTTTCTTTTCAAACCGACGCAGCGTCGTACGGTACCCGCCGTGACTCCACGTCCATCGTCAATCGGTGTATATCAACCATATTTTATGCTCCTCTATCTATTCATTTATAAAAGTTACAAACTAAAAGAGTTTATGCTCGACATCTCGATGGATACAGTACACACATATAGCATCGTGCTTGACTGTTTTATCTGAACGCTTGGTTTTCATCCGGCGTCCCTTATAGGATGGAAGATTAACGACGACGTGCGTGCATTTACGGGATCTTTTCTACATCTAAAAATACAAAGTAATTTATCTTTTATATCATTAATCGAATTGACGATTTGTCTTCGCTGCCGTGTTCGCCTCGCCTAGGACTTCTCGAATTTGACCGTTAAGTTTATATAGGCGTTGTCTGATTATCATGGAAAATCTAATCATCGTAGAAATTCAAATATTTCGTAGTAGTATGTGAAAAAGTTATTAATTGATTGTCCAAGATAGAAAAAAAAATCCTTTACTTGATGGACCACAAGAAGGTTGGATCGCACGGCTCAATGACCTAGTTGACGATTCACACACTTGCAATTGGTCTATCCACATGTAGAGACACTATTGAACCGGCGCAAAGACATATGGTCGCCGCCCGTGAGTCCACATCCATTATCCATAGTCTATTTTTTCATCCTTTTTCAGTTAAAAAGCACCTTTATGCACTTATATATAAAGGTTTTACAAAGTAAAAGAGTTTATATCCGGCATCTGGATGGATATCCACATAGACATAGCCACATGCTTGACTTTTTTATCTGAACGTCGGCACAAATATTTAGAGTGAAGAGCTATATATGGACGTTCTGCAAAAGCGAAATCTAACATGTGGCGGTCTAGATGTCAACCATACTAGGCATCCGGTGGAGGGAACTATTTGCCACAGTTTGTACCGAGAAAATGATAACCAAGTAATTCTGACCCTAATTTCAACTCTCTTAAGTCACAGCACGATCACGCCGTCAAGCTTCGAAAATTGATCCATCTACCAAGAAAATAGGAGAACAAAATTACCGGGCAATTTCCAAGTTGTTAGACACACCTCAGCCACTTCCGTCCAATGCTGGCGTCCAAATTAAAGAACTATCAAGGCGTGCAGTGCATTCTACTGCATTTGTTGAAATGTTAGTATAAATAAACCATGAGAAAGAAATACCAATCTCTATCTCTTCTCAGTCTTACACGTTACAATATCAAAATGACAAAAAAGAGAGGTTTCATGGAGGGGCACGGCGCTCCAGAAAAGCAGATCCAGGAAAAAAATGCAACCTTAATCGTGACAGTAGCTATGTCCTATCAAGAAAAAACTAGACCGTATAGCTGCACTTCATCAAGCAAAACTTATTTTCCATAGTTAAATTATTCATGTCAATTTTTTAATGAAAATCAACCTGGTAGCAACATATGGCATATTTTCTATATTTATTGACTCTATAGTTCACTCAGGGCTGTCAAATTTTTTAACGCTTTCACTAAACAAACTGTTATTGTTCATCTATGTGCCTACATGATACTGTTCAGTTTGGATCAGTTACCAGTTGTCTTCGCCTACTTCTCGATTTGCTTCTCCTTGGGAAGGGACTATAGGCAACGTGTTTCCGAGATTAACGCGCGGTGCCTTTTCAATTTTGTTTGGCTGACAAACTGAATTATACTGTAATATGATTCATTATTACATGTTTAAATTCGAATTTTATGTAAATTTTTCAAAATTGCATGGTAAAAAGTACATGTAATCAAGGAGTACGAGAGCACACCACTCCTTTGAAGCGGCCAGTATGGTCGCGCACAATGACACCACCACCACAACAGCCCTCCGACGCCATGAAAGCTCCGTCTGTGTTGAACTTGAGCCACGTATCAGTAGGGAGGAGTTGTTAGCGTAAAACTACCACATTACGAGTCGATTTTTCCAAATGGTACTAGTAGACCTCTAAATCGCAGAAAACTACCACATCTGAATCAAGTTCTCGCAAAATGCACTGATCCATGTTTGATTACGAATTGATGGCGAATCTGATAGGTGGGACCCACTTGTCAGGGGCTATCTGCTGATGTGGACCGGGACCAACATGTCAGCCTCGTTAAAAAATTAAAATATCCTATTTTTCTCTCATCGGTTGACCACTGCCAGCCAAGTCAAGCAGCGCCGCCGCTCGTCCACCACCGGCACCGCCCCAGCACCGTCACGTCCACCACCGGCGCCGGCCCAGCCAGCCCCCATCCACCAGCTGCACCGCCCTGGCCCCGTCCACCACCAGTGTTGCCCCGGCAAGCCCCCGTCGCGAGCTCGGCCATGGCGCTTGGTCGCGGGCAGGATCCGGTCTCCAGCGGGGGGCCTGAAGGTGGTGGCCCCAAGCTCCATGAGCAGGGACGCTCGGGCGCGGGCAGGAGCCGGCCTCCTGCAGGGGCACGCCGGTTGTTGCAGCCGTGAGCTCCGCGGGCAGGGGCGCTTGGCCGTGGGCGGGAACGGGCCTCTAGAGGGCGCACACCGGGGCGGCCGCGAGCTCCGCGAGCAGGTGGCGCTCGGCCACAGGAAGGAGCTGTGTGGCGGCGCGCAGTTGGAGCTGGGAGGCGCACGCGGTAGGAGCTGGGCGGCGACGCATAAAATGGTAGCGCGAAGGCGGCCGGAGAAACAGGAGCCAAGCGGACGGTTGGATCAGTGAGGAAGACGACCTGCATTGGGTTAGCCACCGCTGGTGGTAGTGGAAGAAGAAGGGAGGTGGGAGGTTGACAGGTGGAGCCACATCAACCTCAGCACATGAGTCAACGAGCTTGGAGAGAGATTGGAAAAAAGACTTTTTTAATTGTGCTGACAGGTGAATCCCACGCCATGTCATCAATTTAGCCTGGAAAATTGATCCCACCTGTCAGAAACGGTGTCAATTCATGATCAACCTTCAATTAGTGTTTTTTAGAACTTGATTCAGATGTGGTAGTTTTCTATGATTTGGAGGTCGACTGGTACCATTTGGGAATGTAGACTCGTAATGTGGTAGTTTTATGCTAGCAACTCAAGTAGGGAGAGACCATTGCTCCTACACATGGGATTCCAGGTTTGGAGTGAACCTCCACCCATTCCGCAACCAGTGAAACTGCACGTCGGACAATAGACTGAGGATCATCAATGATCCTATGTGGAAAATATGGAGAAGTTCCCGTGCCTAGTACCTAGTGCGGAAAATTCCGAGCCAGTCTAGTCACATGTGGATTCCGGGTGTGATTCTAGGCTCAATTTGGCACCGAACAAGCTTGTGGGAGTAGTCTTTTGGCACTATACATGACTTTGTTTATTTTTTACATCTAAGTCGAAGTGACGCCGACAGGTAGAGGACCTATGATGGCGACAATGGTAATGATAAGGTTGTACTTTGACGTTGGTCTAGGTGGTTCCTGTGGCCCGGTGGGACTGGGTGGGCCAACAGCAAGACTATACTTGATGACGTTCCCACTTTCGGCCACTAGGATTAGGATAATTGACCGACCTTTCTCACCGGACGGTCTTTGGGGTCTAGATGGGGTGGAAAAGTTTAAATGAGTCAAGGGGAGGGGGCAATGCCCCCCCTTACTTCAGAAAATTGTTTAAATATATCTTTAATAGTTATACTAATTATTACTCATCGCAACGACAGCTGTGGACCATATGTACACAACGTATTCCCCATTTTCTGATGCACTTCTCTAAGTAATTTAACAACCTCTCAATAATCTTGGCGAACAAACTGGTGGTGCCAAAACAACATACTACACGTTCGCTCACTTGGAACATACTCTTTTATTTATTCGCTCACTTTACTTTTTTCTGGATACCGAGTCGAGTATTCTTGTGAAGAATGCAGTGACGCCTAACAGTAGCGGCCAATCAGAGCTACATATGTGATGATAAGTGCGTATTTAGATGTGGGCCCAATTGGGCCCTGAGGCCCAGTTGGCCCGGATGGGCCAGCAGCAAGGGTGTAATTCACCACCTAGCCGCCTTCCGCCATGAGTATGAGGATAAAGTACAGCCCATCAGCACCAGAGGGCCCTCGGGGTCCAGATGTGATGGCCGGCCCATGACTGCCAGTGGGCCCACGGCTGCCGGCCGGCCCAGGATGGCTGAGGCTGCATCTTGTTCCTCGTCTCGCATGTTCCTCGTCAACAAGATGTGGCCCACCAGAAGGAGTAGTGCCGCCACCAGAAGTCCGAACGCGAAACCAATTTGACCGTACGTCCTCGAACATCGTTCCTCGTTCTGCTTCTGTCGTGGTGGTGTCACGGCAGATGCCATGGATAGGCTAATGGTGGGGATTAATTGCACTAGGGGAATCTAGGGAGGGATAGTGAGGTGATTCCTCATACAGAAGGTTTATATTTGATTCACTTCCAAGGTTTACAAGTGCTCCTAGAGCTGTATTGGAGAGAGGAGGAAGAAGAGACTCTCTTACTCTCGCCACTGGCTAACCCGTACAAGACCAACCAGAGATCAACTCGCAGAACCTAACCTCCCAGAGCTCAACCCCTTCTACAGAGGCCCTAGCCCTCCTTATATAGGGGTGGCTAGGTCTCCACTTAGGGCATATGTGGAGGCATATTTCTTCCTTGGAATATGCCTCCTCCCAAAATAGTATGCCGACCGGGTTGCTTTTCCCCCGCGTCACCCCTGCAGAGGCTACGTGAGCCTCTGCGGCGCCTGCGTCAGCCGACATTGGCGTCGTCACCTCTGTCGGCCACGCCTCGGTGGTCCTGCCTTTGTCCGCTTCGCTCATGCAGTGCATACCGAGGCTACTTTTGACCAGCGAGATTCCTTCCTTCTCCTAGAAGCTAGATATGACCTGGATCATAGTTGACCCGGCCACACCCATTCCTGCATACAAGTTAAATTCCTCTATCCGACTTACAGCTTAAGTCGGTCGAGGCTTAGTTAGGTGGACATCCCTGGTCCGGGTTACTCCAAGATTCGGCCTGCCTTGAGGTGACCCGGCCAGCATCCGCTTTGGCCTTGCCGAACCTCGGCTAACTCGGCCTTTATACCCTGGCGTGACCCTACCCGGGGGTATCCCCCCAACATTAGTCCCGGAAGCTGGTGCGGTCTTAGCTGCCTTGGCTGCTAAGGCCACATCAGGTTCAATTTCACTGAGCCTTGGATGTTATTCCCGAGTTACCTCCTTATCTCAGACTGTATGGATTTACGTTCCCTTGGCACATTCCAAGTTTTTACTTGCCTGCCGGGTTACCACCTTATCTCGGATTCGATGGATTTACTTTCCCTTGGCACATTTCAAGTTTCCACTTGCTGGCCGGGTTACCATGTTCTCATCCGGGTCGTTCTTCCTTCTCTCGTACGCTTCCCCACATGGAGGCTAATCATTAGGTTGGCTCATTTTAAGGGCCAGCCACAATAACCGCCGCAGTAATTGTCAGTTATCACTGCGCGCGGGTCACGTCACGCCTGCCTCCTCGTTAACTGCATCAATGCGTCACGTCATGGGATCAGCTACACCCTGTGGCCTTCCGTGTGGCTCATTGCTGATTGGTCGATCCGGGCTATACACGGCCACACCGTGTGGCGTATCCGCAGAACACGATCCCATTTCCCCCTCGAGGGAGTGGTTAAATAGGGGAGGGGTGCACCCCTTAGGTCTTTTCCCCCTTCCGCGCCCCTCTGCCTCCAGTTCCTCTTCTTCGTCTTCTCCCACGACAGCGCCGCCGACACCACTTCTAAGTAGCAGCGCCGCCGCCGCACTGCTTCCCCATGCCTCTGCGTCGCCGCCACCGCTGCGCACCTCCTCCGCCACGGGTCGCTGTCAGTCTAGGCCGTTGCCCCCCACCGCCGCTAGCGCCAGTGAGGGCAGCGAACTCGAGATGACAGAGGAGGAGCTCGCCGTCGCTGAGCAGGAGATGGAGGAAGACTCCACCACGGCGAACCGTGGTGCGTGGGCCGGATCCTGGGTCTGCCAGGATGACCTGGACTGGCTCTACCGCACCAGGCGCATCCCTGCCGGCGTCACCGCGCGCCTCTCCTCCGCCGAACTCGCCCCCTCACCCAATCCGGGTGAGTATGTGGTGTTCTTGTCACACTTCCAGCGAGGGTTCGGTTTGCCGGTCAGCGATTTTTTCCATGATTGGTTGAGCACTTACGAACTCCAGCCGCACCACCTTCCTGCCAATGCAATCACCTCTCTTTCTGCTTTCGCCTCCACGATCGAAGGCTATGCCGGATTATGGCCCACGAAGGAGCTATGGATCCGGTTCTTCGGCCTTCGCCGTAACGTAATTCCGAACATTCAACTTGATCCGGAGGACAAGTAGCTCACGCAATTCGGGGCTCCGTCCATCTCTCCCTGGAGGCTATCCGTTTTCCCCCGAGTCACCGGGCTGGACTCCTACAAGGGATGGGCCCGGACTTTCTTTTATGTTCGGAACGAGGGCACTGAAGACTTGATCCGGCTGCTCCCCTATGCTCCAGGTCCTCCTAACCCGAAGTTGTGGGACGTTGTCCCCAAGAAGCCCACGGCCCTGGCCAACCAGGTCAATAAAAGGTTCGTGGAGCTAAAGAAGCTCGGGTTGCGCAATGAGGACGCCATGATCACATTCGTCCGCAACTGGATCTCCTCCCTCTAGAAGCGCACTCACAAGGTGTGTCACATGAGCTGGGGCCGCGACCCCAACCGGACCTCGTCCTTCGAGTTGAGCAACACGGAGATCTATCGCCGGGTCAAGGCCCTCTTCACCACCCACAAGAACTTCTCCTCTGAGTGGACGTGGGGAATTGAGCACTTTTGCCGTGATAGGCTTCCTCCCGTGGTAAGCCTCGTGGCGCAAACTTTCTCCGGATTAAATCATATGTCGTTCACGGCCGTATTTTTAACTCTAATGTCTGTTCTTTTCCTCAGCTATTCCTTCAGCAAACCCTCGAAGATGGCACCGATCCCACTCTTAAGTGGGCGCCTGATCGGGAGACCTCGGACGAGGAAGAGCCGGATCAAGAGATGTTCCTCCCAATGACCGATGCTACGAAGCGACCCACTGGTAAACTCTCTTCCATTAGAGATTGGCCTGATGATGAAGATGACTCGGATGTCGAGGTGATGGAAGTTGTTGACGATGTCCCCCTTTCTTATGCTTTTCCGGCATCAGCTAACCCCAGTGGGCAGATCCATGAGGACCCTCCCCTTGCCGTGGGTGACCATGTTCTGGTTGCACCGAAGAAGAAGCGGGGAGCTGCGTCAGCTTCATCCTCTGGACCTTCTCAGCCAACCAAAAGGCAAAAGAAGTCCGGGGACAAAACTGCCTCCAAGCCTGCAACCAAGGCCCCAGCACGAAGGGCTCGGAAGCCCAAGGAGCCTCTGACCTCGGATGTGTAAGCCTTTTTTCCCTCAGCCACTTATTTGCTCTTCATTTTATTGTTATAGTTTCTCATCTGACATTGTTTGATTCGGCAGGGCCGCGGTGGAGGTCCCCCAGAGTGGATCTAGCATTACTTCGCCGCTCTGACTCAGCCCCTCTCCCCCTCGTGGCGGCGAGTCACACCCGCTGAGCCCTATTCTAGAGGGTTCTGCGGCTGCTCCGGGTTCTACTCCACCTCGTCAAGAGGGGGTAACCTTGGAGTGGGGGAGACTGGCCCAGCCGAGGCGGCGGCATCCACAACTTCGGCTTCGCCGCAACCAGCAACTACCGAGACTACCTCAGCACCAGCACCAACTCCAGCACCAGCACCAGCACCAACTCCGGCACCAGCACCGACTCCGGCAGCAAGAGCATCAGCAGCAGCACCAAGTCCAGCAGCAAGAGCACCAGCGCCAAGCTCCTCCGCCTCATCTGAGACTTCTCAGTCTCGGCGAGAAAGTACCCAAACAGCTCCCAAGGGAAAAACTTCCGCAACCACTTCCTCCTCCCAGCAGCCCAAGGGCAAAAAGGCCCCTGATGCCGCCAGGACAATGTTCGTCGAGGCTGGACAACGCACTCTTGGTTCCATGCTTCCCAAGAAGCCTCCAGCCCTAAAGGATGCCCCTGCCGAGCCAGCTGATGCGCAGCAACTTGTTCTGCACACCAGCCCGGCCCTTGCCCTGGTTGAGAGGAAGGAGGCGCATGCGAAGGGCTTGGTGGCGCCCCATATGCCCACCGGCGAGCGATACCCTCCGACCCTTATTGAATTCGTCAACAATTGGAACAAGGCAGAGTTCGTCCATGATGATGATCTCCTGGAGAGGTTCGGCCCCGCCGAATTCTCCGCTCAGATGAACACAGCCGCTAAGGCAATTAATCTCGTGGGTCGGATGATGGAGGTACGTTACTTCCCCCTTTTCCTTAGCATGCTGTAGATATTGATATAACCATTAGTCCCCGAGCCTCCGGGGGAGTAACTTGTTACTCGGCCGGATGCTCCTTAGAAAACTAACGTAGCTCCTTGATAACTTCGAATATACACACACCTAGGACCGGGTTAAGTTCCACTTGGCCTAGGTTTTGTACACTTCGAATATGCTCTAAAGCCGGGTTAAGTTCCACTTGGCCCGGATTTTGTACGCTTCGAATATGCACACCCCTAGAGCCGGGTTAAGTACCACTTGGCCCGGATTTTGTACAGTTCGAATATGCACACACCTAGAGCCGGGTTAAGTTCCACTTGGCCCGGATTTTGTACACTTTGAATATGCACACACCTAGAGCCGGGTTAAGTTCCACTTGGCCCGGATTTTGTACACTTCGAATATGCACACACCTAGAGCCGGGTTAAGTTCCACTTGGCCCGGATTTTGTACACTTCGAATATGTACAAGGCTAAGTTATATTTTTGTATCTTTTCAGGTGACCACCAATCGCTGGAGTGCTGAGTTCCAGCGTCTCCTGGACACTCACAAGATGCTACGCGCCAAGCAAACTGCACTTCTCGTAGAATACGAGAAAAGGGGTACATTTCTTCCTTGGCATTTCTCCGTTTTTCTTCATCTTCTTCTGCCGAATTAACCCATCATTCGGTTTCTGCAGTTGGGGTGGAGGCTGAGAACAAGCTTATGAGGAAGAATCTGGATCAGATCAAGGGTAAGTTACTTTTGTCCGACCTTGCTACGCTTTCCATCTCCTTTCCTCCTTGGCTCGGCAAACATTCATACCTCGGCTCTGCCGGGTCAATACACTATTTCAGCATCTCTTGAAGTTAGTGTGCCCGTGCCTGATATGATGTTGCATTTTCTCGAACAAGCAGGATAGCATCAAGCCGAGCTCAAAAAGAAAGACGATGAGCTCGCCCTCCTCCGGACCAAGGATGATGAGATCGCCAGGCTCAAGGCCGAGATGGAGAAAATGAAAGCACAACACCAGTCCGAGCTCAAAAAGGTTGGCCAGGATTACACTGAAGAGCGCGAGCGCCTCAATCTCCAGATCACCAAGGACTAGGATCTACTCAAGGAGGCCGACATTAAGCTTGAGTTGGCGAATGCTGAGCTTGTGCAGCTTCGCAAAAGATGCGATTACTGCACCAGGGAGTTGACTCGGATCCTTAGCCATATATCACGTAAGATCCTTTCCCTTATCCGACATATTTCTCCGGGTTACTTCACATGTCTTTTCTTTACCTGCTTCTCTTGTCTCGTTTTCAGGCAAATTTCCTGAGGGCACTGCCATTGCGAGCGCCGTTGTTGCTGATTTCCGCCGAGAGAGGGGTACTCCCGTTGCTCCTGACGGTGAAGATATTCCCTATGACATGGAGGACCTGTTGGTCAGCCTGTCATCTTGCGTGTAACTCATCAAGAACTATAGCAAGGATATCCTTGACGTTGCAGTCCGAATCTTCAACACGTTTTGGCATGGAGAAGACACTCCGGAGACAACCACAATTCTTGTTGAAAAGTTGATGGAAATCGAGACCCAGCTCGACCTTTGGAGGGAGTCCGTTGGACGCGCTGCAGCTGATACCGTTCTTCACTATGTACTCACGTGGTACGAGAAGATCGATCTCAACCTCCTAGCGCGCATGCGCACCGGATCCCCATGGACCAATGACCCGGGGTGGGTAGATCGGCACCGGGCTTGCGCCCATAGCCTCATCGAATATGCTCCCTTTCATGAATGGACTGAGGGACCGAGCTTCCTGGAAGCCGCTGGTGATGAAGATGTTGAGAACGTTGAAGATGGCTCGGACGAGGATGAAGAGGACGATGCCTCGGATATCGAGGACGGCGAAGATGACGCCGAACTTCCTCCTCCTGCTGCCCCTTGAGTGAAAACACCTTAAAATTTATCAGATCCCCGGTATGCCGGGTGGAGTTGTATCCAGTACGCATGTGATATTTTGTTACTAAGTTTCTTATGCCGGATTAACTTGGGCGTAGTCCCCGAGTTCCATTTTCTTGTTCGTCCAATATTTTGGCTCGGCTCGTGTCTACCTTGATTCGGTTTTACGACTTACGAATCCGAGCTTCAAAAATTGTTTTAACTATACTCGGAAACTTTAGGCTTAGCTCAAAATAATTCAACATAATAATTTGAATGTAAATACAAGGTTAGTCCGGAAAACAAACGTCGGCTCGATTAAGTTCTTTTTCTTAGTCGTTTTTCATGTGCTAGGCAATTCCAAACTTGTTCTCTTGCTTGTCATGAAGCCAATTCTTGTTTTTGCTGCCCACACACTACTAATCCGAGTTAAGTAGAACAACTTACTCCAGCTGACGTATAAATAATAAAAGATAACAAATATTATTAAGGAAGTTCCCGAGTTACTGCTCGAGGCGCCAACACTTCATTGATAAGCTCATTGCCGGCATACATACCGACATATGAGAAGACTCGGATACATACACTTCTTTGCTAAGTGTAGAAAGGACGAAGCAGAGCTACATTCCATGGACGCTTAGATTCTTCGCCGGACCTGTCCGCCTTGTTCTTTTCCTGTGGCTTTGCATCTATAAGATAATAAGAATCATTGTGCAACGCTTTGCTCACAATGAATGGCCCTTCCCATGGGGGATAACTTATGCATACCAGCAGTACGTTGTACCAACCGGAGCACCAGATCGCCTTCCCAGAAAACTCGGGGGCTTACTTTCCGGCTATGATAGCGTCAGAGATTTTGCTGATATATGGCGGATCTGGACAACACCAGTTCTCTCGCTTCTTCTAGCAGATCAACATCATTTTGTCGGGCTTCTTGCACTTCGGCTTCTATGTATTGGGTGACCCTAGGCGAATCATGCTCTATGTCGGCTGGTAATACAGCTTCTGCCCCATATACCAGAAAAAATGGTGTATAGCCTGTTGATCGATTCGGAGTTGTTCTTAAACTCCACAGTACCACTGGTAGTTCTTCTATCCAGCACCCTGCTGATCTTTGCAGCGGCTCAGTGAGCCGGGGTTTTATCCCGGATAATACTAATCCGTTGGATCTTTCCACTTGTCTGTTCGATGCGGGGTGGGCTACCGAGGCAAAGTCCAGCCGGATCTTCTTATCCCGGCAGAAACGCGCAAATGCTCCTTCGGCAAAATTTGTGCCATTATCAGTTATGATACTGTGAGGATAATCGTATCTCAAGATGATGTCTTTGAGAAAAGTTAAGGCCGTAGCTCCATCACACTTTCTTATAGGCTTCACTTCAATCCACTTTGTAAATTTGTCCACCATGACCAAAATATGAGTCATATTTCCCCTTGCTGGTTTAGACGGGCCAACCATATCCAAGCACCATACGGCAAATGGACATGTAATTGGTATGGTCTTGAGCTCTGACATTGGCATATGTGTCTTGGTAGCATACCTCTGACAACCATTGCATTTTCTCACCAGATCTTCTGCTTGTTCTAAGGCACTTGGCCAGTAGAATCCATGTCGGAAAGCTTTTGCCACCAAGGCTCGGGACGAGGCATGATGCCCGCACTCCCCTTGATGTATATCTCGGAGGATGTCAAGCCCTTCTTCCGGGTCAACGCATCGCTGGAGGACATTGGTCACGCTCCTTTTGTATAGCTCGGAATTGATGATTGTGTATGACTTAGCTCTCCTCTGAGTTTGACTAGATAGCACCTCCTCAGTGGGCAAAGTTCCGTCTTTCAGGAATTGAAAGATAGGTAGTGCCCAAGCTGGTATCGCTCGCACAGGGAACACATCCTCATCAATTTTCATCTGACCCACCGGCATAACTTCAACCGGATCACGCTGAGCAGTCCCCGGGTTTGCTGAGGCAGTCCTCGGGTTTGCTGAGGCAGTCCCCGGGTTTCGCGCACCACCTCCCATGTCAATGTCCATGGGCACAGCTCCGGATTCTATATCTTCCGGGACGTAAATTGAGTCGGTTTCTGGGGACGGCCTGATAGATGGTTTTCTGAGGTGCTCTAATGCTACACCCGGTGGAATTTCTTGTCGGGTTGACCCGAGCTTCGACAACATGTCGGCAGCCTCATTTTCCACCTGGGGTACATGGTGAAATTCACATCCCTCAAAGTAACCAAATATCTTCTGCACATGAAATCTGTACAGTGTCATGTTTGGATCAAGGGCGTCCCACAGTCCCGACACTTGCTGTACTACCAAATCCGAGTCACCAAAGCACAGGATCTGACGTATCCCAATCTCTTTTGCCACTTTGAGCCCATGCACAAGTGCTTCATATTCAGCGACATTGTTTGATGCCGTGAAATGGATCTGCAGCACATATTCCAGCTGGTCCTTCTTTGGCGAGGTAAGTACCACTCCGGCGCCTAGCCCGGTTCTCGTTTTCGACCCGTCAAAGTGCATCCTCCAGTAATTCGGATATGGTAGCGGTGGTTCGTATTGTACCTTGGCCCAGTCCACAAAAAAGTCGGCCACAGCTTGAGACTTGATTGCTTCTCTTCTGTCATACTGTGGTGCATAGGGAGCTAGTTCAATTGCCCATTTTTCAATCCTACCACTCGCATCCTTGTTACTCATTATCTCAGATATAGGAGCCTCACATATTACCCTGATGGGATGCTCCTCAAAGTAATGCTTCAACTTCTTGGCTGCCATATAGACACCATACGCCACCTTTTGATAGTGTGGATAGTTCTGCTTTGAGGAAGACAACACCTCGCTCAGATAATATACTGGCCTTTGCACTGACTTACCCTCTTCATCGCGCTCTACCACTATCACTGCACTTACAACTCGGTTGGTTGTGGCTATGTAGAGCAACATTGGCTCCTTTGATAGTGGAGAGCCTAACACTGGTGCAGTGGCTAACATCTTCTTCAAGTGGGCAAAGGCTTCATTGGCCTGCGGCGTCCAAACGAACTTATCCGACTTTTTCATGAGTTGGTAGAGAGGCAATGCCTTTTCTCCCAACCGACATACAAACCGACTTAACGATGCCAGGGAACCAATGAACTTCTGGACATCGTTAAGACACTTCGGCAGTTCCATTCGTTCAATGGCCCGGATTTTAGTTGGATAAACTTCGATACCTCGGCTGGAGACAAGAAATCCGAGTAACTTTCCAGTCGGGACACCGGAGGTACATTTTTCTGGGTTAAGCTTCATCCGGAACCTTCTTAGGTTCGCGAATGTCTGCCTGATATCGTCAAGGAGCATCTTGCTTTCCTTGGTCTTGATAACCACATCATCCGCATACACTTGTACATTTTGACCAATTTGATCATGCAAACATTTTTGCATACATCTTTGGTACGTTGCCCCTGCATTACGTAAACCAAACGGCATGGTGCGATAGCAATAAGCCCCATACGGGGTGATAAATGCAGTCTTTATTTGATCATCCGGATTCAGAGGTATCTGGTGGAAACCAGAATATGCATCAATGAATGACAACAGTTCACATCCAGCAGTTGAGTCTATGACCTGATCTATCCTTGGCAGTGGAAATGGATCTTTTGGACACACCTTGTTCAGGTTCGTGTAATCGATACACATACACCAAACCACCGCCACGTTCGGATCATTCTTCTTCTTCTCCACCAGCACCGGATTAGATAGCCAGTCCGGGTAAAGAACTTCCATGATAAATCCTGCAGCGAACAAACGAGCTATTTCATCTCCGATGAATTTCCTCCTATCTTCGGCGAAGCGGCGGAGAGGTTGCTTCACCGGCTTCGCTCCGGGTCTCACATTCAAAGAGTGCTCGGCCAACTCCCTCGGAACACCTTGCAAGTCCTGTGTGGACCAAGCAAAAATATCCCGATTCTCACGGAGGAAGTTGACGAACTCGCTTTCCTATTTGTCACTTAACCCGGCACCAATTGTTACGGTGCGCTCTGGGAACATACCATCAACCGGAACCTTCTTGGCATCTTTTGTGTCTTGGAATGAGACACTTCCATGCGGGTTACTCAGCGTCGGCATATACTGCTGCGCGGACTGAGCCAATGCCGCCACCTCTTGGATTTTCCTTTTCTCTTGCACAATCACGAGTGTCTCGACTAGGTTAGACCCGGCCGACGCACACTCAATGGAACATCGTAAATCCCCAGCAATGGTAATCACTCCGTTTGGCCCGGGCAACTTCATCTTCAAGTAACTAATGTGACAACTTGCCATGAACTTGTTCAGTGCTGGCCTTCCGAGTAACGCGTGATACGCACTTTCCAAGTTCACCACTTCGAACTCCAAATTTTCAGTTCGGAAGTTATCTCTCGTGCCGAACAATACGTCAATCCGGACCTTGCCTATGGGCTCACAAGAAATGCCGGGCACAATACCATGGAAAGTTGTCCTTGTGGCCTGGAGCATGTTCTCCGAGATACCTAATTTGCGCATTGTATCCGCATACATGATGTTAATGCTACTGCCATTGTCAATCAGTACCTTGGAGAACCTCACATTGATGTTTGGCCCAATGAATGTCGGATCCAGTACCAACGCATACGAACCAGGACTCGGCATAAGCTTGGGATGATCTTTATAAGCTTGGGATGATCTTTAATGCTCCAGGTGATTTCTTGGTCCGACCAAGGCATATACCTCGTCACTGCTGGAATTACCGCATTTACCTCCATATGCCGGCGCTGCAAGCTCTTTCTGTCTGTTTCCTCAGTGGTAAACACGCAGTAACTCTGATGATGCTCCCTGTACTCATTCCTCCCCTCATTTCCGGGGTACCTCTGATCCGGCTGATGCTGGTTTTCTACTTGATGCACTGCATCCCTTCTCTCATGGTTATCATACCTCGGCGGAGGGGGAGGCAACATTAGATGTTGCGTGTTTGCTCCGGAGAGCAATTGCTGCCGGGGTAACTCCTGCCGAGGTTGATCATTCCGGGGTGCCTGAGCATTCCCCGAACCTCCTTGCTCTATCTTGCGCATCCACTCACACTTCCTTGTTGTATGACCCGCTGGGTTACTCGGATTTGGCGTGTGAAATTTACACGGCTGATCCAATATTGACTCATAAGTATACCTCGGACGGTCCTTCTTTTTTGCCACTGTTTCTTTTGCTCTGGCGTCCAAGTTTTCTTGCCATCGTTTCTCGGAGTCCATTGCCCTCCAGTTTTCTGACGTTGATTGCCCCCTGCTCCGGGCTGATCTTGATTCACAACTGCAACTTGTTGCGAACTGTACCGGTGATCCGGTCTGTCATCTCTTCTTTTACCTCTGTAGTCATTCCTCCGGGATGATCCGGCTCCATCTCTCTGGTAGTACTCATCACTTGACTCGTTTAACACGAGCATAGGTTGAGTCGGATCACCCAGAGCATACGAATCAGCGATCCGGATCATCTCTGCCAATGTAGTTGGCAATTTCCTTTGCAACTTCTGCCATAGCTCGCTTGCATATCTGCATCCCTGTGCAAACCATGCTATGGCATGTGACTCTATCACACCCTCACACGAGTTTCTCACGGTACGCCACCGAGCTAAAAACTCCCGGTCCGTCTCGTTTGGTCTCTGCTTACACATAGCTAGGGTATGTGGCCTATTTGACCTCTGATACGTACTTGAAAAATTGCTGATAAACATTTCCTCAAAATCGATCTAGCAGTTAATGCTTTCGGACGGCAAATTGTTTAGCCATACCCTTGCTGGCCCCTCCAACAGCTGGGGTACATATCTCACAGCCCATCTCAAGTTGCCTGTAGCAATTTTCACAGTTGTAGCATAGTTTATCAACCAATCCTCCGGCTTAATACTGCCGTCATACGTCTTTGTGCCTCTAGGTAACTAGAAGTTGGGTACCGGTGGCTCCTTCATGATCCGGGGCCCAAAACACGCAGGACCCAGTGGACCTTGACACTCAATCTGTTCCGACCTATACAGTCGATCCAGTTTTAACCTGGCATCATCAGGCATCAAATCTCTGTTCCCAATCTTGACCCTATCACATGATAGTCCGGCCTTGGGTATCCCGCGTTCACCATTTCCGAATCTCCATCATTGTAGCGGTCTTGCTCTCGTGGAGCACCTTTCTGTTGTATACCTCGGCCGGCACTTCGCTCTTGCCTCGGTATATTCCGCTGATGCGGTTGTCCCGCCGAGTTACGCTATCCGGCATTGCCATTTACAGCGTTTCCTTGACCGGCATTGCCTAGGTCGCGGTTACCTCGGCCAGCTTCACCTCGGCTCACACTTCGTCGATCGTCATTTCTTTGTATTTCCTTTCCTTTCCCTGCCCTTGTTGGGTCATACGGGACGATCTGTTTGTTTCTCCTGGCCGAGGTTACTACCTCTTCTCTCCTAGGACCACCATGTGGAGACGATGCGGCTCCAGCAGATTTCTCCGGGTTACCTACCCCCGAATGAACGATCTTGGAGGCCCCAGATCTCTCCGGGTTAGCCCTGAGCAGTTCCTCATTTTGCTTGTTCGCGATCCGAACCAACTCATTGACCCTATCTTGCTGTCTCTGACGGGCTTCACCCGTCAGACCCTCTAACTCGGATGCAGCTGTGTCCGCTGCTCTAAGGTTCTTTGCCGGGGTACTATACCTCGGCAGCCCCACGGACAAACAGTTCTCTGACTCCTCAATCCTAGTGTCACCCTCTTTGTTCATTTCACTCATGAGGTTTCTCCCCTTCACTTTTACAGCATCAACTTTGTTTGCCTTTGCGTACTCACGCAGCGTCATGTTCAACGACTACTGAGCCACAGCTATCTTTTTCGCACCCTCTAGTATTTTTTGCCTAGTTTCCTCTAGCTCGGCCTGCGCCTGAGCCGGATCTACTGCTGCTACTACAGGGTTTGCCAAGCTATCCATCGCTTCCCGTAGCACATTCTCAGGCCTCTCTAGCGGAGGACCTCTACTTTTCCTCGGTGCCTTAGGCGTTACCTCCAGATCTAGCGTCGGATCCTTGCTTGCACCTACACCAGGCGCAGTCATCATCACTTCAGCACGGTCCGGGGAGCGAGTGATACGCGCCCCGTGAACCAAGCCAAGGGGTGGCTCCCCTGCCTCGACAACGTGCCGCGGATGAACGCATGACACATCGACAACAACGTAGACCTTGTGCGCGCCGAGCTTGACGAAGAGGCCGTTGCGCGGAAGTGGGCGCGTGCCGAAGCAGCCTGCGTTGTCACTGACAAAGTCCAGCGCTCCAAAGCGCTGGATGAGCCCGGAGACGATGCGTTCGCTGGTGCCGATGAGGTTTCCCGTCCGGATCTTGACCCCTGCTAGCGCCGCTAGCCCCACAGTGGGCGCCAACTGTCGTGGTGGTGTCACGGCAGATGCCATGGATAGGCTAATGGTGGGGACTAATTGCACTGGGGGAATCCAGGGAGGGATAGTGAGGTGATTCCTCACACAGAAGGTTTATATTTGATTCACTTCCAAGGTTTACAAGTACTCCTAGAGCTGTATTGGGAAGAGGAGGAAGAAGAGACTCTCTTACTCTCGCCACTGGCTAACCCGTACAAGACCAACCAGAGATCAACTTGCAGAACCTAACCTCCCAGAGCTCAACCCCTTCTACAGAGGCCCTAGCCCTCCTTATATAGGGGTGGCTAGGTCTCCACTTAGGGCATACGTGGAGGCATATTCCTTGGAATATGCCTCCTCCCAAAATAGTAAGCCGACCGGGTTGCTTTTCCCCCGCGTCACCCATGTAGAGGCTACGTGAGCCTCTGCGGCGCCTGTGTCAGCCGACATTGGCGTCGCCACCTCTGTCGGCCATGCCTCGGTGGTCCTGCCTCTGTCTGCTTCGCTCATGCAGTGCGTACCGAGGCTACTTTTGACCAGCGAGATTCCTTCCTTCTCCTAGAAGCTAGATATGACCCGGATCATAGTTGACCCGGCCACACCCATTCCTGCATACAAGTTAAATTCCTATATCCGACTTACAGCTTAAGTCGGTCGAGGCTTAGTTAGGTGGACATCCCCTGGTCCGGGTTACTCCAAGATTCGGCCTGCCTTGAGGTGACCCGGCCAGCATCCGCTTTGGCCTTGCCGAACCTCGGCTAACTCGGCCTTTATACCCCGGCGTGACCCTACCCGGGGGTATCCCCCCAACAGCTTCGGCACCCATGAATGGAAGAACAACCAGTAAAAGAAAAAGGAGACGCCGATGAGTAGAGGGCCTATGGCGGCGACATGTCGAGGACCTATGACACCGACAAGTAGAGGACCTATGACACCGACAGTGGCAATGATAAGGTTGTACTTTGATGTTGGTCCAGGAGGTCCATCTGGCCTGGTGGGCCCGGGTGGGCCAGCAGCAAGAGTATACTTGACGATGTTTTCAACTTCGGACACTAGGATTAGGATAATTGACCGATATTTCTCACTGGACGGTCTTTGGGGTCTAGATGGGGCGGAAAAGTTTTACTGAGTCAAGCAGAGGGGGGAAATGGCCCCTTACTTCAGAAAATTATATAAATATATCTTTAATATTTATGCTAAAAATTAGTATTACTCAAATTATAAGCATAATTAGCGTTCTTAGTCAGCTAAACAAATATATAATCCGTACACTTATTAGATTCATGATCTTTGGAATCTCAGTAAAGACATGTGAAACTACCCATTTATATTGATCAAGTAAACTATTTACTATCGTACTTATTTCTATCAATTGCCCTTGTGTACACATGTATATACATATATTGAAGAGGTTCTGTGGCATAAAACAAAACAATCCCACTACGAGAACACACTAACTCAAGATCTATCTATGGAGAAGTATAGTAATGAGCGGAATGCGGTATTTATACTTTTGAAAACCGGTTGCGGCATTATGTACTCATGCTTAGTGTAATCTCGTTACTTAGTCTTTTCTTGTTCCCATGATATGACATACTTTGTGATCCAATCACATGCTTGCAAGCTATGTTAATGTGATATCATCGAGAGAGCCTAGAGTATATATCTTTATTATTAGGATGAAAAAATTCCAGTCTTGGAGAACGAGCTCTGGCAGACGTTCACGATCTTATCAGCCATAGTTTATGGTAAAAAGTAGTCAAGTTTTCTCTCAATGTCGCCCATAGCTCCATTACCAAAATGGGTGCTCCATTGGACAGGGTTTCTAATATATAACTCTCCATGTTGTTGAGGGTTTCGTCGCCATTTGGTCCGGGGATTAGGAGGTTTGGGTGGAGGTGTAGGGCGAAGAGCGAGGAGCCAGAAGTTCAATTGGATCGATGTTGGCCGGTTTGTTTTTGGAAAGACTTCGAAGCTAAACACTAAGAATTTCAAAGTGGTTGCTAGAAAAATGGGATACCAAATTGGATCCGAACTTACTTAGAATTGGCGCTTCCTAGACTTCCTTCTTCCTTCCAATAGCTGGTCTCAGCGAGAACTTATAGAGTCGCCAAAATGACTATGGTGATGTAGTTCAAATCTTTCCTAGGGCAGATTATGCTTGAGTTGGAGATTCCTCCCCATCGGCCCCTCCTAGCCTTTATATGGAAGGCTAAGTCTTAGATATCGTGACCGAGTCGGTTACAGGTTAAGGGTGAAACCTAGAGTTTCCTAATCTTGGGCTTGTTCTTGCTCCACGCGCCAAGAATTTGGGATCCTGATGCTCCGTAGATGACAGCTTGTCTTGGGCCAGGTATTCTAACAGTAGATACTCGAATGGTTGTACCCACGTCATTTGCATTGTCCAAGACAAGCCTTGGTGATAAAGTCAGCCTCGATGTAGCAGCTACTCCTGGGGCAGCAAGCGGCGGTGAGGCAGTCCTTGTGGTCTGTCAACAGACCCTCTGTCACGCCCTCTAGGGATCTGCGTCAAGCGTCTCTGCGTGTCCAGGGAGAGTCCTATCAAAGACGGTCGAATGCACTGCAAGGGGAGGCACTGCCAATGTCACAGCTGATAGCATGGAATCGGGCACACTTGTGCTAGCACCGGCCCATGTGGTGTGGTGTTGTCGAGCACATTGGGTTGGCCGCGGCCGCCGACTTGTTTGGCTTAGCTAATATCATAGCACACTCGTTGGTGTCCCTTCTTGGGTTGGGCTAGAAGCAACAACAGCCATAGGAGGAGCCATCGTCCCATGTAGCTAGCTTCGACTCCTGCGCAACGGTGAAAGGATATGATCCCTCTCAATAATCTTAGCACCGCGCAGAGTTTGTGGGTGAGGATTAAAAGGGGACACCGGTCAAGATTAGACGACACTGATTTTCCATGAGTTGATGTGCGCTGAACTAAGTGGTATCTATCAACAACCATATTTGGCCACTTTTGGGATCCTGACCCTCTCTACTTGGTCCCGTAGAATCATCAACATCTTTCTCTTTCCCCAAGTCGTGTCTTCCTCATTATCGTCCCCCTTTCATCTCCAAAATAACGACGCAGGCACAACATCAATGAATTGCTAAGTTCTCAAGAAATCAAGAATTATTGGAATAACTCATTGTATTTGTCTTATGGTGGAATTTATTTCTCTTCGCTCGATTCACATCTTGATTCACCGTACCTAGAAATGCCAGCTAGCTAGTCTGAATTAGTTTCAGCACTATTTTATTTTGAGGAAACAAATATGATATATATAACATTAAGAACAATACATTCTCGATAGAGGGAATTTTTTTATTACAAGGACAGTACATGATGATCAAACAAAAACACAATGATCGATAGTATGACTTTACTGAAAACATCTTTATTACATCTGACATAGCAGCAATATACCTTGGCCGTCTATATGTGTAATACTAAACACTTATTAATGTCTCCACTTGTATTAGCGGAACATAAGCCATGCGAAGAAGTTCATCGAAGCTACTGAAGCACGTCAAGCATAGCTGCACGCGGCTTGCAAATGGCCTCAAATGGCACAGACTTGGGGACAGTAAACGCTGCCCCTGGTCCTTGAGTCATGTCCACCTGCAGGCCATCCACCAGGTCCCAGTCAAAGCACTGTATGAGCGTTGCTAGTACAAGCCCAACCACCCTGAAAGCCATCGCCTCCCCGGGGCACTTCCGCCTCCCCATCCCAAATGGTAACATGAACAGCCCTTCGGCCTTGCCGTCTTCAAACCTCTCTGGCCTGAATTCATCAGGGTTCTCCCACATGGACGGGTCCCTATGGATGGCGTACGCATTAACGATCAACATTGTATATTTTGGGATATGGTAGCCTCCGACCTTGCAGTCCGCAGAGGACTGGTGTGGCAACAGCAGTGGTGTGGCGGGGTAAAGGCGGAGCGTCTCGTTGATGATGCACCGGAGGTAGGTTAGACGTGGAACGTCCTCGGCTGTGACAAGACGGGATGTTCCTACTGATGCCTCGATCTCGTCCCGCGCCTTTTTGAGCACCGCAGGGTGGTTCAATAGGAGGGACATCGCCCATTCTATAGCGATTGAGGATGTCGCCGTTCCTGCCGTGAATAAATTCTACACCAAATAAATGGAGAAAATATTAGTGAGACTGTTTGTCGCTTGTGATTGTGATTTTTATAAGAAGACCGCGAATTTTAATCTAGTCTGGAGAAACAAAAACACATATGGTTGTAGAAATCAATGAGTAGCAAAAATTTCCCAAATGGTGGCTCCTTAAAACATGAGGCATTGACAATTGGGTTGGAGATACAAGCATGCTCGTAGGAACACTAGTATATAGCTAGGGTGGCGCTATTTGAATAGTTATTGTTCTATCTTTCTAACCGTAGATAATTTTTATATCATGTAAATTTTGTCTTACCTTCGAAGTCAAGAAGAACGTAATAAAATTTAGACATGACGTAAAAAAATATTTACATGCCATATAAAAATATGAAGTAAAATACGTATTTTATATGTTTTTTACACTATAACGGTCCGCACGTTGTATTTTTATGTATATTTTTTACTTGTGGATGAATTTGAACATAATTATTTGTATACAAAACATATTCTTTTAATATAACAGCATAAAACTATTTTGTGTGCTAAATAGGAATTCTATATATATTCTTTGTCCACCCTCTATCTTTCTAACCATACATGATTTTTATGTCACGTAAATTTTGTCTTATCTCGCAAGTCAAGAATAGCATTACGATATAAAATATGTATTTTATGTGTTCTTTACATTATAACGGCCCATGCACTGCATTTTTATGCTGATTTTTTCTAATTATTTGTATACAAAACATATTTTTCGTATATAAAAATTAGGTCGGTGAGAAAGATATGCAAGAATGAGAATGGAAGTGAAGGTGCAGAGAGAAGGAACTTACGATGCATAGACCCATGATCATTTTATCTGTGTAGACCTCAGGCTCTTTCTTCTGCAGTGATAGCAAGACGGAAATCATGCTCTTCTTCTCGCCATTGCCATCGGCATGGTCCACCTTCCGGCGGCGCTCCGAGTCGATGAGCCGCTGCATGAATGCGTCCTGCCTACTCATGGCGGCTAGGATTTTCTTCTTGGCGCCGGACATGTCGAACCACTCCAAAAATGGGAGGTAGTCCCATAGGTTGGTGGTGCCGAGGTGCTTGTTGATGGTGTCGGCCTCCACCTTGAACTCCCTGGCTTCCACGGACATGTCCGTATCCGTACCGGCGTCATCGGCGGAACTTGAACCGGCAAGAAGCGTGGTCTTGGTGTCGGCGATGGTCTCCATGAGCACACTGAGGGAGAGCTCGAACAGGCTGCGCCTGAGCTGGACGCGCGGGGAGGCCGCGGCGGATCGGCGCAGGCGCGCCACCATGGCGCGCACCTCGGTGGAGATGACGTTAGCCATGCAGCTGACGCGGTGCGCGGAGAGCAGGTGCACGGCGGCGACGCGGCGGTGGGTCCGCCATGGCGGGCCGTAGCTGGACATGCTGAACACGGCGCCGTCGTAGTCCTTGGACGAGCGCCCAGGAAGGGAGGTCCGGGCGGTCGGCGAAGGCCACGTCGTGCTCCGTGAAGCACTCCCTGGCGCAGGCCGGCGAGGACACGACGACGGCGTTGCGCGAGCCGAGGCGCAGCGAGAAGACGGGACCGTGGCGGTCGGCGAGGCGGCACAGAGTGGCGTGGAAGGGCTTGTCGAGGAGGTGGAGATGGCCGAAGAAGGGGATGGCCCTCGGACTCGGCGGGACCCTTATTATTATGTTCTTCTTCTTGCCGGCGACGACGAGGAAGAAGCGGAAGAGGAGAAGGGAGGCGAGGGCAACAAGCACGGCCATCATGGAGTAGGCATTATTATTCAACTCCATGATTTGCTGATTCGAGCTCAGCTTATTGGAACTAATTAACGTCTAAGTGGTGCCATATATATGCCATCTTGCTGGTCTCTCCTATATATACTGGTGAACCTCTGTGCTAGTAGTCAAATTTGACAAAACTCCCAGCTGCATGCATGCATTGCATGTTCAACCCACTTACGATCAACCTAGCAGGTTTTATTATTTGTCAACGGAAGCTCCCTGCCGTTCTCTTCTTGCAACTCAATCTCTTGGCCACAAATATGTTTAATATGTCAAATATAATGACGTTTCCATTTTGACCCTTAAGTGTTCATATAGACTTTGTCCCTTTATCGGCGAAAATCGTTACCAAATGGTAAAAAATTCAAATATTTATAAGTGGTATGTGAAATATTTTTTATTAATTGATTGTCCAACATAGGTGAAAACTTGACTGGATGAACTAGTTGACGATTCGCATGCTCGCAATTGGTCAATCCCCGTGTAGAGACACTATGAAACCGGCGGTGCGACATATATGGTGATCACGGCCGCCGTGAGTCCACATCCATCGATCATAGGATTTTTCTCCGTCCTTCTTCGGTTAAAAAGTGCCTACATTCACTTACAAAGGTTTTACAAAGTAAAAGAGTTTACACCCAACATCTGTATGGATGTCCAGTACGTACACATAACCACATGCATCACCTTTTATCTGAATGTCACCACAAACCTAATCAATGGTACCAATTCAATCATATTTTTGACATAAAAATTCAAAAAATTATTAGTAGTATGTGGAACAACTTTTTAGTAGTAACTTGTAAATAGTCTACAAGGTTGGGATTTGACAGTTAAGTTTCCATAGACTTTGTCCATTTATCATGGAAAATCTAACCTATAGATGGACCCTTTGCTATTGTCTACACTGTTGAATTGTGCTGGCGAGTAGTCCTGTCTGCAGCATCGTATGCATATCAACCATAGGTTTTTCTTTGGTAACCGTCTTGAATCCACATCCAACAACCGGTGTATATCAACTATGGGTATTTTCGTATTACTCCGAATAAAAATCCATTTGATTCATTATCTATAAAAAGTTACTAATTAAAATAGTTTACACGGTGGACATATAGTACACGCATAGCGCATGCTTGACTTTTTTATCTGAATGTAGCCACAAATATTTTGCATAAAGAGATGTGGACATAGGGATGTAAACGGATCGGAACGAAATTTCTCTTTACTATATCATAGGCCATATTTAACTATGTATTCGGATCGGATCGGATAATTGTTATGTTGTGATCGAAAATTCATAGATGAGCCTAACTTGTAACGAAGGCCTTCCCATGCATGGAGGCTTGGGCCTGGGAGGGTATGTGAGGTAATGCCCCCGTGATATGGATCGATGATGACCTAGGGGTTTGACCTCTATATATACCTCTTTTAAACCGCTGGTTGTGATAAGCCGAATCTGAGTAATCAAATATTTCATACTAGTATGTGGAATAAAAAATTTATTAATTGATTGTCCAAGATAGAGAAAAACTTGACTGGGGGTACCACATGTCATTGTCTAGAAGGTTGGATGGTGAATGACCTAGTTGACGATTCGCGCAATGGCAATTAGTCTATCCACGAGTAGAGACGATGTGGGGCTGGCGCGGCGACATATTTTATGATCACCACCCCGAGTCGTTATCCATCAATTGTACGCTTTTTGTGTCCTTCAGTTGAAAAGTGCCTTTATTCACTTATAAAGGTTTTACAAAGTAAAAGAATTTACACACAGCCGCATGCATGACCCTTTTATCTAAATATTTGGAATGAATAACTATGGACATGCTGCAAAAGAGCAATCTAACACATGTGGCCGTTTAGATGTCAGCCATACTGGGCGAGAGGCAAAGGTGGTGAGAAGAAGTGGAGGAAGGATCTCACGAGCCCATGGCAAAACAATATCGTCCTTGCCCTCTCCAAGGAGAGAAAAGGATAAGAGGAAAGATTATGGGAGAAAATATATCTTCAATTTTCACTATTAAGTTTCTATAGATTTTGCCCTTCATCATGAAAAATCTACAGTAATAAAATGGTACAAATTATTCAAATATTTATTAGTAGTACGTGGAGCAAATTTTAATAACTGATTGTACAAGGTAGCTAGGGAAAAACCGCTGGATTTCGACTTTGTGCATTTATGATGGAAAATCTAACCTCTAGATGGACCCTTTGCTGCCATGGTCTATATGAGCGCGCTGGCGAGTAGTCTGTCCGCATGTGTAGAGGCACATCCATTTTCTTTTCAAATCTTGATATACATAGTTTTGCTAGCTGAATACTTAAAAAGGTTGTTGATGTATTTTATTTTATTTTGGAAATTTTGGTTAGAGCATATCAAATTTGTCTTCAAAGATCAAATCTCAACAAAAGAAAACATTTTGGCGAGGAAACAATAGTTTTGTATTTATGAAAAATCTATATACGCTGCGATTTTCTTTTACAAAATTTTTACTAGCTTCTAAGTATGCATCGCATGTGCTAAAATTAAAGTCCAGTGCAGTCCTAAAAGTCAATCCATCGATCGGTCAATAATCTCCAAAATGGAAGCGACGTCAAACCGGGGTGACGTGGCGTGAGGGAGGCGGTGCAGCGGCGTACGGTCGTCGATCGCCATTATATTATATTATATTAGTCGGCATGCATGGGTCACTACCAAGCAATCTCCTAGCCCTGAAGAAATTCTACTACAGTATTAGTATCAATGTACGTTTTTCCATTCAGATGGCATCGACCCAATTTTTTCTACACTTGAATTGTCGCAACAGTACACCGCATCTACTAGTCTGCATCCTATTTACGCGCCGCACTATTTTTCGGGATTCTTTTTTGAGAAGGGATTTTGTGCACATGCTCTCTTCCACTGGTGGAAAAGAGGCCTTCGGTTCGACGCCGAACTAGACACCCGTCTCGGTTTGTTACAGTCCCGGTTCGTAACTTGTCCAACGGGTACGAGCCCAGAGAAGCAGTAGTCCCGGGTCGGTTTGGGTCTCTAGTCCCGGTCCGTAATACAGCCCGGGACAAGTGACCTCGAACCAAAACATTACGGGGACAATTAGTCCCGTCTCGGGACTAGTTGGTTCCTCTATATAATGCAGCTTTGTCCATGCTCGAGCCATAGCCATTTTTCCTGCCAAGTAAGGCGAGTTCATGCCCTTTTTTTCAAGATTTGGTTGCAACCCCTGAATCCAAGGTTTTAAATGGTTAAGAACCTCATCCTTTCAACTCTTATTGTTACTTTAGCTCAATGCGATAGAAGTAGAGATGGATTTGCATGCTCTCGAGGATTTTTAGATGTGTAATTTTAGGCAAATTTTGATTAGGCACAAAGTTACTGAAAATTGAAATGTGTAATTTTAGAGTTTTAGAGCTCAAAATGGAATGAGGATTATAATGAAAGAGAATGAAGAAGAAGAGCATGATGACAACTATCATGAATACAGCGATACTTCCATGGGGGGAGCTGAAGGAGAGGCTGAAGAAGAGGCACATGATGAGCCCGCTGATGATCTTGGCGGGATACACCGGAAGCACGGAAGGACCAGCCAAGTGTGAAAGACCTAGAAGGCCTGCATCTAGAATGGTTTCAAGGTCATCTAGCTACGCTCTTACCAAACAAGATAAGGAAATCTTTTTTGAATGCCTCAGTAGTATCAAGGTCTCATCTGCTTCTCGTCAAATATAAAGGGAATAATAAATATGGCAGAGAAAAAGTTCCAAAACCTAAAGTCTCATGACTACCACGTTATTATGACGCAATTGCTTCCGACCGCATTGAGGGGGTGACCCACAAGTCTTGATGACCCACAAGTATAGGGGGTGTATCGCAGTATTTTCGTGGGAAGTGAAACCCAATTTATTGATTCGACACAAGGGGAGCCAAAGAATATTTATAAGCCTTAACAACTGAGTTGTCAATTCAGCTGCACCTAGAAACAATCTTGCTCACAACAGTTTATTAGTAGCAACAGTTTTGTAGTAGGAATAGCAAAGTAGCAACAGTGGTAAAGTAAAGACAGCCGTAACAATAACAGTAAACAATAGGATTCGAGTGCGGTAGGCATAGGGATGGATGGACGGGCGTTGCATGGACAAGACAATTCACATAGCAATCAGAACATAGGGCAATTGCAGATAAATAAGATAAAGCAACCAAGTACTAGACAATCATAGGTATGTGTTCCATATATAGTCATACGTGCTCGCAATGAGAACTTGCACAACATCTTTTGTCCTGCCAGCCCGTTTGCAGCGGGGCCTCTAGGGAACTACTGGCAATTAAGGTGCTCCTTTTAATAGAGCACCGGAGCAAAGCATTAGCACTCCGTGAACACATGTGATCCTCACATCAAAGTCATTTCCTTCCGGTTATCCCGATTTCTGTCACTTCGAGGCCATTGGTTCCGGACAACAACTTGTGTATACAACTTGCAGATAAGACCAAAAACAATACTATTATAATGAATAAATAACATGTTCAGATCTGAAATCATGGCACTCAGGCCCTAGTGACAAGCATTAAGCACAACAAGTCGCAACAAAGTCATAAAACACTAATAAAAGATACTAGGCACCATGCCCTAACAATCTGATGCCATTACATGAACGATCTCATCCAATCCCTACCATCCCCATAGCCTACAACGGGGGATTACTCACTCATAGATGGGGGAAACATGGATGGTCGATGGAGAAGCGATGGTGCTGACGATGGCGATGATCTCCTCCAATTCCCCGTCCTAGCAGGGTGCCAGAACGGAGTTTCTGGTGCTGTTTCGTGGAATCTGGTGGTGGCGGCGGAGCGGAACTCCTTCTGGAAAAACGTCGAACCCCCCAGAGTTTTTAGGTCAGAAGGCTTCTTATAGGCGAAGAGGGAGACCGAGGGGGTGCCTGGGGGCCCCACACCACCCCCTGGCTCTTCTCTGTCTCGTATTCTGGCTCCTGGAGTCTTCTGGTGAAATAGGATTTTTGGCATATTTTCCGGGATTTTTCCTGATAGTTGTTTTTCTGCACAAAAAGTAGACACCAAGGCAATTCTGCTGAAAACAACGTCAGTCCGCGTTAGTTGCATCCAAATCACACAAGTTTAGAGGAGAAACAATAGCAAAAGTGTTCGGGAAAGTAGATACGTTTTGGACGTATCAACTCCCCCCAAGCTTAGCTTATTGCTTGTCCACAAGCAATTCAGTTGAAAACTAAGTGCGATAAAAGAACTTTTACGAACACATTTGCTTCATAAGATGTAAATATTCTCAGCAATGTGATCAACTACTTAAACAGTTCGTAATAAAGAGTATGCAACTAAGTCTACTTTAATAGTCATTGCAAGCCATGAAGAGATTCCAACTCAAAAATAATAAGTAGCATGAGGCACAAACATAAGCTACATTACAATGCTCATAAAAAGGTATGATAGAGTGGTATCTCGCTTGCCTTAGATTATGAATGCCAAGGCACCTCTGAAGTTCAAGTGCTGACTAGAAGTAAAGATATCAAGGATTCAAGCATCAAAGTCATAACACAAATAATCAAGTAATGGGACAAACACAAAGAATGACAACTATGCTCTCAAGAAAGTGCTCAAAGAATATGTGGAGACTCAACAAGAAAAGGTTTTAAATAATTTGAAAGGCTTCCAAATGCTGAAAGTATGGTACTCATTAGCTTTGAGCTCTCATTACCCCTATCATAAGCATCTTTAATGTGGTTAAAGTGAAAGTGACACAACTAAGAGGATATGCTTGACAAGTTATAAATCGAAGTCTTATGCCCCTTACTTACGAAGACCGATCCTCATGATACTCAACTTCAGTCACAAGCAAGCTCTTGTCATTGTAAGTATATACGTATCATAGAGAACCGCCAACGGGGTACCCCTTGCACATGACATGGGAGCTATCCCATAATCAAACTGACAGGGCAAGCAGACAATGAGCATCTTAGCGATCTTTTTATTTACTATGTGCATAGATTTTTATTGAGGATGCTTCATAGAATGCTCATTATGGTTATGCTGCAAGTTTCCACCATTATTAGGCATGGCTTAGGCTAGCGGCCCAGGCGTTTCTCTAACATACATACAAACTCCATGATCTTACAAGTTCCACTTTTATTTCACACCGCCGGGATCCATAAGCAAAAGAACATGATATCAACTAGGTACAAGGTACCAATAAAGTGTTGAAAGCGGTCCCCATGATACATGGTTCTGCTAACTTTAACTCATAAAGCGCAAGCATATACGCAACAAATAAGGACGCAATGGTTCAGGTTTATTAAGTGCAAGAAAATAAAGTGTGCCATCAAGTTCATGAGAGCTTTACTAACTAAATTTCTCATAACGAGCAAACATTTTATTCAGAAGAAAACAAGGCATATTGAATATGTACGGAAGTAGCACATGATGCTAATAGGTAGGTATGTTGGACTCTTTTGGAAATATTTGGTTTACGGAGTTGGAAACTTGAGTAAAACATACTCAGTGTAAGTGAAGGCTAGCAATAGTAAGGGAGCGACAAACGAGAGAGCAATAGCTGTCATTATCATGCTTGCAACAAAACAGGACTACTCATGGCATGAAAGTGATTCAAGATCCTCAAGGCAAAATAATTCATCGAGGCTCAACTGATTATTACAGTCATATGCATGCGTGAGCATGTGCCAAGTCAATCAAACAAAACATTCGATGAGGATACCGCGGTGTCATACCAATTTATGAATAAAGCAATGCGAGCAAACATTCATAAGACATGCTACAAACTATTAGCGAGCTGGAGCTAATCATACGAAAGCAAGAACTACTAAGCATCCAAAGATAACATACACCCTACATCAACGGACTAAGCATGCCCACAGTGATGAGTATATGTACAAAAAAGAAAACAAATAGAGTTCGTTACCAGCCTCTTAACACGCCCCAAGTTGTCATTAATCCTCATTATTGCTCTTCACTTGTGTGGCTTGAATAATAATATAAAACCCAATATCCACTAAGGACTGCTGAACCCTGTAGCAAACTCACAAAACCAAAGAAGAACGACAAATATTTTTGGTGTTTTCGAATTTTAAACAGGAACCAAAAGGGAAAAACAAGCAAAGCAAAATCGTTTTGGGTTTTTCAAATAGTTCAAACAAAGCAAAATGGGAAAAACAAACCAAGGCAAAAAGAAGAAGCAAACCAAAGAGAAACAACAAAAATATTTTTGGTCTTTTTGTGTTTTAGGAAGCAAAAGCGAAGAAAAACAGAAACTAAAAAGAGAACGAAAACATGAATATACAAAATACCGACGCAACATGATATGGAGATGAGTGCGGTGTCGGCGTACCTCCCCCCAAGCTTAGGCTTTTGGCCTAAGTGGGTATCAATCCCAAGCTGGACAGGATGAAGTGTCACCCTGGTACGACGAAGAGGTCCCCTCATCCTGGTGCGAGCTCGAGTACGTCCCTCCGTAATGCGTGGAGTAATCATAGGAGGGCACATCCTCCTGGTGCTGCTCGTGGAAACCTAGCAAGCGAAGCTGGTCATCCACCTCCTCCTTGGAGCGCGACCACGGTCTCCTGTGAACACTAAACAAGGCAGGCTGTGGCAAAAGGATCTCCCTTTCATCCCCGTCAGTGAAAAGCATCCTATATACTAGACTGTTCAAATCAGAAGTAGCGGTGACAAAGTGATGAGTTTTCATAGCAACAAGGTCAAGCCTCTATGGTGCCAACATAGTATGATAGGGATACACTGAAACACCTAATGCATTGACTATATGCGAGGCAATGATGGCCCCATAGATAGGCCCCCTAGCAGCTAGGCGGCGAGCAATAAGCGATCCAAGATTGTACCGAGTATCATTGTTAAGCGCAGTAGTAAGGAAGGCTAAATGATAGTTGGAGATATTACTTGTGTTCTCCCTACCAAGTACACTAGTAGCAAGATAATATGCAAATTATCTAAGAGCAGGGAGTTGGATATTTTTTATCTTTCCGCGCTGCGCCACGCGGTCATCATCATTGGTCACCCCTCGGTAAAGCTCCAACAAATCAGCGGGTCACCCTTGAATTTTCTTCACGGTCCCTATCATGCGTACACCTACAATACTGCAAAATATCTCCAAAGTCATGGCAAAGGGCAGATTATAGATTTTAAAGGAGACAGTCGACTGATAGGATATGTTAGTAAACGTGAAGCTCTCAACAAAAGTTTTGGTGAGCATAGCGTATTGTGCACTCTCATCTTGCATATATGAGGTCAAACCAACCCTCTCAATCAGTAGCAAGAAATCATCAAGAATACCTGCAGCTTGTAAGAAAGTAAAACAAGGAAAAGAGGATGGGTGAGCATCCCCATCATCCCTTTCACTACCAATACGAGTTGCAATGAGATCTTCGTTGTACGATGGCCTAGCTTGAGAGGCTGTTCTTGAGGGCCTCGACCTCCTAGGTGCATCACTCTCAAATATCTCTCTAAAGGTATGGTTGTTCATGCTTGGTATTCTGAAATTTAAACACCTATTAAACAAGTGATTGCAAAGTAAATATAATGAAGCATTCTACTCGTAGGGACTTGCAAGAGGCCTAAACATGCATCAAAACTATAACTCTAAGCATTAAACAAGCTTACAAGCTCTCATAACAAGTCACCTACAGTAGCAAAATACTCCAAATATAATCCACTAAACACAAATCTACTTGGACAAGGGGAGGAGTCACATACCAGGGAACAATTGCTCAAAATTTCAGCAAGAAAGATGGGTTGAGCAAGGAGATCAAAAAAACGAGAGCAAGCACATCAAGAACGCGATTTTGAACGATAAACTGGAGCTTACTCGGGAGAGAGAAGAAAGTGGCAGGTGAGAGAGTTAGTGGGGGGCCAGGGATGGCCCACACCAGGGCATGGCGCCACCCAGGGCTGGCCGCGCCACCAGGTGGTGTGCCTGCCTGGTGGGTCCCCCTGGTACCTCCCAGGTACTCCTCTGCCCCTTTTTTCACGCAAAAATTTAATATGAATTTTCTGGAATTTTTCGAGACACTTTATTTTTGTGCATTTTTCAGAAATAGAAGAAAGATTTTTCTAACATACAGATTTTTTTCTTTTGGAAATATGATGCAAGGACACAACAAAGCTAGAACTACAGAAGTTCTAAGACACTCTAACATGCAAGCAACTAACAACAAAAAGAAAACTAAACGAAAACAAAAATTAAAATGAAAAGGGTAGAAATAAACGAAGATAATCATAATGAAAACACTGTTTTGTTCAATGGAATCCTTTTGTTAACAAGGTTGATCAAGTCTTGCTACCAAAAAAATTGCATATGAGACAAAACTTTGTGTTCCACTAATGATTATGTTACCTCAACCTTGGTAGCAATGGTCCCAATCATAATAGTTTCAAATTTTTCTCTTGGTATGGCACAATATATTTCTCCAACTTGAATGCCTTCAACATGTTCAATTGAATTCAAACCATAAGTCCTTTCAATCTTCTTGGGGAAATAGACAGTATGTTCCTTGTCATTAACATTGAAGGTCACCTTTCCTTGATTACAATTAATAACAGCTCCAGCAGTATTAAGAAAAGGTCTCCCAAGAATAATAGACATATTATCATCTTCAGGCATTTCAAGCACAACAAAATCAGTTGATATCAAAAAATTGTGAGCCACCTGAACAGGTACATCCTCACATATACCCACAAGAATAGTGGTAGATTTATCAGCCATTTGCAAAGATATATCAGTTGGTATTAATTTTTCTAGTTGAAGCCTCTTATAGAGAGAGAAAGGCATAACACTAACTCCAGCTCCCAAATCACACAAAGCAGTTCTAACATAACTGTTCTAAATAGAGCAAGGGATAGTTGGAATCCCTGGGTCTCCAAGTTTCTTAGGAACCTTAACATTAAAGGAATAATTAGCAAGCAAAGTAGAAATTTCTTCATTAGGGATCTTCCTTTTATTCGAGACAATATCCTTCATATACTTTGAGTAAGGAGGCAATTTAATAGCGTTTGTCAAAGGAATTTGCAGGAATAAAGGTTTCATCCACTCACAAAACTTATTATAATGTTCATCTTCCTTTGACTTGTGTTTCTTATCAGGGAAAGGCATAGGTTTTTGGACCCAAAGGCTCTCTTTCACTACCATGTTTCTTAGCAATAAAATATTCTTTCGTGTATTTAGTATTCTTAGTGTGGTTTTCAGGTTCTTCTTCAACTTTTTCTTCATTAGGAACTTCATTTCTTCATTACCACTTTTAGTTTCAGCATCAGAGATAGATATACTATTAGGATCTATAGCAGGTTCAGAGGGTTCTACAACAGTTTTATGTTTCTTTTTCGTTTTCTTACGAGTAGAACCTCTATTTTCAGCTTGTTGAGAATCCTGCTCAATTCTTTTGGGATGCCCATCAGGATATAGAGGATCCTGGGTAGCAGCACCACTTCTAGTTCTAATTTCATAAGCATGTTTTTCTTTAGCAGCATTAACTAGCAAGTCGTTTTGCACTTTAACAAGTTGATCTATTTGAGTTTGAACCATTTGAAAGTGTTTAACAATCATTTTAACATCATTAGAGGTTCTTTCCACAATATCTTTCAACTCAACAATAGCTCTAGTGTTTTCCATTAGATGATTTTGCACCATTTTATTAAAGTTATCTTGCTTAACAATAAAGATATCGAATTCTTCTAAGCATTGATCAGGAGGTTTAGAGTAAGGGATATCACCTTCATCAAAGTGTTGGAGAGAGTGTACATCAATAGTGGATGAGTAGGGAATAGGCTTACATAATTCTTCAATAGGAGGTAAATTCTTGACATCTGCAGCTTTAATTCCCTTCTCCTTAAGACATTTCTTAGCTTCCTTCATCACTTCATCATTTAATTCAATGACTCCCCTCTTTTTTGATGTTGGAATAGGCACCGGAATAGATGGTTCAGGTACAATTACTCCAGGTATAGCTTGTTTAGGAGGAGTCCAATCTTCATAATTCTTGCTTATTTTAGCCATTAATTCCTCGGCTTCCTTAGGAGTCCTATTCCTGAAAACACAATCAACACAACTATCTAGGTATGTCCTAGATTCTTCAGTTAGTCCATTATAAAATATATCAAGAAGCTCATTCTTAGGTAATGGACTTCCATATTGTGCATGAATCAAAGCACAAAACCTTGCCCAAGATTCAGGCAATACCTCTTTTTCTCCCTGTTCAAAATCAAAAATTTCCTACAAAATAGCATGTCTAGCACTAGGAGGAAAATATTCCTGCAGGAAAGTACTAATGAAGCACTCAGGGCTATCAATAGATCCAGGAGGTAAATTACTAAACCAAGTTTTAGCTTCTCCTTTCAATGAAAAGGGGAAAATCTTGGCAACAAAATAAGTACGCATCTTAATATCATCAGAAAACAAGCCACTCATGGTAGAAAGTTCATTCATATGTGCTACCGCACTTTCATTCTTAGTCCCACAAAAAGGTTATTTCTCGACAATAGCTATGTAAGATAGATCGAGAGAGAAATCATAATCTTTATCTATAATGTTTATGGGAGAAGCAGCAAACTTGGCAACAGGAGACAATTTGGGTCTAATAGTACGCCTCTCAAGGAGACTCTTAGCAGCGCTCCTATCATGGGTGTTTTTACATTCTTTAATAAATATCATAACTTTCACTAGACTCAGGTGAACTAACAGGTGTGGTAGTGTCTTCATTAGGAGTTTCGGTATTTCTAGCTATAGCTCTAGCAATCGTAGCATCTAGGAAAGGACCTAATGAACCACTCTTATCAAGCACAGTAGAAGCAGCATCATAAACATCAGAAGTTTCAGATTCAGCAGTAGTAGTAGTAGTATGTAGCATGTGTATGTGGTGGTGTAACGAGCTTACTTATAACAGATGGTGTATCAAGAGCAGCAGAGGTGTTCAGAACCGTACCTCTTCTTGTAGTGGATGGTAAAATAGGAACCTTGCCATCACGAGACTTACCCATGATGGATGGATAGCATTGAACAATAGAGAATCCAAGTGAACTTGATAAATAAAGCTATGCTCCCTGGGAACGGCGCTAGAAAATAGTCTTGATGACCCACAAGTATAGGGGGTGTATCGCAGTATTTTCGTGGGAAGTGAAACCCAATTTATTGATTCGACACAAGGGGAGCCAAAGAATATTTATAAGCCTTAACAACTGAGTTGTCAATTTAGCTGAACCTAGAAACAATCCTGCTCACAACAGTTTATCAGTAGCAACAGTTTTGTAGTAGGAATAGCAAAGTAGCAATAGTAATAAAGTAAAGACAGAAGTAACAATAACAGTAAACAGTGGGATTCGAGTGTGGTAGGCATAGGGATGGATGGACGGGTGTTGCATGGACAAGACAATTCACATAGCAATCAGAACATAGGGCAATTGCAGATAAATAAGATAAAAGCAACCAAGTACTAGACAATCCTTGGCATGTGTTCCATATATAGTCATACGTGCTCGCAATGAGAACTTGCACAACATCTTTTGTCCTGCCAGCCCGTTTGCAGTGGGGCCTCTAGGGAACTACTGGCAATTAAGGTGCTCCTTTTAATAGAGCACCGGAGCAAAGCATTAACACTCCGTGAACACATGTGATCCTCACATCAAAGCCATTCCCTTCCGGTTATCCCGATTTCTGTCACTTCAGGGCCATTGGTTCCGGACAACAACGTGTGTATACAACTTGCAGATAAGACCAAAAACAATACTATCATAATGAATCAATAACATGTTCAGATCTGAAATCATGGCACTCGGGCCCTAGTGACAAGCATTAAGCACAACAAGTCGCAACAAAGTCATAAAGCACTAATAAAAGATACTAGGCACCATGCCCTAACAATCTGATGCCATTACATGAACGATCTCATCCAATCCCTACCATCCCCATAGCCTACAGCGGGGGATTACTCACTCATAGATGGGGGAAACATGGATGGTTGATGGAGAAACGATGGTGATGACGATGGCGATGATCTCCTCCAATTCCCCGTCCCGGCAGGGTGCCAGAACGGAGTTTCTGGTGCTGTTTCGTGGAATCTGGTGGTGGCGGCGGAGCGGAACTCCTTCTGAAAAACGTCGACCCCCTGGAGTTTTTAGGTCAGAAGGCTTCTTATAAGCGAAGAGGGAGACCGAGGGGGTGCCTAGGGGGCCCACACCACCCCCTGGCTTGGCCCGCGCCACCAGGTGGTGTGGCCACCCCCTGGCTCTTCTCCGTCTCGTATTCTGGCTCCTGGAGTCTTCGGGTGAAATAGGATTTTTGGCATATTTTTCGGGATTTTTCCTAATAGTTGTTTTTCTGCACAAAAAGTAGACACCAAGGCAATTCTGCTGAAAACAACGTCTGTCCGCGTTAGTTGCATCCAAATCACACAAGTTTAGAGGAGAAACAATAGCAAAAGTGTTCAGGAAAGTAGATACGTTTTGGACGTATCAGGGGGTGACATGGGCATACCTTACAGGTACTCGAGCTTAGCATATACGGTCCAATATGGCTGATGCCCACTGCGTTACCAGGCCCAATCAAAGATTCGGGTGACCAAAGGAGACTCTGACTACTTGCGACACACGGCAAGATCAAAGCTAGAAAGTTTAAAGGAAAAAACCCTAACTTGTAACCGACTCGACCTGCTATCCCGAGACCTAGCCTATCTATATAAAGGCTAGGAGGGGTTGGCAAGGAGGGCAATCACAACCCTAGTTTCCACAACCTTGCTAGACTGCATCTGCGCACCCCCTTTAACTTTCGACTCGCTCGATAATTCCAAGAGCGGACAAGCAGGAGTAGGGTCCTCTACGAGGCCTGAACCTAGGTAAACCTTGCATCCTTATGTGCTTGTTTGCTAGCCGATTGATGCCTCTAGCACTCCCTCCTTCTCCAAAACCCAAGTCCATAACAATGGGCATTGATGAGTTTAACCCTCGTCAATTGGCGCCGTTTGTGGGAACTGGGAGTGCTGATGTTACGGCTTCTTCGGCCCCGTCAACTGCGATCTACAACTCTGCAACAGCGGAGATTTTCCTCCTCTTCGGTGCTTTCGACTTCACCGTGCACACGCCAGCCACTCGCCCGGATTTCGAGTCCGTGGGCGATGGGATCGGCCTGGCGATCGGGAGCTTACGCTTCCAAGTTGGTCAGTTGGGCACACTTTGCCTCCCTGATCAGCCGATGGTCCCCGTGATTTCCCCAGCATCGTGGTTTCCACCGCCAATCAGCACTCTGAGAGAACTCAACACCCCAACAACAAACGGGAACACGGACAGCGATAGCAGTCGCGAATCCGATCTGGGTGATCTAGCCACAGAGGATGGAGCCTACGGCTCCGGATCTGAAAGATGTGGAATCAACAGCTTCCCAATCACTACATGTGTTCCATCATCAACACAGGCAACAACGGCGGCAATCGCGACAACACCGGTACTGGTCCCTCCAATGGCGGTATCCCAGTCAAGAACGATGGTCCTGCCAACGGCGCACCCATTGTAACGGTCATTGTAACGGTGAACTTCGTGACTTGGTCGTGTTACAATTCATGTGTTGGGTATGTCCATCACTTTCATTCTCCCATTTGAATGCATTCTCCACTTTCGATTTCCACACGTCAGCGTGGCCTCGGATGATCGCAATAGTATTTTCCATGTCCTTCACACGGTCACACAGTACATGGAGTTGCCATAACTCACCATCCCTTGATCGCGGGGGAACCGAAACGATAGCAGAGGAGGACAGAGCATCCAGCGCGCCACTTGCAGAGCCCTATACAAGCAAGATAGCGGGAAGATGAGAACTTTGCTCACCATATGGCTAACAAAAAACATATCTACAAGGCATCACTATACAACAGACTTAGAAAAAGACATGCAGGCACCGACAATCATCATTCGCAAGTTTAAAATAGGAACTACAACTTTTCAATCTACACAAAGGAAGACAGCAAATAAGCGGCGTATCACTATCTACGCGGCAGTATCCAAGGGCTTCACGACATCCGTGGCAGCCTCCGACGCCGTGGATTTTGCCACGGCCAACCGTTTTTGCTATGTGGAGTATTTCATGAGAAATTCAATCAGTCACGTGCCATATTTCTTGCAGCGTTTGGCGAAAGGCGCAAAAGCTACCTCTTCACCTTCCACCGTCACCAGCATCCTAGAGGTGATCTTGATGATGTCTAGGTTGGTGCCACATTCCTGCACCATTGCCAGCCCAAGAGAAGCACCCTCCACCTTTTGCATCTTCTTATACTCCTGGGGTACACTTCACGTGAAGGCATCTGCAAGGCAACCGCCGTCTTCTACAGCCGCGGCCTTCGAGAACATCTCCTGGTGGAAGTGCCCGAGAGTGGCCTTAGCCTTGAGGAGGATGTCCCTGGCGTATGTGATCCGGTCTTCGATCGCAGCCACGGCGCCAACCAGTGGGTCGCCGTGCTCAAGAACCTGGCGATTGAAGTCAACTCCACCCGCATCTGCCGATGCACAACCATCGATCATCAATCTAATACAAGATAAGTTTGAAGCACACAAAATAGCAGTACTACAAGAAGGACCTACTAGATAGGGCCTACGCAACCGCCATGAGTTTCTCGACCAAGCTCTTCTCATGCTCCGCCGTAGTTACCACTTGGTCCTCCACGCGTTGTTTTGACTTGGTCTTGAAGCGCTCGAGTGCGAGCTTCCACTGTGTTCTTCTCCTTTGTCTCCGCCGTCCTAATTCTCTTTTCAAGAGACTCCACTAGCCGAGCACCCTATGCAAAAGAAGCAAAAATTGAACATAAAATCCTTAGCACATCTGCGTCAATATGAATCCATGGGCAATCGAAACTTTTGGCGACTCCGCCCCCTATGCACCTCAACTGTCAAGAGGCAGCATCTCCTTAGCCACCTGAATCACCTCTACGATGACAAAATATTCGGATACTGCGTCTGTGACGCAAAGATAAGACCTAGAAATACCATCTGATGGCCTGGCACCCGCATCCGCTGCATTCTAGCAGATAAATACTGTACCAACAGGTACGACAAAAACACTGTTGGCCTACCCAGGTTTGGTCTAGGTAGACCTAGAAATATCATCTGATGGTCTGGCACCCGCATCCGCTGTGTTCTACCCAGCGGATGCCCATAAGGCGATCTGCATAAAGTAACGAAGCCCATGAGGGATCAAGTGGCCCAGGCCCACGGAAGATGCGACACTTTGGAGGATACGACAAAACTTTAGATAGAAAGTTCAAACGAAAACCCTAATTTGTAATCGACTCGGCTATATCCCGAGACCTGACCTCCCCATATAAAGGCCAAAGGGAACGGCGAGGAGGATCATCGAAAACCTTAGCAAAAACACCCGCCAGATTACATCTGTGCACAATCGCCATCAAGAGACCCAGTAACCGGTTCATCGATAATCAAGAGTAGACAAATAGGGGTAAGGTTTTCCCTCCAGAGACCTAAACCTGGTAAACCTTGTGTCCCCGATTTGCTCGCCTGTTAGCCTAACAAAGTCTTTAGTACTCCCCTCTTCCATCCATCAACGTAACCATGAGCATCTACGTATCAACACCACGTCAGAGGGAGTACCATAAAAAAAATCTATTTTTATATGAGCCGAGTGTTATAACTTTTGTGACTTGTAATCCATATACCATCGGTTAAGTTTAAAATAAAAAATATCAAAAAATATGTGCGCCACATAAATAGGTAACGGACTAGTACATGCGGCGCACTGTTGCGACAATTCAATCAAGTGTAGAAAAAATTGGGCGCACGCCATCTGAATGGGTACCACAGGAATAGTATCCCTTGTTTTTCAAGGAGATTACACGGCTACCGATCGATGCTTTTCAAGGAGATTACACGGCTACTAGTAGGAGATTCCTTGTACTCACCGATGCCGACTAATGGCGACGCGTCTGTTTCACGGAAAGAAAAAAAAAGCGCTTCAATTTTGTCTCTGTCTCAAGATTATTGACCGATGGATGGATTGACTTTTTGTACTGGACTTTAGTACTAGACTGGACTAGTTCTTTTTTAACAGAAAAGTTGCATTAAAATCGTGGTTATAGGCTATGATTTGATATCTATGTCATGTTTATTAGTCTGCCTTCGGATAAGTGCAATATTGTGTCATGAAAAAAAAAGATTTTAAAAACCTTCGAGATTTGCTCATTTTGTTTTAGACTTTATTTTGTAGATGTTAAAGACAATTTATGTATCTCTACCATGTACTATTTGTTACTATGCATATATGTGGTATTGATTAAAAAAAGCGGCTCAATTTGTACGAAAACTATCGCAAGCGTATATAGATTCTTAAATACAAAACTATTTTTGTCCTCACCCAAAATGCTTTTTCTTGTTGAGATTATTTAATCTTTTTAGGCAAATTTGATGAGCTCTAACCGAAGTTTTCAAAAAAAAAATACATCAACCTTTTTTAGATATACAAATATTTTGGTACAACCAAAATCACATTAACTTTGATGGAATTTTAAGTGTCGCATGATCCCATAGTTCCCACTAGCTAGGAGAAGGAGCTAAAGAAGACGAGGCACTGCAGCTAAGGACGAGCGCTCCAGCAGCTAGCAAAGAAATAAGAACTAAGTATATCAAGTTTTGAAAAGGACTCGCGGGGTTACCGTATGTCGCTGCGCCTGTTTGAAAAGAAAATCTCAAGTGCCTCTACATGCGGACAGACTACTAACTTAACAGTCAAAATCCAGCGGGTTTTTTCTACCTTGCACAATCAGTTATTAAAAATTTGCTCCACGTATTTGTCGTGGTATTGCCGACGAGTACGTCATAGAGGGGGTCCTTACAGAGCATGTTTAGAGAGGTGGGGAATGCGATGAGTTGACGGATACGAGGTAACACAGTTTACCCAGGTTTAGATCCCGCGATGGTGACAGAATCCTACTCCTGCTATAAATCAATATAATGACAATACGACACATTAGGAGAGGAGGATTCCATCACCAAAGCAATGGTATAGAGCCAGATATTGCTCCCGAAGAGTGGTATTTACTAGCCACTTATCCTCCCAGAACCTTACCTTCGATCCATCCTCAATTGAGAAGGAGCGGAATCTGAAGAAGTGTTTCTTTGTACTCATCAGCCCAACCCAAAAGTGCAAATCTCCTGGCTTCCAAAGCACTTGAGATAACGCCATTGAATCGACATATTTCCTCCACAGGAGGGTTTGTCATACACCATCTTCGGTAAGTACCTTAAACAACCACTTATCTAGTAGAGTGACATTTTTGACCTCTAGGTCATGAATAACGATTCCACCTTGGTATTTTGGGCGAGAAACCACACTCCATTTTGTCAGCCGGTATTTCTTTTTCTCACTATCTCCTTGCCAAAAGAATCTAGATCGGAAGTAATCTATCTTTTGCAAGATTCCATTGGGTAGCGAGAAGAAAGAGATCATATATAGTACCATATTAGTAAGTACTGAATTTCTGAGAACCAATCTTCCGCCTAGAGATAGCAATTTACCTTTCCATTCAACATTTATGAGTCTCCGGGAATGTATTGGTATTTCCAAGTAGTCGATTGGAAATTGTCCAAGCTCGCAACCAAAAAGCTCAGCATACAGGTTGGCCTCATCTTGAGCTTCTTCAAAGCAAAAAAAATCATTTTTATGGAAGTTTATTTTTAAACTGGATAATTGCTCGAATGCTGATAGTATTAGCTTTGGATTGTTTGCTTTTTCCTAGTCATGTTCTATAAAAAGAATTGTGTCGTCAGCATATTGAAGTATAGATAGGCCACCATCAACAAGATGGGCACTACACCTTCAATTTGACCATCCGACTTAGCACGCTCTATCAAGATTACAAATATATTTGTCACTATATTAAATAGCATGGGCAGTAATGGGTCATCTTGTCTCAATCCTTTTCATGTTCGGAAGTAATTACCAATATAACCATTGACTTTGATAGCAACACTACCTCCAGACATCAAACTATGATCAGAGCCGGCTAGTCTTCAGAAAAACCTTCTGGACAAAGGACCACTTGACCATGTCATAGGCCTTTTCAAAATCAATTTCCATGCACTGTTTTTATGTAAGATTACTACATCATCTAAGATGTTTCTTCCTTGCATGAAAACAGTTTGCGATGAACGGACTACATGATCCGCCATGAAATTAAGCTGAATGGTTGCCGTTTTGGTAAAAAAATTGAGACTAACATTAAGGAGACATATCGAACGATATTCACTAGTGGAAAATGAGCCTATAGTCCCGGTTTCCTAACCGGGACTACGGAATCGGGACTAAAGCCTCCCCTTTAGTCACGGTTTGTGACATACCGGGACTAAAGGCCCTCATGGGGGGTTGCGGTCGAGTGCGGGCGCTTTAGTCTCGGGAATAAATATTTTTTTTAATTTTTTGTTTAAAAAATTCCAACTTTTTCTTGAACTTTTGAATTGTTTGACTCGTTAATCTCTCACATCTCTCATCTAACTATACTTAATCTGAGGTCAAATTGTACTTATGGTCAAACTTTCCGGTCGGTCATCTATCCTAGCACTACTCTACCTCTAGCATGTTTAACTTCTCCATTCCATCTCTCCCACTCACGTGAAGGACCCTTATACCTTGTTGTCAAGATTAGTATATCAATCATGTTAACTCATATCAATATGTCACATGTCTTTATGTTTTGAAATTACGAACAACTATTTAAGTAAACCACAATTAATAAGTAATAATAATATTTTATTCTAATGAAAATAAAAAACTAATTTAATTAATATTTTATTCATTTTTCGCCATTTATTCATTTAATATGACATAAATAATATCTTCAAATCTGTAAATTGAAATTTGACAAATAATATATCCATTATTATTAGAAAAATGTGAGGAATACAAATATGACATAAAAATACTAAAAAAATTGAAATAACTTTTTTCTTTTCAAATTTTAAGAATCTAAAAGAATCCAAAACGGCCTAACGCGGTTGAAATCGAAGAGGCATTTTTCTGCATGTTTTGATAGGTTATACGTTTTTCTGACATCTGAAGTTTTCATACCATTTTTTTTGCAAATTATGTCGAAATCATGTTTGTTAATTTTCATAATAACTAAATCACTTAATATAACTACAGTTCGAAGGATTTTATTTTTGGAATTTTTTATAATTTTTGGAATTCTTTTGAAACTAGAAAAGGCGATCTCCTACCACGGGGGTGGACAGCTGTTCTCCTGCCGCGGCAGGATTTTGGCCCGTTTTCCTATCACGGCAGAACCTACGAAATATTTTTTGCCTGTTTTCTTTAGTTCTGGTTGGTGTCTCAAACCGGGACTAAAGGTCCCGTTTGAACCGGAACTAAAGGTTGCCGGGCGCCCTAGCCGTTGCACCCGGGACTAATGCTCACATTAGTTCCGGGGCCAACCACAACTGGGACTAATGCTCCGAACAGTCCTGGATGAAAGGCTCTTTTTCTACTAGTGATTGCTGAATCCTTTTTGCCTCATTAACCTTTGGTAACAAAATAATTTCACCGAAAATTAAGCGGAAGAGGTCCAATTAACCAACATGAAGGATGCTGAGTAATCTAAGAGGTCTACATTGATAACATCTGTTGGGGATGTGACCCCAGGTACCCCAGAGTTGAGGGATAGTGACACCTCTATAATGTATGGGAGGAATTTCTATGAAGAATATATGAAGAGAGAAGACATTTAAAATGAGTAAAGAAGAAAAGGAGTAAAGAATAAAAATGAGTTGGGCCAAATTACATATAATCTGGCCTGGCTAGTATAGCTTCAGACGGATTCTGCACTCAAAGGGCCGAATTACCTCAGGACCCGGGTGGGCCGAGTCACCCTAGCCGGCCCACCACGGTTCCCGCTTCAGCGCCGGATCAACCACAGCCACCTCACGCTGTCGTCCCTCGACGCTCACCCGATCCCCTTCAACGCTCCCTCGCCGAACTACAGAAGCAACCCGACGCCTCCTCAGCTACCCCAACATCGCCCGGGTGGGCCGGCAAGGAGCTAGCGTGACCCACCACGGGGCTTCCTCCGCGTCACCAGTAGCAGCCAGGGAAACCCGGGTGGCCCAACGTCGCAGCCCACCCCGGCATTCCCTCACACCACCGAGCTTCCCCTAGCGGGCCGGATCAACCTCAATCCCGATCGGGCCATCCTCTGCTGGGTCGAGTGAGGGCATAGCCCGGCTGGACCCTCTAAACCACATCTGCTTGGGCTGAATTAAATGGTAATCTGGCTGGGCTTAGAGTAATCCGGTTGAGGCACTGTTCATGGCCCAGGTGGGCCACATTTCTCCCCCAGGCCGAGTTATTTTCCTCCTTGGCCGAATTTCACTCCCCGGGCCGAATTACTTTGTCCCGGATGTCACTTTGCTCATATCTGGACCCACCATCGACCTCTACATCGACGTACCTCCAAGTCAAGTCAAGCCTACGTCAGGTGCCAGTCTTGGGACGCCCCTGGCTCAAACTGGCCTCTTTGGTCCAAGATGCTAAGGAATATGCTGGGTATCTTGGGAGATGCTAAGGAATATGCCGAGCATCTCCTGAAGATGCTAAAAAATATGCCGAAGGGATAAGACTGGTGACTCAATAAAGGACAAGGTGACTAGGCAAGCCCCACTAGACAACGCATAGGAGTACTTGTGATGACATACCTTGTCCCCTGGGCTCCCCTTTATAAGGAGCACCAGGGGTAACGTTACAGGGAGGCCCCCAAAAGGGCTCCTCTCCCTCTGCTCATGAGGAGCATGGTTTCTTCTTCCTCTGCTCTCTCCATGAGAGGCATAAGAGTATAGCTCAAGGAGCACCATTGTAGCCACAAGCATGGCAAGATATATGAGATTAGATGCAGGAGTAGAGGTGTTATCTCACTAGGAGAGCCTTGAACCTGGGTATATCGTGTCTCTCTGAGTTCTTCTGTATGAGGTCTTCACTTCATCATCCCTCCCCAGATTCCTCCATCGTCCATCGGCCCCAACTTTAGCCTACCCATGGCATATGCCGTGACACCACCACGACATTTGGCGCCCACCGTGGGGCAGATAAGAGGCGCTGGTTGGGTTACCATCCAGACGGGAACGTCTTCATCAAGCTCTGCTTCACCATCGATCGAAACTCTCTGCATCCTCTTCCCCAACGTACAGAGAGCATGGGAGTTGGCACACAAGCCTCCCTTGTTAAGGTGACTCAACCTCTTCCTCAACCTCTTCACCAACAGAACTGTAAGTGTTAGCTGACCCATTGGGTGTGACTCAACTAGATAACTCAACCTCCTCACCAAAGATGTAGTGAGTAATGAGTAACTCAACCAACATGCACATGAGATACTCCCGAATGTCACTCAGGGACTATCACCCTCAATCACTTAACTGTTCACCCCAGGGATGAGATAACTCAACCCGGGGACTAGCATACATGCCATTTGAGTCACCTAAGGGTAGAAAAAGTATCTCTGGGACTCGACGTCTCCGTGCAAAGAATAGTAATTCAGAAAAGACTTAAGATATGCCTTGATCTCGTACGTATCTGCTGCTTTGTGTCTTTAAGCTACCTTGGACGAAAAAGTAACTCACCAAGTCATTGAGGCTCATTATAACTCGGATTTAACTCAGCTCACCTAGTTACCTAGTATCTAGGAGTATACTTTAGCTTGCCTAGTTACCTTGTAACTCGGATTTGACTCAATCAGCCTAGTTACATGGTAACTCGGATTTAACTCGGATTGGTGTTTTCAGCTTGCCAGGTCGTCCGTAATTCGGATTGGTATTTGCTGCTTGCCAGGTTACATGGTAACTCAGATTTTACCTCGGTTCTCCTAGTTACAGGATTCCTAGTTACATGGTAACTCGGGTTTTACTTCAGTTTGCCTAATTATAGGGTAATTCGGATTTGCTTCAATTTCCTAGTTACAGGGTAACTCGGATTTTAATTCAGATGGCCAGGTTACATGGTAACTCGGATTTTAAACTCATCTTACCAGGTTATCTTATACCTCAAATCAGTTTGTTCCATATCTTGGATGGCATGTGCCACCATATCAATAATTCATCATATCACATCTCGGATCTATATCTCGGATCCATATCTACGGAACTATGCCACGATATCACGAAATCATATCATAACTCTAAATCGTATCTCGGATCAATAACTCGGATCCAAGCCTATGGCGGTTTGTCAGTCAATAAGGCCATATCGTATCTCAGCAGTAACTCAGATTTTGGGTCATGTGAGTCAAAACAGAGACTCGTCTCAATGTTGAGTCATATAACTCAACAAGTATAACCCGGATGAGATAACTCGGATTGTAATCCAAAAGGCCAGAGCCAAATCCGACCAGAAGCCAAAAGACTTATCCAAATGGATTAACGCCAGAGCCAAATCAGGCCAGAAGCCAAAAGACTTACCCAAATGGGTTAAGGCCAGAGCCAAATCAGGCCAGAAGTCAAAAGAGTTACCCAAATGGGTTAAGGCCAGAGCCGAATCCGGCCAAAAGCCAAAAGACTTACCCAAATGGTTAAGGCCAGAGCCAAATCAGGCCAGAAGCCAAAAGATTTACCCAAATGGGTTAAGACCAGAGCCAAATCAAGCCAGAGAAGCCAAAAGAGTTACCCAAATGGGTTAAGGCCGGAGCCGAATCCGGCCAAAAGCCAAAAGACTTACCCAAATGGGTTAAGGCCAGAGCCAAATCAGGCCAGAAGCCAAAAGAGTTACCCAAATGGGTTAAGGCCAGAGCCGAATCCGGCTAGAAGCCAAAAGACTTACCCAAATGGGTTAAGGCCAGAGCCAAATCAGGCCAGAAGCCAAAAGACTTATCCAAATGGGTTAAGGCCAGAGCCAAATCCGGCCAAAAGCCAAGTGAGTTACCCAAATGGGTTAAGGCCAGAGCAAAATCCGGCCAGAAGCCAAATGACTTACCCAAATGGGTTGCCAGAAGCCAAATGACTTGCCCAAATGGGTTAAGGCTAGAGCCAAATAAGGCCAGAAGCCAATAGAATTATGCAAATGGGTTAAGGCTAGAGCCAAAGCAAGGCCGGAAGCCAAGAGACTTGCCCAAAGGGGCTACGACCAGAGCTAAAGATGCCATGAGTCGAGGATAAATGAAAAGGACTATAGGTCAGCAACAACTCTGGAGAAATGTTATTTTAAGACTATGCACGATTCTACGAATCCCACATAGCCTCGGGGACTAATGTTGGGGATGTGACCCCAGGTACTCCAGAGTTGAGGGATAGTGACACCTCTATAATGTATGGGAGGAATTTCTATGAAGAATATATGAAGAGAAAAGACATTTAAAATGAGTAAAGAAGAAAAGGAGTAAAGAAAAAGGAATAAAACTGAGTTGGGCCGAATTACATATAATCCGGCCTGGCTACTATAGCTTCAGACGGATTTTGCACTCAAAGGGCCGAATTACCTCAGGACCCGGGTGGGCCGAGTCACCCCAGCCGGCCCACCATGGTTCCCGCTTCAGCGCCGGATCAACCACAGCCACCTCACGTTGTCCTCCCTCGAGCTCGCTCGATCCCCTTCAACGCTCCCTCGACTATAGAAGCAACCCGAGGCCTCCTCAGCTACCCCAATGTCGCCCGGGTGGGCCGGCAAGGAGCCACCGCGGCCCACCACGGGGCTTCCTCCGCGTCACCAGAAGCAGCCAGGGCAACCCGGGTGGGCCGACGTTGCAGCCCACCCCGGCATTCCCTCACACCACCGGATCAACCTCAATCCCGGTCGGGCCTTCCTCTACTGGGCTGAGTGAGGGCATAGCCCGGCTAGACCCTCTAAACCACATCTGCCTGGGCTGAATTAAATGGTAATCCAGCTGGGCTTGGAGTAATCCGGTTGAGGCACTGTTCATGGCCCAGGTGGGCCACATTTCTCCCCCAGGCCGAGTTATTTTCCTCCTTGGCCGAATTTCACTCCCCGGGCCAAATTACTATCCCGGATGTCACTTTGCTCATATTTGGACCCACCATCGACCTCTACATCGACGTACCTCCAAGTCAAGTCAAGCCTATGTCAGGTGCCAGTCTTGGGATGCCCCTGGCTCAGACTGGCCTCTTTGGTCCAAGATGCTAAGGAATATGCTGGGTATCTTGGGAGATGCTAAGGAATATGCTGAGCATCTCCTAAAGATGCTAAAGAATATGCCGAAGGGATAAGACCGGCGACTCAATAAAGGACAAGGTGACTAGGCAAGCCCCACTAGATAGCTCATAGGAGTACTTGTGATGACATACCTTGTTCCTTGGGTTTCCCTTTATAAGGAGCACCAGGGGTAATGTTACAGGGAGGCCCCTAAAAGGCCCCCAAAAGGGCTTCTCTCCCTCTGCTCACGAGGAGCATGGTTTCTTCTTCCTCTGCTCTCTCCATGAGAGGCATAAGAGTACAGCTCAAGGAGCACCATTATAGCCACAAGCATGGCAAGATATATGAGATTAGATGCAGGAGTAGAGGTGTTATCTCACTAGGAGAGCCTCGAACCTGGGTATATCGTGTCTCTCTGAGTTCTTCCGTGTGAGGTCTTCACTTCATCATCCCTCCCCGGATTCCTCCATCGTCCATCGGCCCCAACTTTAGCCTACCCATGGCATATACGGTGACACCACCACGACAACATCCCAAATGTTTTGATAAAACTCGGCAGGGAAGCCATCCGGTCCCGGAGCTTTATTATGTTCCATCTGGGCAGAAACCCGTAGACGGAGGCATGGCCACGAGGAGGATCCAGAGCAACATATTCCGGCCATAGCGGGGGTATGTATGGGGGCCCCGAGGGTAGCCAGGCAGACCCCTGGGGTTGGGCGGCCCCCAGTCATCATAGGCGGGCACGACGCCAGGACAACCGTGAAGGAGCAATCGGTTAGTAAAAAGTTGTTCCACAAATACTAACAAATTTTTGAATTTGTACCATTGATTAAAATTTCCATGGTCAATGGAAAAAAGTCTATAAGTACAAACTTAACTATCAAAATCAGAACGTGTCATTTTCCCGTGGTTGCGTCCGCCCAAAATCAGCCTGGGCAACAGCTCATACCAAGGGACAATGGGCCGAGCCATACCCACGTCCGCTCGACAACGTGAACATGATCCAGAAAGGGCGCCCCTCGAACAAGAGCCAAAAGGTGATCACCCGAACGGTGAACCTGGCTCCCAGCCATACCCGAATTCCTCAGCGGGACCGAGTCACACATCACCTTCAACAGATCTGATCATTCTCGTCAGGTCCACGCCTGGGCACACCGCCCTAGTGCTTGAGGCCCATATTGGCGGGTACGAGATACGTAAAGTCTTCATGGATGGGGGTTGCGACATCAGCCTCATCTTTGTCAGCACCCTGCGTGCCATGAACCTATCCCTGATGAATCTTGCGCCACATGACACCACCTTCCATAGCATCATTCTAGGGAAACCGTTCCTCCTCCTCCTGGGTAAGATCCCCCCTGTACGTGATCTTTGGCAAGCCTGACAACTTCAGGCGCGAGAAAATCGATGTCGAAGTGGCCGACTGCCATCGCGGTACCATGTCATACTTGGAGGACCCGCGTTCGCCCGGTTCATGGCAGTACCTCACTACGCCTACCTCCTATTGAAGATGACAGGGCCCAATGGTGTCATTATTGTTCACGGAAGTTTCACACGATCTGACAGGGATTTCAACAAAATCTCTCAGTCATTTGGAATGTAGGAGGAGCTTGTGTAGCTCAAGGAGTCAATTCAAATCACAACCTCCCACACTTTTCGATTTTGAATTTTTTTGAAACCTCGCACTTTTATATCTCTAAAAATTATGACGTTAAATATATAGATAGATATATACAGGAGGGTGTATACATACACACTGTTGATTTATTTCTTATCTTATGTTTCTGAAAAGATGACGGGAGAGATGGATGGTTGATGAGTGTCGTGACTGGCACGAATATACATGATTTCATAAATTGGATCTATGTTGAAGGGGTTCCATACACGGTGATGCACTTCCTAGGTCTGTGGGATGTTGGATCTTTTCTTGGCACTACTCTTGATGTGGACCTTGTTACTCTTGGTCAACATGGTATTGTTCGCAGTCTGGTTGCAACGCGGGATCCTAGTTACTTTGAGACACAAAGAGATGCTTTTGGGCCGATTTTCAGAGAGGTCTTATTCCTCAGGCTGAAGGGGTATGAGTTACACTTCCGTCACGAGATTGCTGATGTTGTGCCTGCGTCGGATTTTCCCCCATTCTTTTGGAGACGAAATGGGGATCATAATGAGGAAGAGGACTTGGGGAAAGAGAAAGATGTTGATGTTGAGGGTCAGGATCTCAAGTGGCCAATATGGTTGTTGATACCACTTAGGTTCAGCGCTCATCAACTCATGGCAAATCAGTGTCTAATATTGACCCATCTATTTGTGATGCGTTCGTGTAGGTGACCCCTTTTAATCCTCACCCACAAACTCTGTGCGGTGCTAAGACTGTTGAGAGGGAACATATCCTTTCACCGTTGCTGGTCGTTCCTAGACAACATATGTTTCCTACCTCTCAGGTGCAAGGGTCGAAGCTACATGGGTCGTTGGCTCCTCTTGTGGCTATTGCTGCTTCTTGCCCAGCCCATGCTGGCCACCGCTATGAGGAAATTACGCCAAGCAGGGTGGCCGCTGCGGCAAGGTGGTATCCCAATGTGCTCGCCAGCAGCACACCATGGGCCGGTGCTAGCGCTGCATCTAGCGTTCCGGATTCTGTGCTACTAGCTGTGATGGGAAAAAACCATTGCCCACACCGCCTAGGTCTGTGTGGGGGAGGGGGATCCTACATTGGCAGTGCCTCCCCTTGTAGTGCATTCGACCGTCTTTGGTAGGACTCTCCCTGGACAAGCAGAGACGCTTGACACAGAACCCTAGAGGGCGCTTAGTCACTTTAGTCATCCCCAGGAACAGCTGCTACATCGAGGCTGGCTTTATCACCGATGCATGGGACAATGTGAGTGACGTGGATATAACCCGTCGGGTACTCACTGTTAGTATGCCTGCTTTGGCCAACTGGAAGCCCACTAGATGGTTGGCTAAGGAACATGAAGCCCAAGACAAGCTAGCAGCTATGGAGCATCAGAAGCCCAAATTCTTTGTGCGTGGAGCAAGAACAAGCCCAAGATTAGGAAACTCTAGGGTTCACCCTTAACATGTAACCGACTCGAACATGGTACCAAAGACCTAGCCTTCCATATAAAGTCTAGGAGGGGCCGCTAGGGAGGAATCTCCAACTCAAGCACAATCTGCCCTAGGCAAGATTCAATATACATCACCATAGCCATTTTGAAGACTCTATAATGTCCATCAATAAAAGGGTCTAGATTCATAGGTTCGAAGAGGTTTGGAGTGAACCTACACACTAAAAGGGTCTAGATTCATTAGCTTCACAATGCTAAAACATCTTATATTTTGAAATGGAGGGAGTACATTCAACGTGGCTTTTGGAATCCTCAGGTTATCGCTCCTTTCTTCACTATGAATGCATGTAATAACAATTCAAAGATCATAGTTCTATGAATGTAGAATAAATCTGGGGGCCTCATAAGTTTCTTCAGGGATGGCTTTAGTGAACCAAGTACCAATTGCACCACATATTGTTCTTGAACATTGCCCCGTGACATAGGTACGGTTACTCGGATGCTTACGATTTGCTACCCTGACTGTATAAAAGTCTCACGGCCCATGAAGATTCAAGATGATGGCCCAAAGGAGCAACCGGTGAAAGCCTTAGTTGTATTAGGAAAGAAAATATGAACCGACGTTGTGTTGGAGTTGTAATTGTACATCTATAATCTATCCGTATACGGCTTTGAGACCCGGCCTATCATATATAGGACGGGATAAGCCTATGAGGAGGTAACCGAAAAACCCCCAAGCGATCTGTAATAGATCTATTCATCAAGTAATCAGGTGACTTTGACTCCCTTGTTTTCCTAACATCCGACGAAATCCCCATCGTTCTCTTTTCTGCAAAACCCTAAGTCCATCACCATGGGCTTGCCGAGGTTACCCCTCGTCAATTAGCACCGTCTGTGGGAAACCTGAACGCTGGAGCGACGGATTCGGCATACCCCTTTTCTTCAAGGAACAATCCAACAGAAGTAGCACCATGCCCACCCACCCCTGTTTCGGTACCCGCCAATTTCAATGACGGATCCAATCACACCATCAGAAGTTTCCACTTCCAGGTGGAGGATCCCGAAGAATCGCACCCCTTGGCGCTGATCTCATCAGGACCGTCGGTCGAAAAAATTGCGCTTACAGCGATAGTTGCGTCATCCATCAGATCTTCCGCATAAGTCACGATGAAGATCGAAGCAGCCGACAAAAACAATGAAAACACAATAGATCTAGGGGATCTTGATGGTCTTTATGATGATCTCTCCTCTGGACCAGACCTTAAGTTAACCACGCCTCACAGATCAAGTCCGATAAACGTCGAACCCGAAGAAATTGACAAGAGTATCAACTTCGGAATTAGAATAGCTGAGATCTACCCAGAACAGAAACCACTAGACTTCACTGATCCCCCGGACAATGTAGGTCTAACGGTGACATCACCAGTCCATACATAACACGCCACCAAGTGTGTGTGATCATCGAGGACCCTTCGACATAGCACGACTCTAACAGTAACCCTATTCTTAACCCCGACGATATTTTATCGGATGACAATGCAGGAAATCATAGCAATGAAGGGAACTGTGGAAATGAAGGAGACCCGACAAACAACGGCATAATCCAAGAAGGAGGATAACCACGCGGAGGCGAGAGGCGAACTCTTCGACTACCAGTAGAAGCATGGAAAAAAGTAAGGGTAGCAATTTCGGGTGCAGTTCTGATGACAGCCGATGCCACACACGAAGATTTGTTAGCATACCAATACTTGTTTCATCACAAAAAGAGAGACTTGCTAAGGATGCAAAGGCAACTCGACAAAATAAAAAGGCTAGCCGACGAATCCAGCCTGCAACGGGCACAACTAAGCTCTACCCGAGGATCAAGAAGCGTAATTGGAGGAGTACCGCCAAGAAGGAGAACATCTCGATTGCAGAACATCCTCGAAGCTGAAAGAAACAAACTGACTCAAGAGCTTGATCTGTTATTTATGTAAGTAGATCAAACAGGGCACATCAAAGCAAAAACAGCGCAGACGGCAATTGTGGCTGCACAAACGCACCTACTCACAACTCAACCCGCACCCGACGATCCCCGTGTAGCTCTTCATCGTTCAGCTTTAATGAACCTCGGCATGGTTGGAGCATCCCTTGCACAAGCAGAACAGGGAATCATGCACCAACCTGACAGATCACCATGCCGTCGCAACACCCCTCGGCAAGTGGGGCACACCCGAAGATCACGTCACCACATCGGGTGCACTTATCAGGATCCGAACCGCGAAACAACACAAGAAATGACAACACGCAACACAGGAACAATGGATCAAGGGATGAGGGACATTGTAACATCCCAGCATTAGAGCTTAGAAATAAGCTGAGATCAAGTGTGTGTATTGCATTCATGCATAGAAAATCTAGATAATTTTTGCGCTTTGAAATAAAACTTGTCAAAGTGATTGAAGCTTCTCTTTACTTAGTGGAACTAAAGTAGATCATCAAGTTTACTGCGATAAGTTTCGATATGACCTTTTCTAAAACCTTATCTTTGGGTACTATAATTTGGTCAATGGGTAGATCAAATGGAATCAAGCCAAACCCACAACACATTACTCAGAGATGAATAATTGATCTTCTAAAGATTATATCAAGGTATTCCTTACAACCAACCCTAAATACTTAATCAGGTATATAACCTAAGAAAAGAAACTCAATAACTAAACCTTGATACACTTGCTTACCATACTTATTTATACCATGAACATCAAGGTAGTTCTTAAACATTAGCTCTTATCACAAATAGTGGAAAAGGAAGTCAAGCCAAGACCATTCATCACATATCTTTGTTGTCATGTTAATAGATGACAATCCTATTTAACCAAGTCCTAGTGTCAATTGATCATCAATGTTGAGTAATCAATTCTTGACCTAGAACTTATTGACCTTCCAAAGACCTTAGGTAAACTAATAAGAAGGAGGAACTAGTTATGGTAGAGTGTGCCATCATCAATGGAATGAGATCCTTGGTGGAGATCAAACCATTTGATGTTGGAGGAGTTAACTCACTCATGAGTTAACTAGAAGATGCATCTAAACCTAAGAGTTAAGCTAGTAATTATAAAGCTATGAGAAAGCTAGTAGTACTAGAGTACCAAATGATAATCTTGTTAAGCCAAGTAGGTATAAACTTAAGTTAAGCTTCCTTAATACGATAAGCCCTATAAAGAGACTAGTGTAAGTTTACTGCTTAGTTGATGATAGATCTTGATCAGACAATGAGAAGCCTAAGTTTAGTATGATCAAAGGGTGGTGGTCATTATTATCAGGTCACTTGAGAATATATGCCTGGATGATGAAGAAGTGCTGTGAGAATACCAAATTAGGCAAAACCTTAGTAAGCTGAATCATCTAGCTTGATCATGAGAAGTCAAACTAGAGTTTGATGAAGTATATAATATGAGTTGTATGCAGTAGTTGAAGGCATAGTAAGTTAACCAAGCTAATACAAGAACAAAATGTATTATGGGAGTAGTACCATACCTCTTCCAAAGGATTGATATCACATGTGATATAGTGAGGATTGTAATCCTACAAGCCTTGGAAGTAGATGCAAGATGGATATAAAGGAATTAATGGAAGGAGTTCGAAAGAGCTACATTGATAGATTCAGTAGAGATAGCTAAGAAATAGATTTTATATATTAGAGTAAGAATGGAGGATGAGTATTGTTGAAGTGGCATGACCATGTCATCATATGATGATGGATATGATGGGTTCGTAGCATGGAAAACAAAAAAATTCTACCGCAAGAACGAACAAAACCTAGATCTAATCTAGATAAAAGCCAAGATCTAATCTATTAGACATGAGCAACGAGATAGATAGGAACTAACCCTCGTAGATCCGAAAGCGTTAACGAGATTAGATCTCGTGGTTGATGTAGTCGATCACTTGCCGATCTCAAGATCGTGTGGACGATCCTTCCGGCGTCGCGTTCCAGCAGCGCTTCCGCCGTTGGTCAAGTAGACGATCCTTCCGGCGCCGCGTTTCGGCAGCGCTTCCGCAGTCGGTCACACGTGCGGAGTCGAAGCAGACCTTCCTCTCCCCGTTCCAGCGAGCAGCGGAGGTAGTAGATCTTCTCCACGGAATCCCAGCAGCACGACGGCGTGGTGGTGGTGGTGGAGTAGAGAATTCTGCAGGGCTTCGCCTATGCCTGTGCAGAAGATGGTGGAGGAGAGAGGCGGCAGAGATTGGGTGTTATGGGAGCAGGGGAGGAGGGGGCGCCCCTGCCCCTCTATTTAAAGAAGGGAGGCGCCTAGGGAGGGGGAGTCCTTGTAGGACTCCCCTCCCTTGTAGGCCGGCGGATTTGAGGTGGGGGGAGGAGTCCTCCTCCCCCACGACTCCGTATCTTGACCCACCAGGACTCCTTGATCCCTATCTTGATTTTCAAGCAAACTCCAAGATATCTTCTAGAACCTTCCGGAACATTCTGAAACCTTCTAGAATCCTCATACAAACACTCCGGAACATTTCCTAACTCAGAAAATGATCTCCTATATATGAATCTTATTCTTCGGACCATTCCGGATCTCCTCGTGATGTCCCGGATCCATTCCGAGACTCCGAACAACATTCGATCTCCAACGCATATTCCATATCTACTTAAAACGACTTCGAACCTTAAGTGTGTCACCCTACGGTTCGTGATTATGCAGACATGATAGAGACACATCTCCTATCAATAACCATCAGCGGGACCTGGAGATCCATAATGGCTCCCACATACTCAACGATGACTTCGCGATCGATTGAACCACTTACATACGAAACCAATTCCCTTTGTCTCACGATACTATACTTATCCGAGGTTTGATCGTCGGTATCCCCATACCTAGTTCTACCTCGTTACTGATAAGTACTCTTTACTCGTTCCGTGATATGTCATCCCTTGTGACCTAGTCACATGCTTGCAAGCTAACTAGATGACATTCCACCGAGAGGGCCCAGAGCATATCTATCCGTCATATGGATGGACAAATCCCAATCTTGGTTCATGCGCTTCAACACATACTTTCAGAATACCCAATGACACTTTTATAACCACCCAGTTACGAAGCGCGTTCGATGTCATCAAAGTATCCATCCGGTGATGGTGATTAACATAACCTCATGGTCGAAGGAATAGGTTACTATGTATTTGAAAGCTTACAGCAATACGAACTTAATGACTTGATCTTATGCTACGCTTACTATGGGTGTGTGTCCATCACATCATTCTCCTAATGATATAACCTTGTTATTAATCACATCCAATGTCCATGATCAGGAAACCATGATCATCAATTAATCAACAAGCTAGTTCAACAAGAGGCTTACTAGGGACTCTTATATGTTTACAAAACACACATGTATTAGTGTTTCCTAATAATACAATTATAGCATGGGATGTAAACATTCATCATAAACACAAAGATATAATAATAATCACTTTTATTATTGCCTCTTGGGCATATCTCCAACAGTCTCCCACTTGCACTAGAGTCAATAATCTAGATTACATGGTAATATACCGAACACCCATGGCGTTTTGGTGTTGGTCATGCTTTGCCCTAGGGAGAGGTTTAGTCAACGGATCTGCCACATTCAGATCAGTGTGTACTTTGCAAATCTTTATGTCACCATCTCGGACATACTCGCGAATAGCGCGGAAACGTAGCTTGATGTGCTTCAGCTTGCTATGTGACCTTGGCTCCTGCGCATTAGCTATGGCACCTGTGTTGTCACAGTAGATGGCCATCGGGTCCAACGCACTGGGAACCACGCCAAGTTCAGTAATGAATTCCTTCATCCAAACGGCTTCTTGTGTAGCCTCCGAAGCAGCTATGTATTCCGATTCAGTTGAAGATTTCGCCACAACGCTTTGCTTCGCACTCCTCCAGCTCACTGCAGCACCATTCAAAATAAATACGTAACCCGATTGTGACTTTGAGTCATCCGGATCGGTGTTCCAACTAGCATCGGTGTAACCATTTACAACAAGCTGTTTATCACCTCCATAAGAAAGAACCATATCCTTAGTCCTATTTAGGTACTTTAGGATATTCTTGACCGCTGTCCAGTGTTCCACTCCAGGATCACTTTGATATCTGCTAGTCAAACTAACAGCATGTGCTATATCCGGTCTAGTACACAACATGGCATACATGATAGAACCTATGGCTGAGGCATAGGGAATATTATTCATCTTTTCTCTATCTTCTGCCGTAGCTGGACTTTGAGTTTTACTCAAGGTCTTACCTGACAACATGGGCACGAACCCTTTCTTGCTATCTTCCATTCTAAACTTCTTTAGAACTTTGTCCAAGTATGTACTTTGTGAAAGCGCTATGAGGCGTCTTGATCTATCTCTATAAATCTTGATGCCTAGAATGTATGCCGCTTCGCCAAGATCCTTCATTGAAAAACTATTATTCAAATAGGTTTTGACGCTATTAAGAAGTTCTATATCATTCCCAATCAACAATATGTCATCTACATATAGTACTACGAATGCTACAGAGCTCCCACTCACTTTCTTGTAAATACAAGCTTCTCCATAAGTTTCTATAAATCCAAAGTTTTTGATTACTTTATCAAAACATTGATTCCAACTCCGGGATGCTTGCTTCAGTCCATAAATGGAGCGCTGAAGCTTGCATACCTTGTCAGCATTTTTAGGATCGACAAAACCCTTGGGTTGTACCATATACAACTCTTCCTCAATGTCACCATTAAGGAACGCCGTTTTGACATCCATCTGCCAAATCTCATAATCGAAATGTGCAGCAATTGCTAACAAAATCCTCACAGACTTTAGCTTCGCTACCGGTGAGAATGTCTCATCATAGTTAACTCCTTGAATTTGTCGGAACCCTTTCGCGACAAGTCGAGCTTTATAGACGGTAACATTACCATCAGCATCTGTTTTTCTCTTGAAAATCCATTTGTTCTCGACAGCCTTACGGCCATCCGGTAAGTCCACCAAAGTCCACACTTGGTTTTCGTACATGGATCCCATTTCGGATTTCATGGCTTCTAGCCATTTGTCGGAATCTGGGCTCAACATAGCTTCTTCATACGTCGCAGGGTCATCAGCGTTGTCCACTAACATGACGTTCAAGGTAGAGTCATACCAATCAGGAGTGGTACGAACCCTCGTTGACCTGCGAGGTTCAGTAGTAACTTCATTTGAAGTTTCATGATCATTATCATTAGCTTCCTCTCCAATTGGTGCAGGCGGCACAAAAACATCTTCTGGTGCTACGCTACTCTCAAATCCGAGAGAAGGTTCAATAACCTCATCGAGTTCTACTTTCCTTCCAATCACCTCCTTCGAGAGAAACTCCTTCTCAAGAAAGGATCCATTCTTGGCAACGAAAACTTTGCCTTCGGATCTATGATAGAAGGTATACCCAATCGTTTCTTTAGGGTATCCTACGAAGACGCATTTCTCCGCTTTGGGTTCTAGCTTATCAGGTTGTAACTTCTTTACATATGCCTTGCAACCCCAAACTTTAAGGAACGACAACTTAGGTTTCTTACCAAACCACAATTCGTACGGTGTCGTTTCAACGGATTTAGATGGTGCCCTATTTAAAGTGAATGCGGCTGTCTCTAATGCATAGCCCCAAAATGATAACGGTAAATCTGTAAGAGACATCATAGACCGAACCATATCTAAGAGAGTTCGATTACGACGTTCGGACACACCATTACGCTGTGGTGTTCCCGGCGGTGTCAACTGCGAAAGTATTCCACATTTCTTTAAATGCATGCCAAACTCATAACTAAGATATTCACCTCCGCGGTCAGAACGCAGAAACTTAATCTTCTTGTTATGATGATTTTCCACTTCACTCTGAAATTCCTTAAACTTCTCGAAAGTTTTGGACTTATGTTTCATAAAGTAGACATACCCATATCTACTCAAGTCATCCGTGAAAGTGAGAACATAACGATATCCACCACGCGATGCTACACTCATTGGACCACACACATCGGCATGTATTATTTCCAATAAGTCTGTAGCTCGCTCCATTGTACTAGAGAATGGAGTCTTAGTCATTTTTCCCATTAGACATGCTTCGCATCTTTCAAGTGATTCAAAATCAAGTGATTCAAGAAGTCCATCAGAATGGAGTTTCTTCATACGCTTCACTCCAATGTGACCAAGACGACAGTGCCACATGTATGTAGAATTATCATTCAATTTTGTTCGTTTAGCATCTATGTTGTGAACATGTGTATCACTACTATCGAGATTCAGTAAGAATAAACCATTCATCTCAGGTGCATTACCATAAAAGATATTACTCATATAAATCGAACAACCTTTATTCTCGGACTTAAAAGAGTAACCGTCTGGCAATAAACAAGATCCAGATATAATGTTCATGCTTAACGCAGGCACCAAATAACAATTATTCAAATTTAAAACTAATCTCGAAGGTAGATGTAGAGGGAGCGTGCCGACGGCGATCACATCAAACTTGGAGCCATTTCCAACGCCCATCGTCACCTCGTCTCTCGCCAGTCTTCGCTTATTCTGCAGCTCCTGTTTCGAGTTACAAATATGAGCAATCGAACCAGTATCAAATACCCAGGCACTACTACGATTACTAGTAAGATACACATCTATAACACATATTTCAAATATACCTTTCTTCTTGATGTTGCCGTTCTTCAGATCCGCCAGGTACTTGGGGCAGTTACGCTTCCAGTGACCAGCACCCTTGCAGTAGAAGCACTCAGTTTCAGGCTTAGGACCAGCCTTGGGCTTCTTAGCAGGTGCGGCAGCTTTCTTGCCGTCCTTCTTGAAGTTGCCCTTGTTCTTAGGCTTGCCCCGTTTCTTGAAATTGGTGGTCTTATTGACCATCAACACTTGTTGCTCCTTCTTGATCTCCACTTCAGCAGTTTTCAGCATGGACGACAGTTCAGGCAATGTCTTGTTCATGCAGTGCATGTTGTAGTTCATCACAAAGTTCTTGTAACTTGGTGGCAGTGATTGAAGGAGACGGTGAATCCCCAATTCATTAGGAATCGATATTCCCAACTCTTGGAGCTTCTCAGCGTACCCAGACATGGTGAGCACGTGCTCGCTAACGGAGCTTCCCTCTTCCATCTTACAGTTAAAGAATTTCTCGGAGGCCTCATAGCTCTCCATGGCCGCGCGAGTCTCAAAAATTAGCCTGAGCTCCTTAATGATCTCGAACGGGTCGTGGTGCTCAAAACGCTGTTGGACCTCCGCTTCTAAACCGTACAGGATGGCACACTGAACTGTGGAGTAATGATTCTTCCGAGTGGCGAAAACATTCTTTTCGTCATCGGTGGCATTATCTGCAGGTGGGTCACCTAGCGGTGCATCGAGCACATAGGTCAACTGACCAGCCCTGAGGACGATCTTCAGTCCACGGAACCAGTCCGTGAAATTGCTTCCATTGTTTTTAAGCTTTTCTTTCTCTAGGAACGCATTGAAATTGATGGAGGGGGTCGCCATAATCTACAACAATTTGCAAGTAGTTTAGACTAAGTTTATGACAAATTGAGTTCAAATTTAATTCTAAAACTAACTAGGTGAACTCCCACTCAAAACAACATCCCTCACATTGTCTTAGTGATTCCACGACCCAAGTCCACTACACCAAGTCCGATCTTCACGAGAGAAGATGTAGTTTCATTGGCGAACAATCTTCATGTTCATCATATCATTTATATGACTCATGCTCTACCTTTCGGTATTCCGTGTTCCGAGACCATGTATGTACATGCTAGGCTTGTCAAGATGCTCATTGTAAATTGAATCTTAACTATGGTGGAAATGAAGGAGACCCGACAAACAACAGCATAATCCAAGAAGGAGGATAACCACGCGGAGGCGAGAGGCGAACTCTTCGACTACCAGTAGAAGCATGGAAAAAAGTAAGGGTAGCAATTTCGGGTGCAGTTCCGATGACAGCCGATGCCACACACGAAGATTTGTTAGCATACCAATACTTGTTTCATCACAAAAAGAGAGACTTGCTAAGGATGCAAAGGCAACTCGACAAAATAAAAAGGCTAGCCGACGAATCCAGCCTGCAACGGGCACAACTAAGCTCTACCCGAGGATCAAGAAGCGTAATTGGAGGAGTACCGCCAAGAAGGAGAACATCTCGATTACAGAACATCCTCGAAGCTGAAAGAAACAAACTGACTCAAGAGCTTGATCTGTCATTTATGTAAGTAGATCAAACAGGGCACATCAAAGCAAAAACAGCGCAGACGGCAATTGTGGCTGCACAAACGCACCTACTCACAACTCAACCCGCACCCGACGATCCCCGTGCAGCTCTTCATCGTTCAGCTTTAATGAACCTCGGCATGGTTGGAGCATCCCTTGCACAAGCAGAACAGGGAATCATGCACCAACCTGACAGATCACCATGCCGTCGCAACACCCCTCGGCAAGTGGGGCACACCCGAAGATCACGTCACCACATCGGGTGCACTTATCAGGATCCGAACCGCGAAACAACACAAGAAATGACAACACGCAACACAGGAACAATGGATCAAGGGATGAGGGACATTGTAACATCCCAGCATTAGAGCTTAGAAATAAGCTGAGATCAAGTGTGTGTATTGCATTCATGCATAGAAAATCTAGATAATTTTTGCGCTTTGAAATAAAACTTGTCAAAGTGATTGAAGCTTCTCTTAACTTAGTGGAACTAAAGTAGATCATCAAGTTTACTGCGATAAGTTTCGATATGACCTTTTCTAAAACCTTATCTTTGGGTACTATAATTTGGTCAATGGGTAGATCAAATGGAATCAAGCCAAACCCACAACACATTACTCAGAGATGAATAATTGATCTTCTAAAGATTATATCAAGGTATTCCTTACAACCAACCCTAAATACTTAATCAGGTATATAACCTAAGAAAAGAAACTCAATAACTAAACCTTGATACACTTGCTTACCATACTTATTTATACCATGAACATCAAGGTAGTTCTTAAACATTAGCTCTTATCACAAATAGTGGAAAAGGAAGTCAAGCCAAGACCATTCATCACATATCTTTGTTGTCATGTTAATAGATGACAATCCTATTTAACCAAGTCCTAGTGTCAATTGATCATCAATGTTGAGTAATCAATTCTTGACCTAGAACTTATTGACCTTCCAAAGACCTTAGGTAAACTAATAAGAAGGAGGAACTAGTTATGGTAGAGTGTGCCATCATCAATGGAATGAGATCCTTGGTGGAGATCAAACCATTTGATGTTGGAGGAGTTAACTCACTCATGAGTTAACTAGAAGATGCATCTAAACCTAAGAGTTAAGCTAGTAATTATAAAGCTATGAGAAAGCTAGTAGTACTAGAGTACCAAATGATAATCTTGTTAAGCCAAGTAGGTATAAACTTAAGTTAAGCTTCCTTAATACGATAAGCCCTATAAAGAGACTAGTGTAAGTTTACTGCTTAGTTGATGATAGATCTTGATCAGACAATGAGAAGCCTAAGTTTAGTATGATCAAAGGGTGGTGGTCATTATTATCAGGTCACTTGAGAATATATGCCTGGATGATGAAGAAGTGCTGTGAGAATACCAAATTAGGCAAAACCTTAGTAAGCTGAATCATCTAGCTTGATCATGAGAAGTCAAACTAGAGTTTGATGAAGTATATAATATGAGTTGTATGCAGTAGTTGAAGGCATAGTAAGTTAACCAAGCTAATACAAGAACAAAATGTATTATGGGAGTAGTACCATACCTCTTCCAAAGGATTGATATCACATGTGATATAGTGAGGATTGTAATCCTACAAGCCTTGGAAGTAGATGCAAGATGGATATAAAGGAATTAATGGAAGGAGTTCGAAAGAGCTACATTGATAGATTCAGTAGAGATAGCTAAGAAATAGATTTTATATATTAGAGTAAGAATGGAGGATGAGTATTGTTGAAGTGGCATGACCATGTCATCATATGATGATGGATATGATGGGTTCGTAGCATGGAAAACAAAAAAATTCTACCGCAAGAACGAACAAAACCTAGATCTAATCTAGATAAAAGCCAAGATCTAATCTATTAGACATGAGCAACGAGATAGATAGGAACTAACCCTCGTAGATCCGAAAGCGTTAACGAGATTAGATCTCGTGGTTGATGTAGTCGATCACTTGCCGATCTCAAGATCGTGTGGACGATCCTTCCGGCGTCGCGTTCCAGCAGCGCTTCCGCCGTTGGTCAAGTAGACGATCCTTCCGGCGCCGCGTTTCGGCAGCGCTTCCGCAGTCGGTCACACGTGCGGAGTCGAAGCAGACCTTCCTCTCCCCGTTCCAGCGAGCAGCGGAGGTAGTAGATCTTCTCCACGGAATCCCAGCAGCACGACGGCGTGGTGGTGGTGGTGGAGTAGAGAATTCTGCAGGGCTTCGCCTATGCCTGTGCAGAAGATGGTGGAGGAGAGAGGCGGCAGAGATTGGGTGTTATGGGAGCAGGGGAGGAGGGGGCGCCCCTGCCCCTCTATTTAAAGAAGGGAGGCGCCTAGGGAGGGGGAGTCCTTGTAGGACTCCCCTCCCTTGTAGGCCGGCGGATTTGAGGTGGGGGGAGGAGTCCTCCTCCCCCACGACTCCGTATCTTGACCCACCAGGACTCCTTGATCCCTATCTTGATTTTCAAGCAAACTCCAAGATATCTTCTAGAACCTTCCGGAACATTCTGAAACCTTCTAGAATCCTCATACAAACACTCCGGAACATTTCCTAACTCAGAAAATGATCTCCTATATATGAATCTTATTCTTCGGACCATTCCGGATCTCCTCGTGATGTCCCGGATCCATTCCGAGACTCCGAACAACATTCGATCTCCAACGCATATTCCATATCTACTTAAAACGACTTCGAACCTTAAGTGTGTCACCCTACGGTTCGTGATTATGCAGACATGATAGAGACACATCTCCTATCAATAACCATCAGCGGGACCTGGAGATCCATAATGGCTCCCACATACTCAACGATGACTTCGCGATCGATTGAACCACTTACATACGAAACCAATTCCCTTTGTCTCACGATACTATACTTATCCGAGGTTTGATCGTCGGTATCCCCATACCTAGTTCTACCTCGTTACTGATAAGTACTCTTTACTCGTTCCGTGATATGTCATCCCTTGTGACCTAGTCACATGCTTGCAAGCTAACTAGATGACATTCCACCGAGAGGGCCCAGAGCATATCTATCCGTCATATGGATGGACAAATCCCAATCTTGGTTCATGCGCTTCAACACATACTTTCAGAATACCCAATGACACTTTTATAACCACCCAGTTACGAAGCGCGTTCGATGTCATCAAAGTATCCATCCGGTGATGGTGATTAACATAACCTCATGGTCGAAGGAATAGGTTACTATGTATTTGAAAGCTTACAGCAATACGAACTTAATGACTTGATCTTATGCTACGCTTACTATGGGTGTGTGTCCATCACATCATTCTCCTAATGATATAACCTTGTTATTAATCACATCCAATGTCCATGATCAGGAAACCATGATCATCAATTAATCAACAAGCTAGTTCAACAAGAGGCTTACTAGGGACTCTTATATGTTTACAAAACACACATGTATTAGTGTTTCCTAATAATACAATTATAGCATGGGATGTAAACATTCATCATAAACACAAAGATATAATAATAATCACTTTTATTATTGCCTCTTGGGCATATCTCCAACAGTCTCCCACTTGCACTAGAGTCAATAATCTAGATTACATGGTAATATACCGAACACCCATGGCGTTTTGGTGTTGGTCATGCTTTGCCCTAGGGAGAGGTTTAGTCAACGGATCTGCCACATTCAGATCAGTGTGTACTTTGCAAATCTTTATGTCACCATCTCGGACATACTCGCGAATAGCGCGGAAACGTAGCTTGATGTGCTTCAGCTTGCTATGTGACCTTGGCTCCTGCGCATTAGCTATGGCACCTGTGTTGTCACAGTAGATGGCCATCGGGTCCAACGCACTGGGAACCACGCCAAGTTCAGTAATGAATTCCTTCATCCAAACGGCTTCTTGTGTAGCCTCCGAAGCAGCTATGTATTCCGATTCAGTTGAAGATTTCGCCACAACGCTTTGCTTCGCACTCCTCCAGCTCACTGCAGCACCATTCAAAATAAATACGTAACCCGATTGTGACTTTGAGTCATCCGGATCGGTGTTCCAACTAGCATCGGTGTAACCATTTACAACAAGCTGTTTATCACCTCCATAAGAAAGAACCATATCCTTAGTCCTATTTAGGTACTTTAGGATATTCTTGACCGCTGTCCAGTGTTCCACTCCAGGATCACTTTGATATCTGCTAGTCAAACTAACAGCATGTGCTATATCCGGTCTAGTACACAACATGGCATACATGATAGAACCTATGGCTGAGGCATAGGGAATATTATTCATCTTTTCTCTATCTTCTGCCGTAGCTGGACTTTGAGTTTTACTCAAGGTCTTACCTGACAACATGGGCACGAACCCTTTCTTGCTATCTTCCATTCTAAACTTCTTTAGAACTTTGTCCAAGTATGTACTTTGTGAAAGCGCTATGAGGCGTCTTGATCTATCTCTATAAATCTTGATGCCTAGAATGTATGCCGCTTCGCCAAGATCCTTCATTGAAAAACTATTATTCAAATAGGTTTTGACGCTATTAAGAAGTTCTATATCATTCCCAATCAACAATATGTCATCTACATATAGTACTACGAATGCTACAGAGCTCCCACTCACTTTCTTGTAAATACAAGCTTCTCCATAAGTTTCTATAAATCCAAAGTTTTTGATTACTTTATCAAAACATTGATTCCAACTCCGGGATGCTTGCTTCAGTCCATAAATGGAGCGCTGAAGCTTGCATACCTTGTCAGCATTTTTAGGATCGACAAAACCCTTGGGTTGTACCATATACAACTCTTCCTCAATGTCACCATTAAGGAACGCCGTTTTGACATCCATCTGCCAAATCTCATAATCGAAATGTGCAGCAATTGCTAACAAAATCCTCACAGACTTTAGCTTCGCTACCGGTGAGAATGTCTCATCATAGTTAACTCCTTGAATTTGTCGGAACCCTTTCGCGACAAGTCGAGCTTTATAGACGGTAACATTACCATCAGCATCTGTTTTTCTCTTGAAAATCCATTTGTTCTCGACAGCCTTACGGCCATCCGGTAAGTCCACCAAAGTCCACACTTGGTTTTCGTACATGGATCCCATTTCGGATTTCATGGCTTCTAGCCATTTGTCGGAATCTGGGCTCAACATAGCTTCTTCATACGTCGCAGGGTCATCAGCGTTGTCCACTAACATGACGTTCAAGGTAGAGTCATACCAATCAGGAGTGGTACGAACCCTCGTTGACCTGCGAGGTTCAGTAGTAACTTCATTTGAAGTTTCATGATCATTATCATTAGCTTCCTCTCCAATTGGTGCAGGCGGCACAAAAACATCTTCTGGTGCTACGCTACTCTCAAATCCGAGAGAAGGTTCAATAACCTCATCGAGTTCTACTTTCCTTCCAATCACCTCCTTCGAGAGAAACTCCTTCTCAAGAAAGGATCCATTCTTGGCAACGAAAACTTTGCCTTCGGATCTATGATAGAAGGTATACCCAATCGTTTCTTTAGGGTATCCTACGAAGACGCATTTCTCCGCTTTGGGTTCTAGCTTATCAGGTTGTAACTTCTTTACATATGCCTTGCAACCCCAAACTTTAAGGAACGACAACTTAGGTTTCTTACCAAACCACAATTCGTACGGTGTCGTTTCAACGGATTTAGATGGTGCCCTATTTAAAGTGAATGCGGCTGTCTCTAATGCATAGCCCCAAAATGATAACGGTAAATCTGTAAGAGACATCATAGACCGAACCATATCTAAGAGAGTTCGATTACGACGTTCGGACACACCATTACGCTGTGGTGTTCCCGGCGGTGTCAACTGCGAAAGTATTCCACATTTCTTTAAATGCATGCCAAACTCATAACTAAGATATTCACCTCCGCGGTCAGAACGCAGAAACTTAATCTTCTTGTTATGATGATTTTCCACTTCACTCTGAAATTCCTTAAACTTCTCGAAAGTTTTGGACTTATGTTTCATAAAGTAGACATACCCATATCTACTCAAGTCATCCGTGAAAGTGAGAACATAACGATATCCACCACGCGATGCTACACTCATTGGACCACACACATCGGCATGTATTATTTCCAATAAGTCTGTAGCTCGCTCCATTGTACTAGAGAATGGAGTCTTAGTCATTTTTCCCATTAGACATGCTTCGCATCTTTCAAGTGATTCAAAATCAAGTGATTCAAGAAGTCCATCAGAATGGAGTTTCTTCATACGCTTCACTCCAATGTGACCAAGACGACAGTGCCACATGTATGTAGAATTATCATTCAATTTTGTTCGTTTAGCATCTATGTTGTGAACATGTGTATCACTACTATCGAGATTCAGTAAGAATAAACCATTCATCTCAGGTGCATTACCATAAAAGATATTACTCATATAAATCGAACAACCTTTATTCTCGGACTTAAAAGAGTAACCGTCTGGCAATAAACAAGATCCAGATATAATGTTCATGCTTAACGCAGGCACCAAATAACAATTATTCAAATTTAAAACTAATCTCGAAGGTAGATGTAGAGGGAGCGTGCCGACGGCGATCACATCAAACTTGGAGCCATTTCCAACGCCCATCGTCACCTCGTCTCTCGCCAGTCTTCGCTTATTCTGCAGCTCCTGTTTCGAGTTACAAATATGAGCAATCGAACCAGTATCAAATACCCAGGCACTACTACGATTACTAGTAAGATACACATCTATAACACATATTTCAAATATACCTTTCTTCTTGATGTTGCCGTTCTTCAGATCCGCCAGGTACTTGGGGCAGTTACGCTTCCAGTGACCAGCACCCTTGCAGTAGAAGCACTCAGTTTCAGGCTTAGGACCAGCCTTGGGCTTCTTAGCAGGTGCGGCAGCTTTCTTGCCGTCCTTCTTGAAGTTGCCCTTGTTCTTAGGCTTGCCCCGTTTCTTGAAATTGGTGGTCTTATTGACCATCAACACTTGTTGCTCCTTCTTGATCTCCACTTCAGCAGTTTTCAGCATGGACGACAGTTCAGGCAATGTCTTGTTCATGCAGTGCATGTTGTAGTTCATCACAAAGTTCTTGTAACTTGGTGGCAGTGATTGAAGGAGACGGTGAATCCCCAATTCATTAGGAATCGATATTCCCAACTCTTGGAGCTTCTCAGCGTACCCAGACATGGTGAGCACGTGCTCGCTAACGGAGCTTCCCTCTTCCATCTTACAGTTAAATAGATAGGAACTAACCCTCGTAGATCCGAAAGCGTTAACGAGATTAGATCTCGTGGTTGATGTAGTCGATCACTTGCCGATCTCAAGATCGTGTGGACGATCCTTCCGGCGTCGCGTTCCAGCAGCGCTTCCGCCGTTGGTCAAGTAGACGATCCTTCCGGCGCCGCGTTTCGGCAGCGCTTCCGCAGTCGGTCACACGTGCGGAGTCGAAGCAGACCTTCCTCTCCCCGTTCCAGCGAGCAGCGGAGGTAGTAGATCTTCTCCACGAAATCCCAGCAGCACGACGGCGTGGTGGTGGTGGTGGAGTAGAGAATTCTGCAGGGCTTCGCCTATGCCTGTGCAGAAGATGGTGGAGGAGAGAGGCGGCAGAGATTGGGTGTTATGGGAGCAGGGGAGGAGGGGGCGCCCCTGCCCCTCTATTTAAAGAAGGGAGGCGCCTAGGGAGGGGGAGTCCTTGTAGGACTCCCCTCCCTTGTAGGCCGGCGGATTTGAGGTGGGGGGAGGAGTCCTCCTCCCCCACGACTCCGTATCTTGACCCACCAGGACTCCTTGATCCCTATCTTGATTTTCAAGCAAACTCCAAGATATCTTCTAGAACCTTCCGGAACATTCTGAAACCTTCTAGAATCCTCATACAAACACTCCGGAACATTTCCTAACTCAGAAAATGATCTCCTATATATGAATCTTATTCTTCGGACCATTCCGGATCTCCTCGTGATGTCCCGGATCCATTCCGAGACTCCGAACAACATTCGATCTCCAACGCATATTCCATATCTACTTAAAACGACTTCGAACCTTAAGTGTGTCACCCTACGGTTCGTGATTATGCAGACATGATAGAGACACATCTCCTATCAATAACCATCAGCGGGACCTGGAGATCCATAATGGCTCCCACATACTCAACGATGACTTCGCGATCGATTGAACCACTTACATACGAAACCAATTCCCTTTGTCTCACGATACTATACTTATCCGAGGTTTGATCGTCGGTATCCCCATACCTAGTTCTACCTCGTTACTGATAAGTACTCTTTACTCGTTCCGTGATATGTCATCCCTTGTGACCTAGTCACATGCTTGCAAGCTAACTAGATGACATTCCACCGAGAGGGCCCAGAGCATATCTATCCGTCATATGGATGGACAAATCCCAATCTTGGTTCATGCGCTTCAACACATACTTTCAGAATACCCAATGACACTTTTATAACCACCCAGTTACGAAGCGGCGTTCGATGTCATCAAAGTATCCATCCGGTGATGGTGATTAACATAACCTCATGGTCGAAGGAATAGGTTACTATGTATTTGAAAGCTTACAGCAATACGAACTTATTGACTTGATCTTATGCTACGCTTACTATGGGTGTGTGTCCATCACATCATTCTCCTAATGATATAACCTTGTTATTAATCACATCCAATGTCCATGATCAGGAAACCATGATCATCAATTAATCAACAAGCTAGTTCAACAAGAGGCTTACTAGGGACTCTTATATGTTTACAAAACACACATGTATTAGTGTTTCCTAATAATACAATTATAGCATGGGATGTAAACATCCATCATAAACACAAAGATATAATAATAATCACTTTTATTATTGCCTCTTGGGCATATCTCCAACAGTCTCCCACTTGCACTAGAGTCAATAATCTAGATTACATGGTAATATACCGAACACCCATGGCGTTTTGGTGTTGGTCATGCTTTGCCCTAGGGAGAGGTTTAGTCAACGGATCTGCCACATTCAGATCAGTGTGTACTTTGCAAATCTTTATGTCACCATCTCGGACATACTCGCGAATAGCGCGGAAACGTAGCTTGATGTGCTTCAGCTTGCTATGTGACCTTGGCTCCTGCGCATTAGCTATGGCACCACTTACATACGGAACCAATTCCTATTTTTAGGTAGTCAAAGAATAGTAGCTCTTAGTCAAATTAAGTTTCTAAGCGATAATTAGAATATCAGATGAGTGTGTTGATGAAAGCCTTACCTACCTTATTATCCTAAACCCTAATACAAATAGAGCCATCAAGATCACCTTAAGAGGCATATCAATATCTCACTCTGAGTTGAGACATAAACTATAATTACCAAGTTAGAAATAAACCCTTAACTGTTGGTCCTTAGGAATTATTATGAATTTGGGTGAATAATTTGAATTCATATTTGAATAATTTAAAAAGAATAGTGAACTAGAAGTAATAGTGTTTATTTGATTTCCAAAAAGATTTAGTTATTATTGTTTGAATATTTCACAATTATGAAACAATAATAGACATTGAGAACAATGCGAGTGTATAACTCAAATTGTACTTCTTAATTGTTTCCTTTATTCCACAAGTATTAAATAAATACAAATCCATATAAAAAAGAACATTACAGAGACAATTCTCAAGGAAATACAAGCTTTAATTAATAATGAACACATATTACATTGTTCTTACAAAAGAGGAAAAGAAAAGATTACAAATAAAAAACTAACAGACTAGTCCTAATTTAATCCTAATCTTATCTTCTTATTCTTCACTTGGTCTTGTACCTGCAAACAAAGAAAAAAAATGAAATAGACAGAGAGGGGGGTTAGTGTTAGTTGTGCTCTTAGTTTGGCAATGAAGTGCATTGCTAGCACATCATAGAGCTTAAATCAAATCAGAGGCAGATTAGTTATTTGTTCTTATCAGCTTGTATGCCTTAGTACAACATCACATGCAGGGGCAAGTTACACCATCAAATAAACACTTGGCAGCATAGAAATAAAGATTAAGCCAAGATAATATCAATCTAGCCCAAGTACATCAATAGTAAATACCTTTCAAGTTGAGCTTTTCCCTAGGCATAAGTTCCAAGGAATGGGAACTTGCACCATGTGGAGCCCAGCTACAAGCATCTTACTCATCCTATGCATCTGTGTGTTATCACCTCCACAACAAAAGAAGAAAGTAGTATAAAAGAGGGAAATCTCCATGTCCTAGCCATATCCATTCATTTCACCATTCAGAGATCCAACTACCAAGAAAGGGGGACAATAAAGAAAAATAGGAATTCACTTATCAACTTGAGCTCATCCGTAACAGACATTTCCACACTCATTGGAACTTGAACCTATAGGTCCCACAGGTAAGTAGCTCACACAACACATGAATATGGTGTGTTGTCACCACCACATGCACTTCCCAGGGAGTATATAGGGAGTGAGTAGTTGTATCAACACAGTACAACCCAATCTCCACCACCTTTTCTCTTCACAGCCACTTCTGTATATGGTTGCTTGAATAGCCATCCAAAAGCCAGGAAGGGAGAGGTTCATAGAGAAGACAGCATCTTGCAGCAAAGGCACCAACAGCGAGAAGATCAAGTTCAGGAACAAAGATAGCTTGCTGATTAAGCACCTCCAGCACCAGCTTTAACACACCTCCCAGTATTAGGTATTTCTCAATCATTCTAATGAATCATGGTATCTGATCTTATCATTTAAGTAAGAAAAGGATTTTGAGGGTGAAGGAGAGAGCTCTCGGTTTAGCATAGCGGTGCTATGCCTAGTTCATCCTAGAGCTAAGAAAAAGCTAGCAATGAAACTCTGAAATTAAGCAACTAGAGTTAGCTTCAGCCTTTTGCATCATAAGCTTAGACCTCTATTTTTTGATATCAACATCAACTGCATCTTCATGATGGTTTCCAGCAGCAAATCATACTACCTAGGCTATTACTGTGCACACTCCAAGAAGGAGGTACCATAGTAGCAGCCCATGGTAGTAAAAGCCACTAGAGCAGATCCACAATTTAATGCCTTAAGATAGCCACTTATAAAAACCATACTAATTTCACAAACAGGGTCTCAGACCAACATCACTGACCAAAGGATTTAGTCCATACTAGATAGCCACAAATCATAGTTCTTAGCATAAATCATAGTTCTTAGCATATAGGGCACATCCCTAGAGGGTAGCACCTCTGTACCTAACCGATTCATATTTTCTTAAGTACAAGCTCAAGCACAAGCTCTTAAACACAAACAATCACTTTCCTAAAAGATTTTAGGAATCATTTTTTCTCTTTATTTAGAAAGAACAACAAGGGTCAATATTGCTAATCACTAGGCCACAATATGCAAGACCTCAGAAAATCAATAAGTTAAATCATTTTCCTACAAGTAGATAGGACTCATTTCTTCATAAATCATCTCTATATTCATCACAGAGAAGATACTAAGCACTATGCACCATAATCTCTACACAACATCAAAATAGATCCTGAATAAAGCCATTAATCACAAGGTACTTCACAGACAGTATCAACACAAGCAAGATCATTTCAGAAGTGAACCACAACTCCATAGGAGTGAATCCATAATAATAATAACCTAGGCATCCACACTATATTAATTAGGCATTTACAGAGTTATCCTCTGGCAGTGACATAGTAGCAGGAGCTTGATCAGTAGAGTGTAGTAACTAACATTAACTGGTCATCTACAAGAGTATTACCTAGGAAACTAACCAAGAAGCTAAGCTAAATTACCACTATAGGGGATGAACCCTAAAATAGGGAATCCATCGCAACTAACCACATGACATGGAGCAGAGGGTAGAGAGATCATGGTGAGAGGAGTGGGAGACTTACTCGAGGTCCTCACAAGGTTATCAAAGAGGAAGTAGAGAGGAGGCCGACGACAGAGAGGAGCGGTGGTACAGGGAGCACCCCGAAGGGGCGCTGCGACCCACGCCAATAGCGTGTCGGAGGCGGCCGAATAAGAAGATCCCATCGCAAGCACCATAGCATCGTCGAGGGAGCGCCGGAGCATGGCTGAACCAAACCCTAGCCACGGGGAGGGGTCAGCGCAGCTAGTAGAGGGCCCCGTCGCCAAATCGGGTTGGACAGTAGTGTGCATCAGCGGTGACCACATCGTTCTGCACCGCGACGGCAGCCATAGCGATCGGAGGCGGCCGAAATCGCGCGCAGCAGCGGTCGTGGCATCGAGTGGGCCATAGAGGAGTCGCGAGAGAGATAAGGGAGAGAGCGAGTGGGGGTACTGGGCCGGTGGGCAGCCCAGTACTACCCTGGTTGGGCCGCGCCAGGCCCGACATTTGATACAAGGGCTTGTCTAAAAACAAATATTTACAAATATACCCCTGAAATAAAATAAGCTCTAGAAAAATAAATAAAAATCCTAAAAATACTAATAATATATCTATGAAATCACAAAAATATCCTCTACCCAATAAATAATAATTTTAAGTAATTAAATTTAAATCTATTATTAAAATTGTATATATTCCTTTTGGAATTTTATAAAAATAAATAAAATACTTAAAATTGAATAAAACTCACTTTTAAGATCTTAAATGGATATACTAAGTTATAAAAATAATAACTTGTATTTTAGTTAAGTAAAGTAAGTTTGCATAAAATAAAATCTTATTTCCTTCTTATAATTTTAAGAAAATATTAACAAGAGTTAAAATTAAATAAAATTAATTTTGAAACTCTTAGAATATTATTTGCTATCACAAAAATATTAAATATAATAATTGTATGGTTTTAATAAGTCTTTAGATACCATTCCACACTTGAGTGCTTTAGTATTGTATGCTACTTGTTGTATTTACATATTGTTTCACACACTCTCACAAACCTTAATAAGAAGCACAAATGTGAAGCTGATATTTAAGTGAAACACATTCTAAAAAAACCATCCCCAGTTTCTGAACCCTAGATCAGATACGATTATTCAGGGGATTCACGTTTATCCAATTGCATTACATTACTTATGCATAATTGCATCTTGCTTCTTTAAACACTCGTCCTTACCGGACAAATGATGTTGTTTGGATCTTCTATTGTCTTGAAGACCGTGATTGCATAATCTTGCAATCACAAAAGTCAAGTTCACACTTGCTCATGTCCTTTGGTTATTTTCTATCAAATACTTGTAACTCAAATGTTTTCATCACCTGCATTTCAAAAAGGTTAGAAAACCATATTTTCATAATAATATGATTATGGATTATTTACCAAGTGGTAATAATCTACTGATACTGTTCTAGTGGTAAAGGAATATAATACCTAGGACTTAACAACCAATGTCACCAGTGATTTTTGCACCATAAATTACGCGCTAACCATAAGATCTACAATGGTTCTAGGGAAGTCAGTTGTATCTTCTCCCTTTCGCATGGATAGATGACCTTATCGTGAAGCTGCAGATTTCTCGTGGAGAATCCAGCACATGGGTGGGATCCCTTAGTGCCCCGTGATATTGGTGTCTAGATTTTCGTTCATAGCTATCTTAGTGGAGGTTCACCATAGCTGATGGTGGCTACCAGGCAGCTTCTTACAGAGTCTTCAAGAGGCTACCAGGACTGTACCCGTGGTAAACCTTCTTGGGGGATCGTGTCCTTATGCGGGGTCGCGGAGAAGGGCAGTGATTGGCTTGGATCATCTACTGGGCCCCACACCAAAGGAATGCCCTTTGGCCTAAAAAACGTCAGGGCAACATATCAGCGGATGATACAGAGCTGCCTAGGAAACCAAATTGGCACAAACATACAAGTATATATTGACGATGTTATAGTTACAACAAAGCAAGGGTATTCGCTTATCAAAGATCTTCAAGAAACATTTGAGAAGCTTGAAATTTTTTGCATCAAACTCAACCCGACGAAGTGTTCCTTTGGAGTCCCAACAGGGCAACTCCTTAGATACCTTGTATCAGCAAGAGGAATTGAAGCCAATCCCGAGAAAATACATGCGATCCTAATAATGAAAAAGCCAACGAATCTTCAAGGTGTGCAATAGCTGGCTGGACGAGTCGCAACACTCAGCCGTTTTATTGCTCGTTTGGGAGAAAAAGCACTACCATTCTACACGCTCATGAGGAAATCAGATAAATTCGAGTGGATGGAGGAAGCCCAACATGCCTTTGAAGATCTCAAAAGAACACTTTCGACATCTCCCATCATCATGTCTTCATGCGAGAAAGAGCCATTACTCCTTTACATTGCCACCACAAATCAGGTGGTCAACACGGTCTTGGTTGTAGAACGACCCGAAGAAGGGAAAACTAATGGTGTTTAGAGGCGAGTTTATTTCTTGAGTGAGGTTCTCTCACCCTCCAAACAAAGGTACCCGCATTATCAGAAACTAGCGTGTGGAGTATTTATGACATCACAGAAATTACGCCATTATTTTTTGGAGCACCCGATCATAGTGGTCAACGAAGCACCTTTGTCCAATATCCTTAATAATCAAGAGGAAGATGAAGAAGGAGAGCAGCAGGATGAGGATGAGCAGGAGCAAGAATACAACCCTGCTTGGGAGGGACAGCAGCACCAGGGGATCCTGGGACCCATGGCCTAATCAGTCGCATCAGGGGTTCAACTATGTCCCCTATCAAGAATTTCAGCAGCTCAACCAGCACGTTGGGGATATTGATCGCACTTTACAAGGAGTGAATAAATATGTGAGTGCCTTAACTCAAAACTTCAGTCACTTCATGACCAACTTCCCCGACTACTACCAGCAGAATCCGCACCAGCCGCCGAATAACGGCAACAACTGAGCCTAACAATAGCCTAAGCTTGGGGGAGGTTTGAAAACCTCCAAACCTTGTATTCATATTTTTATTTCTTCTTTTGATTTATTTTACTTCTTCAAAATTGCATGTTTACTTTGAGTTTGCATTCCTAAACCAAAAATACAAAAAAAAGTTGTAACTTTTATTGCAAGTTCGTTTCTTTGTTTCTCTCGGAGATTGCTCAATTTCAGGTGACTTGGCAATAGGGAAATATAGAGGGGGTTCGACTCAAGTACGAGAACGAATAAAGCAAGAGGAGGTATCACTTTCCTTTCATCACCTTTTCTGCAACCTTAAATTGATCCTACAATTATTTACTCGCTTGCACTGGAGGCACTCCCCACTTAGCTTGCTATCCTATAAATTCTATTCCTTTGCTAGTGTCTCCTTTTTAGCTTTGAAACAATGAGCAATGAACTTGGTTAATAATATTTGCTACATTTTTACAACAAGAAAAAGCATCCAAAAGATGACTTGAGTCCATGTTTAGCCCAAAGGATTTGATTTTAGAACTACTCCATCCCATTTGAGATTAATATAAATAGACTCGATAGCACCCTTGAATGAAATTGTCTGATAAAATGGATGCTTCGAAGTAGTAGGGATTATGTCACTGCCTTTTCTAATAATTACCGTAAGATATTGCTTTATGTGTGTCATTACAACACTGTCGTTCTCCACGGGGAGCTATTAACTCCGCTGGCCAACGAACAATCTAAATATGGAAACCACTTGATTTCGGCTATTGAGTTATGTAAACGTATATAGTAGCAATGCTATGACAGGTAAATTTTTTGTCTCCTCATGGTTTCACGTTCCAAGTAAAGTTGTAGTACTCCTCTGACCCACTGTTGCTCAACAATTATTTATTGGCATAGTCACGAGTGCACAACACAGTCCCAATTAACATGTTAAATTAACACAATCCCAATTAGATATCATACATAATGATATGTTACATTGTTTAACAAATGGCGGATATCATTATTTCGTAAAACTTCTAAGAAAATAAATGTATTCGCTGGATGAGACACAAGTCCGAAACTATTTGTTATGAACAAACAATTTTAGAGTGAAGAAGAATATTGAATTAACAAGAATACGATTCTTTATGATTTGATCAAAACGACAAGTATTTGAGTTGTGATTCAAGCATATAAGACTTGTGAAAAGTGTTCTACAAATTAAAATGCTAATAATATGTCAATGTGTTGACATGTATAAAAAATTATAATCATACCATATTAGATATCACATGGTCTAAATTAATCTTTTCTTGTGTTAGCGTTAGTATTCAGAGAAGATAAATTAGAATAGTAAACACTTATTGTATAACGAATCATCAAGGAATCATGGAAACAACACCATAAGTGTATGGCACAATGTGGTTTCCAGAAATTCAAGAGTTATCTAATAATTCAGAATTAGAATGAATAAAACTTTGTAGTGTGTTCCTAGGAAACTAAGAATATGTATTCTACAACTACAACCAAAGGGGCAAAATAGTATTGCTCAAAGTGGTGATTTATCGAGAAGAGTTTCTCAATAAAAGAGTTGATGGATAAATGTGAAAGCTCAAATAAGGTTGAGAACCTTGCCTCCAAGTATTAGAGTAGCGTAACAGAATTGATTCTGGAACAAAACTCTATAAATAAAGGAGAAACCAATGATAATGATCAAAAGTTTCGGTGGGAGCCTTTACTAAAAGAAAGTAGAATTCATGAATAAGTTCTGCCTCATTGCAGAATTAAATTCGTGATTCACTTATCATGTTAATGGAACAATGACATACCTATGGCTACAAACTACAAAGAAGTGATGATGAACCCAAGTACGAGAAATGACTTAGAGTAATGAAATCATGTATATTAAGTTACATTGTGAGGTAACCTTTGTTGGCATTGTACCCAACACTGCCTCCATATTGTTGGTTCCCTCGGCCCTGTACAAAGATTTATAAAAATTCATGGCTCACCCCTCTCATGATCAGAAGTAGTAACCGTACCATCATGCTTAAGAACATGAGCAATCTTATTCTTCTTCTTTCAGTGGCTAGCTCAAAGATGAAAAAGTGCGTGTTTTTGTCTTCCGCATTAAGCCACTTAACTCTAGGTCGTTATTGCCACATAATTTCCTCGCGGTGGTTTAATTCAACAATCTTACCAATCACCTTTATTTCTTCATGTGATTGACCAACTCTTAGTCGCTCGGCCTGGAGCCTCTCAAGATTGTCCTTAAGCTGCCGTAGTTCCATTGTGACATGGCCGACCGATGATCGGCCCTAGGTTTGCAACTCGCTCGAGATTGCTGCCAACTTGGTCTACTACTCTGGCAAGGATGTAGCCGGGCCCTGATCTTGCCACGTCTTCATCATTAGCGAAGCAAAATCATCATGTGTTTCCCATGTAAGTTCATACCTTAACCTTCCTTTATTTTCCTGCCTCCCTATTGCTCAGCTTCTAACCTCCACTTCAAAAGGATCGGTCCATGATGTGAGGCTCCCGTGTTCATATCTCAGACTATGTCTAGCGGGAACCAAGAGCAGCACTCCACTGAGGTTAGTGCTCAGTTGAGCTGCACCCTACATCGCGACCCTGCCACTTGTTTCTCGAACGTCCAACTGCAACCCTCTTAACCAAGATCATGAAGTCCACAAACATCAACCATCTCACGAAAAGCGTCCATCTGTGCACTGCTCTGCTCCTACACACCATCATGTTCCGATCGTGTGAAACCTCATTGAAATGGCCAATACACATCCACGGAAGTGAGTTTGACGACTCTATAAACTTCAACATATGCCAGGTCTTATACCATAGGTGAGTCTTTGCTTCCCCATACATGCATGTTGGTCTCCATGGGTCAAACCCATTCTTAGTAACAATGGCATCGATGTGATATTGTGAGTATGGTAAAAATTTCCAGCTTCTTTTCATTCAAAAGCTCGATTATATATCCTAGTCGTATGAGTAAGACTCTCCACCCGTGCTTTGTGCACTTGTGTTTCTAGTACACATAGAACGGTAGAGGCATAACTCCTTGCGAAATCGCGTAGTTCCTTGACAGTCACGACATTGCCCAAGCCATGACTTTTCCAGCTTGTACAACTCATTTCTCCAGGCGATACTACTCGGAGGAGCCCGTCCAATCTGTACCTTTCTGTTTCTTCAACTCCTTTTGAGGGGCATATGGTGGCGGAGGTGGTTGATCACTGCCCCCCCCCCTTCTGCACTCCTCGAAGACTGTACCGATATTTTATATGATTATTAGAAAAAGTAGGTAAATACTTAGTTTATTTTTTTAGGGGAAAATACTTGGTCTAATTAACATATACATAGGCATATTTACCATGTACCGGGCCGGACCGGTTCAAGCCCGGCCCGTACTAACCCTAGGCTTTTCCCTGGTGTGTAGACGGTCTTTGTTTCTTGTAAAAACTTACCATAAGTTTAGTTTAGGAAAGAGGCACAAGTAAAACGGCAAATTTGAGCCCTAATTGGCGCGGCCGTTAACAGCGGCAGGAATCTCCCCTCATCATGGTTATGGTTATGGTTAAGTAAGTATTTTTGGGGTCTGGTAACGGCGGAGGCTGGTTGGTGGGACCCACCCGACAGACAGACAGACAGACAGCGAATACATATTTGTTTGCCAACGAAGCCGCCTCCGGCCTCCCCTCCCTCCCTCCCTCCCTGGTTTCTTCCGTTCCCTTCTGCCCAATCTACCCCCGCCGGCGCCGTCGCCGTCGCCGTCGCCACCTCCCCTCCGGCCCGCCCTGCCATCCCCTTCGCGCGCCCTTACCCTGCTAGCCGGCCGCCGAGCCGGTTTCCGCTAGGGTTCCGCCACCTCCGCCCGACGGCGCCGGAGGCGGCGGCGGATCGATCCCCCTCATCCTCCGCCGCGGAGCTACAGGTAGGATTCTGGGATCTCACCGCCCCGCTGCTTCAATTCCCCACCCACGGTTAGCTCGATCAGCTTACCCCCTTGGATTCGTCGGTTCATTACTAGATTGGTTTGGCCAACCAAACCAAAGGTAGGGTTTTCTTCCACGCCTGCTCGCTCGTTTGTTAGTTGGCAGCACGATTCGATTCGCGTGCCCACTTTTATTATAGAGCATATAAGAACGCATCTTTAATGGACCTGTTTCTTCTCCGCACGGGCAATGGCCAGCAGTTTTACTTCCTTCCCCTGTTTCTCCCCAACACGGCCATGTCCCAGGTTTCATGAGCAGAATCTCTAGGCCATGTTCGTATCCTGGATGGAAATCTGCAGCCCTTGTTCAAAATATATGTAGCCTTGACGAATCAAAGTTAGAGCCAACCAGTAATTGCTGATTTCTACAATTATTAGTACTAAAATAGTAATGTTAAGGGAGTTGCTGGAAATCTGCAGGCCATGTTCAGAATCTCTAGGCTAGCCCAACCGGTAATTCTGTTGGATCAAAGTTAGAGCCAACAAGTAACTGCTCATTTGTACAATTATAACTAGTACTAGTACTCTTAAGGGAGTTGCTGTACAACAGAAGCCACCGTATTATTTTGATACAATACAATCTTTACTGTTTTTCAGGGTTGGTTTGCTGCTCACAACCGACTCAACGTGCCATCATTATGTTCATGTCCAACAATGTGTAGCAGTTTCCACCAACAAGACTCCATCTCCTCCTACGCTATCCTAGGCGATGGCAAAACTCCCAATTTTTAGTCGCAGGTTTGCACGCATCTCCCCTCTCCTTGGTTTCATCCTTCTCTCTGCATTACATTACCATACCATGTTTTCAACCTTCTTTTGCCAACCTGTGCTGCAGCGTGCAAAGGAAACCCAACGAAAGCATGAGGCTCGTCATGGTCACCATCGTCGGTGTGGTGTTTGGTTTCTTCATCGGGATATCTTTCCCGACTGTCAGCATAACAAAGGTATGGACCTGTTCTTCTCCCGACGTGACTGCTGCTTCTGCTGTTGTAGCTTCATCGATGCATTCAAGGAATTGACTCGTACACGCTGTTTTCGACACCGCTGCAGCTTCACTTCCCGTCTAGCCTCGTTTCCTACATCGAGGACAAGAACTCTGGACTAACGGCCCAGGCTATTCTCAACCATGCCTGGACCTCTGCTAGGAACACCAGGGGGCCTAATAACGCTTCTGAACCTAGTTCAAACACTACCATGAAGGTAACTATCTATCTGGATTCCTTGACTAGGAACTGTATCTCTCAGGTTGAAGTATGCTGTGTGTTTATATCCTTACTTATTAATCTAACCTTGATATTTCATAGATTTATGTACCCACCAATCCCAGGGGCGCCGAGATGCTACCACCTGGTATCGTCGAACCAGAGTCGGATTTGGATCCACGCAGGTTATTTGGAGACCCGGCTGAGGTAACTCTTCTTGCTCTAATTTTTAGCTCCAGCGGTGTCTTTCCTTCTTTCTTTTCCACTGTATTTCCTGTATATTCCACCTAAAAAAACAGATGTGATTCCTTCTTTATTTCCCACTAGACACCTTCTATTCCAGCTCAAAGAACTTACAAAAATGCTCTATTATGCATATCACATTCCTCTCAAATAATCTTATAAACTGTTATGCCTGTCATGATAAACTCTTTTTTTCAAACTGTATTAGTCCTGCACAATTGATGCATGCTGTTGTGTGCTGAAGTTTTGTCTTCTTTTGTGAACTCTAATCACACTGTTTCTTCATTTATATAATATAAATGGTCTGGCTTATGCTATGTCCTGCATTTCCCTGCTGATATTCTAGCCCAAGATTTGGCCTTCATGTTTTGTCAAATTTAATCAATGTAATCTTAGTCTTAATTTCCGCACTCTGGCCTTTGTGGTGCATCAGAGATAACCTCCATGTTTGAGTTAACACTTACATTGTTTGATTGACTTTGAATTCGCAGGACCTACCTTCCAGGCCAAAATACCTTGTTACTTTCACTGTTGGAATTTCACAGAAGGACAACATAAATAGAGCAGTCCAGAAGGTAAGTTCTTGAGATTTATAATACATCAGTTATCTGAGTATCCAAGGTTATATTGTCAAACTGTTATTGTTGTTTGCTGTCACAGGCCATGCTTGTTTGTTTTGTTTCATGTTTACTTTTATCTATATAATAAACTTTTAAATCTATACACATGCCATGGAACTGTGACTTGGTGAACTTCCTAATTGTTTGAACTCTTTGTTCTTGCAGTTTTCTGATAACTTTGCTATCCTATTATTTCACTATGATGGCCGGGTGAGTGAATGGGATGAATTTGAGTGGTCAAAACGAGCAATCCATATAAGTGTCCTTAAACAAGCAAAATGGTATGCTCTGTTGCTTTTGTATTTCCTTAAGTTTGTAATTTGGAAGGTGATTCTGAAAGTTGACTAATTTATTAACCTCTAGGTGGTATGCCAAAAGATTCTTGCACCCTGATATCGTGGCACCTTATGAGTATATATTTATCTGGGACGAGGACCTTGGAGTTGATCATTTCAATGCAGAGGAGTATGGTTTCAATCTTCACTCTTTTCTGTTGCTGGTGTTGGATGACTTGCTCACATGATTTTACATATCAGGTATATTAAACTTGTGAAAAAATATAAACTGGAAATCTCACAACCTGGTTTGGAGCCAGATAAGGGATTGACATGGCAGATGACCAAAAGAAGAGGGGATCGCGAGGTCCACAAGTATGTGCTGTATGGTTTGTCTATATGTGCTCTTTTTTGTAACTACATATGTGCTGTATGGTTTGTCTATGCATGGAGTTAAAATATGTTGGCTCGAACAGTACAACGCGAATCGAACATTCTTCCTTTCTGAACAGTACAACGAATCAAACTTGTTTTTCTTTTCTTACTTTCCATCTCATATAGTTATCTGGTTGGTGGTTTGATTATTTTTTTGACCATGTTGGTGGTTTAATTTTAACAGGGATACCGAGGAGAGACCAGGCTGGTGCACGGATCCTCATCTTCCACCATGTGCTGCGTATGTAATTTTTAACCCTTCGAAGTTGACCTGTGAAAACTGGGTTGCTGATATATATGTGGAAAAAGGGCCTAACTGTGTATGTTTGCGGCACAGGTTTGTTGAAATTATGGCCCCAGTCTTCTCCAGAGATGCATGGAGATGTGTATGGCATATGATTCAGGTATGTCGTAATCTCATCATCTTCTTTTGTCCATCTCTGCATCTCCCTCAGTGTGTGTTCCAATATCCTTTTTATCGTTGCAGAATGACTTGGTTCACGGGTGGGGTCTGGATTTTGCTCTGAGGAAATGTGTGGATGTATGAACCATACGCCCTTGTCAAACATTTGATTCCTGACCCATCTTATCTCCATTTCTCCGATTAATGTCTTTTACTCTTTGCAGCCTGCTCACGAGAAAATCGGCGTTGTCGATGCCCAATGGATCGTACACCAAGTGGTTCCTTCTCTTGGGAACCAGGTAAGAAGTAGAAAATCATACCTTCCTAGTATCATCATGTCCCATCACACAAGACCTAAATTATTAGTACTTTACTTAGTACCACCAACCCATCCCCCCGTTGTGCCTACCAAAACTTTGCAGGGACAATCGGAGAACGGGAAGGCACCATGGGAAGGCGTGCGAGAGCGGTGCCGCAAGGAGTGGGGGATGTTCCAGACGAGGATAGCGGAGGCAGACAAGGCGTATTACGAGATGATGGGCGTACCCCCTCCGAATGTAACGTTCGTCCACTAGGGCCGCACACCGCAGCTGTTAATCCTTCTTTTGATCCCTTCTAGAGCTCTTATGTAGAGAAAAGAGAGGAGAGAGTTTAGGTGGATGGTGGTATTGATGATACGTGTAGATCTTACGAGATATCATATCGATTAATTGATTTTGTTGCCTGCTTCCCGTGTTAATACTCCAGTCATGGAGTCCTATGCCTCGTTCACTTCTCCTAATATCTTGCTGTGAAGTGTGAACTAAAATTATTTTAGAAAACAAAACAAAAACAGGCTCGCAAATATCTGACTGGAACCTTTGATGTTAAATACTCTCATTGGGGGTGATACAAGAAAAAACACTGAGATTGAGAGTAATTTTACTTCTGCTTCATAATAGTTTTTGAACCGACGTGTGCAACATTCGTATATATGTAGTCAAGATCATACAACATACTGTATGTGTCAACAAAACCACCATAAGCACATTTCTAAAACTGCTCGAAAACCCCAGCTGAATATATATATTATAGAATGGTTGATGTGATTATGTCCCTAAGAAACTCGATCCTCTGCAGCCTCTCCTCCAGTTCAACCTGGCTCACACGCGGGCTCGACCTGAAAACAATAGTAATGGCATCATTCTTACTTGGCCACAGCAATCTCGCAGCTCTTCCTTTGGAAACAATCGTCAACAAAACCATCTTTGCTCACCTCTGAACATCTGAGACCGCCGCGGAATGAACCTTCCCCTGACCGCCGCGTGATTCTGGTCCAGATTGATCGCCGCTGCTGCCACCGCAGATGAAGTGGGAGAGCAGAGGGTCAGGCTCAGGGTCTTGGCGTGACCTGCTCATCATGTAGGGGTTCACTTCTTCATATGCTGCTTCCTTCCCAGGTGAGCTGCTGGCCTTGGAAGGCTTCCTCCTCTGCCATCATCACCAGATGAAGGAATTCGGCTAATTGTACCAGAGTTCTTGTGCCTCTAATTCCATCGATTCTGAAGTAAGGAGGGAATAGATGGTTTTACCTTGAGAAGATGGGAGTGTTGAGATCTGAAATGGGCAGACATGTCTTTTCCCAGGTTCTCGGCGCATATCGGGCAAACCTGAAGATCATCATCGTCGGGTAAAACTCATTAGTTGCTCATCGGTTCGGCATCACAAGGGGGAAAACTGTAATGGCTTCTAAATGTTCTCGTGGGACGGAGACGTTTACTGTTAAACGCAATTTTGTAGATAAACATGCATTAGGCATACTCACAGCGTTCCTGGTGTCGAAGCAATGCTCCTCCTGCAGATGGTTGCGGATGAAGGGGATCTCAACCTCGATGTAGCAGAAAGGGCAAGGAAAGTACTCCCACAGCTCACCTTCTTCTGGGTAGCATCAACAACAACAACAAAAATCAGCTGTTGTGCTGTAAGATAATACATAACATGTTCTAATATAATCCTTCCTTTCTGTTTCAGTTTTAAGAGCAGAGCTACAGAGTTCCTTCTGGTATATTGATGAGGAAAACGGTCTTGATCTTGTGATGCATTTTTTTTACTAAAACATACAACTTTACCTTAAGAAAGCTAAAAAACAAGAATCATTATTTAATTTTCTTTATTAGATCTGATCAAGACATGACCAAAGCAATGCTTCTCTTAAAGTTGAAAGCCACCACACACACAAAAGTAATAACAAACAGAAGGTAAGAGGTTAAGGAAGATCCAAGAAAGCTGCACTCCTGGCGAACAGGAAAGAACATTCATGAACCTGCCACAGCACAATAAAATCTGCCCAAAACATTTTTTTCTTGAGAGCAAAGCATGAGAGTGGACCCAGTAAATCACACAAAAAAATCAGTTTAGAAACCAAACAAAAAAAAAATCTCATTGTAACGAAACAGCACGCAAATATTGTGCGTGTTCTCGGACTGAGCGAAACCAAAACAACAATTAATTAAAAGGAACCGGGAGGAAGAAACATACCTGGTGGATGGGGAGGAGGGGGGCCATAGGGCTGGTGCCTGCCTGGAGGGAGGAAGCCATAGCTGTAGGAAGCATCTGCTTCTACCTCCATGGCGACGCCGCACCGCCGCTCTTCTTTGATCTTCTCCTCACAAGGAAGAGGAGGCACGTCGCTGTAACTGAAACAGCACATACAAGCAGGTGATCTCTGAGGAAGTGGAGTTGGGTCAGGACTCCTCCGCCTCCTGTCTGTTTATATATGACTCCAGCTAGGGCCCTTGCCTTTTTCTGTCAGCATAATTAAATGTTCTGAATTGTTGGTGACTCAAAAGTAGGACAGGAGAAACAAAATGAAAAAGGAGGATGCATAAAGGGGCAACATAAATATTCAGGGTATCTGTGAGGATTTCTTTCGCTGTCTATCCCAATAGAATGGGTAGGATTTGTTCGAGGCATATAGGTAGCTTCATAGTAAATAGTTTTATTACCGTAGAAATTCAGGAACTTAAAGAGGCATCTAAATTGAGAAAATTGTGGCATCTAAAGAGGCATCTTGAACTTAAACAAAGTGTCATAGTAGGTTGCTTAGATTTTACTGGCTCGTTACAAGGATCCTACTCACACTTGCCTCCCACATGGATAAAGCCACATAACTTTGCTTAGCATGGAAAATCCTCTGCCAAAATAGCAAGAAAACCACTGATGGAAGCTAGGAATTCTCCCAAGATCTTCTGGAAATCGACAAGAGATTAGCATGCAATTAAACAAGGAACATCGATATCTTTGCTACTGTACTCCCTCCATGGAAATAAAAATACTAAAATGTTGGTGCATGCAGTGTCTTGAGGGTCGCCTTTCCAGTCAGCAATCGAACCTGAAAGCGATGTGTGAATTATAATTCAACGGCATGTCTAAGTCTGAAGATAAAGTGGCCATTGTAGGCCTGTAGAAAACCAAAAAAGGGAGTAGCTGTGGCCACTCAGTTGAGTTGATGATGGTGATGTGCATTGCATCTGTTAGTGCCCTGCCTTTTTGTTCTTGAGTTGCTGAACAGTAAAAAATATAATAAATTTTTGCCTAATGTGTTGTAGTAGTTCTTTATTGGCTCAATAATTCAACTTTCTGGACACCTTTACCTGAAAAAGATTTAAGTTTTGTCCAGTTCATAGTTCTTTATTGGGTCATCACAAATCAGCTTGAGACAGGTTATCCAATGGACATGTTTTAGGCTTCAGACAGTTCATTGTTCAATTCAGTGAACAAAATTTGTATTTTCACCCTTTCACAAAGAAAAGATCCAAAAATAATGTACTATCAGCTTTCTGGACACTGCACCATGATCACATTGAGTGGATGCCAGGAAATTAGATGCTACTCAAATGTATCACACTGTTGGTGTACACTTCATAAACCAAACAAACAATGCATTGACTACTTGTGCTGTTCTATAACAGCTGGCAGGCAATATATAACAGCAATATTGCAGTTGGATAGAAAATGTACAGAAGCAATATATATATATATATATATATATATATATATATATATATTGGCTATAATTAACGACAAAAAATCGTTTCTCGTGTTCTCAAATTACAAATCACTAGCAAATTATGAATACACTTAACCACGAGGAGACAGTGGCAGGATAGTCTCCATTGAAGTAGTACTACTTATCTTGGGGACATGGCCTCCCATGATTTGCAATCATCTTTCAGATGTAGGAGAGCAGCTTGAAATATACGATGAGGTAGATGGAAAGTGAAAACACCGCACAAATGTGCTGCCAGAAGAGGATCGCGGATGCTTCCTTCACACTGTAACCTCTGAGGCTCGCGATTGCTCCAAGCAGGATGGCACTGGGCATGGAGTATTGCAGTGCGAGCACGAAGCGGTACATGTGGTCATCCTCGACGAGCAGGTTCAGCTTGTCAGCCAGCATGACAACGCCAATGCCAATGCATGGGAGGATCAGAAGCCTTGCGACGATTATGCCGACGATAGTGCGCATACCCAGGGCGTTGTCATTTGGGCCTTCGGCGAGCATGCCTCCAAGAATGAGCATCACCGAGGGGACCACGGCAGCAGCCAGGATCTCCAGACTGTCGGTGAAGAAGGAGAGCGGCGCGTCGGCCTCGAACACGAAAGCCTTGAACACGGGAACCATGCCGATGATGATGGCGAGCAAGGAGGCGATGGTGGGCGGCTGCATGACATGCTGAATCGGAGTCTTTTCGGCGACAACCCTCATCCTCCTGACCACTTTTGGCTCCGCCAAGCACCGGAGCGACTTGGGGCTGCTCGGTCCAGCACCACCCGAGACTCCCCCCTCTTCCGTGAAGTCGATGTCGGGAAACGTGGTCTGCGAAGAGCCTGAGATGCTCATGAAGATCCTGGCGATGAATGGCGTCTTGGAGTGCTCTGTTTCTTTATCGGCCATCCCTGGCCACTCTGCTTCGTGGAGCAGGGGGCGGCTGAAGTTGCTGACATGCTCTTCTTCTTCAGGCTCCTCCTCGATCTCGCCGACGATCTCGTAGTACTGCATGGGCGGCTCCATCATGTGGTAGACGAGGGTGTAGACGAGGATGACTGCGACCCACTGCGCGAAGGAGACGTAGGCGATCCCCTTTCGGTGGCACCCTGCGCCGAACGGGTGGTCGGCGGTGTGGCAGACGGAGCCGATGATGGCGATGGGGAGGTTGCCCGTGTTGCCGAAGCCGGTCATGATGACGGTGAAGCGGAAGAACTGCGGCGGCGGGCGGCATACGAGGGCGACGATGTAGCCGAGGACGCAGCCGATGGCGGTGCTGATGAGGACGTTGACCGGGATGAACCACCAGTGGAGGACGTTGTGGAGGGTGACGGACTGGCCGAGGTGCACGAAGATGAGGCAGGGGAGGAAGAGCGCGAACACCAGCTTGCTCAGCAGCTTGAAGGTGGCCTTGGGCACGATCTGCGTCCGTGGGTTGGCCAGGAGCAGGCCGATGACGGTCAGGCACAGCAGCTTCAGCAGCGGCGTCACCGCCGACACCCAGTTGCTCTGCGCCGCCACCGCCTGTGGGTCCATGGCCAGAACCATCGCCGCCGCCGCCCGCCGCCCGTTGCCGCTGAAAGGTGAAAGCTTTCTGAATAATCTACTCCACTCCCCTTTTCACCTGCCAAACCAGTGAACTTCTGCGGATTCAGCAAATCAGCACCGCACGCCGAGAAAATTAAATTAAACTGAGGGATTCAGGGTGGATTCGAGATGCAGGGGAATAATAATGAGAAACAAATCGAGCTGCGAGATTGGTGCAACATCGAATCTTGAGCTGGAAAGCTATGGATCCATCCATCCAAGAACGCACAGATTAGCAGGGAATCAAGCGAGGCGCGTACCAATGGTTGTCCGCCGCCGCAGCCGAGAAGAATCCCGGTTTCGCCGCCGTCGCCGCCGAGTTCTCCTGGCCTCGATCTATGGATCTCCCTCGGAGGGATTTCGTCTCGGGCTCTCTCTCTCTCGTCTCGTGATGTGATTGTGACGGGGCGGGATCAGGATTGGGATGCGGCTGTTCTTGGCTTGGGCTTGCCACGTCGGTTTTCGGACAAACTCTGCCGAGGTGGGCCCACCATGTAAGTCACCTTGTTAGTTGATTTTTAGTTAATTTCGTATCTGATCATGCATGTGAATGGATCTCAAGAGAAAAGGACGGCATGTGCCATGTGATTTTATAAAATTGCACAGAGCTCATTGGATGCCATTGCAAGTAGAATAGTAGACATCAATTTTAAGAGAAAAATGGGTGGAAAAAGAATTTCTTTACAGTTGCTAGTTGAAGGATAATTACATATGGTTTTCTTTTGTCACATGACATGAGTAGCACCAAGAGCACTTCTAGCAGACCCCGCAAATTTCCGACTAGCAAAACCCGTATGCGGGGAAACCGCAAAGCAGTTTTTTGCGCGAAAGCGGCAGCATAGAACATACCCAGTTGTACCACAAATCAAAATTGTTTTTTTGCAGTATCACTTAGTTTGCAGGATCTGGTCAGAGTGGTCGAGCAAAACTGCAAAACTAAATTTTGAGGGTTTTCTAGGATGCATGGATGAATGCGTAAACAAAATCCAAATCTAAATATGACAAATTCAAATTAGCAGCACAGTTCACATCGAAACATAACAAAGTTCACACTGAGAAGATATCTAGGGAGTGGGTTGCCTCTCTCCTTTGGCACCCCCTCAAGTAGCCGGAGCCCGGAGCACTAGCGGTAGCAAAAGCTACAACTTGAGGGGCAGTAGCAGTTGCAGCTGCTATTCTTGCTGTCATGATCTCTGTCCTTCTCATCTCTCACAAATCTAGCTTGAGAGGATCCATCGTGCTTGGAATCCATCACCATGATGACATTCTCCTCGGTCATGATGCTTGTCCTTTTCTTTGCCTCCTCGAGATAGATCTTATGTTCCTCGAACTCTGCCTTGCACTTCTCATCTTCTCTAATTTGTTGGTACCTCAACCTCTTATCTTCTTGCTTTTTCTCGGCCCATTGCATTTTGGCTTGCAATTGTTAAGATGCCAATAATTGCTTGGACTTCATCATTTCATCAATCTTCTCACTTAGTCTCTTTTTCTCCATCTTCCTCTTCAACTCAGCCTTCACTTTCTTGATTCCACCCGGTTTACCTCTCTTCTTGGATGGCGCATCTTCTTCGTCGTCATCATCATCCAATGAAATGGTGGTCCATTTTTTGGTGGAGGAGCCTCTTGATCACGTAGCGCCCACTTCAGACTACGCTTGATCAAGTAAAAATATCCTAGATTGATTTGTAGTACCCGTGACTGCTGCCACGGTCGGATTATATTGATTGAAACAAGACCAAGTTACATACAGTATAGGAACCGTGATCAGATAGGACTAGCAATCCGTGTCACATATGACATCATAACGAGTTAGACTACGTAACTAATCATCCAAGCTAAACTAGGAGAGTTAGCTACCTTAACACTCCCCCTCAATCTGAACCGAAGTGAGCTGGGTTTAGATTGGTACTAAATCTCTTTAGGATCTGTCTTGTGGAAGGTTTAGTGAACACATCTGCCAGCTGATCTCTTGAAGCAATGAACTTCACTATCATAGATCCTGAGGCAACACGCTCACGCACAAAATGAAAATCAATTTCAATATGCTTAGTCTGAGCATGAAAGACTGGGTTCGCTGAGAGATAGGTAGCTTTGAGGCTATCACACCACAAAATTGTAGCCTCCTTCGTTGTACTACTACCCGCGTCCATACGGGCGTCCGCCACCACCACCGTTGTATCCCTCCTGGGAGCGTGGTGGTGCGTTGTTTGGAGGAGCACCGCGACGCCCTGCGGCATTTGCAGATGAGATCCACTCGTCTCCCTCGGCCTGTTGTGCCTGCATGGCCTCGTAGGAGAGCAGCATTGAGTAGAAGTCAGTGATTGACACCGCCGTCATGGAGGCAGCGATAGCGTGGTACTGTGGACCGAGCCCGGTGAGGATGTAATCGATGGGTTCATCATCATGGACATGTGAGATGATCGCTGCCATCGTATCGGCCATCATCTTCTTCTTGTGAAAGTACTCAGCAATACTCAGATCCCTTTTCTTCAGTTTTGTAGCTAGGTGCGGACCTGATAGACATAGGTGTGGCTCTGGGCACCGTACATGCCGCTCATGGTGGCCCAAACTTTGGCAGGCGTGTTGAGAACAATCATCTAACTCGTGGCATCAGGAGTCATGATGGAGAGTAGTGTCGGGCCCCCGGATTAATCCTCTGAGAATCCCTATTATGCACACCACCACGATCCCATGATCAGTCGGTCGTGGCATATACCGACAAGTATCAATGTAAGCATCAAATACTTAAGCGGATACAAGTCATACCTTAAAAGCATTATGGCTGCATCAATCAACATCATCGGAAGTTCATCTAGTGTAGAGCCCGAGCCATGCCTTAACCTACAGGCAACTGACTAGAAGAACGTCCTAGCTCGCATAGTCGTCAACGTCACCTTCTTCATCACCTTACTTCTCAAATCTGACCAAGTTAATAGCCAAGAACAATTCTAATAAGTACTTTGAATATACTCGCAAACCACCTTAAGAGATAAATAAATACAAGATGACATGCAATTGTGGTTGTGGTAGTAGGAGGGCTCCAAGAGAGGTTATTTTCTCAAATATTTTCTCTTGTAGATATATCATCTATATATATTTGTTGAAAACTTTTGTAAAACATTTTGAAAACATTTTTGAAGAGTTTTGAAATCACGTGAATTGGGTCATCCATTTGTTTCTTCCTTTCGGTCATCTCATGACCAAATTCCTTCCCTTCCTTTCTGACCATCTCATGGTTAAAACCTTTCCAAAGCCTTTGCTTTTCTGAAATCCTTTTTGAAATCAAAACCAGCACCGCTCTATAGTAGTTTGTCTAACCCGTCCATAACCGCGGACACGGCTATTCGAATAGATTTACACTCTACAGAGGTTGTACACTTTACCCACATCATTCTTTTTTCCTCGAAACCCTAAGTCCATAACCATGGGCATTGCCGAGGTTACCCCTCGTCACCGCCGGTGATGGTTCTTAGGGTTTAGGGCTAGATCGAGCTACAAGGCCCTGGTACCAAGTAAAAATACCGTAGATTGATTTGCCGTACCCATAGTTGCTGGCCATAGTTAGATTATATTGATTGAAACAAGACCAAGTTGCATACGGTATAGGAACCGTGATCAGATAGGACTAGCAATCAGTGTCATATATGACATCAGAACAAGTTAGACTAGATAACTAATCATCTAAGCTAAACTAGGAGAGTTAGCTACTTTAACAGAGCAACTTCCAACCATGGAAGAGAGTGAATGGCTTCTTCTTGGCGGCCATATCCATGTACCTCTTTTGTGCTATGCAATCCTAAATTCAACAAGCAAAATAATATGACCAACAATTAACCAAGCAAGGCATGTAGCTAACTAGGAAGAACATGGCACTAATTATAGAAAATGCAAACTCACATAGTCATCAATATTGACACCACTTGGAGGTGAATTTGTCACTTGCTCAATACAAGCAGACCATTGGCTAGAAGCTGCCTTGATCACATCATGCCGGCCTTGTTGAGGTCTCATTGTTCTTGTTGACTTAGGGGAACGATCTGCTGGTATTTATCTTTGATTCTTTGCCAATACTTCATTCATTTTTTGATCATTCCCGTTCACTGTATCTATTGAGACTGATTCCCATGCCTTCACAAGTGCAATGTCAGCCGCGCCAACTTCAAATGTTTCCTCTTACATCTCCTCTAACTCGTCCTCGGATTCTTGTTCAAACCAGATAGTGGCTTGCTCCCTGTATCCATAGAGGTTTCGTATAACAAATCACTGTAGGAAGTAGGCACAAAGTTCAAATCGAAGCACAATTCGATAAAAGTGAAAATTCTAATGAGTACACTTTTAGGGCAAAATCGACCAAATTGGGCGGTGACTACGTACCTTTGGTTGGAGGTCTCGACGCATAGTGCCATCGCCGGAGTAGGGTCTTCCGTCGGTTTTTTGTCATGCACCGGCGGCTTGGACTTAGTTGCTGGTTCCTTTGGTCGCGTGTGCGGCGACGACAGAGGAGTGAGTGCGGATCCTTCCGCGGTGCTGAGGTCTGAGGGGGCCATGGTGTTGGGGCCGAACTGTGCCACGGGGTTGACGCTAGAGTCGTTGTTCACGACACGACTGCCCAACCACTTCTGTTTAGGCTCGACGGACCCTGTATCTACAATAGGCGCACCATTCACCGTAGGCACGGATGGGGGTCCGCAAGCACGGGAACGACCACCAGCAGTAGCTGCTGGTCCATGGTGCCACGAGCGAGGGGAGGGAACGGTGGCCGGCGCGGGGGTGAGGACATCGCCAGTGGCGGCGGTGCGTGGGCGGGAATAGGAGTCGGTGAAAATTCCCTCTCGCCAATATCTACCGGACGATGTGGGAAACCGGAAATCCAGCCCTAGAACCACGTATATCCGGGTTGTGAAGGGCTTATGCGGTTTCCTGCAAAGGATCGGTGGATTTTGCGGTATCGGCGCATGCCACTTTTTCGTGGCCGAACCGCAAAATGTCGGTTATCTTGCGGGTTGGGATCTGCTAGAAGTGCTGGAAAAAACAAGAGATTTTTGTACAGTATGGTGAATTTCTTAATATACATTCTATTAAATCAATCTCTATCTTTCCCATGAGGCATCCAGACGTTTCGTTTCATCCGTCATACATGTGGTTCTGTTTCGCTCTCTGCGCCTGGACATTATACGTCCATGCAAATTGTGATTCCCATGGCATGAGTAGCACCAAACGCCTGCTGACAGTTACAAGGAATCGACAGTTTTTTCCTAAACAAAAATCAGTAGTTCATGACAGTGATGTGCATTGACATCTGCTAGCTAGTGCCCTACCTTTTCTCCTTCCTTGTAAAGATTAATTAAGTTGCTGGACACTTTTACCTGAAACATGAAAAGATTTGACCAAACTTTATGTCATTCTTGTCCCATAGATCAGATCATCCTCCTGTCCCGTGTGATTGTACTGGGCAGCGCACTTGAGATTTCAGTAAAATACAGTATTCTTCCACCGAGATCCAGTCATCTTCTGGTGCTGCACAAATATTAATTCGATCACAGATCATCAAGTCTCAACTCAGCTTATTTTAATGCAAAGCAAGCTGTCTCATGTGCCTGCAAAGAATATGAACGGATCACAAAAGGTTGTCCAGTCACTCGTGACAGAGAGATACTAAGCATGGATGGACATGGCAATAGCCACTGAACCTACCTACCTAATTAGCCGACCATGCCATTGCTATTGCTGTCCCATTAGATTCTCATCAACATCTGGTCATCGCTAAGTGACAGCATCCTGACCTAACAAACACTGTTGCTTCCTACCAATACAAGGCAGTCCTATCATAAGCTAGCCTATATACTTATTGTGTTAACTTATTTTTGACCAAAATAACGTATCTCCTAGCAGGTTGGTTAACCTTGATTTGGGTGATGTGATGATCACATAATGGTACTATACTTAAAGTTTCTGAAATTCCAGCCTATGTTTGGCAATGGCCTTTTAATAGCTTATACTCATGTTTATTAGTTATTGCGTTAAAACTGCCTAAAAATCAAAATAAGTACTTGCTTTCTCCAGTGATGTTGAAGAGATTGGTTCATGTGAACTGTCCTTATTCACTGAAGAAAGTGATGAGTAAGCTCTAGATTAAAGGAATGCTTATGCTCTCTCCCCATGATCTTTTATTCCACGCCACAAGAAGGTAAGGTGTTTTCTTTGGGAAGTGCTTCCGTGAAACAAGTTTGAAAGTTAGTGAGAGAGAGTGATATTTTTTTACTTGAGAAATTGGCAATGAATTAAGCGTGCTGGAGAGGAGTCATCTCAGGCTCTCAGCTGTTGTCTCAACTGGATCCATGCCACCTTTTTTTCTTGCTGTCTGTACTCTGTCTGCTACGATAATCCAAATGTAGGTTTAGCGTCGTTTGCATTTTTGTTTTGTTTTTGAGGTTAATTAATTTTGTACGGTCCATGCTGCTTTGCTGGCTCTAGATTTCTCAAGATGTTCCTGACTTGCAATCTGTCTCTGTCTTGGTGGAAACGCCTTTTGATTTCCTTTGCTGACAAATGGGTTGAAGAATGGGGCATCCTCCCTAGCTGGATGTCACTTTATAATGTTGACAATCCAAATGTTTTTGTCCCGCAGTCTAACTTTATTCTTTCTCTCTTTCTTGGATAGGTATGATAATGCTATAAACATTTTGCTTACTGCTGTTTGTAACATGAGTAGTGGTGTTGGAAGTTGTCTCTGTGAAACCAATCTTCAGAGATTCTTCTGAAAACTTACTAACAGCCTGTAATGAAACATACAAGAATCTCGCAAGAAAATGGCAACACCATTCTCGGTAAATTTCCACAAATCTGGTCAGTTAGTGATCTCCTCCTTTATTTCAGTTAGCGATGTTCTGCATACTTCATTTCTCTCTCTGTTTTCCTGGTTATATAATATGCTGAACAGTTTTTTCTTAGATACTACAGATGCAAAGGTAAACTCTAGAAGCTTGATTGCTGTACGATTTATTACTAAGAATAATCTATTTAAAGTAGTACGTATATGTATATGAACGGAACACATATGCAAAATCGAATGTAGTGTCCGATTGCATCTTATCCAATTTGTTTCTTCTCTTCTCCTATCCCCCCATCCCCCTATCTCTTTTGGGCCGACTTGCAAGCCCAGGCAGCTAAGATATATGCACAGTGACCATGTCAGTGGTTACTAGTAGGTCGAGTGATACATCTGAGACATGTTTAGATCTCGAAATTACAAATATATACACACTTACACAATTCTACACCCAATTAAAGCTGCGAGTCAGTTTATTTTGCAACTCTATCTAGGTTTCATGATATGCAATTGCACATCTCTGCACATAATATTTCTGTGCAACTCTGGCCTTCAATATCTGACCGTCATATAGAAAATCCATATTATCGATTATGATTAGTGGTATCCTTTTAATGCATATATATTTTGTAGCACTAGAGAGTGATTGGGAATCTTAGAGGGTAGACGCCAAACCTCTGTTGTCGAATCTTCAGGCATCTCAGAATTTAAACAGCATTTGAGCATAAAAAAAGAAGAGGTTCAGTCATTAAAGTGCTCATCAGAGTAACACCACAGATTCCAAATAAGTAACTCACATCGCAGAGAGAAAAAAGACCTTGACTACTTCTAAGGTAGATAGGATAATTCAAGATGGCACATGAACAGTTTTGTACTTGTTTTCCTGCCCTGTATTTTAGCTTTTTTGTTCTCCACGGAGTCGGAGTTGTCGGCAGAAACAGTCTCCTCGACGACAACCTTGGGTGATGTAAAATTGAAGCTATCAACCGACAGGCTGTAAAATTGTACTCCGGATTGGCATCCCCGGCGCACTTCCCATCTGGCAGGACGTAGCAGATATCCATTGCAGTGAGATCACGTCTTATAATCGCTAGTCTCTCCGTCTCCGGTGGAGGCCTGTCGCGATGATCCTTGGTATGCGGCTCTTGTCATACTCAGATGTCCGCAGGGTCTTCACACGAGGAGCCGATCCTTTTACTGCACATCCATGGGTCACCGGCCGGTTAGCTTCTCACGAATCGTCTCGAATTCACCTTTTGTCGCACTACAAGGTTTATGTTTGTAACACTCGGAACAGACGTCTAATTACCAAACATAGCCATTCATACAAAAACAAATTTTTAAAAAGAATAGATGTCTTAGATTAGTCAAAATTTAGACGCATCTAGACACTATTTACTACTATATATATTCATCCACAAACCTACGACATCTATTTCGAGACGAATGGTTGTTCGTTTGAGCTGCTGATTACTCGAAGGGCCTTAGGCCGGACTTCATTTTCCTATTCTGCATGACAGGTTGATTTATCTTAATGTGTTCTAAGTGGCTTAGTTTAAGCAGAGATGTTGTCCTGCAGAACATCTTTTGAAGAACACACTTATATGAGTCTGATTGTTAAACGTCGCAGTCTATGAGAGTTGGGTGCTCTTTAATGAACTCATGAAAGGCTATGGAGTATGACGCATAAGAGGGGAAGTCCCACGGCAGCCCAGTATTGGTCAAAGCTTTGTGTCAAGCTAGAATGCAGTAAACTTGTGTAGCATGGAGTTCTAGATGGAAGTTTAACTTAACAGTCTCCACTAGTACTAATATATAAACAATGTTTTGGAACCATAGGCAAATTTATGTGTGCCTCTGGGATCTGGTGAGAATTGTTGGAATTTTGTGCCTAATAAAGGCCCAGCTCATTTATACTATTCAACAATTCCTGAAATCCTAAAGGTCCACTTGGCTCATTCATGCAAGGCAAAGAGATGGGACAAGAGTTTAGTCTCATATTGCTAGTTGAGTGGAAGTTGGACCAGCTTATAAGGAGAGCTCTTCCACCAATTGTACGAGCTTGAGAAGAGAAGACATATACACGCGCGCTCCTCCTCCTCCGCCGCCCGCCTCGCCATGCCTCGTCACGACGCGCGCGCCGCGGGTTGCGGGTTGCGGAAATGCCTCGAGCCGAGAGCTTCTCTTTCTTTTTGCCACACATAAATGGATAATAATTTGAACAGTCAATGTGGGTGTATTTTTAATACGAACTCAGTGGAAATTTAATCCGATTTAATACGAACTCAGTGGAGATTTAATTCGAGCTTACTGGAGGCTGTTCGGCTTCAGTCGATGCCTGTTCGTTTCCTCTCCCGACGCCGACTGTTCGCCTGCCTACCCGTGCCTATAAGAGTGAGAGGTCGCTCCTCTCCTCAGACACTAACACACACACCTTGCGCCTGCGGTTCCAGAGCATTGCGCTGCTTAGATCTTCCTCATCCCGTCTTGCGGCGTGCACCGCGAGCTGGGACAGTAGGCCTCCGAGACCCCGCTGCTTCGAGTCTTGTACGGGAGAAGGGCGATAAGGTTTTTGAGGAGCGCTACCAGCGCGACTACTGGCTTCATCACGGACTCCTTCACGGATAGCGACTACACTGACGTCTTCCCCAACGACGACTTCTTCCCCGACATCAACAACCTTTTCCTCGATAACATTGCTGACGACGGTGCCAACGCTAACGGGAACACCGACGGTTTCTCTACTGTGATGTATATCATCTTCTGGTCCTTTTCTATTATTCTGCCTGTGTTTTATCTATCTTTTATTATGGTTAAATCTCTTGGAAAATTGCTCTATTTCTCAACAGTTTTCTGTTATTACCCCGAACTAGGATGGGTACTTCCGTTCGCTGCACTCGGGAAGCGGCAAAAGTGCTCAGGAAGCTTCTCTCGACCCGTTTCGTTCAACATCGCTCCTACGTTCATTTTGCAAGTCTGATTCTCGCCAGCGCTTCTCAATATTCGGTCGCTTGTTCCAGCTTGTGATTCTAGAACCTAAAAGCTCAAGCGAAAGCTGAAACAAACGGAGCCTTAGAGTTAGGATTAGTTTTTGGTGGGTCAGCGGATCTACGTGTATGGGTTGTAAAACTAGAAAATTCCCCGCGCATTGCTGCGGGAATGTTTGACGAAAAAGTTGATTTAAGAGATGTTGAAAGAAAGTAGCTGTATATGCAATTTTAACTACAACTTGTATAAAAATCTTTATAAGAGTAGACGAATCGTACCTAACTCATTCACGAACATTCGACATGCATATTTTTTTGGAAGAAAATGATAGGATTTCCTTTCGATTTGTTAACCTTCCAGTTGTTACGTATTCTATCCACAGAGGCAAATAGCCGATTGCATGTGTACAATGCATGTCCTTTGAAAGTTGTGAACTTACATGTCCACTACACTTCCAAACCAAATGCTCCAAAGTAAACTGGCATTATGTATGTTATGAGTTGAAGGTAATATTTGCAGTGAGACAATGATATGAATAAATAATAGGATTCTGCATAAATAAGAGTCAATGTTTATTTTTTAGTTCCATTAAATTATTATTGCATAATGAATGAACGGGAAGTGAATTCTTATTGCTAATTCTAGTAAAATTAATTGACCATTAGTGTAAAAAACCAATTCGTCACAATCCTGAACCTTCAAGCTGCAACAAACCCTACATAGAGTAGTTTTTATTTTCAGATCCATGGAATTTACATTTCACAAGGAATGAATGGTGAGAGAATTCGTACATAGGCTGCTAGCAAAGTTAATCGACCTTTAACTGATACCCCACAATCTTGAATCATCAACCTGCAAAGATACCTTGCACAAATAAGAGTTGATGTTTATTTTTCAGATCCATGAAAATAATTATTGCAAGATGAATGAATGGGAAGTGAATTCTTATAGCCAATTCTAGTAAAATTAATTGACCATTAGTCTAAGAACCAATACCTCACAACCTTGAAACCTCAAGCTGCAAGAAACCTTGCACAAATGAGAATTATTGATGTTTATTTTTCAGATCCATGAAATTAATATTGCATAACCGCTGCTAGTAAAGTTAATTGACAATTAGTCTAAGAACCAATACCTCACAATCTTGAATCTTCAAGATGCAAGAAACGGACTGACCAAGACCTATCGCCTTCTCACAATATGTTAGTGTTCACCACAATATAAAATAGCATTACTCTTTGAGCTTTCTTAGACCTGAAGACGAATAACAGGTCCTTGGCAAACTGATAAACATAGTGAATGTGCATCTAGTAAGCTCTACCTATTAGCTAATATTTTCAAGCTTTCCACCAGATCTGCCACAACAATAATACTGTTTATAGTTCTATACCATGATGTTTTTTTTGAAAAGGCTAATGGTAGACAAAACAAAAATGAGGAAGATCTAGAAAGGAAAAATTAAGGCCAAGGTGACACTTACAGGCAATTGACTTGTGAACAGCTCTGTCTCCCTGCTCAGGAAGGGAGGGTATGGGACATTAGCTTTAGAATCTGATTTAGAAAATTTAACCTTGATCTAGCACGTTCCAGGGAGAGGAGGCGGCGTTGACCACAAAGATGAGTACGAAGCATGACCATGATAATGACAAAGGTGTGTATTAGTTGAACAGAAGCTGACCAACGGCTACACATCCTGCAATCTAACCAACACAAAACATCAATTTCAGACAATCAAAGCATAAGAAAATAGATGAACCGAAGTTTTAACCAAAAGAGGCAGCTATGAGCTCACTCTGTACACGGGGTATTGGTTTGGAACTCCTCCCGTGGGTGCTTCAGGAAATCTAGACGGGCACAGGGGCTTGCCTGCTCTTATTGTTTCTCGGTGGAGAAGAGAAACAATATCAGGCTGCTTGCTCTTATTGCACATGGGCCGAAGAATGGGCTCCTTTTACATATTGCACGAACCAACCTGGAACAGAACCGGATTTCTCAAAAAAAGAAGCGGAAAAAAAAAGGGACAGAAGTTGCTGACATGGCATGTAGCTGAGGTGGATAGGCTGCATGTTAAGAGAAATAGGTAGTGGGGATGATATTTAGTTATTATAGATAGCACGGTTGTCCATTATCAAATTAATTTCCTACAAATGTGAAATTTCCTAAATTTCCTATAGGCCCAAACCAATTTCATGCGAAAGTCCATTCCAATCTTCTCTTATTACGGAACACAGCAGCCCATATAGAGCCCACGTCGCCTCCCTCTTCTCTCCCCGTTTCAATTGGCCTCCTCCTCGCAAACCCCTAAACCCCCAAAATGGCGGCGCCGCCAGCCTCCTCCGCCCTCCGCCGCCTCCTCCTCCTCCCGCACCTCCGCCGCCACCGCCTCCTCTCCACCGCCACCGCCACCTCCCCGCCTCCATCCGCCGCGGCGGCCCCGACCACGGAGTCGGTCCTCTACTCGCTCCACAGCCTCTCCAAGGACCCGTCCCTGGCGCTCGCCTTCTTCCGCCGCTCCGCCGACTCGGGCCAACCGCTCGGCTCCGCGGCCTACAACCTCATGCTCCGCACCCTCGCCTCCAGCCCCGCCGCCGCGCAGGCCCACTTCTGGCCCTTCCTCCGCGACATGGAGGCCGCCGGCCACTCCGTCGACCAGGGCACCTACCTCGCCGCCCTCGCCTCCTTCAAGAAGGCCAGCCTCACCGCCGACTACGCCACGCTCACTGCGCGCCTCGCCAAGGACAGGGACGACGCCAAGGCCGACGGCAACCCCGTCTCCGCCGCCGCCGACGCCGTCCGCGGGCTGGACGAGGACGGGGTGTCGGACGAAGACCTCGACAAGAGGCTGGAGGGCGTCGCCGAGCTGCTGCTGCCGCTCACGGAGACCGCCGTCACCAAGGTGCTCCGGGAGGTGCGGGACTGCCCGGTCAAGGCCCTGGCGTTCTTCAGGTGGGCCGGGCGGCAAGAGGGGTACGCTCACACCTCTGTCGCGTACAACGCCATGGCGAGGGGGCTCGGCCGGGAGGAGTCGATGCGGGAGTTCGGGGAGCTGCTCCACGAGATGAAGGCCGGCGGGGTGCACCTGGACATCGACACCTACGTCAAGCTGTCCCGCCAGTTCCAGAAGCGCCACATGATGGCCGAGGCCGTGGACCTCTACGAGCACATGATGGACAGCCCCTACAAGCCGTCGCAGCAGGACGGGCCGCTGCTCCTCAGGCGCATCGCGCTGAGGCCCTCGCCTGATCTCGACCTGGTCTATCGTGTAGCAAGGAAGTACGAGGCCGTGTACGAGTTCAAGACCAAGGACGTGTTTGACGGGATCCACAGGGCTCTTACGAGTAACGGCAGGTTCGATGAGGCCGCGGAGGTCATATATGATATGAGAGGCGCCGGCCACCAGCCGGACAACATTACGTATAGCCAGCTGGTGTTTGGGCTATGCAAGGCCGGCAAGTGCGACGAGGCTCGCAAGGTGTTTGATGAAATGGAGGCTGAAGGATGCACGCCTGATCTCAAGACTTGGACCATGTTGATCCAGGGGCACTGCACGGCTGGGGAGGTGGACAAGGCTCTGCAGTACCTGACAGAGATGATCGAGAAGAACTTGGATGCGGATGCTGATTTGCTGGATGTGATGGTCAAAGGCCTGTGTAGCCAAGACAAGGTTGATGCGGCTTACACCCTGTTTGTTGAGATGGTGGACAGGGCCCAGTTGAGCCCTTTTCAGAACACTTACAAGCATATCATAAGCGAGTTGCTCAGGGTGAAGAAACTTGAGGAGGCACTGGAACTTCTTAAATCAATGAAAGCCCGCAAGCTTCCGCCCTTTTCAGACCCCTTTCCTCCTAAAATTGCCGAGTATGGGACGACTGAAGATGCTAGGGACTTTCTCAAGGCCTTGAAGGGGTCAGTGAATACCTATCCTGCATACACTGTCTATCTGCTCATGTTCAACTCATTCTTTGCAGAGGGGAGATATTCAGAAGCTCAGGATTTACTGTACAAATGCCCTTTCCATATCCGCAAGCATCATGAAATCACCAAGTTGTTTGAATCAGTAAAAGGCAAGATTGCTTCTTAACTGAAGCATGGAAAAGGTTGGCGAGATAAACGTGAGGACCAGCTTTTGCACGCCAGCTAGCTGCTATTTAGTAATCGTGGTCATGAGTTGCTACATGGTATTAAGTGTAACGCGGATATTTATCGAGTTATGTTTTATCTCCTTTGTTTTTCTCTTAGTTTTCCTAGTACTTCTGTAGCTACGCAGATCCATTTCCTTTGAAATAGAATCCAAATTAAACCACCTACTTGAACATTGTGCAATGATTTTTTTATACCACTCGTTCTCAGTTTCAACCTTATCTTCCTTTTTTGTTGATCACAAAGGATTGAGCTACATCACCACATATCTAGTGCTTAGAATGATGATATATGTTCCTGTAGAGATCAATGTTGATGCACATTAGCAGGAAATTGATATGACCAGGTCAAGACTCTTTAATGGCTTAATCAATTGTTTGTTTTAGTAAGGACTTACTACCGACATGAGCTTTTGTTTACTTCAGTGTGCTTGTCAAATTTATTTCATCCACAAACTTTTCTCTATGCTATAAGCTGCTGTAGTCTAGTACTAGATAGAATTACAGTGACACTTGGTTTTTTTTTATTTCTGATATTGTTGACTGGCACCTTAATGGTCCGTAGTTTTATTAGTTTAACCTCTTAAATTCATTCTTTTCTTGTTGATCACAAACCATGGAGCTGCAGCACCACATCTCTGGTGCTTAGAATGACGATATATATTCCTATAGCTGTCAATTTTTTATATAAATTAGCAGGAAACTGATATGAACAGGTCTAGACTCTAATACTTTAATTAGTTGTTGCTTTTAGTTAGAAATCATAAATCACATGAGCCTTTTTTTTAACTGAAGCGTGCTTGTATAATTTATTTATCAGCACAATTTTTTCCTTGTGCTATAAGCTGCTATAATCTAGTACTAGAGCAGAATTAAAATGACGATGTTCAAATATTGTTGGTCAGATATCGTTGATTACTTGATTGGCACATTAATCCTTGTATTATAGGGGAAGTTTTTCTGAACAATTGTCCGTCATGGGAGTACATAGAAAAACCAGTATATCACAGAATGTGTATGCTTTTCACGTAGCAATATAATATTTCAAACAGAAAGAAGTTGAACAGAATCATTGCAATAACCTTTTGATATTCATATAGAAGAATACCATACAACAATGGTGCAAATAACAGTACACCATATTTACATCACTCTTATTTCATACCGCAATTAAGAAGACCATAGTAACACAACTTAGGGATATCCAGATCTCCTCCAAGGAGCACCTCTTATTTGAAGCCTCAAAGCATGAGCAGATAATACCATGACTAAGGAGCCCTGGTGCTCTTAAGAAGCAGGATACATGGTTGTGCTCTTCTGGTGCCCCCAAGACGTGCTTATGCTTGATGAAGTCAGAAGCCACCGTATCCACATCCTGATTTACATCATCTTTCTTGATAACACTGGCATGGTTGTCCTGAAACCTAACTTGCTTTTGGCGGGGTTGGGATTGGGTTGTTCCTACTGCTGCTTCTTTCTTCAGGATACTTGTATGGTTGGCGTGAAATTTGGCATGGTTTTGGTGGGCTTGGAGATAGAGCAGACGAGTGTGAGACATTGGTCCATGGCTCCTTGCTCTTGAAGGTATGAGGAAATGCTGAAAGGGTAGGGAATTGGGTTGCAGCTATATTTTATCTCTTGTATTTCTCCCTTGAAAGGTATGAGGATAACGCAGATATGTTGCTGAGTTATCTTTTATCTCCCTTGTATTTCTCTTGAGTTTTCTAGTACTTTTGCAGCTATGCAGATACTAAACCACCTACTTTAATAGTTGTGCAATAGAAATTGTTTTATTGTACTTATTCTCAGTTTCAACCTTATCTTCCTTTTGTGTTGATCACAATGCATGGAGCTACAGCACCACATATCTAGAGCTTAGAATGATGATATATGTTCCTATAGAGATCAGTGTTGATGCAAATTAGCAGGAAACTGATATGAGCAGATCAAGACTCTTTACTTGTTTATTAATTGTTGCTTTTAGTCAGGACTTGCAACCAATATAAGCTTTTGTTTACTGCAGTGTGCTCGTCAAATGTATTTTATCAATACAATTAGTGGTTGCTTTTTGTCAGGACTTGCTACCGACATGAGCTTTTGTTTACTGCAGTGTGCTTGTCAAAATAATTTATATGCACAATTGATGGTTCTTTTTTGTCAGGACTTACTGTGGACATGAGATTTTGTTAGTAATCTTGGTCATGGGTTGCTACATGGTATTAATCATAATGCAGATATTTTCTTGAGTTATCTTATCTCATTTATTTTTCTCTTCAGTATTTGTAGTACTTTTGCAGCTATGCAGATCTATCTCTTCCGAGGCACTAGAACTTCTTAAATTGATAAAAGCCCGGAAGCTTCCACCTTTTGCAGACCCCATCCCTCCTAAAATTGGCGAGTATGGGACGCTTGAAGATGCTAGGGACTATCTCAAGGCCCTGAGAGGGTCAGTGAATACCTGTCCGGCATACACTGTCTATCTACTTGTGTTCAAGTCATTCTTTGGGAGGGAAGATATTCTGAGGCTGAGGATTTACTGTACAAATGCCCTTTCCATATCCGCCAGCATCATGAAATCACCAAGCTGTTTGAATTAATAAAAGACAATACTACTTCTTAACTGAAGCATGGCAAAGGTTGGTGAGATTATGGTGAACACCAGCTTTTGCACACTAGCTAGCTGCTATTTAGTAATCGTGGTCATGAGTTGCTACATCGTATTAATTGTAACGCGGATATTTTAGTGAGTCATCTTTAATCTCCTTTGTTTCTCTCTTCAGTTTTCCTAGTACTTTTGCAGCTATGAGATCCATTTCCTTTGAAAGACAATCCAAGTTAAACCTGCTGAGCACAAATTTGAACAATATTGCAATGTTTTTTTTATAGTACTCATTCTGAGTTTCAACCTTTTCTTCTTGTTTTTGTGTTGATCACAAACTATGGAGCTACAGCAGCTCATCTCAGGTTCTTAGAATGATGATATATGCTCTTATGGCGATCAATGTTGATACAAATTGAAATTAACAGGAAACTGAATGAGCAAGTCAAGACTCTTTAATATCTTATTTAATTCTTGCTTTTAGTCAGAAGTCACAGCCGATATGGGCCTTTGTTTACTGAGCATGTTTGTGAAATTAGCAGCACAAAATTTTCACTATGTTATAAGATGCTATAGTGTATAATTAAAATAACACTTTGTTGATATTTTTTAGGTGAGATATTGTTGATTACTCAATTGGCATAGTAATTCTCGAATAACACGGAAGTTTGTGAACAATTTTCTATCATGAGATTACATAGGTTTATTAGTTTGCCCCCCTCCTTAAATTTATGGTTAATAGAAAGACCAATATAGCACAGAATGTGTATGCTTTCACATAGTAATATAGTATTTCAAACAGAAAGAAGTTGTACAGAATCATTGTAAAACCTGATATTCATATAGAAGAATACCATACATCGGTGGTGCAAATAACAGTACAACATATTTACATCACTCTTATTTCATATCGCAAATAAGAAGACCATAGTAACACAACTTAGGGATATCCAGATCCCCTACAAGCAGCACCGCTTATTTGAAGTCTCATACTTGACAAAGCATGAGCAGATAATACCATGACAAAGGAGCCCTGGTGCTCTTAAGAAGCAGGATACATGGTTGTGCTCTTCTGGAGCCCCCAAGACATGTGCTTACGCTTGATGAAGTCAGAAGCCACCGTATCCACATCCTGATTCCCATCATCTTTCTTGATAACACTGGCATGGTTATCCTGAAACTTAACTTGCTTTTGGCGGGGTTGGGTTGTTCCCACTGCTGCTTCTTTCTTCAGAATACTGGTATGGTTGTCCTGAAATTTGGCATGGTTTTGGTGGGCTTGGAGATAGAGCAGACGAGTGTGAGACATTGTTCCGTAGCTCCTTGCTTGAGGGTACGAGGAAATGCTGAAAGGGTAGGAGTTGGGTTGCAGCTGTGGTGTTGTCTTCTCCTCTTTTATAGGCCAATAAGGATGCTTATTGTGAAACGGCAAGTGGGCATCATATTCTCCACTTTTGACAAATTTCGAGTGAATCTCTCGTATTTTCTTTCTGTCCTTTTTTCGCTTCGTTCAAATATATTAGGCGCTGAATGACTTCAAGCTAGGGTTCTAACTTATCATATATGTAAGGTTAGTTCCTTTTGCAGTTTCTTGTTATCTTCTTTTTAAGTACGAAGCTTTGATTTGTTTTCCCCCTTCTTCTGATAAACATAAGCAATCTTCATTCTTATGCTGGCAGTGCCAGTTATGTTACTTATATATTTTATTCTTTTGGTTAATTGTGAATAACAAGACAAGTCCCAGGCATATTATTTAGCTTTTGTTACTGGGGTAATTGCACCGTAGTTAACTTAATTTCATCCTGATGCACAGGAGCTCTGATAGTTGTGCCACAGTATTTTCAATATAATACAGTCCATGCATCCATGAAACCACTGGAAGTATTAACTTGTTTTTCTTTTTTTTGAAAAAGTGTAACAGAATTGCCATTGAACCACTGGAAGTAATAACTTGTTTCTCTTTTCTCAAGGTGCACAAGAATTTAAAACCATGCTCTGGTGTATAGATGCTTTAACTGTATATTACATTATACGTGTACGATGTTTGCTTGCAGCGAAGAGCTATCATCATTGCCCTCTTTTCCTTTGCATATGATTCTAAACCTATCATCTTTCTATTTCTCGAAAAGAACTGGATGCTTTTCCTGTTTCTTTCTCAGTCTACTTTTTCACGAGGCTCTGAATAATAATATCCTGTAGCCACAGAGCGACCCTAACCGCTGCTTCCGTTTATCATCTGCAGAGCTGCTTGCTTCATGAGACGGATCTGTTGCACAATTGGAGGGAAAAGTACGCTGAAGACTCTGCCAGGTGGCAGGGTATAATCAAATGTGGTGGCGTTCTGCGGGTCATGCCAGGCACTGATTTCCTGACGGAGTTTGGCGCGATAGAGATTGGTAACGGAAAGCTGTCATGTCTGGAGATATGCTTCTTGGAAGATGCTTAATTCATCCTATGCCCCAGCAGCACTATCTGCGGAATGTCTATCACATGGGCATCTTAATACTTTTATATATCCTTTATACTATCGAAAATGTACCTGTTAATATTCTAAAAATAAGGAGCGCCTGTCTGAATTGCTAGCTTCAGTTAAGAAGAGTTGAGAACTCTGCTGGTAGTATTCTCATCTTTCTGGAATTTCAGAACCATATGATAGTGCACAGCTGATTATGTGTTTTATCAGTTTTGCTAAATGAAAGTTGCTAGTTTTTCTTTTGTTCTCGAGGGAATGCATTATTATGTGACAATCTGATTTGTATGGAGACGTGTGCCCCCTATGATTGGATATTGATATAAAATGCACCAGTTGTTTTACAAAATTTTACAGTGAAAATTTTGCTCTCTTTTTGCAGATCGCTTGAAATCATTTTGTTTTTTGACCAAACCCTGGAAGATGTATACAACACTCTGTACTGTAATCAATCATCTTTCAGTCCGTCATCGATCATACATACAGAGGACATGGAAACCAAGTGGCACCACCATGAGCACGCTATGTGTCTCGCTCGACGACAAGCCTTAGCAGCGGCGGGCAGGATGGAAGAGAAATGAACCAACGGTCAAAACAACCAGATATCTCTTCTATGTAAAACATCTCATCAACACACTGAAATATGCCAGCGATTCACTCCACATCTCCAGGTAATAAAATCCAGCTTATACATAAAAAGGCATAATTCCAGCCATGGGAAAACTTACATAATAATTTTGATGCCTAAAATTATCTGACATAAGTTGACTTATTATAGAAGCAATCTTTTTTTTGAGGGAAACAGTATATATATTAAGCAAGCAAGCCGTCTCGTTAAAAACCTTCCAGTCCCCCTTAGGTACCCTGGTAAGGAAAAGAGTGCGTCTGAAACTTGCTGCCCCGATTAATGTACTGTTACATCATTTACCAATGAGTCTAGAAGAAATCTAGGGGGTTCATCGATCCAATTACAAGGTAAGCAATTATCAAAGCAAAACTCTAGCTAGCTCATAGGCAACTTTATTTGCTTCCCTCGAACAATGATTGAATAAGACCTTGCCTATAGTAGCAACCGAGTCCATACAGTCCGCAAATATTACAGAAGCAATCTAATTATACATAATTATGAAATCAACATAGTACTCATCTAACGTGGTAGGCTAGCAGATGACATGAAGTCTCCCTCAAAGCTTCCTTCTGACCGCACGCCGACTCTGCCGCCCAATTCCGCTGCAGAAGATTGGCGAGCAGCTCTAGCTCTTCTCCGAGGTTGCATCCGCTCTTCATTTCTTGGATCTGCTTGGCATGAATTCACCCGTTCTGTAACCAGAGTCTGCAGTTCTGTCTCAACATGTTTCATGGTGGGCCTTTCTTCACCATGTAGCCTTAAGCACACCTCTGCAAGAGACGCGACGCGGTTGATCTCTTCCTCGGTTGCCTCCTCAAGGACCTGAGAATTAACAATACTTGTGATTCTCCCTTCCTTGAACTCCTGGACAAAATAACTTGATAGGTTCTGGACTGTGCCTGATTCACTTGTAAAAATAGGCTTCATCCTGAGAAGTAGCTCCACTAGTACCACACCAAAACTATACACATCGCTCTTCTCGTTTAGCTGCCTGGTGTGGAAATACTCCGGATCTAAGTACCCAAATGTACCTTGCACATTCGTAACAATGTGTGTTTGATCAATTGGAACCAATCTAGAAGCACCAAAGTCTGAAACTTTAGCTGTGTAATTTTCATCCAAAAGTATATTTGGGGACTTCACGTCGCGATGGAAAATTGATATTGAAGCTGAAGAGTGGAGATAAGATAAAGCTCCTGCTGTTTCCATGGAAATCCTCAAGTAATCACCCCAAGACAAAGAAAAACCATTACTTGTATCAGCATGAAGAATTTCAGACAGTGAGCCACTGGATACATAATCATACACCAGCAATGGAACCTCCGCTTCAAGACAACATCCAAAGAGGTTCACGATTGTGATTTATCTGAGTAAGGACTGCAACCTCATTGATGAATTGGCTGATCTCAGAGTCCTCAATGACCTTAGACTTTTTTATTGCTGCGACACGTTGATCAGATAATATGCCTTTGTAAACCATGCCATGCCCACCACGGCCGATTATAAGGGTAAGATCAAAGTTGTTTGTTGCTATTTCTAGCTCTTCTAGCGAGAAAATCTTTGTTTTGTTATTTCCGGTAGTTCCATCAGATGATATTAACGTTTCCAGAAGAAGACCTTGGTTTTTCCGGAAATATTCCTTTCGTAGCTGATTTTGAACATTTGTTTTCCTTCTACTAATGAGAAATATTGTACTAAAGCTCAGAAGTAGAATGCAGAAGCCACAAGACAACCCAATAATAGTACCTGTAGGCATAAGCTCTTTAAGTTTCTCTTCTCCCCTATCTAGCCTATCATATTCAGAAAATAACAACAATCTTTACCTAAAAGCAGTATTTGTTGTTTTGTTATCATACACCGCATTTTTGCTGCATCATATTCAGTCTTGTGGGGACAACTAGTACAATAGAAGCTTCCTTGGGTATTATGGCAGATCCCTTGACAAATGTTTGGTTCACGACATTCATCAACATCTGAAATTAGCAAGATGTAGGTAAGGCATGTCAACAAAATGTATAACATGGAAGAATTTAATATGTCTGATTAAATGAAATATACAATAAATTTTCACCATCTAATAATATGTCCATTTTTTATGTTAAAATGACATGTGCCTAATAGTATATTTGTACAGCTTTTTCTTACTGAACAAGAAATAGGTAGTAGTATCATTCTTTTCGAATGGTACAGTATAAGTATAAGGTAGCTTGTAACTTGGTAGTATCTCAAGCAAAGTTTCAACATTGAGTTATGCATGGCGACAAGGGTGCAACATGCTCAAATATTCACTTACTAACAATATGGGTAATATTTTGAACTAACAACTTTTCTAACAAAGCAAAGCTAAGTTACATCTCACAGTCAGAAATAAATTCATTTAATCTTCCACCAGCCAATCGCATAGTCTAAACAACGGAATTGTGTTATAAAATCTAAAGAAATTATGAAAGTATTTTCCAATACTTTATCCTCAAAATTGTTTCCCAAGACTTACCTACTCTTATTGCTTTAACTTGTCTGGTCAAAACTATCATCAAAATATCACTGGTAAAAGTTCAAACAGTTTGAACACACACACATCCTCGGACAACTTGCTTTTGACCTGATAGGGTAACATCTTGGTTATCCCGTTATGTAATATAAATGAAATGGTATGTATATATGCTTTCCTGATATATTGATTAAAGACAGTTTTTCGTCCTAAATAGCACTTGCTGCTGTTAGCCTTCATACTTCCGGTATTACAAATACTCGAAGAAGAAAAAAGATGAAACTTAATGAGTGACCCAACTGTAAAAATGCGGTTAAAATTTTTCAAGAAGATCTTTTAAAAAGGTCACGCAGTGTTGCGCTCTTCACAAGTTACTACTCAACAGGCAGTATGTCCAGCCTGAACTTTAAGAAGACTTTCTGGAAGACAAAGGCTGCAATTCTATGGAGATATCTTTCTACTTTTTTTATCATACTCCTATGAAAATAAGTTGAAAGATCCATGGATATTATCTGCAATAAAAATAAATAGATTGTCTACCTCTATTTGATTGCCCATAACATGAGTAAAGTTGATAGCGCCCTAAACTTGTAACTAGTAGATATTAATTAAGTGCCCAGGAGTTGCAGATTATAGTTAGCTTAAACTAGAAGCATTAGCAAATTACACGTAAAACAGTGATGCACAATTGTGCATGCATAGTTAGCTAAAATTGGTGACATGTTAGTTGAATATATGCGTTAAATCAATACCAATCATTTATTAGGTGGAAAGCCAATTCAGCCATTTTGGGTCACAGAATAACCAATATCATCGTACATACCAACGTTTCAATGTAACCTCTGAATTTCAGCTATGTTTAAGTGGAACTGACCTATCATGTGTTTCAGTTTGAGAGATCTGTTAATTCATGACAAGTTTAGGGACATGCCATTAAGTTAGGAACTCAGCTCTTCTCTCAATTTCATTACCTCCTTGCAGTTTGTGCAAATTCAAAATACAGCCATAGGTAACGACAGATGGAATGTTGCATATAATTCAATTAGGGAGAATAAACATGATAATAACAGAGGGGATGTAGTACATATAATTCAATTAGGGTGAAGAAGCTATGTAATATGAAAATGTCTGCCATGCAATGGAAACAGGATGTCTTATGAGAGAAAGATTGTGACTGTGTGTAATTACCCTGACAACCACTTAGAATGTATGGATTCCCTTGGAAGCCATCTGAGCATTTGCATTGGTAGCCAACGTAGTCGTCTGCAGTGTTTACTGCTATACACTTGCTGTTCATACTGACACAAGCATATCCAGATTTATTCTGTTGGGCCTCTAGGCAACTTAGATTAGCAGCAACCCACTTCACAGATAGGTCAGAACCAACAAAAAGATTCTGTTCTGGTACAGATAGGTTCAACTTAATGGTCTCTTTGGAAACATCCATGTCGATTACCTGGTAAGAATGTATCTGGAGGACAGCTGATGACGTCGTATTTGTGCAGTTGAGGTGAAACTGTTCTCTCGCAAAGCAACCGTCTTCCAAGCCGAAAGGGAATTGCACAGAGATGTTCCCACACCAACGGGTACAATTAGTTCTGCTCGGAATTGGATTATACCCTGGTTTGATCAGTAAGATGTTAGCATGCAATCATGTATTTTCAAGTTCCAAGGCACAAAATGCACATCAATCGGTTGTGTTTCGGTAGCTTTATCAGGACATCAAGTCACCTTTGTCATTGGAGAACCCATCTAGAATGTAGGGGTTGCCTGCATAGCCGATGTCACAGATGCAGTTGTAGCCATTTCCTGATCTCATGCCACCGTCGATGCGGTTGACATTTCCAATACAATTATCATAGGTACTACTGTCGACACAATCAGCATGCTTGCTCACACATGCATAGGTCGTCCTATTTTGCACGGCGGCAACACAGGTGGGAGAATCAAGCGTGCCGTTGCAAGTGAGGGTGAAATCAGGCCCACGGGAGCACCTAGATCCAATGCCGAAGGGGTAACCGAAGCTGAAATTGCCACAGTTGGTTGGGCACCCATCAAGCGTCTCTTGAGGGTTGTGGTTTGTTACAACTCCAGATGCCAGCTGCGCCACTAGTGAGCCAAGTACCAACAGAGTGATGGCTGCTGCAGCATCGGCATGAATTAAGAGTGATGGTCTGAGCTTCAAAACAAGTACGTGGTGGGAGGGGGATTTAAGAGTATGGTGGTGGATTGTGACGACAAGCAAAGTAGTAGTAGTCATCCACGACTCTTCTGGCTGTCTGTAAGATAAGATGGACATTGGAATGCGGAGCTACTTTTCTCTTGTGATTGTGACGACACCTCCTCTTTCTTCTCCCTATCGTCCGCCTCTTTTTCATGCGGAGGAGACCTGACTAGTCCATAGTTACCATGTTATAAAAAAGACAGGGATCGAAGGGAGTATACATCTCCAGGACGACCGGTATGTTAGAGGGGACACGTTCCCTATGATCCGGGGACGATGACTTCGAAATGGCATGCGGGGTCAAGCAATCGTAGACAGAGGGAAACAAATTTAACTGGGCCAATATTACTCCTATGAGCTTTGTAGGCCCAGAACAAAGACTAATCAGCCAAACTCATTGGCTCGATCCCTTTGAGGCTTTGACGCTGCCGTCCCCAGATAAAACTCCCGTGATTCAACCTCCTCGTTCCTTAGTTTCCGGGGTCGCGTTCCCGCAACCGAATCGCATCGTACCGAGCCTCGTTCCCGACTCCGATTCTGAGACGACGAATCCGAATCGAGGGACGGCCTACCGTTCCCCGTTTCCGGCTACTATGGACTAGTCTCAGCCAACACCTCCTACTAGTGCAGACCATCGAATTCTCTGGTGCACATAAATCCTACTACTACTGCTACTGCTGCTGCTATAGCAAAAAAAATGTGTTAATATAGTAAAACACAAATTCGCCCAAGACATTGGTGTTACTGGAGATTATCGTCGGAAACTTTGTAGCAAAAACTTTATAGTATTGTAGCAAAACACCTAAACGATTGTAGCAAAAACTTTCATCGGTTGTAGCAAATATTTGTTCGTATTATGCAAGTACATAGAAAGGGATGTAGCAAAACATTTCTTACATGTTGCAAATCTATAGAAGCATTGTAGCAAAAACAATTATGCCAAAAAAACACATAGACCATAGTCGTCCGCACATAGCAGAACTCGACGCTGCACGTAGCAGAACTTGGTGGCGGCGGGATCCTGGGCTGGAGATCAAGTGGGCGGAAACCGCCTGGTTTGGCGGAGGTGAGGACCTGGCCCAAAGATGGCTTCCGGTGAGCTTCCTGCACGGGCTGCGGGGGCTGGAGGTGGAGCTAGGCAACCTGCTGCAAGGGTCGCGACGCTCACTGCAGTCCCGACGGCACTTGCTGCAGGCGGCGCGATAGCGCGGGAGAGGGGCGCAGGACGTAGCGGTCCCAGAGGTGGAGCCTTGCAGCTGCTGCAGGGTCCCCGGGGCGGGGCGGGGCGGCGCTCGCTGCAGTCCCGGCAGCGCGGCAACGGGGGAGAGGGGCACGGGACGTAACGGTCCCAGAGGTGGAGCCTTGCAGCTGTTGCAGGGTCCCCGGGGCGCGGCGGCGCTCGCTGCAGTCCCGGCGGCGCGGCAGCACGGGAGAGGGGCGCGGGACGTAACGGTCCCAAAGCTGGAGCTTTGCAGCTGCTGCAGGGTCCCCGGGGCGCGGCGGCGCTCGCTGCAGTCTCGGTGGCGCGGGTGAGACACGTGGGATGCAGTGATACGACTATGCGGTACGAGGTGCTTGCGAGCAACGACCCGGGGGATCGATTCGTTTGATCCCCCGAAGACATTATCATTTTCCTTAAATAAACGGTACATACAATAAGTGTAGTAGAAAAAATGATAAAGAGAATATATTAATATCGTGAAGATACCAATTACACCCAGCCTCTCAATAAGAATGCACACACCCAAGAAAAGAAAGAGAAAGCAGAAAACAAAAACCCAGTTGTGGTGATGAAACACGCACAACAACACTCTTACCATAACTGAAGACAACACCCGTACTACATAACAGATTCTCCAAGAACGAATGCCTCCAAGAAGGAAACAAAGCACAAGTTTTGTCATCGTCTGGTTGAAGATCTTGGTTTTCACCCTGGAGAAAATCCAATTTCACAAAACAATGTCTTGCTAAAGTCCATTGCCAGATACACCCAATAAGATACACCCAATAAAGGGTAGACTTTGGGTTTTCACCCTGGAACACGCGACTCGTTACTCGAGTACCACCAAAAATATAGTCCTCCTGCGTTGCTGTCCCTCTTGCCGAGACCGCTGCTGCAAGTCGCCAAACACCCGAACACACAGAAAGATCCTGTGCAGCATAGATCTCATCGCAACAAAACACCTCTCCTCCATGACTTCAACGCCTCCAATCACAACCACCATGACCTTCTCCACCTCTATCAGTATCCTCGAAATCTTTACTTAGACATGTCCCAAGGTACAAACAAGAAAGCGAACCTTCGAGCCGGACCCTCATGAGCCCTTAATGGTAGTGGCAGAGCTAGAATTGGAGAAATTCCCGGGCCAAAAATCAAGCAAAAAAACTTACTAAATAAACTCTTATAATAGTACAATTTTTTGGCATGGTTGCAAAAATAACATATGATTTCAACTCTATTCTTAACGATCCAACAATGTACATAAGAGATGTAAAAAAGTAGAAATAGCAGTACAGGGATTCGTAAGATTAATATATGATTTGTTGTTTGGGTTGGTGTTAAAATCAATGGACAAAAATCACTTTCTATTAGCAAAACAAGAAATTGGAAACAAACAACTGTTAAACCAAAAAATACCTAGTTGAGGCCTTGAAGGGGAGCCATGGCCGAGCCAAAGATCTCAATATCAGTCAGCAGTAGTTCTGCAGTTCGACTGAGGAGCAAAGGCAGTGAGGGTGAGCAGGCAGTCGGGCAGAGCAGCAGAGTAGCAGAAGTCGAGTCGTGTCGGCCGACGGTTGAATCGATCTAGAGAAACGTGGTGGCAGGCGCAAGCGAAGGAAGCGAGATAGAAGGGGTTAGATCGATTTTTTTCGATCTTCTCTATCGCTGTTTTTTTTACAGGTAAGGCCCAGAAGAGCCTAGAGTCTGCAATAACTCGCGGTGAGTGAAACATTTACAACAAGAGCCTTAGAGAGTAAGGATAAAACAAATAGACCCCTAAAAATTGCGAGAAAAACCCTCACGAGGATCGCAGAAACGCGATCGGATCCAAACTCGCCTCCGCCTGGGACCTCCATGCGCGGCCACCACTGCTACCACCGGGGATGAAACCACTTGGGGGAGCAGCGGCGAAGATCGCCACGCCAAGATCCAATAGACCTCCCACATTGGAGGAAGAAGATGCTTGACCTTCGCAAGCTGAGCACAACAATGTCACCCTTGTGACCGGAAGAAGCAGCGGCTTGCCCCGCCGTTGCCGAGAAGCTGCTGCAGAAGGCGCAGACTCTAGGGGCCCTTGGTGCCACCTCCACGAACCAGAAGCCTCGCTAGCGTCGACCTCTTCTTCCTCGCCACCACGGCCGGCCGAGAAGAAGGACGACGGAGCGGAGCCGCCCAGCAGAAGGAGACGACGCCAGGCACGGCATCTTGAAGGAGCGGTTGAGCAGGGCTCGCTGCCACCCTTCCCCTCGCCTCCACGGCAGGTCAGAAGGAGACCAGCAACACCGCTTGCCCAACTCCACAGAAAGGAGCGCCTGCCGAGTCGTTGCTTCACCTCGCCACCACGGTCGGCCTGAAGCAAACACACATCACCGTCCCACTCCGCCTCAAGAACACCAGGATACAAGGTAGGATTATTTGTGACTATCCTGCTCGCCGACGCCATCACTAGCTCCAGCCATCGAAGCAGAAGGACAGCAGGCCAAGACCCTAATCTCCAGATCTGCCTGCCAAGATCTGGGAGAAAGCAACCACCGGGCAAAAAGCCCACAACTAGCAAACGAGCTAAATCCCTAATCCTAACTACTTCGGCGCCAACTCCCGGCCACCACTCACCGGCTAGTCCGGTGAGGGCGCCAAAGGAGGGGCCCGGCTGCGGGAAGAAGACGACCAAAGGCTGCCTCTAGGTTCGTGCGAAGCGGAGAGGTGGTGTGTGCAACTTTTCCGTCGCTGGTTTCGGTCGTATCTAGTGTCATTGGGCCAGAGAAAATGCAGCAATCATTGGCCGCGGTCCAGTCCGTGTACAAATTTCATACTCTTCTCGTCTTAAAAAGATGTCGCAAATTTGTCTAAACTAAGATAAATCTAGACACTATTTAGTATATAGATACATCGAAACTTTGACAAACTTGTGACATTCTTTTTAGGCCGGAGAGAGTACAAGTCGATAAATACGCTGCGTCCCGGGCCATGGCCCTGATTGCCTGGGGTGTAGCTTTGCCCGGCTTACTGCTTACTGGATGAGGATAAGGGCGCGCACGACTGAATCCTTTTTACATCAATGTTGCCGATTACCTCAGTGATGCCGTCACACAAGAAGAGTTTGGGAGAATCAAGCGTGGCGTTGCAAGTGAGGATGAAATCAGGCCCGCGGGAGCACCTGGATGAAACAGCGGTGAGTGGCGAGCGCACAGTCTGAGGGGAGACCCTTTTCCTTGCTTGCTAGTGCAAATTTGACCCAAGTAAGAAGACATGGCGAAGAACAGGACTCGAGAGGACGTTGATGTCAGTCAATGCCTGGCTTGCCTTGTGGTTGTGCGGATCAACTGCTCCCAAGTCAGTCAATGCCTGGCTTGCCTTGTTGTGCCCCATCAATCAAATGGACACCACTCGTGCTTCGATTGTGTGTTTACAGGATAGCGCACACGTCGACGATAACAGTGTTACTGCAAGGGTGAAACCCGCCGGGTGGGGGGGCTGGGTGGTGGCTGACGTGCATCAACGGCCCCCAGGAAGATGCCGACAAAGTCGCCGTCCTTGCCGAGCTGCGGACCTAGCGTTCCACACGGCCTAGCCCCTGGATGCTCTGTGAGGACTTCAACTTGATCTACAAGGATGAAGATAAAAACAACGGCAACCTAAACAGGAGAATGATGGGGAGGTTCAGGCGATTCCTTAATGTATGTGAACTCAAGGAAGTTTACCTGCATGGGCGCCGCTATACTTGGTCGAATGAGCGTTGGTGATTGCTGACCACAACCCTCTACTTCTCGACTGCACTACGCAAACGGTGGGTAGAAAGCGCTTCCAGTTCGAGCGCTACTGGCTGAAGCTCGACGGCTTCGGCGAGGTGGTCCAGACAGCTTGGGGTGCAATCGACGGGGACCCAGATCCCTTCAGGCGGCTCACGGCCAAGCTGAAACGCATGGCCCGTCAGCTCATGAGTTGGAGTGACAAGAAGGTTGGTTGCATCAAGCTGCAGCTGATGACAACGCGAGAGGTGGTTTTGCAGCTGGACATGGCTAGGGAGTCTAGGCAGCTCTCCTCGGATGAGAGCCGCCTCAAGGCACTCCTCAAGCAAACCTACTTGGGGCTTGCCTCCCTGGAATGCACGATGGTACGACAACGGGCCAAGATCGCTTAGCTGAGTGAGGGTGATGCGAACACATCGTTCTTCCACCAGCATGTGTCCTACCAGAGGCAGAAGAACGTGATCCACGGTTTGCAGGTTGACGGCGCGGTCATTTCGGACCATGCGGCCATGGCGGAGGCCTCCTTTAACCACTTCCAAGGTCTTCTGGGCACCTCGTTGGACCGGGAATACTCTCTCAACCTAGACTTTCTTGGCTTGCCCTCGGAAGACCTGACTGAGCTCGAGGCCCCATTCTCGGAGGAGGAGATCTGGGGGGTGGTGAAGGACCTCCCGCACGGGAAGGCGCTGGGCCCAGATGGATTCATGTCAAAATTCCTACAGAACTGCTGGCCCACGGTGAAGGATGATTTCATGGAAGCATTCGCCAAGCTGTTCACGATGTGTGGGCGCGGTTTTCAGGGCCTTAACCAGGCCGTCCTCATTCTGCTGCCCAAGCGTCCGGATGCGAGTGCGCTAGGGGACCTACCGCCCCATTAGCCTCATCCATATCTTTGCTAAGATGGTGGCGAAGACCTTGGCTAACAGGGTGGCCCCGAGGGTGGCGTCGCTGGTGGATCGCAACCAATGCGCTTTTGTTAGGGAGCGCAACATCCACGACAACTTCATGCTGGTTCAGTAGACGGCGAGGTTCCTTCATCGAGAGAAGGAACCCAGGGTGATGTTGAAGCTGGATATAGCCAAGGCCTTCGACTCGGTCTCTGGGGGTTCCTCTTCCAGGTCCTCCGCAAGGTAGGATTCAGACCGAGGTTCTATGAGCTTATCGCTATTCTGCTTTCGACCAGCAGCACACGGGTGATGCTTAAGGGCGAGCCAGCCCCCCATATGGCATCGGAGGGGCCTCAGGCAAGGAGACCCCCTCTCGCCCACGCTATTCGTCCTCATGATGAATATGTTCAGTAAGGTGTTTGCCAAAGCTTTGGAGTGGGGTGTTCTGAAGCGCCTTGTGCGACGGGAGCTGACGATCTCGGTCTCGCTCTATGCGGATGATGTGGTGATGTTTTGTCACCCGGATGAGGGTGAGCTGCGTACGATCCGGAGTATCCTCGACACCTTTGGTCAAGCCTCCGGTCTGCGCACTAACTTTGCGAAATGCTTAGTTTCCCCGATCGCCTGCTCGGAGGAGGTGGCCAACAAGGCGGCGGCGGTGATGGAGTGCCAGCTGGCACCCTTCCCCGTCAAGTACCTTGGCATACCACTGGCAATTCGTAGGCTGCCGGCTGAAGCATTTCAACCGGTCATCGACCATATTGCGGACAAGCTGCCCACATGGAAGGCCTCCATGATGCCTAAAGCTGGGAGGCTTACCCTGATTCGGGCGGTTCTCGTGGCGATTCCGCTTCACCAGCTGATAGTGCTCCCTGAACAAGAAAGCTCTCAAGCAGGTGAACAAGATCCTGCGCGGGTTTCTCTAGGTGGGCAGGAAAGAGGCCGAGGGTGGGCACTGCCATGTCAACTGGGCAAAGGTGTGCAGGCCCCTCTGTTTTGGGGGGCTAGGGATTCCGGACCTGTCCCGTACGACCACTAGTCTCTGAACCCGATGGATGTGGCGAATGCATACAGACCCCCTATGACCTTGGAGCAGGCTGGATATGCAATTCACCAAGGATGAGCGCGAAATCTTCTTTGCCTCCACCTCAATGGTGGTGGGCGAGGGGAACACCGTGTTGTTCTGGCTGGATAGATGGGTGGATGGGAAGTCGATTGGGTAAATAGCGCCAGACCTCCTAGCGTTGGTCCCACGACGACTCCGGAGAACACGGACAATCCGACAAGCGGTCGTTGACCGTACCTGGATTTCTGATATCTCGGGTGCGATTAACCCCCTTGCGCTCTGGCAGTACGTCCAGCTATGGACCAACTTGTAGAACATGCGGTTGGGGGGGTGATACATTGCAAATGTATCTATAATTTTTTATGTTCCATGCTTGGTTTTATCTACTTTCTTGTGTTTTGTTCCAACTTTGGAGTACTTTTCATATACTTTCTTGGACTTACCTATTAACAAGATGCCACAGTGCCAGTTGCCTGTTTTCTGCTGTTTTTGGTTCTAGAAAGTCAGAAAATCAATATTCTCGGAATTGGACGGGACAAAAGCCAAAGTCAGTTTTTCACCGAAGGGAACACGGAGCCAGAGTACGAGACGTAGAGGGGCCAGGGGGCCTCCACACCACCTGGCCGCGCGGCCAGGCTTGGCCTGCTCCAGGGGGTGGTGTGGCCGCCTAGGGCACCCTCTCGGCCTTTCCTTCTGACTATAAGATGCCTCCGATACAGAAACCCTAAGTACCCGATAAAAATTCCACGGAAGAGTCTATAGCCGCCGCCATCTCCATCCCTAGATCAGGAGGGATTCTGCAGCTCTTCCCGGCACCCTGCCGGAGGGGAGAATTCACCCTGGAGGCCTTCTTCATCAAGATGCAAGCCTTCGGTGTGTTGTGTGAGTAGTTCATCCTTGGACTACGGGTCCATGTAGTAGCTAGATGGCTGGTTCTTCTCCTTTGTGCTATCATGTTTAGATCTTGCGAGCTCCGTTCATGATCAAGATCATCTTATGTAATTCCTACATGTTGTGTTTGCGAGGATCCAATGGATATTGAGATGCTATTTTAGATTGATATTATATCCTTGTTGTTTGCGGTCTTGCATGCTTTCCGTTGTTAGTAGCTATCTTGGCCAAGTAGATGCTAGCAACTCCAAGAGTTAGTATTTATGCTCGATAGTGGGTTCATGCCTCTAGTAATCTGGGAAAGTGACAAAAATCTCTAATGTACTAGATGTGTTGTTGCTACTAGGGAGAAAACAACGGTCTTTTGTTCATGGAACATTAGTACTGTTTACTTTACACACAGTGCTTAAGGCAATAATCTGTTGCTTGCAACTTAATACTGGAGGGGGTTCAGATGATAACCTGAAGGTGGATTATTAGTCATAGATGCAGTTGGGTGGCGGTCTATGTATATTGTTGTATTGCCCAATCAGATTCCAAAGGAGTCAAGATGAGTAGTATATGCTTGTATGCTTTCTCGATGTTTGTCAATTTCCCTGCTGTAATTTGTTTACCCAGCATGTTGTCTATCTTAAGGAGAACCACCACTAGTGAACTATGGACCCCGGTCCTTTCTTTTACCATCAATCTACAATCAACTGTTTACTGTTTTCTGTTTACTTTCTGCAAGCTTTTACTCCTTTCCACTTTGTACGTTTAATCCTTTGTTTTCAGCAAAACCGGTGAGATTAACAACCTGATTGCAATTTGGGGACAGAGTTCTGTGGTTGTGTTGTGCAGGATTCCACGTTGCTACTAGCACCGGTAGTGAGCCCTGCCAAAGCTCAGCTAGCAACACCTTTGAGGTGTTTCCTTGCTCCTACTGGTTCGATAAACCTTGGTTTCTTACTGAGGGAAAACTTACTGTTGTGGTCATCATACCAAGCACTTTTGCTGGCGCCGTTGAAGAAGAAGAAATTCCCAAGTCAACCAAGCGTCAGCAAGACTTTTTCTGGCGCCGTTGCCGGGGAGTCAAGGACATCTTCACAAGGGGAGTACCTCATAGCCAATCTCTTTACTTTGTTGTTTTTGTCTTGCTTAGTTTACTTTTCTTGTTTTGCTTGCTTGTTTATTTTTCAAAAACACAAAAAAATTAGTCCCTACTATAGTTGCTAGTATGTTATTGTCTTGCTTTATCATGCTTTCTATCAATGGCTGGTTTCCTTGAAACTAGATCTTATTGGCAAGATGAGTTCGCGGAACAACAAAAATATTATGAGGAACACCGCTGGTCACAAAAAGGGAAACACTTATGGGAACAAATTGATAAATTGAATACCATTGCTAGAGACGTGTGCTCTACTTATAATGTTACTTTTTGCTTTGATAAATCTTGTTGCTGTAGGAGGTATAAACACCTCCCGTTTCAATGTGAGTATAATGATAATGTTACCATATCTTCTTATGTTAAGGGAAATTATGACTTTTATGATGTGGAACAAATTGAAGAATTTATTGCTTGGAAGGGTGCATTTTGAACTAGCTTATTTGTTTGAAAGTACTGATGATGCACCTTATAAATATGAGGTTTATGATATACTTATATTTTGCTTTGATAATTACAAAGAAGAAAATGGCTATATTCTTGAATATCTTAATAGATACTCTCCACCAGTAGAAGAGACTAATGCCTTGCAAGAGCCTATGAAAGAAGAAATTGCTGAAACTGAAAGCTCATTGGATGAAAAAGAGGAGGAAGAATGGAGCAGCTACCCATGTCTACCTTTCAATAAGAGTAACTCTTTAACTAATACCTTATTTGATTGCCCTCCATGCTTACCAAAGGAGGAAGAGTGTGATATTTATATTGTTGAGTTTATTCATGAGGCTACTGAGAACTATTATGAGAGAGGAAAATATGGTTTTAGAAGTTTTCATGGTACTAAAACACCTCTCTATATGCTGAAAATTTTGAAGTTACTCTTGTTTTATCTTCCTATGCCTGTCACTTTGTTCTTTGTGAATTTATTTTGATACAAGATTCCTATGCATAGGAAGTGGGTTAGACTTAAATGTGTTTTGAATTTGCTTCTTGATGCTCTCTTTTACTTCAATTCATAATTCTTATGTGAGCATCTTCTCAAACTATCATGCCTAACTTAAAGGCGTTAAAGAAAAGTACTATTAGGAGATAACCCAAAAGTTTTAGTTGAGTCTTGGAAGTTATTACTTCAGTAATAACCTCTCCTTATCCTTTTTATTTGCTTTTTGTGCCAAGAGTAACCTCTAATGAGAGAGAGGTAATGGTTGGGAAAGTTGCTGTCGAGAAACAGATTTTTGTGCTTCGCCGTAATTTTTTTTAAAATCCATGTACGTCCTTTTGAGGCGTGAATTTTTGTGCTTATGCCCCAGGTTGTTATCTAACTTTTGTTAGGTCAACACTTTTTGATTTTAGAAACAAAAGGTCTTCGAAAAAATTCGTCTTCACCTGCTGGTCTGTTTTGACAGATTTCTGCCATTATTTGCATTTGCTTCTTGTTGGTTCCTTTTTGAGTTCCTTTGGGGAATTGAGCTTTTTAACGGAAGTGCTACAGTAGCTTGTGTGTTATTGAAAGTTTTATTGGTGTTGAAACTGAACCCAAAGACCTATTATCTTGAGTGCACTAATGTTGCTAATAAAGATTGTGTGAAGTTTTGTATGAAGGAAAAATTTCAGGTGTATGGAAGGAGTGAGTAATGAGATGAAGAATGGACTAAAGCTCAATCTTGGGGATGCCACGTGTGTCACCCCAAGAAATATCCAAGAAGTACAAGCGTCAAAGCTTGGGGATGCCCAAGGCATCCCCTTGTTCATCAATAAAATCTCAGGTTTCTTTCAAACGCTTCATTTTTATTGTTTCATGCACAGTTGTGTTGTTCTTGGAGCGTCTTTTTTTTGTTTTTGTTTTTCGTTTTCTTGGTTTTCTTAGTTTTCTGAATAAGTTGGTTGGACCCCCTGTTTCATACATTGGTTTTCAATTAGTTTGGTTTTGGTTTGGAAAAGAGTAGGAAAGCTCATACTTAAATGGTAAAGAGAGCTTGTTTTTGACTGTGGCCTATGCTTTGTCATGCCATGCTTAGTATTTTTTTGGCTTTATGCTTAGTGTTCTTTGCTGTAGCATGACTTGTTATAAACAATTGAGATTGCTTAATGTGCCTTAGAAGGATCATGCGTTGTTTTAGCATATTAAAGCATAGTATTGTGATATTCTCCTTTGATGCTTTGTTTGGGTTGACTTGGCGCATGCTCACACCATGTTATGACTATCCCAAGTCACTATAGCCTTGATGATCCTTTAGTTTTCGACTTGTAATATTGCTTTGTGCTTTGATCAATGATGTTTTGTCGCTCTGCATGATTATGGCCATTATTGCTCTCTTAGTTTGTCGCTCCCAGTCTTTTGCTAGCCTCCACAATCAAGTGTGATTTCCACTCATGCATCCAACTCCTTACACCAACTTATTCCAAATAGTCCACCATACCTACCTATTAGCAATTGCTATTTCAAGTATGTTCTTGTTTTTATCTACCTTCCAATTAAACTTTGTGTTATGGGAAAACCAGTGACTAAAGCTCTCACAAACTTGATGGCACATTTTATTTTCTTGTAGTTAATAAACTTGAACCATTGTGTCCATCTTTGTTGCGTATATGCTTGCGCTTTATAAGTTGAAGTTAGCAAAACCCTGTTTCATGGGGAACGCTTTCAACATTGCACTTGGTACTTTGTACCTAGTTGATATCATGTTCTTTTGCTTATGGATCCCGACGGTGTGAAATAAAAAAGTGTAACTTGTAAGATCATGGAGTTTGTATGTGTGTTAGAGAAACGCCTGGGCCGCTAGCCTAAGCCATGCCTAATCATGGTAGAAACTTGCAGCAAACCATAGTGAGCACTCTATGAAGCTTTCCTTAATAAAAACTATGCAAATAGCAAATAAAAAGATCGCTGAGATGCTCCCTGTCTGCTTGCCTTGTCATTTTGATTATGGGATAGCTCTTGTATCATGTGCAAGGGGTACCCCGTTGGCGGTTCTTAATGATACATATGTACTTACAATGACAAAAACTTGCTTGTGACTTAAGTTGAGTAGCATGAGGATCGGTCTTCGCAAGTAAGGGGCATGAGATTTCAGCTTATAACTTGTCAAGGATATCCTCTTAGTTGTGTCACTTTAACCTTAATCACTTCAAGATGCCTATGATAGGGGCAATGAGATCTTAAAGCTAACAAGTACCATAATTTTTGGAAGCTCTTTATGAAACTTGAATCTCTAGTTCCTTCCATGAAGGCCTTTCTTTTACTTTTATGTTGAGTCTCCACCTTCTATCTTTATGCACCTATTTTGAGAGCATAGTGGCCATTCTTAGTTCTATGTGCATTGTCCCAAGACTTGTTGATTGATGCATAACTTGATATTGCTTGTCCTTAAACTATTTGTATCTAGTCACTCTTATGAACTTTGAAGGTGTCCTATGCATCTATATTGCTACTCTTTGAGGGACAAGATGAAGGTCACTATGCTATGTTTTCTTTATGTGAAACAAACAAACGTCTTGCAAGCATTGTTATTCATGAATCTTTTGTTTGTGCATTTTCATGTTGCAACATAGTTCCTTTGTCTTATTGCTAGAACTTTATATTTCATGCTATGTTGAAGTACTTTGATCCCAGCTTTCAAGTTTTTCAAATATTTTGATCAAAGTCTCTGATGGTGCATGTCACCTCAAAAATCATTCTTTCTTTTTATCACTTACCTACTCGAGGACTTGCAATGTATCTATAATTTTTGATGTTCCATGCTTGGTTTTATCTACTTTCTTGTGTTTTGTTCCAACTTTGGAGTACTTTTCATATACTTTCTTGGACTAACCTATTAACAAGATGTCACAGTGCCAGTTGCCTGTTTTCTGCTATTTTTGGTTCCAGAAAGTCAGAAAATCAATATTCTTGGAATTGGACTGGCCTGCACTAGGGGGTGGTGTGGCCGCCTAGGGCACCCCCTCGACCTCCCCTTCCGACTATAAGATGCCTCCGATACAGAAACCCTAAGTACCTGATCAAAATTCCGTGAAAGAGTCTATAACCGCTGTCATCTCCATCCCTAGACCGGGAGGGATTCTGCAGCTCTTCCCGGCACCCTGCCGGAGGGGAGAATTCACCCTCGAGGCCTTCTTCATCAAGATGCAAGCCTCCGGTGTGATGTGTGAGTAGTTCATCCTTGGACTACGGGTCCATGTAGTAGCTAGATGGTTGGTTATTCTCCTTTGTGCTATCATGTTTAGATCTTGTGAGCTCCGTTCATGATCATGATCATCTTATGTAATTCCTACATGTTGTGTTTGCGGGGATCCGATGGATATTGAGATGCTATATCAGATTGATATTATATCCTTGTTGGTGATCTTGCATGCTTTCCGTTGTTAGTAGCTATCTTGGCCAAGTAGATGCTAGCAACTCCAAGAGTTAGTATTTATGCTCGATAGTGGGTTCATGCCTCTAGTAATCTGGGGAAGTGACAGAAATCTCTAAGGTACTAGATGTGTTGTTGCTACTAGGGAGAAAACAACGGTCTTTTGTTCATGGAACATTAGTACTGTTTACTTTACACGCAGTGCTTAAGGCAATAATCTGTTGCTTGCAACTTAATACTGGAGGGGATTCAGATGATAACCTGAAGGTGGATTATTAGTCATAGATGCAGTTGGATGGTGGTCTATGTATATTGTTGTATTGCCCAATCAGATTCCAAAGGAGTCAAGATGAGTAGTATATGCTTGTATGCTTTCTCGATGTTTGTCAATTGCCCTACTGTAATGTGTTTACCCAGCATGTTGTCTATCTTAAGGAGAACCACCACTAGTGAACTATGGACCCCGGTCCTTTCTTTTACCATCAATCTACAATCAACTGTGAGATTGACTCCTTTCCACTTTGTACGTTTAATCCTTTGTTTTCAGCAAAACCGGTGAGATTGACAACCTCATCGCAAGTTGGGGACAGAGTTCTGTGGTTGTGTTGTGCAGGATTCCACGTTGCTACTAGCACCGGTAGTGCGCCCTGCCAAAGCTCAGCTAGCAACACCTTTGAGGTGTTTCCTTGCTCCTACTGGTTCGATAAACCTTGGTTTCTTACTGAGGGAAAACTTACTGCTGTGCTCATCATACCTTCCTCTTGGGGTTCCGAACGAGCTCATCGTATTTTGATTCCACAAGCACTTTTGCTGGCGCCGTTGAAGAAGAAATTCCCAAGTCAACCAAGCGTCAGCAAGACTTTTTCTGGCGCCGTTGCCGGGGAGTCAAGGACATCTTCACAAGGGGAGCCCCTCATAGCCAATCTCTTTACTTTGTTGTTTTTGTTTTGCTTAGTTTACTTTTCTTGTTTTGCTTGCTTGTTTATTTTTCAAAAACACAAAAAAATTAGTCCCTACTATAGTTGCTGGTCTGTTATTGTCTTGCTTTATCATGCTTTCTATCAATGGCTGGTTTCCTTGAAACTAGATCTTATTGGCAAGATGAGTTCGCGGAACAATAAAAATATTATGAGGAACACCGCTGGTCACAAAAAGGGAAACACTTATGGGAACAAATTGATAAATTTAATACCATTGCTAGAGACGTGTGCTCTACTTATAATGTTACTTTATGCTTTGATAAATCTTGTTGCTGTAGGAGGTATAAACACCTCCCTTTTCAATCTTGTTGCTGTAGGAGGTATAAATATCTTGTTGCTTTGATAAATCTTGTTGCTTTGATAAATCCATAGTCTCAGGACCTTGGAAGCTGATCTGGAAATCTTGGGTGCCACCTAGGGTGAAGTTCTTCCTCTGGCTTGCATGCCAAGACAGATGCTGCACGGGTGAGAGGTTGGAGCGCCAGGAACTGCCCCATAGGCCATCTTGCGCGCTCTGCGACCAGGCTGCGGAGACCATGTCACACATCCTCACCGGGTGTCCGTTTTCTCGGACTATCTAGCACGAGGTACTATCATGGATTAGATCTACCGCAGGGCCCCGGTTGATGAAGGCCCCTTCACGGAGTGGTGGAATCTGGTGGTGCGATCCGTCCCACGTCCGTTGCGCAAAGGAACCTCGTCGGTGATCATGCTCATGGCGTGGTGGATTTGGAAATATAGGAACACGATCGTCTTCAACAATGAGACCCCACCGGTGGCTTCCCTAACCACTACGACCAGGGCTGAGGCCAGGTCGTGGGTGGAAGCTGGAGCTAGGCGGTGTGCCAGATACTCCCTTAGTCTAGCCCGGTTGAGTTGTATGGTGCGGGTGTTGGTCCTCATGGACCTGTAAACTTTTCTTCTTATCTATCAATGAATCGAAACGCAAAGCTTTTTGCGTTTTTGCGAAAAAAACCACACAATGCGATTCTTTACCTGGATTGTGCTTCCTGATCCTGCTGCACAGAGAAGGAAAATTCAGTGCAAGTCATCATCATAAAACAGTAGAAGTTGATCAACAACAACTAGTAAGTAGTACCAGTTACTGAAACAGAAGCAGAAACAGTTTAGGATGATGACCCACACCAGAAACAGGAACAGAATGACCTCACTCACTAGTAAGTAGTAACTTCCTTCTGAATCCATAACAACTCCTAATTTTAGGTGGTCTTTGCTTAAGCTGCAGAATGACCTCACTAGCCAAGATTCGAACCGCTGGAGATATAGCCAGAATTATGTGAATTAAGCACCTGTAATATATGATTGATTGCTTAGTCTCACTTGTGCACAATTCTTGGAAGTCGCCGCTCCTCCTCTGTCTGGTCTACTGTGCTCCAAGGAGGATGGAGAGAGCGAGCAGCAGCGGTGTCCCTCCATGGAGTGGAGGGCACGTGTCCCGTCTCTTCGCCGGAGGCGGTGAGCTTCCGTAGGAGATCCACTAGTGGCATTTTTATTACAAGAAGATTGAAGAAAATCTCCCAGTGTTTGAGGCGGTTATGCCATAAATCTCTCGGTAGTTGTGGAGAGAGCCGCCGAGGTGGATGTCTTGGAGCCAAAAAAATTGGTAGAGGTCCCCGCCACCATTGGAGCAAAGAAGAAAGGTGTTGGTGGCTAGGTCCTTCATGGAAAAATCAAAAGGGCCAAATTCAATGGATACAAAGTTGTCACTAGTGTTAAGAGATGCTAGAACATTTTACAGGTAAAGCGGACATTTGGACCGAACCGACAAAAAGAATAGGAAGCTTGGACCCATTACCAACAATGATGTGCCGAGATTTATGTTGTAAAGGAGAATGAGAAGAGGTCAAGTTACGGTGGCCGGTATGGAGTGTTGTTGGCGACGCCGTTGGAAGGGTCTTTATCGTCATCCTTTAATTTTGGTTAGAAATGGCACCGGAGTTAGTGGCAGACTAATGTTACCTACGAGTGTTGTACACATGTTTTAGTCCGTGGAGATGGTTGGAGACCCCCCTTTCGTTAAAAGAGAATAATGTCAGAGTTTCCTTTATATTTCACTTAATGTTCTTCGTGAGACAATAGGAAACACTGCACTGTTAAGAGGGGTGATCTTGAAATGTGGATGTTATCCACTAGCCAAATATACATCCTACCACATGTATACTTTGGAGAGAGAGTTGAGAGTTCTTTTTGGAAAGCCGTTTGAGCTGTTTCTAGATGTTCGGTTCTACTCGGTTTTAACAGAATTCTCAGTCAGATAGGTTCTAGGACCCTGTCGGCTGGGAGCCCAGTTCAAACCTACTGGCCCCATTTTGCGTCCGATCCAGGGTTCGGTCCAACCAGCATTGCAACCGAACAAAACAGTCTTAGCACCAAACGACTAGTTTTCCACATGGACTATAGAAACACCCCTTCATCTATGAACGAGTAAGTTGACCAACTAAAAATCACAATATCTTCCTCACTCTCTCTCACCGTTGTTGAACCACCAGATCTTGAGGATCTCTCATTCTACCCAACCAAATACAAATCCTTTTGGTAGAAAGCAAGATTAACTCGAGTTCATCGAGTTCATTGAGCTAGCTTGTTACTCTTTAGTTTGTAGGAAACCCTAGGCGGCTAGGGTTATGAGGAGTCATTTGTGAGGGTTTGGAGGACACCATAAGGTCTACTTCAAGTGACTGGGCTCTTTCTTCGTGGAAGAGACTCAAGGAGAAGAAGGTGAGCTTTCATGGTGTTTGAGGGTCCTTCATGGTAACCCACAATAGTACAGAGCAATACTAAGGATACCTACCAACACTACAACATAGAGCTCGGGCGCTGGGCTTATAGACGCCAAGGCACAACCCTAGTCGCCATGTCTCGTGGCAAAAAAATCCGTCAGGGATTGTGCAACGACGTCGGATTTTTTGGCGCGGCACAACGTGATCCGCCGAGCTAGCACTTCCGTGGCATGACAAAGTATGCACCTCGTTACGTTATGGAAGATGGCGGAACTATAGTGCCATGTAACCACAAGGTGCGGCATATTACTCTGCCGTGTTTGGTACCTTCTAGCGGCACAACAGTTAATGAAAATTAGTGATTAGCAAATATGATTTCTCACTAAATTCGGAATGTACGAAATACACATTAAGATATAAAACTATAGTTATTTACACAATAAAGCAGATTTCATACATTTACATGATCCTAAAGAAACTATCGCAATTGCTACTAATATTACAATGCAAAAGGCTGCATGTTGCAAACCGGTTGCCTTTTCTAGAGAAATTTTTCTAATTCTCTTTATCTTCAACTTATCTACTTCTGTTTTTCTCTTATGTGCAAAGTGGATATCAGCCAGCTGCAACTCTAGCTGCATTTTAATTTCTTTTATGATTTCCTTCTCTTGTAGAATTTTCTTGATGCCTTCCTTCAATCGCTTGTTTTTCCTTTCTAGAACGAGCTTCATGTCTTTGATGTTCCTCAATAGATTGAATCAATAAAAATCACTCAAATCCCAATCGACCAGACTGCAAAAAACAGATTAGTGGAAGGCTTCTGACCATATTTTCCATCGAGGACGGACATATCCGGCTTAAGTTCTTACGGGAGGCGAGACAGACAGATCTGACTCGAGATGTCATGGGAAGGGGCATGGGAGACATATCCGACTTGAGTTCTCACAGGGAGTGGGACGAGGGACATATCTGCCTCAAGATCTCACGGGGAGTGGGACGAGGGACAGATCTGGCTCAAGATCTCACGGAGAGTGGGACGAGGGATAGATCTATTTAAGTGGAGGTGCACGCCGGCTGGACGGTTGCGGCTTGGCTAGAGTGAGGCTCATCTGCTAAAATGTGTTTGGGTTGTGCATGAACTGGAGGTGGGTGGTGGATTGGTGTGGATATATTGAGTGCCTTGGTAGGCTTGCTATATCTTTTATCCTTATAATAGAAAGGAGGCATTAAACAACTTAGGTATCAGTTATTACCGATTTGGTAACGCAGTCGATGAAAGCAACATTCAATTTTTTTGGGTAGGAATCACAAATATACATACATAGTAAATGACACTGGTATTACTTACTACATATGCTCAACTAAGTCAGTTAGTTCACTCCTATTCGACAATATATATTTGACAATACTGCTGCACTCCTCCTTAATCAAGCTTAGATCTTTCTTCTTAGTACGTCTATTCTTGCATACTTCTTCTCGTGGCGTATTCAAATCTTCATTCTCTTTGACCTGACACCACAGATGAATTAAATTACGCTGAAGTACTATCGATTCGTGCTCTTCATCAACCAATGCCACGAAATCACAGGCCGTTTTCTCATGGCGGCACGCGTAGAACTTGCGGTCGGAGTCCTTCAGCCTCGTCCTGTCGCACACCACATAGCGACATGGTGGTAAACCGAACTTGCAACTCCGGTCTGGCTGCGAGTCGACACCGTTCCAATCCGGGTCATAGATATCCGGATGTACATTGGGGTGGATCTTAAAAAGGAAAACAACCATGTGTGAGATCAAAAAGTCCCAAATAGGATCTCGATCAAACAAACGTCAAGCATGGTGCAATCTTATTGTAAACAAAGAGAGTATAATCGACGCACGTACCGACATCTTACAATCGAGCTCTCTACTCGACGTCCACTGAAGCTATCACTGGGTGCCTCCACAGTCTCCATTGCCACCGCTCGGAACCTGAAGATTCGTCCCGAGGGAGGTTTCAGAGAGGAGAGCTAGATATGAAGACAAGGCTCGGCTTAGTGGTGGGCCAGCCAAGTAAGCGACACAGACCAAACTAGTCAATGGGATGTGCTTGACCGTTTTCCACTGTTAGACTGATAGTTAACAACGCTTGCTGTTGGAATTTGATGAGTTTTGGGCTGTTGGCCCATTAGACAAATTCTGAATTTCCCTTTGGCCCATTTGTGCATGACAGCATATGGTTGTGCTAGTGGTGTCAAAGTTTAGTTCCACATTGCTAGTTGTGTCGTGGAAATGGCCACGACAGGCACTACCAGGGGTAGCGCTTCGAGTGAGTTGGGGCAAGAGCGAGCCGCCATCCGCGGATCGAGATTGGAGCACAAGACACAGGGATTACCCAGGTTCAGCCCCCCGGAGGGTAAAGACCTACTCCCGCTAGATTGGCTGATATGCGAGTGGATTAGAGAGAAGGCGAGCTCGGCGGCTGGGCGGCGAGTCGCTTCGAAGGGGTATCTGTTCGAGCTTAAGTGTAAAACTAGCCCTAGGGAGGTTTATATAAGGGTACCTCGCTAGGGTTTACAAGCTACAACCGAGTCAGATAAGGACTCAGAGGTTCTAACCTAATCCGACTGGGCTTAACTATGCTGCCCAGCCTTCAGCTTCCAGTCACCGGGCTTCATTTCAATCGCTTTCTAGTCGCTGTACTCACGGGCCCATTCGCCTCGGGCATGGGCCAGTCACTGGCGACTAGCTGGGTATACCTCGATCGGCATATCCCCTTCAGCAGTCCCCGAGGCCAGCGTTGATTTGACGCAGGTGATCATTTGACAGTCAGAGTAGGCGAGTCCAATTTGGACGCCCAGTCGAATCGGTGATGGCCTCCCTTGAAGCGGGAAGAATTCTTCAGTAAATGCTTTCAGTCGCCGTGTTAGAGAGTGGATGGATGCTTGAGTCGCCGTGCCTGTCCGACCGAAGGAAGTGAACAGCGGGCGAGTCGAGTGCGGAAAGTGGGTCCATCGACTTGGTCAAACTAGCCGTTGGGTGAGCCAACGGTAACTTTGTCAGAGTTACTGCACGGTAACGGTCGTCCGTAATTGGCGGGTAACGCCCCCTTTATAAGGAGATCTTCGGGTAGCCTTGCGAACCTTCTCCACATTTCTCACCCCCGCGCGTTCCAGTCTCCGCGATCCAGATCTTCCAGACCAAGCAACTTCGTCCTCTCACAATGGCGCCTCCAAATGATGTGTGGGGGAAATCCAAGTGCACCCATGCCTAGCTCAAGTCGTTCCAGGACGCGGGTATCCTCGGTAAGGGGAATTGGCGAATTCCCGCTCCCACCGAAACCGAGCCAAAGCCCCGCCCCGGTGAGTTCATCTGTTTCCCAAGTCACCTGGAGAGGGGATTGGGCTTCCCCACTTCAGTTTTCTTCCGGCGGTTCTGCGCGTATTACGCGATCAAGCCGTCGGATCTGGGCCCGCACAGCTGGCAATCTTCGTCGCCTTTTGCGAGTGTTACCTGGGGTGCCGCCCGTACTTCCCACTATGGCTGGAGTTGTTCCACGGCCGCCACAGTCGTGAAGGAGCGGGCGGCCCCGTGGCGGCAGCGGGCGGCGTCACCTTCCAGCTGAAGCCGAAGACAAACTTCTTCAAGCTCTTCCTGCCGAAGAAGGCCGCGAGCGAGTGGAAGAAGAGCTGGTTCTACGTCCAAGAGTCTACCTCCTCCGGCGAGGTGGCGCTCCTGATGTATACCGCAGAGAGGAGCGAGCCCCGCCGGCTAATTGCGACGAAGCTCCCCGATGGCCAGAGGATAGCCGTCGACGAAATGATGGACGAGATCCAGGCGCTGAAGGACAAGGGACTCGAGCCGATCAATCTTTACAATTGTTGGTCGGGCGGCGCTTGGTTCCACTGGCGACCCGGCCCCATTGGATGTATGAGTACACCGGGAAGAACAATCCTTCCCAGACGAGCAGCGAGGCTTGGGAGGAAGCGGATTATGTCGCCGCCCTCTAGAAGATTACGGACGCGGAGTATACCGACCCGAAGGCCGGGCTCGCCCCATACACCGCCACGAAGAATAAAGCTCCCACGGTAAGTTTTCCCATCGTTTAACTTCCAGTCGCATTTCTTGCAGGCGCAATTTGCACCCACGGATTCCCGGTCGACTCATCTTTCTCCTTGTCCACTCGCAGCTATTCCAGATCCTCGAGGGCTAGCTCCCTCCACTCGACGAGGAAATTCCTAGGGAGCTCGAGGCCGAATCGGAGGAGGAGGTCTCCGAGGGCGACGAGGCGGTGAAGGAAATTCCTCCTCCGGCACCCGCAACACGCAAGACCCGCGGGCAGAAGCAGCGGGACCTCGAGGCCAGTCGCAGCCTCGAGGAGCGCGACAGTGACAACGAGGCCATGGAGGAGCATACCTCGCGGCGAGTGGTGACTCTAGCCAAACACGTGGGGAAGGCCAAGTCACCGAAGAAGGCCAAGCAGGCGGCGAAGCCGCAGTCACCAGAGAAGGCTGGACCGACGACCAAACTGAAGTCACCGTCCAAGTCGGTGGCAGCCTTCGACTCAGAGGATGAGTCCGAGGGCGAGGAGGCCGGGAGCGTGCCCAAGGCGGCGGAAATGGAGCCAGCGGCCGCGAGTGCAATTGTGGAAGCAGCAGTCCGCTCGCCGTGCTCATGCCAGGGGCTTCGACTCCCCTGGAGCCGCGAGCCGAGGCGGCCGCGGAATCGGCCACCCCATCTTCGAAGGAGGCGCCCGCACCATCCGCGCCAGAGGTTCCACCAGCCGCGGCTTCAACGAGGAAGAGGCCCGGGGTGTCGTTCGCTGCAGACATGTTTGAGAGAGGGCTCTCGCGGAAGTTGGGACCTGAGCTAGAGACGCCGGCGCACATCAGCTCAGGCCTTCGCAAACTCCCGGTCGCCAAGTAAGTCACATCAATCCATTTGTGATACCAAGCGAGTGGCTAACCGCGTCGACCCGCAGGACCAGCGCCAAGAAGATCGGTCGTCCTACGGTGGCCAGGGTCACGTCAATCTCCACGGAAGAGGAGGTTGACCCTTCGAAGAAGAGGAAGGTCGACACTTCCTTGGCGCCAGACGGGGGCGTGAAGAGGCGGAAGGGGAGCGATCCCGCAGCCGAGTCGGAGGGAGATGTGGCAGGAGATGACTCCGGAGTCACGGCCAAGGCTGGAGTTCCTGCTAACTCGGGGCCAGGCGCGCCGGCCCTGATGGAGGAGGTTCCAGCGCCAGCCGCTAGCGCCCCGGTTGTGACGACTACAACATTCCCTCGCTTTTTGGTGAGGGCTTCTACCGCGGCGGCTAGAGGGCATTTGCCGCAGGTCCCGGAGATCATCGATGGTGACCAGGCGCAACGTCGTGGGCACACACCGTTCTTGGTTCAATCGGCGGACGCCGTTGAGCTCCCCAGCATGCTCGGACCTGCCGTCCAGGTATGTCCAGTCCCCGAGCGCCTAGTCGCTGAATTTCAGCGGCTAGGCGCTTAGATTTTTTCGTCGTCGCCCAGTCCCCGAGCGCCTAGTCGCTGAATTTCAGCGGCTGGGCGCTTAGATTTTTTCTCATCACCCATCTTGCTGGCTCTTTGTTTGCAGGGCCTGCAAAGGGAGTCGGGCGAGCTGCAAGTGGCGATTGAACGGCTAGAGCGAGACCTGCGAGTGGCGCAGGAGGCCAATCGGCGTCTCCAAGGTTGGTTGCGCCGCCTTAGCATCTGGGTAGTTAGTTGTACTCTGTGACTTTGCCTGAATTTTGAGACATGAATTTCCAGACGACCAGGCTACTGCACTCTCCAAGGCTCGCGAGGGGTTCGTCGCAGTCGCCGAGTTGGATAATGCGAAGGCATCGTTGGCCGTGGCAGAGGAAAGATCCAGCGCCTTGGTGAAGGAGCTGGAGGCGGTGAAGTCTGCCTCTACGTCGTCCGAGGAGAGGGCCAAGGCCGCTATCGTTGCTGCGGAGGAGGAGCAGAAGGCGTCCGACTCCACCATCGTCGGGTTGTAGGGGAAGTTGACGGAGCTCGAGGCGTTCGTCAAGGAGACCTGCCGCAACCTCTTAGGTGAGTGACTTTGCTTGTCGCGCTTCTTTTGCTGGGGATGAGCTTGTCCTTGTGTGGCGAGTCCCCGGGCGGCGAGTCCCCGAGAGACGAGTCTCCAAGCGGCGAGTCCCCGAGCGGCGAGTCTCCAAGCGACGAGTCCCCGAGCGGTGGATTTGAGGATGAATTTCTGACTTTGCAGATTTGATAGGCCAACGTGACCTGGCGGTGCAGAGCTTCAGCGCCGAACAATGCGTGACCGCGGTGGTGGATGCGGCGACCGCCTCGGCGATGTGCGTCCGGGCCGTCCTGCAGGGGATCTCCCCCACCGAGGTTATTCCTGGGGGGCTGATGGATGTGTGGCGCTACCTAGAGGAAGCACCTCCTGTTGTCGACTGGATGATGCGATCGGCTTTCCGGCGCGGGGCGACCATGGCGCTGAGCCTCGGGCTCGCGCATTTTCCAGACAACTTCATCCTTGACGACGTCACCAGTGGGTACCCCTCGGAGGGCGACTCGGTGGAGATATCAGAGGTGTTGAAGCTGACGGCCAAGGCCGCCCCCTTCACGGAGCGAGTTCTAGCCATGGGGGATCTGCTGCCGTACCAGGAGACGGTGGTGGCGCCAGGCGACGCCGAGCCGAAGCATCGCGACCTGAAGTTGGAGCAATCTTTCAGGTCGTTGCTCGCAAAGCAGTTGACGACGTATCCGTCGAATCCCTGGACTCCGTACGTGCGGGTCAGGAGCGACGCCGGTGCTTCCTCCTCGAAGCTTGCAGAGTAGCTAGTTTTGGCCTAGGGGCCTTGTTAGTGCGGCAACTGGCCGTATTGTAATCGGAACAAGTTATTTTGTGTGTAATATAAATGTCTGGTCGACTCGCTCGTATTTGCGACTGAGTGTGACGTGCGTATTGCGAGTCCCCGAGCGTATTCGCTGCTGTGTTTGTTTATTTGATGGGCTGTTTTTGTAGCCTTAGTCGACTCGCCATGGCCCGTGGGGCCAGCCGCTTGGCGACCCCAAGGGTGCCCTATACTTAGCTTTTTCCCAAGCCGTGTAGGGGTCGCTTTGGGCGAGTCCCCGAGCATGGCACTTAGCCGTTTCTAGTTGCTGGCCCAAGGTAGGAAAGAGACGTGATGCGTTGTTTGTAACGCGTCCCTCCTCCTGGCTCGGAGAACCAGTCGCGTGGCGAGTCCAGGGCAGGCTCTTATACTTGGTGTGTTCCCGAGCCACATAGGGGTCGCTTTAGGCGAGTCCCCGAGCATGGTACTTAACCGTTCAAGTCGCTCTGCGCGAGGATGAGGGGGATAGGTCGATGTGAGAAGCGTGTCCGGGTGTCTCGACCCATTGGGTCGGTCGAGCTAGGCGACTCCAATGGTGGCTCCGGATGAGCGTTTTCGTGGACGGTGCAAGACCCGGAATTTTCGATGCTCTTGGGATGCACTACTTAGCCGTGCCGGTCGCCCAACCAAGGGTTGACTACCGCGTAATGAGCGTATTGCTGGTTTACGAGTGCGATTGGCACAAGAACAGATGGCGAGTAGGCACAATTTGTGCGATTCGAGCTTTATTGCCGCATATATTGGAGGATTACATGTTTTAGTTCTATGTATAGAACTTGCGGAGGAGGTTTACATTCCATGGATGCTCGACGTCGAGCTGGCCGTCGCCCCGTATGTCGACGAGGTAGTAGGCGTCGTTGCCCAGCACTCGCCCTATGGCGAATGGCCCCTCCCATGGGGGGACAGCTTGTGCATGCCTGTCCTGTCCTGGATGAGTCGCAGGACAAGGTCGCCTTCTTGGAAGGTGCGCGTCCGGACTCGGCGGCTGTGGTAGCGGCGGAGCCCTTGTTGGTAGATGGCGGTGCGGGAGGGAGCTAGGTCGCGGGCATCGTCAAGTATGTCGACGCCATTTTGGCGAGCGACCTTGTTTTCTTCCTCCGCGTAGTGCACGACTCGGGGCGAGTCGTGTTCCAGGTCGGTTGGCGTGACAGCCTCGACACCATAGACCATGAAGAAGGGGGTGAACCCCGTTGATCGATTGACCGAGGTGCGGATGCCCCACAAGACGGAGGGGAGCTCCTCGACCCAGCAGCCAGGTGTCCTCTCGAGGGGAATTTGCAGTCGCGGCTTTAGGCCATGGAGGACGCTTTGGTTGGCGCGCTCTGCTTGGCCGTTCGACTCCGGGTGGGCGACTGAGGCGAGGTCGAGTCAGATGTCGTGCTCTTTGCAGAAGTTGGCCATCATGCCCTTGGCGAAGTTGGTGCCGTTGTCCGTGATGATGTTGTGCGGGTAGCCGTACCGATAGATGAGCTCGCGGAAGAACCTGGTGGCGATCTTGCCGTCGCACTTCTTGATCGGCTTGGCTTCGACCCACTTGGTGAACTTGTCGACTGCGACCAGGAGGTGGGTGAAGCCGGATGGAGCGGTTTTGAACCGGCCCACCATGTCGATGCCCCAGACGGCGAATGGCCATGTTATGGGGATATTCTTCAGGGCCGAACCAGGTAGGTGCGTCTGGTTGGCATACTTCTGGCACCCTATGTAGCGTCAGACGATATCGGTGGCGTCGGCGTGGGCGGTCAGCTAGTAGAAGCCGTGGCGCATGGCCTTGGTGACTAGCGACTTGGCGCCAGCGTGGTGGCCGCAGTCGCCATCGTGGATGTCTCGCAGGATCTTGCGCCCTTCTTCTGGCTGGACGCAGCGTTGGAACACGCCGGTCACGCTGCATTTGTGTAGTTTGCCATTGATGATGACAAAGGATTTGCATCGTCGCATGATCATCCGCGCCTCCGTCTCGTCCGTCGGCAAGATTTTGTGCTCGAGGTAGGTGACGTAGGGCGCTGTCCAGTCGCTTGGCTCCATGATCATGGCGACTAGAGCAGGCTCGGGCTATAGTGGAATGCCGATGTCGATCTCCTTCGGAGTAGAGACTGATGGCTTGTCGATGACGTCCAGGAACACGCCAGGAGGTGGCGCTTGCGAGCTGATCCGATGTGTGAGAGTGCGTCGGCTTCCTCGTTCTTGCGGCGGTCGATCCACTCGACAGAGTATTCGATGAAGTAGCCTCCCAGCTGGTCGACAGCATTGCGGTAGGCTATCATGCTCGGTGCGACTGCATCGCAGGTGCCGGCGACTTGCCCGACGACTAGATCGGAGTCGCCGTAGCACTTGAGGTGGTTGACGTTCATCTCCTTGGCTGCTCGCATGCCGTGGAGGAGTGCCTCGTACTCCGCCATGTTGTTGATGCAGGGCGTGAAGTTGATTTGCAGCACGTATCGGAGTTTGTCACCCTTGGGGGAGGTGAGTACGATTCCTGCCCGACCCCATCAGAATTTTTGGAGCCGTCGAAGTGGAGGTGCCAATAGTGCATGTAGGGCAGCGTCTCGGGTTGCTGGGCCTCCTCCCAGTCGATGAGGAAGTCTGCGAGGGCCTACGACTTGATCGCCTTGCGCGGCTCGTACTTGATGTTGTGGATGCCGATCTCGATGGCCCACTTGGAGACTCGCCCGGTCGCCTCGCGATTGCGGATGATGTCCTGCAGCGGTGCGGAGGATACAACCGTGATAGGGTGCTCCTGGAAGTAGTGGGGAGCCTTCGTTGGGCTCTGAAGACCGCGTATACCAAATTTTGGTATTGCGGGTAGCGCTGCCACGAGTCGGCGAGGACCTCCCTGATGTAGTACACGAGGCGCTCCTTGCCTTCTTCTGGTTGCTCGACGACCATTACGGCGCTGACGACTCGATTGGAGGCCGTGACATAGACGAGCATCGGCTCCTTGTCGATGGGGGCGGCGAGCAATGGTGTCGCCATCAGCACCTCCTTGAGTGCCTTCAGCGTGTTGTCCGCCTCCTCGTCCCACTTGAATGTGGGGTTCTTGTGCATCAGCCTGTAGAGAGGCATTGCCTTCTCTCCGAGTCGCGGTATGAAGCGGCTGAGGGCCGCGACTCGCCCAACTAGCTTCTGGACGTCGCGCAGGCACTCGGGTTTGCCAAGCCGGGCGATGGTGCTGATCTTGGAGGGGTTTGGCTCGATGCCTCACTTGGAAACCACGTACCCCAGGAGCTGGCCGGTGGGTACCCCGAAGGTGCATTTCTCCGGGTTGAGCTTGATGTTGTACTTCCATAGATTTGCGAAAGTCTCGGCCAGGTCGGCGAGGAGATCGCCCTGGCGAGTCGATTTCACCATCACATCGTCAATGTAGACGTGGATGTTGCAGCCAATTTGGCTTGCGAGGCACTCCTGCATCATCCTTTGGTAGGTCGCGTCGGCATTCTTGAGGCCGAACGCCATGGTGGTGTAGCTATTGGAGATATGCCCAAGAGGCAATAATAAAAGTGGTTATTATTATATCATTGTGTTTATGATGAATGTTTACATCCCATGCTATAATTGTATTATTAGGAAACACTAATACTTGTGTGTTTTGTAAACATATAAGAGTCCCTAGTAAGCCTCTTGTTGAACTAGCTTGTTGATTAATTGATGATCATGGTTTCCTGATCATGGACATTAGGATGTGATTAATAACAAGGTTATATCATGAGGAGAATGATGTGATGGACATACACCCATAGTAAGCGTAGCATAAGATCAAGTCATTAAGTTCGTATTGCTGTAAGCTTTTAAATGCATAGTAACCTAATCCTTTGACCATGAGGTTGTGTTAATCACCATCACCAGATGGGTACTTTGATGACATCAAACACTGCTTCGTAACTGGGTAGTCATAAAGGTGTCATTGGGTATTATGAAAGTATGTGTTGAAGCGCATGGACCAAGATTGGGATTTGTCCATCCATATGACGGATAGATATGCTCTGGGCCCTCTCGGTGGAATGTCATCTAGTTAGCTTGCAAGCGTGTGACTGGGTCACAAGGGATGACATATCACGGAACGAGTAAAGAGTACTTATCAGTAACGAGGTATAACTAAGTATGGAGATGCCGACGATCAAACCTCGGATAAGTATAGTATCGCGTGACAAAGGGAATTGGTTTCGTATGTAAATGGTTCAATCGATCACGAAGTCATCGTTGAGTATGTGGGAGCCATTATGGATCTCCAGGTCCCACTGATGGTTATTCATAGGAGATGTGTCTCTGTCATGTCTACATATTCACGAACCATAGGGTGACACACTTAAGGTTCGAACTTGTTTTAAGTAGATATGGAATGTGGGTTGGAGACCGAATGTTGTTCGGAGTCTCGGATTGGATCCGGGACATCACGAGGAGATCCGGAATTGTCCGGAGAATAAGATTCATATATTGGGGATCATTTTCTGAGTTAGGAAATGTTCCAGAGTATTTGTATGAGGATTCTAGAAGGTTTCGGAATATTCCGGAAGGTTCTAGAAGATTTCTTGGAGTTTGCTTGAAAACCAAGAAAGGGATCAAGGAGTCCTGGTGGGGCAAGACAAGGAGTCGTGGGGGAGGAGGACTCCTCCCCCCTCCCCAATCCGCCGGCCATAGGAGGGAGGGGAGTCCTACTAGGACTCCCCCTCCCATGGCGCCTCCCCTCTTTATATAGAGGGGTGGGGGCGCCACCTCCAAGCCCTCTCCCATAACTCCAAATCTCCGCCGCCTCTCTCCTCCTCCTTTCTTCTGCACAGGCATAGGCGAAGCCCTGCAGAATTCTCTACTCCACCACCACCACCACGCCGTCGTGCTGCTGGGATTCCGTGGAGAAGATCTACTACCTCCGCTGCTCGCTAGAACGAGGAGAGGAAGGTCTGCTTCGACTCCGCACGTGTGACCGACTGTGGAAGCGCTGCCAGAACACGGCACCGGAAGGATTGTCCACACGATCTTGAGATCGGCAAGTGATCGACTACATCAACCACGAGATCTAATCTCGTAACGCTTTCAGATCTACGAGGGTTAGTACATATCTATCTCGTTGCACATGTCTAATAGATTAGATCTTGGCTTTTATCTAGATTAGATCTGGGTTTTGTTCGTTCTTGCGGTAGAATTTTTTTGTTTTCCATGCTAAGAACCCATCAGTGGTATCAGAGCCGTGTCTACGCGTAGATCTGTTGCATGAGTAGAACACAATGGTGTTGTGGGCATTGGTGCTCGTGCCGTCTTTTGCTTTGTGTACTTTGCATCTTGCGGCATGGTGGGATGAAGCGGCTCGGGCTAACCTTACATGTCATCGCACATGAGACTTGCTCCACGCTTGATGTGTAACTTGCTTTTCACAAGTGCCTTTGCGGGTGTCTGTCTCTCCCACCATAGTATAGATCCAATTTACACTTTGCACTCGATAGCACTTGTATCAACGTTGTGGTTCAGTTTCGTAGGTAAGATCCGTTATTGTTCGAAAGCCCCAAGCCACGTAAAACATGCAAAGAAAATTAGAGGCGTCTAACTTGTTTTTGCAGGGGTTTTGTGATGTGATATGGCCATCATGTGATTGTGATTATATTTGATGTATGCAATGATCCTTGTTGTAATATGGCAACCGGCAGGAGCCTAATGGTTGTCTTTAATTCTGCTAAGACCTGCGTGTCTATTCATCTTGTAATAGCTTTATTCCAAGTAGTTGTAATAGTTGCTAGTGATGATGGACAACCATGAAGCGGCGCCACTGACCTTGAAGCAATGCTGGTGATGAAGGAGATCATGTTCGTGCTTTGGAGATGGAGATCAAAGGCGCAAGAAGAAAGGGCCATATCATATCACACTAATTATGAATTGCCTATGATGTTAATCCTTTATGCATCTTGTATTGCTTAGATCGCGACGGTAGCATTATAAGATGATCCCTCTCACTAAATATCAAGTAATAAAGTGTTCACCCTTAGTTGGCACCGTTGCTAAGACTCGTCGTTTCGAAGCATCTCGTGATGATCGGATGTGATAGATTCTACGTGTGCATACAACGGGTGCAAGCCAGATTTACACATGCGGAAACTAAGGTTATCTTGACGAGCCTAGCATGTACAGACATGGTCTCGGAACACGGAATACCGAAAAGTAGAGCAAGAGTCATATAAATGATATGATGAACATGAAGATTGTTCGCCGATGAAACTACATCTTCTCTCGTGATGATCGAACTTGGTGTAGTGGACTTGGTTCGTGTAATCACTAAGACAATGTGAGGGATGTTGTTTTGAGTGGGAGTTCACCTAGTTAACTTAAGTATTAAATTTGAACTCAATTCATCATAAACTTAGTCTAAACTACTTTCAATTTTGTTGTAGATTATGGCGACCCCCTCCATCAATTTCAATGCGTTCCTAGAGAAAGAAAAGCTTAAGAACAATGGAAGCACTTTCACGGAATGGTTCCGTGGACTGAAGATCGTCCTCAGGGCTAGTCAGTTGACCTATGTGCTCGAAGCACCGCTGGGTGACCCACCTGCAGATGATGCCACCGATGACGTAAAGAATGTTTACGCCACTCAGAAAAATCATTACTCCACAGTTCAGTGTGCCATCCTGTACGGTTTAGAAGCGGAGCTCCAAAAGCGTTTTGAGCACCACAACCCGTTCGAGATCATTAAGGAGCCCAGGCTAATTTTTGAGACTCGCGCGGCCATGGAGAGCTATGAGGCCTCCGAAAAGTTCTTTAACTGTAAGATGGAAGAGGGAAGCTCCGTTAGCGAGCACGTGCTCACCATGTCTGGGTACGCAAACAAGCTCCAAGAATTGGGGATATCGATTCCTAATGAATTGGGGATTCACCGTCTCCTCCAATCACTGCCACCGAGTTATAAGAACTTTGTGATGAACTACAATATGCACTACATGAACAAGACGTTGCCTGAACTATCGTCCATGCTGAAAACTGCTGAAGTGGAGATCAAGAAGGAGCACCAAGTGTTGATGGTCAATAAGACCACCAATTTCAAGAGACAGGGCAAGCCTAGGAACAAGGGAAACTTCAAGAAGGACGGCAAGAAAGCTGCCACACCTACAAAGAAGCCCAAGGCTGGTCCCAAGCCTGAAACTGAGTGCTTCTACTACAAGGGTGCTGGTCACTGGGAGCGTAACTGCCCCAAGTACCTGGCGGATCTGAAGAACGGAAACATCAAGAAGAAAGGTATATTTGATATATATGTTATTGATGTGTATCTTACTAGTAATCGTAGTAGTGCCTGGGTATTTGATACTGGTTCGGTTGCTCATATTTGTAACTCGAAACAGGAGCTGCGGAATAAACGAAGACTGGCGAGAGACGAGGTGACAATGCGCGTTGGAAATGGCTCCAAGGTTGATGTGATCGCCGTCGGCACGCCCCTCTACATCTACCTTCGGGATCAGTTTTAAATTTAAATAATTGTTATTTGGTGCCTGCGTTAAGCATGAACATTATATCTGGATCTTGTTTACTGCGAGACGGTTACTCTTTTAAGTCCGAGAATAAAGGTTGTTCGATTTATATGAGTAATATCTTTTATGGTAATGCACCTGAGCTGAATGGTTTATTCTTACTAAATCTCGATAGTAGTGATACACATGTTCACAACATAGATGCTAAACGAATAAAATTGAATGATAATTCTACATACATGTGGCACTGTCGTGTTGGTCACATTGGAGTGAAGCGTATGAAGAAACTCCATTCAGATGGACTTCTTGAATCACTTGATTTTGAATCACTTGAAAGATGCGAAGCATGTCTAATGGGAAAAATGACTAAGACTCCATTCTCTGGTACAATGGAGCGAGCTACAGACTTATTGGAAATAATACATACCGATGTGTGCGGTCCAATGAGTGTAGCATCGCGTGGTGGATATCGTTATGTTCTCACTTTCACGGATGACTTAAGTAGATATGGGTATGTCTACTTTATGAAACATAAGTCCGAAACTTTCGAGAAGTTTAAGGAATTTCAAAGTGAAGTGGAAAATCATCGTAACAAGAAGATTAAGTTTCTGCGTTCTGACCGCGGAGGTGAATATCTAAGTTATGAGTTTGGCATGCATTTAAAGAAATGTGGAATACTTTCGCAGTTGAAACCGCCGGGAACACCACAACGTAATGGTTTGTCCGAACGTCGTAATCGAACTCTCTTATATATGGTTCGGTCTATGATGTCTCTTACAGATTTACCGCTATCATTTTGGGGCTATGCTTTAGAGACAGCCGCATTCACTTTAAATAGGGCACCATCTAAATCCGTTGAAACGACACCGTACGAATTGTGGTTTGGAAAGAAACCTAAGTTGTCGTTCCTTAAAGTTTGGGGTTGCGAAGCATATGTAAAGAAGTTACAACCTGATAAGCTAGAACCCAAAGCGGAGAAATGCGTCTTCATAGGATACCCTAAAGAAACAATTGGGTATACCTTCTATCATAGATCCGAAGGCAAAGTTTTCGTTGCCAAGAATGGATCCTTTCTTGAGAAGGAATTTCTCTCGAAGGAGGTGACTGGAAGGAAAGTAGAACTCGATGAGGTTATTGAACCTTCTCTCGGATTTGAGAGTAGCGCAGCATCGGAAGATGTTTTTGTGCCGCCTGCACCAATTGGAGAGGAAGCTAATGATAATGATCATGAAACTTCAAACGAAGTTACTGCTGAACCTCGTAGGTCAACGAGGGTTCATACCACTCCTGATTGGTATGACTCTGCCTTGAACGTCATGTTGGTGGACAACGCTGATGACCCTGCGACGTATGAAGAAGCTATGGTGAGCCCAGATTCCGACAAATGGCTAGAAGCCATGAAATCCGAAATGGGATCCATGTACGAAAACCAAGTGTGGACTTTGGTGGACTTACCGGATGGCCGTAAGGCTGTCCAGAACAAATGGATTTTCAAGAGAAAAACAGATGCTGATGGTAATGTTACCGTCTATAAAGCTCGAATTGTCGCGAAAGGGTTCCGACAAATTCAAGGAGTTAACTATGATGAGACATTCTCACCGGTAGCGAAGCTAAAGTCTGTGAGGATTTTGTTAGCAATTGCTGCACATTTCGATTATGAGATTTGGCAGATGGATGTCAAAACAGTGTTCCTTAATGGTGACATTGAGGAAGAGTTGTCTATGGTACAACCCAAGGGTTTTGTCGATCCTAAAGATGCTGACAAGGTATGCAAGCTTCAGCGCTCCATTTATGGACTGAAGCAAGCATCCCGGAGTTGGAATCAACGTTTTGATAAAGTAATCAAAATTTTTGGGTTTATACAAACTTATGAAGAAGCTTGTATTTACAAGAAAGTGAGTGGGAGCTCTGTAGCATTCCTAGTACTATATGGAGATGACATATTGTTGATGGGGAATGATATAGAACTTCTTAATAGCGTCAAAACCTATTTGAATAATAGTTTTTCAATGAAGTATCTTGGCGAAGCGGCATATATTCTAGGCATCAAGATTTATAGAGATAGATCAAGACGCCTAATAGCGCTTTCACAAAGTACATACTTAGACAAAGTTCTAAAGAAGTTTAGAATGGAAAATAGCAAGAAAGGGTTCGTGCCCATGTTGTCAGGTAAGACCTTGAGTAAGACTCAAAGCCCAGCTACGGCAGAAGATAGAGAGAAAATGAATAATATTCCCTATGCCTCGGCCATAGGTTCTATCATGTATGCCATGCTGTGTACAAGACCGGATATAGCACATGCTGTTAGTTTGACTAGCAGATATCAAAGTGATCCTGGAATGGAGCACTAGACAGCGGTTAAGAATATCCTAAAGTACCTAAATAGGACTAAGGATATGGTTCTTTCTTATGGAGGTGATGAATAGCTTGTTGTAAACGGTTACACCGATGCTAGTTGGAACACCGATCCGGATGACTCAAAGTCACAGTCGGGATACGTATTTATTTTGAATGGTGCTAAAGTGAGCTGGAGGAGTGCAAAGCAAAGCGTTGTGACGAAATCTTCAACTGAATCGGAATACATAGCTGCTTCGGAAGCTGCACAAGAAGCCGTATGGATGAAGGAATTCATTACTGAACTTGGCGTGGTTCCCAGTGTGTTGGACCCGATGGCCATCTACTGTGACAACACATGTGCCATAGCTAATGCACAGGAGCCAAGGTCACATAGCAAGCTGAAGCACATCAAGCTACGTTTCCACGCTATTCGCGAGTATGTCCGAGATGGTGACATAAAGATTTGCAAAGTACACACTGATCTGAATGTGGCAGATCCATTGACTAAACCTCTCCCTAGGGCAAAGCATGACCAACACCAGAACGCCATGGGTGTTCGGTATATTACCATGTAATCTAGATTATTGACTCTAGTGCAAGTGGGAGACTGTTGGAGATATGCCCAAGAGGCAATAATAAAAGTGGTTATTATTATATCTTTGTGTTTATGATGAATGTTTACATCCCATGCTATAATTGTATTATTAGGAAACACTAATATTTGTGTGTTTTGTAAACATATAAGAGTCCCTAGTAAGCCTCTTGTTGAACTAGCTTGTTGATTAATTGATGATCATGGTTTCCTGATCATGGACATTAGGATGTGATTAATAACAAGGTTATATGATTAGGAGAATGATGTGATGGACATACACCCATAGTAAGCGTAGCATAAGATCAAGTCATTAAGTTCGTATTGCTGTATGCTTTTAAATGCATAGTAACCTAATCCTTCGACCATGAGGTTGTGTTAATCACCATCACCGGATGGGTACTTTGATGACATCAAACACTGCTTCGTAACTGGGTAGTCATAAAGGTGTCATTGGGTATTCTGAAAGTATGTGTTGAAGCGCATGGACCAAGATTGGGATTTGTCCATCCATATGACGGATAGATATGCTCTGGGCCCTCTCGGTGGAATGTCATCTAGTTAGCTTGGAAGCCTGTGACTGGGTCACAAGGGATGACATATCACGGAATGAGTAAAGAGTACTTATCAGTAACGAGGTAGAACTAAGTATGGAGATGCCGATGATCAAACCTCGGATAAGTATAGTATCGCGTGACAAAGGGAATTGGTTTCGTATGTAAATGGTTCAATCGATCACGAATTCATCGTTGAGTATGTGGGAGCCATTATGGATCTCCAGGTCCCGCTGATGGTTATTGATAGGAGATGTGTCTCTGTCATGTCTACATATTCACGAACCGTAGGGTGACACACTTAAGGTTCAAAGTTGTTTTAAGTAGATATGGAATGTGCGTTGGAGACCGAATGTTGTTCGGAGTCTCGGATTGGATCCGGGACATCACGAGGAGATCCAGAATTGTCCGAAGAATAAGATTCATATATTGGGGATCATTTTCTGAGTTAGGAAATGTTCCGGAGTATTTGTATGAGGATTCTAGAAGGTTTCGGAATGTTCCAGAAGGTTCTAGAAGATTTCTTGGAGTTTGCTTGAAAACCAAGAAAGGGATCAAGGAGTCCTGGTGGGGCAAGACAAGGAGTCGTGGGGGAGGAGGACTCCTCCCCCCTCCCCAATCCGCCGGCCATAGGAGGGAGGGGAGTCCTACTAGGACTCCCCCTCCCATGGCGCCTCCCCCCTTTATATAGAGGGGTGGGGGCGCCACCTCCAAGCCCTCTCCCATAACTCCAATCTCCGCCGCCTCTCTCCTCCTCCTTTCTTCTGCATAGGCATAGGCGAAGCCCTGCAGAATTCTCTACTCCACCAGCACCACCACGCCGTCGTGCTGTTGGGATTCCGTGGAGAAGATCTACTACCTCCGCTGCTCGCTGGAACGAGGAGAGGAAGGTCTGCTTCGACTCCGCACGTGTGACCGACTACGGAAGCGCTGCCGGAACGCGGCACCGGAAGGATCGTCCACACGATCTTGAGATCGGCAAGTGATCGACTACATCAACCACGAGATCTAATCTCGTAACGCTTTCGGATCTACGAGGGTTAGTACATATCTATCTCGTTGCACATGTCTAATAGATTAGATCTTGGCTTTTATCTAGATTAGATCTGGGTTTTGTTCGTTCTTGCGGTAGAATTTTTTTGTTTTCCATGCTACGAACCCATCAGTAGTAGAAGGCGCCGAACAGCGTGATGAATGCCATTTTCTCCTCGTCATCGACCGCCATCTTGATCTGGTTGTACCCAGAGTAGGCGTCAAGTAAGCACAGCGACTCGGACCCCGCGGTCGAGTCGATGATTTGGTCGATACGGGGGAGTACAAATTCCTCCTTCGGACAGGCGCCGTTGAGGCTGGTGTAGTCGATGCACATCCGCCACGTGCCGTTGTTTTTCATCACCAGGACTAGATTTGCCAGCCACTTGGGGTACTTGATTGGCCGAATGAAGCCTGTGGTGAGTAGCCGCTGTACTTCTTCGGCGATTGCTCGACGACGCTCTTCATTGAAGGGCCGCAGCGACTGCTTGACAGGTCGCACTCTGGGGTTGGCGTTCAGCTTGTGCTCAGCGAGTTCCCTCGGGACACCAGGCATGACTGAAGGTTTCCATGCAAAGATATCGCGATTCTCACATAGGAACTCGATGAGCACGCTTTCCTATGTGAGGCTCATGTTAGTGCCCATGGTGACCTTCTGGCTGGAGTCACCTGGGACTAGCTCGATAGTGCTGGGTGTGCGTGGCCGACTCGAACGCCGTGCCCGTGGAGTTCTCCAAGGTGGGCTTCTTAAGGATTCTCGGGTCATCCTTGTCGACGTTGCTCGCGTATTTCGCGAGCTCGTCCGCGTGATTGGCCTCGTCGGTGATGACAGCGTCGGCGAGCTAGGCGCCGTTTTCCTCGCACTCCACGGCCATGTCGGGGTCGCCGTGGACAGTGATGATGCCGCGGGCCGGGGACCTTCATCATGTTGTAGGCGTAGTGTGGAGCCGCCATGAATTTGGCGAACGCTTGTCGCCCTAGGACGCAGTGGTAGGGGCTGTGGAAGTTCACCAGCTCGAACATGATCCGCTCGGTGCGGAAGTTCGCTGGTGTGCCAAAGGTGACTGGCAGTGTCACCTTGCCAATCGGGTACGCCTTCCGACCGGGGACGATGCCGTGGAAGGTGGTGTGGGCGGCTCGATCATCGACTCCGGGAGGTGCAGTCATTTGAACATGTCCAGGTACATGATGTTGATGGAGCTTCCGCCGTCCATCAAGGTCTTGGGTAGCCAGTAATCGGCAACTTTGGGCTTGACCACCAGGGCGACTCGCCTAGGATACTCGATTCGCGGGGCGTGGTCGTCGCGGCTCCACGTGATGCTCTGCTCGGACCAGTTGAGGAAGCGAGGAATGTCGACCTGGGAAACCGCATTGACGGCGACTGTGCGGGCGAGCACCTTGTTCTCGCGCTTGGTGGCGAGCCCGGTGAACGTATGCAGCGAGCCGGCCACGTGGCCGAACCCGCCGTTGCTATTGTTGTCCCTTGGGGTATCGCTGTTGCTGCCTTCCTTTGCGTGCCTTGCCTTCTCGATCTCTTTGAGAGAGTGGCAGTCGGTGGTTGTGTGGGTGGCTGGCTTGCCCTTCCTGCTGTGATAGATACAGGGTTGGGCGAGTAGGGCTGCAGGGTCGAATTTCGGCCTCGCATTGTTGTTGGCGCGGTAGTTGCCGTTGTCGCGGTAGTTCCCTCCGTCGCGGCGGAAGTTCTTGGGGTCACGCTGCCCATAGCCGGTGTTGGCGACGAAGTCGACTCGCCCATCACCGCGGCGTTTACCGGTGAGGCGAGTGCCGCTGTAGCACATGTCGTGCTGCCTGCCGTTGTCGTGGCCGTCGCCGCGATGTCTTCCTCCGGACTCATAATCGGAGTCCTGGTTCAGGTCTTCCTCTGCGTAGTGCTTGGCGATCTCGAGGAGGTCGGGGATGTTGCCGATCGTTCGGTAGGCTCTCTTGATCTTGGCGACCAGAGGCTCGTACCGGCACGCGTTCTTGAAGTAGTGGATCGCCATGTCGGGGTGGATGCCCGAAGCGTTGATCCATAGATCTTGCCACTGCTGCACCCAGCGGCAGGTCGACTTGCGTGGTCCCTGGATGCATCGCTCCAGGTCCTTGATGGTGGTGGCGCGGGTGTAGGAGCCCTCGAAATTCCTGACAAAGGAGTCTCGCATGTCTTCCCACGAGTCGATGCTGTTCGGCGGGAGGGTGTTGATCCATTGGCGGGACGCTCCCTCCATTATCAGGGGGAGGTAGCGAGCGGCAAGTAGGTAATTGTGACCAGCTATCCCCATTGCCATGAGGTAAGTGTCCAGCCACAGCCTTGGGTCATACTTTGGATCGTACTTCTCGATCTCCTTCGGCGCTTTGAAGTTGGCGGGGTAGTGCTCGCCGCGGACCATTGGCCCGAAGCACTACGGGCCGATTCGGCTGAGGGAGCCCCGCAGCTGGATGCGTGGCTCGAGGTTACCATTGCCGCGGTTGTTGAGGGTATGCCTCGGGTCATTAGGCTGGCGTGCTCGCCAGGCCTGGTTCTTGATGATGTGGGTCCGCGCATCGATTGGCTGACCGTTGGTGGCGACCATGTTGTTGTCGGGTCACAGACGGTTAGTGGAGAGCACGGGGTTCGTGGCCCGCGGCTGCAGGGGCTCAGGCGGTGGGCAGGTGATGGCGTTGGCGGGGTTTGCGACGTTGGCGATGGTGCCGCAGCCGCTCGAGGCCGCGGGGCTGCCAGGCGAGCGGGAGTACATCCGTCCTCATGGGTCGACTCCCGCGACTTGTTGCTCAACCGCCCGGGCAAGCAGGGCCTGGGCGTACTTGACTTGCAACGCGCCTTCCCTGGTGATGTTGAGGTTGGCGACCGCAGCTTGACTCGCGATGACATTGTCTATCGGAGTCGAGTAGAGGGGAAGCCCTTTGGGGTCGCGGGCTTGTGGCGAGATGATGACCCGGGGCTGGTCCGGTGGAGGTGTGTGGCCCAGTGGTGGTGGTGGTGCTCCTGTCGCAGGCGCCCCAGCTGGTGGGCGGTTGCTTCCGCCCGGCGGTGCGTTTTTGCAGATCTCGCGCTCTGCCGCACGGGCGGGGTCGCTGTCATTGTTGAAGTTCAGGACGCGGCCGTGAACCTCGGAGTTGAGGTAGGATCTGATGCGGCGCTCATGGTAGAGCGATAGCTCCTGCACTGTTTGCCGCTCGAGGCGGAACTTTTCCCGCTCGGCCTGCTCCCTGGGTGCCGCCTCCTCCAGGCGTAGGCGAGGTTCCTATACCTCCGTCGCCATCGTGGTTGGCGGGATCGGCATGGAGAGGGGATCTAGCGGGGCGGTGGTGCTGCCCGCCATGTAGATCGCATTGAAGCGATTGGATCTGGCGCGGAAGTCGTCGGGTGACTCCGATCCAGAGACGAAGTCGAAGAGCCAGAGGACGGAGGGGTCCTTGAAGCTTTCCGCATTGGAGACTCGCGTGATGGAGTCCTCATGCGAAGCGGCGGTGATGGAGCCGGCGACCGAGGCAGGGGTCGCCGAGTCGGCATCGTCGCGTAGAGCCACGTCGCTGTCGGCCACGTCGGTGGCGGCCGAGTCGTACTCGGAGATGAGGCGGGTGATAGATCGGACCTGCTCCTCCGAGATCCGATCGCTTGGGGGTGTCCGCCGATAACCATGGTCGGTTCGATGTTGTCGGTGAACCCGATGAAGAGGCTGATGGAGCCGACCGGCATCACCGCTGCATGGGTGATCGGCCGTGAGGCCGGGACGTAGCTCCCTGGCAGGCCGTGAAGGAAGCGGCCGGTGGCGATCATGCGGCCGATGGCGATTGTCCGGTCGATTGGCGAATATGGTCTCGCCGCAGATCTCAGGCATGACCCGCTAGGCCCCACGGTGGGTGCCACTATCGTGGAAATGGCCACGGTAGGCACTACGAGGGGTAGCGCTTCGAGTGAGTTGGGGCAAGAGCGAGCCGCCATCCGCGGATCGAGATTGGAGCACAAGACACAGGGATTACCCAGGTTCGGCCCCCCGGAGGGTAAAGACCTAATCCTGCTAGATTGGTGGATATGCGAGTGGATTACAGAGAAGGCGAGCTCGGCGGCTAGGCGGCGAGTCGCTTCGAAGGGGTATCTGGTCGAGCGTAAGTGTAAAACTAGCCCTAGGGAGGTTTATATAAGGGTACCTCGCTAGGGTTTACAAGCTACAACCGAGTCAGATAAGGACTCGGAGGTTCTGACCTAATCCGACTGGGCTTAAGTATGCTTCTGGGCCTTCAGCTTCCAGTCGCCGGGCTTCCTTTCAATCGCTTTCCAGTTGCCGTACTCACGGGCTCATTCGCCTCGGGCATGGGCCAGTCGCTGGCGACTAGCTGGGTATACCCCGATCGGCATATCCCCTTCAAGTTGAGTGAGAGTTACACCTCCTTATATATTAGGCTGTTTCACCACTCACTAAGGTGTGAGAAGAAGAGCAGCTCTCGCGCACTCCTCCTTCGACGCTGCCAGCCTCGCCTCATCAAGACGCGCGCGCGCCGCGGGTTGCTGGTCGCGGGAATCTCGCCGAGCCGAGCTTTATTTTTGCTAGTCGGGAAAATTAATCATGGATTAATTACGAGTCATTAACGGGACGTGGGCTGTTACCGACTCGCACGTGGGCTAAGTCCCACGATCTTCCTGACTTGCGCTATATAAGCGTCTGCGCTAAACCTAATCGACACAGTTTACCACACGCGTCTCCTTCCAGCTTATTGTGCCGCCACCTTCGTCTTCCCATGTTGAGTAAAAGAGCAATTTTCCAAGATATTTAACCATAGTAAAAAATAGAAAGTACACAGGCAGAATAATAGGAAAAGAACAGAAGATACGACATACTATCTGAATATGATAAACAAGACTGAGAAAGATGATATACATGACAGTAGAAGAACCGCCGGTGTTCGCGTTAGCGTTGGCACCGTCGTCAGCCATGTTGTCGAGGAAAAGGTTGTTGATGTCGGGGAAGAAATCATCGTTGGGGAAGACGTCGGCGTAGTCGCTATGGTAGCGCTCCCCAAAAACCTCATCGCCCTTCTCCTGTACATGACTCGAACCAGCGGGGTCTCGGAGGCCTACTATCCCAGCTCGCGGTGCACGCTGCAAGACAGGATGGGGAAGATCTAAGCAGCGCAATGCTCTAGAACTGGAGGCGCAAGGGTGTGCGTGATGGGTTCGTAGCAGGGAAAACAAAAAATTCTACGGCAAGAACGAAGAAAACCAAGATCTAATCTAGAGAAAAGCCAAGATCTAATCTATTAGATATGTGCAACGAGATAGATCTGTACTAACCCTTGTAGATCCGAAAGCCTTGTGCGAGATCGGATCTCGTGGTTGATGTATAAGATCACTTGCCGATCTCAAGATCGAGTGGACGAGCCTTCCGATGCCGCATTCCGGCAGCGATTCCACAGTCGGTCACACGTGTGGGGTCGATGCATACCTTCCTTGCCTCGTTCCAGCGGGCAGTGGAGGTAGTAGATCTCCACGGAATCCCAGCAGCACGACGGCGTGGTGGTGGTGGTGGTGGAGAAGAATTTCTACAGGGCTTCGCCTAAGCCAGAGCAGAAGGAAGGAGGAGGAGGGTGACAACTAGGGCAAGGGGGAGGGGTGGCGCCTCCCCTCCTTATATAGAGGGGAGGGGGAGCCCTAGGGTTCCGCCTTGGCCCACCTCCTTAGGGCCAGCGCACAAGGGGAGGGGGAAGGTTTCCTTCCCCCAAGTCTTATCCCCTATTTTAAAGGAATTCATGTTTATCTCTTCGTAGAACCTTCTGGGAGATTCCAAAACCTTCTAGAAGCTCCAAATAATACTCCGGAACTTTTCCGAACCCTAGAAAATAACTTGTGTTATATGAATCTTATTCTCCAGACAATTCCGGATCTTCTCGTGATGTCCCGGATCCAATACGACACTCCGAACAACATTCGGTCTCCAACACATATTCCATATCTACCTAAACAACATCAAACCTTAAGTGTGTCACCCTACGGTTCGTGAATATGCAGACATGATCGAGACATCTCTCTGATCAATAACCATCAGCGGGATCTGGAGATCCATAATGGCTCCCACATACTCAACGATGACTTCGTGATCGATAGAACCATTAACATACGAAACCAATTCCCTTTGTCACACGATACTCTACTTATCCGAGGTTTGATCGTCGGTATCTCCATACCTAGTTCTACCTCGTTACCGATAAGTACTCTTTACTCGTATCGTGTCATGTCATCTCTTGTGACCTAGTCACATGCTTGTAAGATAATTAGATGACACTCCACCGAGAGGGCCTAGAGCATATCTATCCATCATATGGATGGACAAATTCCAATCTTGATTCATGCGCTTCAACGCATAATTTCAGAATACCCAATGCCACCTTTATAACCACCCAGTTACGAAGTGGCGTTTGATGTCATCAAAGTACTCATCCTGTGATGGTGATTAACATAATCTCATGGTCGAAGGATCTAGGTTACTATGCATTTGAAAGCTTATAGCAAAACAAACTTAAAGACTTGATCTTATGCTACGCTTACTATGGATGTGTGTCCATTACATCATTCTCCTAATGATATAACCTTGTTATCAATAAGATCCAATGTCCATGATCAGGAAACCATGATCATCTATTAATCAACAAGCTAATTCAACAAGAGGCTTACTAGGGACTCTTTTATGTTTACAAAACACACAAGTATTAGTGTTTCCTAATAATACAATTATAGCATGGGATGTAAACATTCCTCATAAACACAAAGATAATAATAATAACCACTTTATTATTGCCTCTTGGGCATATCTCCAATAGTCTCCCACTTGCACTAGAGTCAATAATCTAGATTACATGGTAATGTACCTAACACCCATGGCGTTCTGGTGTTGGTCATGCTTTGCCCTAGGGAGAGGTTTAGTCAACGGATCTGCCACATTCAGATCAGTGTGTACTTTGCAAATCTTTATGTCACCATCTTGGACATACTCGCGAATAGCATGGAAACGTAGCTTGATGTGCTTCAGCTTGCTATGTGACCTTAGCTATGGCGCCCGTGTTGTCACAATAGATGGCCATCGGGTCCAACGCACTAGCAACCACGCCAAGCTTAGTAATGAACTCCTTCATTCATATGGCTTCTTGTGCAGCCTCCGAAGCAGCTATGTATTCCGATTCAGTTGAAGATTTCGCCACAACGCTTTGCTTGGCACTCCTCCAGCTCACTGCAGCACCATTCAAAATAAATCCGTATCCAGACTGTGACTTCGAGTCATCCAGATCGGTGTTCCAACTAGCATCGGTGTAATTGTTTACAACAAGCTGTTGATCACCTCCATAAGAAAGAACCATATCATTAGTCCTCTTTAGGTACTTTAGGATATTCTTGACCATTATCTAGTGTTCCATTCCAAGATCACTTTGATATCTGCTAGTCAAACTAACAAAATGTGCTATATCCGGTCTTGTACACAACATGGCATACATGATAGAACCTATGGCCGATGCATAGGGAATATTACTCATCTTCTCTCTATCTTCTCCCGTAGCTGGAATTTGAGTCTTACTCAAGGTCTTACCTGGCAACATGGGCAAGAACCCTTTCTTGCTTTCTTCCATTCTAAACTTCTTTAGAACTTTGTCCAAGTATGTACTTTGTGAAAGCGCTATTAAGTGTCTTGATCTATCTCTATAAATCTTGATGCCTAAAATGTATGCCGCTTCGCCAAGATCATTCATTGAAAAACTATTATTCAAATAGGCTTTGACACTATTAAGAAGTTCTATATCATTCCCAATCAACAATATGTCATCCACATACAGTACTAGGAATGCTATAGAGCTCCCACTCACTTTCTTGTAAATACAAGCTTCTCCATAAGTTTGTATAAATCCAAAGTTTTTGATAACCTTATCAAAATGTTGATTCCAACTCCGGGATGCATGCTTCAGTCCGTAAATGGAGCGCTGAAGCTTGCATACCTTGTTAGCATCTTTAGGATCGACAAAACCCTTGGGTTGTACCATATACAACTCTTCCTCAATGTCACTGTTAAGGAACCCCATTTTGACATCCATCTGTCAAATCTCATAATCAAAATATGCAGCGATTTCTAACAAAATCCTTACAGACTCTAGCTTCACTACTGCTGAAAATGTCTCATCGTAGTCAACTCCTTGAATTTGTCAGAACCCTTTCGCGACAAGTCGAGCTTTATAGACAGTAACATTACCATCAGCATCTATTTTTCTTTTGAAAATCCATTTGTTCTCGACAGCCTTACGGCCATCTGGTAAGTCCACCAAAGTCCATATTTGGTTTTCGTACATGGATCCCATTTCAGATTTCATGGCTTCTTGCCATTTGTCGAAATCTAGGCTCATCATAGCTTCCTCATACGTCGCAGGGTCATCAATGTTGTCCACCAACATGACATTCAAGGCAGGGTCATACCAATCAGGAGTGATACGAACCCTCTTTGACCTGCGAGGTTCAGCAGCAACTTCGTTCGAACTTTCATGATCACCATCATTAGCTTCCTCTCTAATTGATGTAGGCGACACAGAAACATCTTCCAGTGCTGTGCTACTCTCAAATCTGAGAGAGGGTTCAACAACCTCATCGAGTTCTACTTTCGTTCCAGTCACTTCCTTCGAGAGAAACTCCTTCTCAAGAAAGGATTCATTCTGGGCAATGAAAACTTTGCCTTCGGATCTATGATAGAAGGTATACCCAATTTTTTCTTTAGGTTTTCCTATGAAGACGCATTTCTCTGCTTTGGGTTCAAGCTTGTCGGGTTGCAACTTCTTTACATACGTTTCGCAGCCCCAAACTTTAAGGAACGACAACTTAGGTTTCTATGCAAACCACAATTCGTACGGTGTCGGGATGGTGCCCTATTTAAAGTGAATGCGGCTGTCTCTAATGCATAACCCCAAAATGATAGCAGTAAATCTGTAACATACATCATAGACCGAACCATATCTAAGAGAGTTCAATTACGATGTTTAGACACACCATTACGTTGTGGTGTTCCCGACGGTGTCAATTGCGAAAGTATTCCACATTTCTTTAAATGCATGCCAAACTCGTAACTTAGATATTCACCTCCGCGGTCATAAAGCAGAAACTTAATCTTCTTGTTACGATGATTTTCCACTTCACTTTGAAATTCCTTAAACTTCTCGAAAGTTTCGGACTTATGTTTCATAAAGTAGATATACCCATATCTACTCAAGTCATCCGTGAAAGTAAGAACATAACGATATCCACCACGCGATGCTACAATCATTGGGCCACAAACATCGGTATGTATTATTTCCAATAAGTCTGTAGCTCGCTCCATTATCCCAGAAAATGGAGTCTTAGTCATTTTTCCCATCAGACATGATTCGCATCTTTCAAGTGATTCAAAATCAAGTGATTCAAGAAGTCCATCAGAATGGAGTTTCTTCATACGCTTCACTCCAATGTGACCAAGACGACAGTGCCACATGTATGTAGAATTATCATTCATTTTTATTCATTTAGCATCTATATTGTGAACATGTGTATCACTACTATCGAGATTCAATAAGAATAAACCATTCATCTTAGGTGCATTATCATAAAAGATATTACTCATATAAATCGAACAACCATTATTCTCGGACTTAAAAGAGTAACTATCTCGCAATAAACAAGATCCAGATATAATGTTCATGCTTAACACAGGCACCAAATAACAATTATTCAAATTTAAAACTAATCTCGATGGTAGATGAAGAGGGAGCATGCCGATGCCGATCACATCAACCTTGGAGCCATTTCCAACGCGCATCTTCACATCGTATCTCGCCAGTATTCGCTTATTCCACAGCTCCTGTTTCGAGTTACAAATATGAGCAACCGAACCAGTATCAAATACCCAGACACTACTACGATTACTATTAAGATACACATCAATAACATGTATATCAAATATACCTTTCTTCTTGATGTCGTCGTTCTTTAGATCTGCCAGGTACTTGGATCAGTTGCGCTTTCAGTGACCTTCACCCTTGCAGTAGAAGCATTCAGTATCAGGCTTAGGACCAGCCTTGGGCTTCTTAGCAGGTGCCGCAACTTTCTTGCCGTCCTTCTTGAAGTTGCCCTGTTTCTTAGGCTTGCCATGTTTCTTGAAATTGGTGGTCTTATTGACAATCAACACTTGGTACTCCTTCTTGATCTCCACTTCAGCAGTTTTTAGCATGGAGGAGAGTTCAGGCAACGTCTTGTTCATGCAGTGCATATTGTAGTTCATCACAAAGTTCTTATAACTAGGTGGTAGTTATTGGAGGACAAGGTGAATTCCTAACTCATTAGGAATTGTTATCCCCAACTCTTGGAGCTTGTTTGCGTGCCCAGACATTTTGAGCACGTGCTCGCTGACGGAGCCGCCCTCTTCCATCTTACAGTTGAAGAACTTCTCGGAGGCCTCATAGCTCTCCACGGCCGCATGCGTCTCAAAAATCAGCTTGAGCCCATTCATGATGTCATAGGGGTTGCGGTGCTCAAATCGCTTCTGAAGCTCCGATTCTAAACCGTACAGGATGGCACAATGAACTGTTGAGTAGTGATTTTTCTGAGTGGCGTAAACATTCTTTACGTCGTCAGAAGCATCCTCTACAGGTGGGTCACCTAGCGGTGCATCGAGCACATAGGTCAACTAACCAGCTCTGAGGACAATCTTCAACCCATGGAGCCAGTCCATGAAGTTGCTTCCATTGTTCTTAAGCTTTTCTTTCTCTAGGAACGCATTGAAATTGATGGAGGGGGTCACCATGATCTACAACATATTTTCAAGTAGTTTAGACTAAGTTTATGATAAATTGAGTTCAAATTTAATTCTTAAATTAACTAGGTGAATTCCCACTCAAAACAACATCCCTCATGTTGCCTTAGTGATTACACGAACCAAATCTACTACACCATGTCTGATCTTCACGAGAGAGGATGTAGTTTCAATGGCGAACAATATTCATGTTCATCATATCATTCATATGACTCATGCTCTACCTTACGGTATTCCGTGTTCCGAGACCATGTCTGTACATGCTAGGCTCGTCAAGGTTAACCTTAGTTTCCGTATGTGCAAATATGGCTTGCACCCGTTGTAGGCACACGTAGAATCTATCACACCCGATCATCACAAGATGCTTCGAAACGACGAGTTTTAGCAATGGTGCCAACTAAGGACGAACACTTTATTACTTGATATTTAGTGAGAGGGATCATCTTATAATGCTACCGTCGCGATCTAAGCAATACAAGATGCATAAAGGATTAACATCACAGGCAATTCATAATTTGTGTGATATGATATGGCCCTTTATTCTTGTGCCTTTGATCTCCATCTCCAAAGCACGGACATGATCTCCATCATCACCAGCGTGGCGTCAAGGTCAGTGGTGCCGCTTCATGGTTGTCCATCACCACTAGCAACTATTACAACTACTTGGAATAAAGCTATTACATGATGAATAGACATGCAGGTCTTAACAGAATTAAAGACAACCATTAGGCTCCTACCGGTTGCCATATTACAACAAGGATCATTGCATACATCAAATATAATCACAATCATATCGTGGCCATATCACATCACATGCCCCTGCAAAAAAAGTTAGACACCTCTAATTTTCTTTGCATGTTTTACGTGGTTTGGGGCTTTCGCATAAGACCGATCTGACCTACAAACAAGAACCACAATGCTGATACAAGTGTTGTCAGATGCTAATTGTAAATTGGATCTTAACTATGTTGGGAGAGACAGACACCCGCAAAGCCACTTGTGCAAAGCAAGTTACACGTCAAGCGTGGATCAAGTCTCATGTGCGATGACATGCAAGGTTAGCCCGAGCCGCTTCATCCCACCATACCGCAAGATGCAAAGTACACGCAAAGACACCGACAACAAAAGCATCAACGCCCACAAAACAATTGTGTTCTACTCGTGCAACAGATCTACGCATAGACACGGCTCTGATACCACTGATGGGTTCGTAGCAGGGAAAACAAAAATTTTCTACCGTAAGAATGAACAAAACCCAGATCTAATCTAGAGAAAATCAAAGATCTAATCTATTAGATATGTGCAACGAGATAGATCTGTACTAACCCTTGTAGATCCGAAAGCCTTGTGCGAGATCAGGTATCATGGTTGATGTAGACGATCACTTGCCGATCTCAAGGTCGAGTGGACGAGCCTTCTGGCGCCGCGTTCCGGCAGTGCTTCCGCAGTCGGTCAGACGTGCGGAGTCGATGCAGAGATTCCTCTCCCCATTCCAGCAGGCAGCAGAGGTAGTAGATCTCCACGGAATCCCAGTAGCACGACAGCGTGGTGGTGGTGGAGAAGAATTTCTGCAGGGCTTCCCTAAGCCAGAGCAGAAGGAAGGAGGAGGAGGGTGGTGGCTAGGGCAAGGGGGTAAAGGGGCAAGGGGGAGGGGTGGCGCCTCCCTCCTTATATAGAGGGGAGGGGCGCCCTAGGGTTCCCCCTTGGCCCACCTCCTTAGGGCCGGCGCACAAGGGGAAGGGGGAGGTTTCCTTCCCCCCAAGTCTTATCCCCTATTTTAAAGGGATTCATGTTTATCTCTTTGTAGAACCTTCTGGAAGATTTCGAAACCTTCTAGAAGCTCCAAATAATACTCCGAAACTTCTCTGAACCCTAGAAAATAACTTGTGTTATATGAATCTTATTCTCCAGACAATTCCAGATCTCCTCGTGATGTCCCGGATCCAATCCAAGACTCCGAACAACATTCGGTCTCCAACACATATTCCATATCTACCTAAACAACATCGAACCTTAAGTGTGTCACCCTACGGTTCGCGAATATGCAGACATGATCGAGACATCTCTCCGATCAGTAACCATCAGCGAGATCTAGAGATCCATAATGGCTCCCACATACTCAACGATGATTTCGTGATTGATAGAACCATTAACATACGAAACCAATTCCCTTTGTCACGCGATACTCTACTTATCCAAGGATTGATCGTCGGTATCTCCATACCTAGTTCTACCTCGTTACCGATAAGTATTCTTTACTCGTACTATGTCATGTCATCTCTTGTGACCTAGTCACATGCTTGCAAGCTAATCAGATGACACTCCACCGAGAGGGACCATAGCATATCTATCTGTCCTATGGATGGACAAATTCCAATCTTCATTCATGCGCTTCAACACATACTTTCAGAATACCCAATGACACCTTTATAACCACCCAGTTACGAAGCGGTGTTTGATGTCATCAAAGTACCCATCTGGTGATGGTGATTAACATAACCTCATGGTCGAAGGATTAGGTTACTATACATTTGAAAGCTTGTAGCAATACGAACTTAATGAATTGATCTTATGCTATGCTTACTATGGGTGTGTGTGTGTCCATCACATCATTCTCCTAATGATATAACCTTGTTATTAATGACATCCAATGTCCATAATCAGGAAACCATGATCATCTATTAATCAACAAGCTAGTTCAACAAGAGGCTTACTAGGGACTCTTTTATGTTTACAAAACACACAAGTATTTGTGTTTCCTAATAATACAATTATAGCATGGGATGTAAACATTCATCATAAACACAAAGATAATAATAATAACCACTTTATTATTGCCTCTTGGGCATATCTCCAATAGTGTGTTGGTGTGTCTGAGGAGACGAGCGACCTCTCACTCTTATAGGCATGGGTAGGTAAGCGAACAGTCGGTGTTGGGAGAGCAAACGAACAGGCATCGGCCGAAACAAAATAGCCTCCACTAAGCTCGAATTAATTCTCCACTGAGTTTGTATTAAAATCCACTCACGTTGACTATTTAGATTATTATCCATTCATGCGTGGCAAAAAGAGAGAGAAGCTCTCTGCTCGAGAGCATTCCCGCAACCCACGGCGCACGCGCGTCGTGATGTGACATGATGAGGCGAGGCGAGGCGTGGCGAGGCGGGCGGCGGAGGAGGAGGAGGAGTGCATGTGTATATGTCTTCTCTTTTCAAGCTCGTACAAGTGGTGGAAGATCTCACCTTATATGCTGGTCCAACTTCCACTCAACTAGCAATGTGGGACTAAACTTTTGTCCCACCTCTTGCCTTGCATGAATGGGCCAAGTGGGCCTCTAGGATTTCAGGAATTGTTGAATAGTATAAATGAGCAGGGCCTTTATTAGGCAAAATTCCAACAACCCCCCACCAGATCCCAGAGGCACACATAAATTTGCCTATGGTTCCAAAACATTGTTTTATACTGGTACTAGAGGAGACTGTTAAGTTGAACTTCCACCTAGAACTCTATGCTACACTAGTTTGCAACTTGTACATTGGACTATGCCTTGAACTGCATGTTTGCTGCATTATAGCTTTACACAAAGTCTTGACCAATATTAGGCTGCCGTGGGACTTCCCCTCAGGTGGAGCTTATGCGTCATACTCCATAGCCTTTCATGAGTTTATTAGAGAGCACCCAACTCTCATAGACTGCGACATTTAACAGTCAGACTCATATAGGTGTGGTCTTCAAAAGATGTTCTGCAGGACAACATCTCTGCTTAAACTAAGCCACTTAGAACACATTAAGATAAATCAACCTGCCATGTAGAATAGGAAAGTATTGCATCTTCACGGAGTGGTGATTAAAGTAGGGATAATTGCCTCTCAGTTAACCAACAACTTGTCTCCCAATTCTAGTTCATGGGATCTCTGATCACATAGAGTTGTTTACCACTGTGGAAAACTTATATTGTGGGTCTCATACCCATCTCCTTTGATGCATTTTCTATCACATTACGTGATAAACCCTTTGTGAAGGGATCTGCCAGATTCTTAGATGTTTGGGTATAATCCAACACAATAACTCCGAAGTTTCTCATTTTCCTGACAGATTTCAATCTCCTCTTCACATGTCTTGAGGAATTCATGTTATCCTTAGAACTGTTCACTTTAACAATCACAGTTTGATTATCACAGTTCATTGGGATTGCGGGTATAGGTTTCTCAACCACATGTAAGTCCATCAAGAGTTCTGGAAGCCACTCTACTTCAACAGTGGCCGTGTCTAATGCTACGAGTTATGCTTCCATAGTTGACCTCGTTAAGATGGTCTGCTTGCAAGACTTCCAAGAAACAGTGCCACCACCAAGTGTAAATACATATCCACTCGTGGCCTTTATCTCATCAGCATCAGATATCCAATTTGAATCACTATAGCCCTCCAGCACCCTTGGGTACCCAGTATAGTGAATTCTGTAGCTCACAGTGCCATTTAGATAGCGCATGGCTCTCTCAAGAGCTTGCCAATGATCATCTCCAAGATTTGAAACAAACCGACTGAGTTTGCTCACAGCAAAAGTGATGTCAGGCCTTGTAGCGCTAGCTAAATACATAAGCGACCCAATAATTTGAGAGTATGTCAATTGATCTCTAGTAGTGCCTCTATTCTTTCGAAGTAACACACTAGGATCATACGGTGTTGGAGAAGACTTGCAGTTGCTATACCCAAAACGACTCAAGATCTTTTCCACATAGTGAGACTAAAGCAGTGTGATCCCACCATTATCACCTCTCAATAGCTTGATGTTGAAAATAACATCAGCTACTCCTAAATAATTCATCTCAAAAGACTGAGACAAGAAATACTTGACTTCCTTAATCACATTAAGATTGGTCCCAAAAATCAGTATGTCATCAACATACAAACATAGAATCGCTCCCTCGCCCCCACCATAGCGATAGTACACACATTTGTCAGCTTCGTTTATAGCAAAGCCTACAGTGGTTAGTGTTCTCTCAAACTTCTCGTGCCACTGCTTAGGTGCTTGTTTAAGGCCATATAAAGGCTTCAACAACTTACACGCTTTTCCTTCTTGGACACTCACTACAAATCCATCTGGCTGATCCATATAAATTTCCTCGTCCAACTCTCCATTTAGGAAAGCCATCTTAACGTCCATTTGATGAACGAGAAGACCATGTGAGGCAACCAAATATAGTAGTACTCGAATGGTGGTCAATCAGGCTACGGGTGAGTAAGTATCAAAGTAGTCCTCACCTTATTTTTGGGTATAACCCTTGGCTACAAGTCTTGCCTTGTACTTCTCAATAGTACCATCACGCCTAAGTTTCTTCTTAAACACCCATTTTCATCCTATAGGTTTGCACCCATAAGGACGATCGATGATCTCCCATGTTCCATTTGCTAAGATGGAGTCCATCTCACTACGAACGACTTCCTTCTAGTAGTCAGCATCAGGAGATGCATAGGCTTCTGAAATAGAAGTAGAAGTATCATCCACAAGGTACACAATGAAGTCATTACCAAAAGACTTTGCAGTCCTCTGTCATTTACTCCTCTTAGGAATTTCATTTTCATCCTCCTCGGGTTTTTCCGAGTGTTCAACAGGAATGGTATGTTCAGGAATTGTGGGAATTTCCTGATTCAATGAGTCAGGTATCTCCTGATTTGATGAGCTAGGTATATCCTTCATGGGAAAGATATCCTCAAAGAAAGTCACATCATTTGACTCCATGATTGTACCAACATGCATGTCTGCTACTCCAGATTTTACTATCAAGAATCTATAGCCGATGCTATGAAAAGCATATCCCAGAAAAACACAGTCCACGACTTTTGGTCCAAGTTTGCGCTTCTTTGGATTGGCACATGAACCTTTGCCAGACAGCCCCAAGTTCACAAATAGGAAAGATATAATCTTTTCTTTTCCCATTCTTCAAATGGAGTAATCTCTTTGTTCTTAGTGGTAACTCGGTTTAGGACATGACATGCAGTCAGTAATGCCTCTCCCCACCATTCCTTGGAGAGACCCGATGTATCTAACATGGCGTTAACCAAATCTATTAGAGTACGGTTCTTTCTTTCGGCTACCCCGTTTTACTAGGGCGAGTAGGGAAGCGTCCTCTCATGGATTATACCATGTTCCACACAAAAAGAATCAAACTCGTTGGAAAAGTACTCTCCACCACGATCATACCTAAGCCTCATAATCTTTCGATCAAGTTGGTTTTCCGCTTCAGCTTTATAGATTTTGAAGAAACTCAAAGCCTCATCTTTTGATTTCAGAAGATACACATGACAATATCTCATAGAGTCAACGATCAAAGTCATAAAATATTTCTTTCCACCTTTTGTCAACACACCATTCATCTCACAAATATCTGAATGTATGAGCTCTAGTGGCGCCAAATCTCTCACCTCTGCAATCGTATGTGACTTGCGAGGTTGCTTCGCTTGCACACAAGTTTGGCACTTAGATCCCTTCATAGTAGCGAATTTTGGGATTACATTCATTTTAGCTAACCGCGTCATGCAACCAAAATTAACATGACAAAGACATGAATGCCAGACATTTGATACAAGATCAGATGAAACATGATTCACGACTTTAATACACACATCTGACAGTGACCGGCGGAACAAGCCTTCACACCCATAGCCTTTACCAATAAATGTTCCAAACTTAGACATTACAAATTTATTGGACTCCAACACAACCTTGTAGCCATCACGATATAGAAGTGATCCACTAACAAGATTCTTATTTATTGAGGGAACATGATGCACGTTCTTCAGGCGCACAGTCTTTCCCGAAGTGAACTTCAGATCGACCGTACCAACACCATGAACAGAAGCATGCGAGTCGTTCCCCATCAGCACGGACTGAGCCCCTCTGACCTGATATGAAGAAAACATGGAAACATCAGAACAAACATGTACATTAGCGCCCGTGTCAATCCACCAATTAGGAGAATGACATAATGAAAGAACAGTAGGTAATATACCATACCCAACATCTTTCATCTCAACGTTGCCCATGACAACATTAGCAGTCTTGCTGCCTTTTCCATGCTGGCGCTTGTCAAAGCGGTTGGGGCATGCAGGAGCTCAATGATTAGGATCACCGCACACATTACAAGCACCTTTCTTCTTATCAGTCTTCTTCTTGAAACTAGTAGACTGTGAGGCTTTGTTCTTTCCATCTAACTTTCCTTTCCCATCAAACTTTCCCTTGTTCTTGAACTTGTGAGACTGGAAGTCCTTTTTCTGTACCAGGTTGGCACTTGAACCTCCCTCAGCACCTCGAGCACGTGTGTCTTTTGCTCTCGCCTGCTCTTCCACATCAAGAGTTCCAATGAGACCTGATACGGAAAACTCTTGTCTCTTGTGCTTCAGGGAAGTAGCAAAGTTCCTCCACGATGGGGGAAGCTTGGCAATAATGCCCCCGACAATGAACTTGTCCGGTAACACACAAGGGAAGTGCTCAAGCTCCTTAGCCAGTGACTGTATTTCATGAGCCTGCTCAACCACCGAGCGGTCATCAGTCATCTTGTAGTCATAGAATTGTTCCATGACATATAGTTCACTGCCAGCGTCCGAGACCCCAAACTTGGCCTCAAGCGTAGCCCACATGTCCTTGCCATTATCAAATGACATATAGGGTTCAACAATGTTCTCCCCTAGAATAGACAGCAAAGCAGCCTTAAACAGGGTATCAGTTTTTCGAAAAACTTATTCCTGAGCAGGAGTAAGATCTCCCTTAGGCTTGCCAAGAGTAGCGTCATAGCAGTTCATGTTCTGAAACCAGAGAACTACTCTCACACGCCACCTCTTATAATGCGTACCCTCAAAAACAAGTGGCTTCACAGAAGCAACGAAACCACTTGGAGCAAATTGCCTATCATAAGGTTTTTGGATTGTTGAGTAAAAGAGCAATTTTCCAAGATATTTAACCATAGTAAAAGATAGAAAGTACACTGGCAGAATAATAGGAAAAGAACATCAAACACGACAGACTATCTGAATATGATAAACAAGACTGAGAAAAATGATATACATGGCAGTAGAAGAAGCGCCGGTGTTCGCGTTAGCGTTGGCACCGTCGTAAGTCATGTTGTCAAGGAAAAGGTTGTTGATGTCGGGGAAGAAATTGTCGTTGGGGAAGACGTCGGCGCAGTCGCTATCCGTGAAGGAGTCCGTGATGAAGCCAATAGTCGCGCTAGTAGCGCTACGCAAGAACCTTATCGCCCTTCTCCCGTACAAGACTCGAAGCAACGGGGTCTCGGAGGCCTACTGTCCCAGCTCGCGGTGCACGCCACAAGACGGGATGGGGAAGATCTAACCAGCGCAATGCTCTGGAACTAGAGGCGCAAGGGTATGCGTTGCTGTGTCTGAGGAGAGGAGCGACCTCTCACTCTTATAGGCACGAGTAGGCAAGCGACAGTCGGCATTGGGAGAGGAAACGAATAGGCATCAGCCGAAACCGAAAAGCCTCCACTAAGCTCGAATTAATTCTCCACTGAGTTCGTATTAAACATCCACTAACGCAGACTATTTAGATTATTATCCATTCATGCGTGGCAAAAAGAGAGAGAAGCTCTCGGCTCGAGAGCATTCCCGCAACCCGTACACATGGTGGAAGAGCTCACCTTATAAGCTGGTCCAACTTCCACTCAACTAGCAATGTGGGACTAAACTTTTGTCCCACCTCTTGCCTTGCATGAATGGGCCAAGTGGGCCTCTAGGATTTCAGGAATTGTTGAATAGTATAAATGGGCTGGGCCTTTATTAGGCAAAATTCCAACACCCCATCCCGGCTTGCGGCGTGCACCGCAGATCGGGATAGTAGGCCTCCGGAACCCCGCCTCTTGTGAACCTGTACGGGTGAGGGGCAATCAGGTTTTTGGGGAGCGCTCAAGCACGACTACTGGCTTCCACCACGTCTTCCGACAACGAGTTCCCGGACGCCGACTTCTTCCCGGACGTCACCAACCTATTCGACAACCTCACCATGAGCGATGACGCTGCCACCACCGCTGCAGCTACTGCTACTGCTAACACCGCGGCTGCCGTTGCTGCCGCCGCTACACCGTACGTAGCCCTAAACTTTCTCTTTCCGATTCTGCTAGAGTTCTTTATTCTAGCGGTTGGTGTAGATATGATAGGTTTATCTCTATTAGATATAATCTGTTCATCTACTTTGTTGATCTGCATGATTAGTTTCTGTACTGTCTGTATGAGTTTTATCAGCTTATTATTCGGATTAAATCATATGGATTATTGCTTATATTTTCAACACTTGCAATGGGCAGCTCATATCACAAAGCCTCCATCCATCTACCATGGTATTAAAATGCGCCGGCCAACTCGGACACCAACCACGACGCAAAAATCTGCTGGTACCCTATGTGCCACATCGTCTAATTGGCCGTCGTGACAAAATGGTGTCACGATAGCTCATCTGCTGTGTAACCAAATTTTGCTGGTTCTTTTT